>CM046457.1:17092047-18292047 GCA_025506515.1 Flaveria trinervia
TTCTTCTTGCATTGCACTAACCCATGCCCCATCGTTTAAGGCTTCACTCACATATTTTGGCTCGAATTGAAACACAAAACATCAATATGCACCATCGTGAAGATATCCTTTTCCATGACTGAGGCATAATCAGCTGAGTATAGTTGATTTCTTGTCTGTACTCTCGATTGAACATCCCCAATGACGATGTCCAAGGGATGATAAACATTTATCCGAGATCCAAGAGTGGTGGGAACAGCTACCTCAGTATCCAAATTGTGAAACCCAGGTTCAGGATCGGTAGTTGGAGTATGAGGTTCCAAAGTGTCAGAGGCATCAGGTTTTGATGCTTGTGTACTTTCATTGGTGGGAACCTGTTCCTCTTAGTCCATATTTGCAGTCTCAACTGCTTCATCATCAGAGGAGAAACCACTTACTTCAAGGTCTCCCCCTAAAGGGCTAGAAGTATCATCAATGGACAGTTGACGTCGAGTCTGGTGGAGGAGTGTTTAGAACATCGTACATCATCCTAGCAGAAAGTTCGTCATTAGTATGAGAAGGCGACAGATTGAAGGATTTAAAGAATCCATCATAATTGAAGAAGAAGGAGGGTCCTTTACCAGCAGGGGGTGGTGTATCTTTGAACATCAACATTGCACCACACTTCTACTGACCTGTTGAGTTGTTATAAACTCTCTTGTCTGGTATGCTATATCCGAGAAAGATACCTTCTTTTGCCTTCTCAGTGCACTTCCCAGTCTGAGTCTTTTTCAACAACGTGCACGGTGCGCCAAACGGTTCTAGATACTCCAGCTTGGGTTTATGTCGCTGGAGTAGTTCATAACATGTTTTCCCATGTCCTTTGACCACTAAGACTCGATTGAGCATGTAACAAGCATTAGCCATTGCCTCATTCAGAATTGAATATGGAGTTTCGAGTCAGCTAGCATGTAACACCCGGTTATTTATTTATTTTGAAGCCGATGAAGGAAGAAAAAGAAATAAAGTCTGAAGTCGAGGGACCAAACTCGCCAACAAGAGAAAGTTGGGCATGTGGTGATATTTGTAGGGAGAGGGCAGCCATAACCCTCTCCCCACACTCACATTTTCAGCCAAAAGAAAGATGAGAAGAGAGAAAGAAGAGAAAAGGAGAGAAAAGTTGTTTGGGTTGGTTCGAGTGAGAAAAATCATTGAGAAGCGGGTCAAATCGAAGCTCTTCTCATTTTGGCCATTTGTGTGAGTTCTAGGACCCCTCCTTTAAATGTTTTTGAATTATTTGGGGCTGGAAAACATTCAAAAATCGGGTTTTTGAGTGTGTGCATGTTTGACCGTTTGTGTATGTGTATGTGTGTGTATGATGCATTTGAGCCTTGTCTGTTAGCTTGTGTGTGCTTTAATGGTGTTGTGTTATGCATCCCTAAGGTTTATGATGGTCGATGTGGGCTTAAAATGGATTTAGATGAGCTTGGAGGTTGAAAATGGCGGATGGGTTCAGGATGACTACATTCTGCATCAGCTAGGGCTAGTACCGAATGGAGGCCATACGGCCGAATGAGGTGCGATTGAGGTTCATTTGCATGATTGAGAGTCTATTCGCACGATTGGGGCCAGTCGCATGGAGGCCATGCGACTGAGGGTCCAGTCGCATAAGTGCTCATCCGCATTAGTTCATTCGCACGATTGGGTGTTCATTCGCACAATTGGGTGTTCATTCGCATATGGATGAACCATTGTTGCGTGCCTTAGGTGCTATAACCATTTGGTGCTGAGCACCACCGATGAAGGTCTTTTATAGGCTTAGGTGCAGTACCACGAGAATGAAGGGCATAGCATATGACAATGGTATACCCGAACTTTACCTTAAGTGATGTGACCATTTGGTGCCGAGCACCACCAATGAAGTCTATTATAGGCTTAGGTCCAGTACCATGAGAATGAAGGGTAAAGTTCATGGTGATGATGAAAGGAAAACATGTAACGATGAACGAACGAATGAAAGAAGGAATGAATGAATGAACGGAAGTTAATGAACAATGAAGATAATAATAATTATTATCTAAGTGTACGTATGATGTATGATCGCAGGAAAGAAAAAGAACAGTTTTAACGAAAGAAAAGTATGTTTTATTTTATAAAACTAGAACTCACTCAGCAACGCTGACTTTGATGTGTTTCCAGTTGGTAGGTAATGGTTGCTGAGGATGGCACGAGGTGGCTACTCAGCTCTTTTGGATGGTCTTTTGTTAATGTTTTTGCATTTTAATAAGGACGAATGATGTTTTCAAAGTATTAACTTGCAAAAGCATTTGTAATGATATGAAGAGTTATTTTTATGTTTCCGCTGCAATGTTTTATGAATGATTAAATGTAAGTTATATGTTTTATGTGCGATGAGGATCCAACTGTAAGAATCCCAGGAACGGGGCCTTACAAATTGGTACCAGAGCCAAAGTTTAAGTGAAATGGGTAAATTTTCAAAATAAACCTTAACTTAAACTGAGAATGGGACGGAAAGGAAAGGGATGCCAATCTGAGTAGCTGCGTGCCATCAGGTATTTTTGTTAAGTTAACCGGTATTACGTGTGCATGTTATGTGATGTGTTATGTGTTGTTTGTGGATTTAAATACTGATGTAGTCAGAATAGGTAATGCTCAGGGTGTGAAGAGTAAAGTAAGTGGCTAATCACAACTGGCCATTGTAATTAGAAACTTACTATACTTGACATAAACTGAGCTGTTCCCTTGAATGACCGTGTTGGTGTTTGAATCTTTCAGTGTGCGTGTGAATGGCTGGTGGTAGATCTTCGAAAGCCTCTCGTGGAGGTGGTCGTGATGGGCTTGGTGCTGAGCCGCGACCCAAGAGAGGAAGACCCAAAGTTGAGAAGGTGGTTCCTGAAGAACCAGAGACCCCTCATCCGAAGGGTGGCGACGAGAGCGCCACCTGAGAGCCTCAGTAAAGGAGGCTGTTGTGAAAGAAGTTCATCAGATCATGCAGACAATCTTACCATCTGTGGTGACCGAAGTGATTAAGGCAGTACAGGAAGGGGAAAGAAAAGAAAGGAATAGATCCTTGGGAGGACGAGAGCAACCGGAGCCTGAAACGGTTCTCTCGGATGAAGAAGAAGAGGAGGAGGAAGAAGAGCCTGTGCAGGAGGCGGCACGAGGCTGTAACTACGGGGCGTTTATGAGATGCAAGCCCCCAACTTTTGATGCAAACAACACTACTGCTGCTGCTCAACGGTGGGTGAGGGAGATGGAGGCTGTTCTTGATATCAGCGAGTGCGGGAGGACCAGAAGGTGAAGTTCGCTACCCACTCTTTTGTGGACTCGTCTCTGTGCTGGTGGGACAATATAGCCCAAGCCAAGGGTAGCAGGGCCATTAGGAGAATGAGATGGTCGGAGTTGAAGAAGTTGGTGATCGAGGAGTTCTGTCCTCATAGGGAGATGGATAAAGTTGAGAGGGAATTCCTGCAACTGGAGGCGGGAACCATGACATACCAGCAGTAAACCACAAAGTTCAACGAGATGGAACGTCTGGTGCCGGATCAGGTGACACCTCTGTGTTGAAAGACCAAGAGGTATATTCAGGGTTTGCCAGCGGATATTCGCAGGCACATGATCGCTGCCCGCCGAGCACGTTTAGGTCGGTGGTGGATTTGGCAGGGAGATTGTATGATGAGAGAATGGTGGTGGTGACTGAAGGTGGCAAGAAAAGTGGTGGTGATCGAAACTGGCAGGGGAAAAGGTTTGGTCGGGATGATGCCTCGACGGGTCATAAGAAGGCACGAGTGGATGACTGCCGTGTGGTCACATCAAGTGCGAGGTCAAAGAGGTGTGGCAAGTGTGGAAGGGAGCATAGTGGGGAGTGCAGGTTTGGGTCGAACTTGTGCTTTAAATGTGGGAAGGCGGGGCACCTGGCAAAGGACTGTCGTATGGTCCGGTACTATAACTGTGGTGAAGAGCGTCACATGAGAAGAGATTGTAAGAAGTCGAGGGCTGAGAGTTCCGAGGCGAAGAATTGCCATATCTCTGGACGTGTCTGGGGTGTATCCCATTTCTTCACCGCTTCAATCTTGCCGGGATCTACATGAATCCCATCCTTGTTAACCACATGACCCAAAAACTTCACTTCCCACAACCAGAATTCACACTTTGAGAACTTGGCGAAAAGTTTCTCTTCTCGCAACAGTTCCAGAATTGCCCGGAGGTATTCTTCATGATCCTCTTTCAATCGGGAGTAGATAAGTATATCGTCTATGAACATGATCACAAACTTGTCTAGATAAGATTTCACACTCGATTCATTAGGTCCATAAACACAGCTGGTGCGTTAGTCACCCGAACGGCATGACCAAGAACTCATAGTGCCCATAACGAGTTCTAAACGCTGTTTTCGGTATGTCCTCCTCGAAAACCTTAGTTGAATATCCAGAACAAAGGTCGATCTTGGAGAAATATGAAGCTCCTTGCAGCTGGTCAAACAGATCGTCGATCCTGGGGAGAGGATACCGATTCTTCACGGTTAACTTGTTCAACTCACGGTAATCGATACACATGCGGAACGACCCATCCTTCTTTTTGACAAATAATATTGGTGCTCCCCAGGGTGAGTGACTCGGCCAAATAAATCTCTTCTCCAGTAGTTCCTGTAATTGACTAGATAATTTCTGCATTTCAGATGGTGCTAAGCGGTATGGTGTCTTGGCTACGGTGTAGCTCCAGGAACCAACTCTATACGAAATTCCACCTGTCGTGGAGGAGGCAAACCAGACAAGTCATCGGGGAATACATCTAGGTAGTCCCACACTATCGGAATATCTACCAATTTCCTCGCTTCTTCCTTCTTTTCTACCACATGAGCTAGAAAAGCGTAGCACTGTTTTCGTAAACTTCGGCGTGCTTTCATGCAGGAGATAAGCTTTAGGTTTCTTGCCGGTCGTTCTCCTTGAATTCTGAGTACCTCCCCATCTGGCATGGGGATTCGTACTACTTTGTCCCGACAAACAATCTCGGCTCCATGTTTCGATAACCAATCCATTCCCACAATCACATCGAAACTTCCTAACTCAAAGGGTATCAAGTCTATATCAAAGGCATGGTCCTCTAATATCAGCGAGCACTTTCTAATGATTTCATTAGCTTGGAAAACCCTACCATTGGCCATTTCTATGGAGTAGCTAGTTTCTAGCCTACTAGGACTCAAATCAAACAATTGCACAAACTAAGAAGATATAAAGCTATTGTCTGCTCCAGTATCAAATAGTATAGATGCGAAGTGATGATGAGTAAGTACGTACTCGTGACAACATTCAGGTCATGACGGGCATCATTGGCTCTAATGACAAATGCACGTCCCCGAGCTGTATTCCCTTGATATCCCGGGCCTTGATTTCCAGCTATGGCCATCACCGGTTGCTAGTTATTCCTTGTTGACCCGGCGCCCGATTCAGTCGGGGCACATGTTTCTGTAGTGATCAGGGCTTCCACACTCGTTCTGCAGTCTTTTGCTAGATGCCCGGGCGTCTACAGTCATGCACACCTGGCATGGCATTGCTGGGGGATGATGGAAATTGCACCTATCACATTTGGGGTGCGGCCCAACATACTCTCTTTTGCTTGTGTCACGGCCACAAAATTCCTGGTTGTCTTGGCCCTTTTATCAAATCTCCCGGCACTCGACCGGCTCGTTTCTCCTACATCCTTTCTTTTCTATGCTCCCCTTCCCAATACCCCTGTTCTCACCATCTCATCAGTTAGAGCGCCAGGCTTCAGAACTACGCTCTGAATCGTAGGAGGAGCAGCTGCTGTTACCATCGCTCGGATTTAAGGCGCGAGTCCCCAAATATACCTCTCGATCCTCTTTGATTCAGGAGTGACCAGATGTGGAACCAATCTTGCCAACTCATGAAAACGATCAGTGTATGCAGCGTGCCCAGCCCCCACTATAGCATGATTCCAGAATTCATGCTCCGATTTCTACATCTCATTAAGGGGGAAGTATTCCTCAGTGATTAAGGCCTTAAACTCATCCCAGACATCTGCATCACTACTTCTCTTCCCTTAGAATGTATCTGAGTGTTCCACCAAGTTAGTACCTTGCCCTGTAGTGAGCACGTGGCATACTTGATTTTCTGGCTGTCGAGGCACTCACTGATGTTGTTCACTGCTTCTATTTTCTCAAGCCATCTGTTCAGGGCTATAGCTCCACCTTTTCCATCAAACTCTTTCGATTTGCAGGCCACAAAATCCTTGTATGGACACCCCTTTCTATCATTAACAACCCCAGTCTCATTACCGGCTGTACCACCATTACCGGCTGTACCACCATTCCCGGTCTCCTGGTTACTCTCGTTCCAGTCGGGTTCCCATTATCCGCATTGTCATTACCACCATCTCCGTGGGGGTGGTGATTTTGAAAAGCATCGCTCACTTGGGCCACAATAGTCGGGATCAGTGCGGCCAGCTGTTGAGCGATCAGAGCTGCCACGTTAGTGCTTCCTGTTCCCTGATTGTTGCTGGCAGGGTCATCATTTGTTCTTGGTGCTCTACCTCTGCCTCTGCCTCTGCCCCTCAGGGCTTCGCTTCTGCCACTGTTACTGCGGGTAACTCTTCGAGGCGGCATTTTCTAATCATAGAAGTAGTAAACACGTACGCTTTAACCATTTCAAAGCATATTAGCCATACCACTCATCAAAATCCAGCATTCCAAGTTAATATCACACTTGGTGTTACCACACATCACACACAAGTCGTGTAGTCCTCACACCATGTATAGGTAATGTTCCAATAGTAATCCATCATAATAATTGCAAACCCATGCATATATTCACGTTAGTCTAGCGAAGGTTGTCTATCTCCTCCTCTTTCGAGGTTTCAGACATAACCTCCTCAGGGTAAATCCCAGTGTCCAAGGTCAAGCACAATAGCATGATCTGTGGAGGTCTCTTGGGGTTTAATACCCGGGTTTGATGAACCAACTCGGTGTGCAAAGGGAACGGAAGATTCGATAGAAGCATCCCATAAAGAGTGAGCACAAGGGCTCTCTCACAGGGTGAAAAGATCACAAGGCAGATAGATAAACGAATCAAGTAAAGAGGAACACATACACGAGATATAAAATGCACACAACCCTAGCATGAAAATCTACATGAAGGTTCCTAGGTTATAGTCTAGGTCAAGTGAATTGCCTAATTCTCTATAACCAATGGCTCTGATACCAGTCTGTCACACCCCCGCTAAGAGCAGAAACACGGGGATGTAACGAGACGGGATCGTCATAACACATGGTAAACAATAAAGAAGCATATAAGTAATGATGACAAAGCGTGTCATGACGACACCCGACACAAAGGAGACTTGTGTCGTGTTTAGTCAATATTCACGACAACATAGCCATAAGCATAACATGATACATGATTCACATAAACAAGAAGATAACATTGTAATGTATTTCCCACAACCCGGGAACAAATTACAAAAGTATGATGTTGTTTAAAGCACTACAACAAAGTTCTAGAGGACAATGTTTAGTCTCATAATGTATCCTAGGGTCTCCACTAAGGCAGCACACCTACATCTTCATAACATTGTAATGTATTTCCCACAACCCGGGAACAAATTACAAAAGTATGATGTTGTTTAAAGCAACTACAACAAAATTCTAGAGGACAATGTTTAGTCTCATAATGTATCCTAGGGTCTCCACTAAGGCAGCACACCTACATCTTCAATTAGCATGATCACCTGAAAAGATATGCTCAAAATGGTCAACAAAATTGTTGGTGAGCTCGCAGGTTTAAATGTAAATAAGTAATTGATGTTGTATAATAATTGTGGTGGAATATCGTGAATACAGTTATAAGTAAGCAAAATCACATGACATGAGCTTTACAACCAAACCTAACGACGTACACACAGAATCTTGTCAGAATATATTCACCCAAGGCCCGTTCATGGCTACTATTGGTACTAACTAGTATACCAACAACAAGGGTGGGGGTGTCAACCCAGTAATACTACCATACCTATCCGTCGATTCCCACACTGGAATTAAATGGTTGTAAAGAAAGAACCACACAGCAGACCCAAGCATGTATCAGATAAGTACTCACAAAACAGTATCATGTTGATTCTAAGTATGTAAATTGTATGTAAGTTGTACAACATAGAAAACGGGTGAGCATACTTTCCCCCATGTTTGTAAATGATTGAAAAGTTGTATAAGCATAAAAAGGGGCCACGAAACTCACTTGTTAAGTGGTAAGCATGAATGATCAAAGTTTCCCAAGTGTTGTATGTAATGAACGGTCAAACACCTATTGACAGTTATTGTTAAGCATTAATGATACGCTAAAAGCACATAGTAACGTTTAGTCGATTCGGGTTGTATCAGTTCGGTCGCGCGTAACACACACAAGCTGACACACGTATTAGATCTTATGTAGATCCAAGTACTAGAAACCGTCGCCATTGCCGGTGATATTGTGTAAAAGATCCATTGTTATAAGAGAAATATTTGTTAAATATAGTAGTCACAAATCGGTTGTTGATAATTGTAAAATGTTAGGTTGATTTGATTTGGAATAGTATTATAGCTTTGATAGCGTTGACTTTAATCTTTGTGGTCGAGCAATGACAATTGTGTTGATATTACCTTATCATCAAACGACATTCAAGAAGAAAATTCACACACACAACATCTTCAATCATATGACAGGACCAGACGCTTGACTCAACACTCCATTCGCACGAATCAACCCTCATTCGTACGAATCAGCTTCATTCGTACGATTGAACCTTCATTCGCACGACTGGCATTCAGTCGTACCACACAGCACCCAATCGCATGAATCAACCTCCATACGCATGAATCAACCTTCATTCGTACGAATCAGCTTCATTCGTACGATTGAACCTCTATTCGTGCGACTGGCATTCAGTCGTGCGATACACACACAATCGCACACATTCATCACATTAACTCAATCGCACGCATCATTCATCCGCATTGACTCAATCACACGCATCACTCATCCGCATGACTCATCGCACGCATCACTCATCCGCATGACTCAATTGCACGCATCACTCATCCGCATTGACTCAATCACACGCATCACTCATCCGCATGACTCAATCGCACGCATCACTCATCCGCATGACTCAATCGCACACATCACTCATCCGCATGACTCAATCGCACATATACACATAGTCGCACGACTCACCCAGTCGCACGGTTCAGTCGCATGATCGACCCAGTCGCCCAAACAACAGAATCACGACTGCAAAAGCGCAAAGCAGCCTTCGGCTGCTCCGTGCACGAGTTTTACACCACGAGGACTTCCAGAAACACACCACAAACATACACAAATAAGAAGAACATGCAGAAAGACATCACACGCACCCACGCGACCACATGTGTTCGGGTTGGACCCGAACACCCGAAACCCTAAATGGACAGCAGTGAAATAGCAAGAAAAGGGACAACCAAGGTCGTCTACCTGCAAGAATGGAGTAGACTTGTTTGTAGTCGAAGTCTAGACTAAGAAAACGAGACCAACGGGGCGGTTTTGGTGCAAGGAAGAAGATGAAAGAGTGAAGAAGAAGAATGAAGAAAAATATGAAGAATGAAGGCTAGGGCTGGAAATGGGGTTTATATACCCAGCCCTAGTTTGCAAATTGTCACATTTGGTCCCTGCACTTAGCCCCCGAGTTTCCCAAATTTGTTTCGGTTGAAAACGACGTTAATAGGCTAATTATATTGAGGATAAAAATGTATTTAATGATAATTGGTAACTTAAAAATGGTTTTATTAATGACAATAATATTATATAAAAATGATGTATTTAGTGATAATGGTGATGAAATTTGTAAAAGTTTTAAAGATGGCAAACGTTTCGACGATAGCAGAAGCATAAAGATGGTAAAACAAGTATGATATCGACACAAACATTAATAAAGATGAGCAATGAATCATCAAGGAAAAGTTAACGAAAATCGCGTTAATTGACGGACCTTTAGGTGACGGATGTCACAGTATCCCCCAGTTGAGAGAATTTCGTCCCAAAATTCAGCTGGAGTTAGGTCCAAGAGTGTCATCCTCGAATAGATATGGATATTTAAGTTTCATCTGATCTTCCCATTCCCATGTAAAATCTGGCCCTCGTTTTGAATTACATCTCACGCGAACAATTGGTATTCTACTGCGATTCAATTGCTTCACCTTTCGATCCATGATCTCAATGGGTTCCTCAACAAAATGAAGCGTTTCATCAATCTTGATGTCCTTAATTGGTACGTGAAGGACTCCTCAGCCAAACATTTCTGGAGGTTTGACACGTGGAAAGTATCTGTACGCCGCTGAGTTCTTATGGTAACCTTAATCGTTAAGCCACTGGACCAATTCTTTCTGTAATCTCGAATGGTCCTACATATCTTGGGGCTAACTTCCCTTTCTTCCTAAATCGAACGATTCCCTTACAAGGAGAGACTTTGAGTAAAACGTGATCTCCAATGTTAAATTCTAGAGGTTTCCAACGGTTGTCGGCATAGCTCTTTTGGCGATCCCTATAAGCTTTTAGTCTGTCCTTGATTTGGAAAATCTTGTCAGTTGTTTCTTGAATAATCTCTGGGCCTGTTAACTGACTTTTACCAATCTCGGCCCAACAACCGGGAGATATGCATTTTCTTCCATACAACGCTTTAAATGGAGCACATCCAATGCTCGTATGGTAGCTGTTGTTGCAAGAGAACTCGATTAGCAGTAAATGAGTGTCCTAATTACCACCAAAGTCGATCACACACACCCTCGGCATGTCTTCCCACGTTTGTATAGTTCGTTCACTTTGGCCGTCTATTTGTGGGTGATAGGCTGTACTCATATCTAATCGAGTGCCCATCGCTTTCTGTAGCGTTTGCCAAAATCGTGAAGTAAATCGGCTGTCACGATCGGATACCGTTACTTCGTGTCTTGTCACGACCTCTTTTGTGTACAATCTCGCCAATTTATCCATTTTGTAATCTTCTCGGATCGGCAAGAAATGAGCTGACTTCGTCATTCGATCCACTACGACCCATATCGAGTCATGCCCGCTGCTCGTTCTAGGAGTTTGGTAATAAAATCCATAGCTATGTTCTCCCATTTCCACTCGGGAATTTCAGGTTGCTGCAATAATCCCGATGGTTTCTGATGTTCAGCTTTAACTTTCGAGCATGTCAAGCATCTACTTACGTACATAGCAATGTCTTTCTTCATGCCTGGCCACTAGTACAGATCCTTAAGATTGTGGTACATCTTGTCTGCACCAGGATGAATAGAATATCGCGTCTTGTGTGCTTCATCCATGACCAAGGTACGTACACCTCCCCATATGGGTACCCATATACGATCTATGAATTACTGTATACCATCATCCTTGCAAATCATTTGTTTATCGAACCCTCAGAATTCTTCTCCCGTAAGGTTTTCTTCTTTCAACGCCTCACTTTGTGCAATTTGGATATGAGCTTTCAAATTCGTTTGGATAGTCAACCCCAACGCTCGAGCATGTAGTGGTTTCGCGCATTCTTTACGGCTTAAAGCATCAGCCACCACGTTAGCTTTCCCCGGATGATACCGGATTTCACAATCGTAGTCACTTAGAAGCTCTACCCAACATTGTTGACACATATTAAGATCCTTCTGATCCAGGATATGTTGGAGGCTCTTATGATCCGTGTAGATGATGCATTTGGTTCCATACAGGTAATCCCTCCATATCTTTAGTGCAAATACTACAGCGCCCAACTCAAGATCATGAGTTGTATAGTTCTTTTCGTGCACCTTAAGTTGTCATGAAGCGTAGGCAATCACCTTATCCTTCTGCATTAGTACACATCCCAATCCTTGATGTGAAGCATTGCGGTATACTACAAAATCGTCAGTTCCGTCTGGGAGGGACAATATCGGTGCATTGCACAACTTCTCTTTCAATGTTTGGAACGCTTGTTCTTGTGAATGTCCCCAATCAAACTTCTTGTCTTTCTGAGTCAATAGCGTTAACGGTTGAGTGATCTTTGAAAAGTTCGCGATGAAGCGACGATAGTACCCGGCCAATCCTAAGAATTGTCGTATCTCTGAAGGTGTGGGGTGTATCCCATTTCTTCACCGCTTCAATCTTGCCGGGATCTACATGAATCCCATCCTCGTTAACCACATGACCCAAAAACTTCACTTCCCGTAACCAGAATTCACACTTTGAGAACTTGGGGAAAAGTTTCTCTTCTCGTAACAGTTCCAGAATTGCCCGAAGGTGTTCTTCATGATCCTCTTTCGATCGGGAGTAGATAAGTATATCGTCTATGAACACGATCACAAACTTATCCAGATAAGGTTTACACATCCGATTCATTAGGTTCATAAACACAGCTCGTGCGTTAGTCAACCCGAACGGCATGACCAAGAACTCATAGTGCCCATAACGAGTTCTAAAGCTTTAGGTTTCTTCCCGGTCGTTCTCCTTGAATTCTTAGTACCTCCCCGTCTGGCATGGGGATTCGTACTACTTTGTCTCGACAAACAATCTCGGCTCCATGTTTCGATAACCAATCCATTCCCACAATCACATCGAGACTTCCTAACTCAAAGGGTATCAAGTCTATATCAAAGCCATGGTACTCCAATATCAACGAGCACTTTCTAATGATTTCATCATCCTGTACACCCTACCATTGGCTATTTCTATGGAGTAGCTAGTTTCTAGCCTACTAGGACTCAAGTCAAACAATTGCACAAACTCAGAAGATATAAAGGTATTGTCTGCTCTAGTATCAAATAGTATAGATGCGAAGTGATAACTGAGTAAGTACGTACCCGTGACAACATTCGGGTCCTGACGGGCATCGTTGGCTCCAATGACAAATGCACGTCCCCGAGCTATATTCCCTTGATTTCTCGGGCCTTGATTTCCAGCTATGGCCATCCCCGGTTGCTGGTTATTCCCTTGTTGACCCGGCGCCTGATTCAATCTGGGGCACATGTTTCTGTAGCGATCAGGGCTTCCACACTCATAACCACCCCTGCCATTTCCAACAGGGTTAACCGCGTTGACCGGTGCCACCAGATTCAGCGCCGTTCTGCAGTCTTTTGCTAGATGCCCCGGGCGTCTACAGTTCACGCACACCTGGCATGGCATTGCTGGGGGATGATGGATATTGCACCTATCACAATTTGGGTGCGGCCCAACATACTCTCTTTTGCCCTGCGTCACGGCCACAAAATTCCTGGTTGTCTTGGCCTTTTTATCAAATCTCCCTGCACTCGACCGGCTCGTTTCCCCAACATCCTTTCTTTTCTCTGCTCCCCTTCCCAATACCTCTGTTCTCACCATCTCATCAGTTAGAGCACCAGCCTTCATAATTGCGCTTTGAATCGTAGAAGAGCAACTGCTATTACCATCGCTCAGATTTAAGGCGCGAATCCCCAAATATACCTCTTGATCCTCTTTGATTCTGGAGTGACCAGATTGATCTGATATCGGGTGCCACCCGACCGAAAGATCGAGTTTCAGATTGATCTGATACCGGGTGCCCAACCTGTTGCCAAGGCACCGTATCGGTTGGCTCCGACGGATATGAAAGAGTTGATGGATCAGTTGCAAGAGTTTCTTGGTAAGGGGTTCATTCGACCGAGTATCTCTCCTTGGGGTGCCCCTGTCTTATTTGTGAAGAAGAAAGACGGTAGTATGAGGATGTGCATTGACTACCGCGAGCTGAACAAATTGACGCTGAAGGACCGATACCCCTTATCAAGAATAGATGATCTGTTCGATTAGCTTCAAGGTGCCAGTTAGTTTTCAAGAATAGACCTTTGATCTGGTTACTATCAGTTGAAAGTGAAAGAGCAGGATGTTCCTAAAACAGCTTTTTGCACATGCTATGTTCACTACGAGTTTCTTGTCATGTCTTTTGGCTTGACCAATGCGCCAGCTGCTTTTATGGATCTGATGTACCGTGTGTGTCAGCCGATATTGGATAAATCAATGATTGTGTTTATTGATGATATCCTGATTTATTCGAAGAGCGAGATTGAGCACGCTGGTCATATTCGGGAGGTTCTGGAGACGTTGAGAAAGGAGAAGTTGTACACCAAATTCTCCAAGTGTGCATTTTGGTTGCGTGAAGTTCAGTTCTTGGGTCATGTGGTGAATCCTGACGGGATTATGGTGGACCTGGCTAAGGTGGAAGTAGTGATGCAATGGAAGTCTCCTAAGACACCATCCGAGATTCGTAGCTTCTTGGGTTTGGCGGGCTACTATAGAAGGTTTATCCAAGACTTCTCAAAGACTGCTTCTCCACTAACTAAGTTGACCCGGAAGGATGTGAAGTTTGTATGGGGTCAAGCTCAAGAGAAGGAAAACGAAGAATTGGAGGTGAGATTGACTCAAGCTCATGTTCTGTCATTACCCGATGGAAGTGAAGATCTGGTGGTTTATTCTGATGCTTCTTATTCGGGGTTGGGGTGCATGTTAATGCAGAGAGGGAAGGTTATAGCTTATGCATCCCGGCAGTTAAAGGTTCATGAGGTCAATTACCCTACTCATGACTAGGAGCTAACAGCCGTGGTTATTGCGCTAAAGATTTGAAGGCACTATCTCTACGGGACGAAGTGCACCACATTCACTGACCACAAGAGCTTGAAGTACTTCTTTGAGCAAAAGGAACTGAACATGAGGCAGAGAAGATGGTTGGAGCTTATAAAGGATTATGATTGTGAGATCCACTATCATCCGGGCAAAGCCAATGTGGTGGCGAATGCCCTTATCCGAAAAGAGAGGCCCGAGCCGATTCGGGTGAAAGCATATCTGTTGATCATGACTTCTGATGGGATGAAGCAAGTCAAAGAGTTTCAAGATGAGGCATTGAAGGGAGATCATCTTAACTCTGAAAGAATGAGAGGTCTAGTCACGGCATTGGGTGAAAACACACTTGGTGTTAAAACCCGATTTGGACGGGTGTGGATTCTTCGTTTCGGGGATCTACAGGTGAAGATTATGGATGAAGCTCACAAGACTCGATACTCCATTCACCCCGGTGCCACAAAGATGTATCAAGAATGAAGAAGGATTACTGGTAGCCGGGTATGAAACGTGACATGGTGGAGTACGTGAGTAAATGTCTTACTTGTCTACAGGTGAAGGTCGAGCATCAAAAGCCGTATGGGAAGATTCAACCTTTGGATATGCCGGAATGGAAGTGGGAGCACATCACCATGGATTTCATTACGAAGCTGCCGCGTACTCCAAAAGGGTACGATGCCATATGGGTGATTGTTGACCGCTTGACGAAGAGTGCTCACTTCCTACCGATCCGCGGGACATATTCATCTGAGAGGTTGACTGACCTGTTCATCAAGGAAATTGTAACTCGTCATGGTGTGCAAGTGTCCATTGTGTCTGATCGTGACACCCTGTTTACATCCAAATTTTGGAAGAAATTCCACGAAGCCATGGGAAAGATGTTACATATTAGCATGGCTTATCATCCCCAAACTGATAGTCAGTCAGAAAGGACCATTCAGACATTGAAGACATGCTTTGGGCATGTGTGATTGATTTTGGGGGAAGTTGGGATGACCACTTACCATTAGCCGAATTCTCATACAACAACAACTATCATGCCAGCATTGGTATGGCACCATATGAGATGCTATACGGTAGAAGATGCAGAACACCCGTTTGTTGGGGTGAGATTGGTCAAAAGGAATTGGGGAGTGTTGAGGTAATCGAGGCTACGACTGAGAAGCTGGAGAAGATCAAAGCCTTCATGAAGGCAGCCAAAGATAGAAAAAAGTCGTATGCTGATAAACGACACAGACCGATTGAATTCCAGGTGGGTGACTGGGTTATGTTGAAGGTCTCACCTTGGAAGGGTATCATTCATTTCCGAAAGCGGGGCAAGTTGAGCCCAAGGTACATAGGCCCTTTCCGAATCATTGCTCGAGTAGGAAAGGTGGCCTATAGATTGGAGTTACCGGATGAGTTAAGTGGAATTCACCCGACATTCCATGTATCTCATCTGAGAAAATGCTTGTCAGATGAAGATATGATTGTTCCACTGGAAGATATCGAAGTAGACGAACGGCTCAATTATGTAGAGCAACCAGTGGCAATCATCGATCGAAAAGAGAAAAGGCTGAGAAATAAAGTGGTTCCTCTTGTGCGTGTACAGTGGAAGCACAGAAAGGGATCCGAGTCAACGTGGGAGACTGAAGAAGAAATGAGACAGCATTATCCATGTTTGTTCGAGGAATAACAGGTTTCAGGGACGAAACCTATTTAAGGGGGTGGACTTGTAACACCCGGTTATTTATTTATTTTGAAGCCGACGAAGGAAGAAAAAGAAATAAAGTCCAAAGTCGAGGGACCAAACTTGCCAACGAGAAAAATTTAAGCATGTGGTGATATTTGTAGGGAGAGGGCAGACATAACCCTCTCCCCACACTCACATTTCCAGCCAAAAGAAAGAGGAGAAGAGAGAAAGAAGAGAAAAGGAGAGAAAAGTTGGTTCGGGTTGGTTCGAGTGAGCAAAATCGTTGAGAAGCGGGTCAAATCAAAGCTCTTCTCATTGTGGTCATTTGTGTGAGTTCTAGGACCCCTCCTTTAAATGTTTTTGAATGATTTGGGGCTGGAAAACATCTGAAAATCGGGTTTTTGAGTGTGTGCATGTTTGACCCGTTTGTGTATGTGTATGTGTGTGTATGATGCATTTGAACCTTGTTGGTGAGCTTGTGTGTGCTTGAATGGTGTTATGGTATGCATCCCTAAGGTTTAGGATGGTCGATGTGGGCTTAGAATGGGTTTAGATGAGCTTGGAGGTCGAAAATGGCGGATTGGGTTCGGGATGAAATGCATTCTGCATCAACTAGGGCTAGGCGACCAAATGGAGGCCATATGGCCGAATGAGGTGCGATTGAGGTTCATTCGCATGATTAAGATTCCATTCGCACGATTGGGGCCAGTCGCATGGAGGCCATGCGGCTGAGGGTCCAGTCGCATAAGTGTTCATCCGAATTAGTTCATTCACACGATTGGGTGTTCATTCGCATGATGTTCAGTCGCATGGAGGCCATTCGACTGAAGGGTGTCCATACGCCCGAATAAGGTTGTTGCACCCGAAGGAAAGTGTAGTTTGACTTATGACTTTCGGGGGAAAGTGCAGATGTAAGTTTTGACGTAAAGGTTCCCGTAAGTTCATGTAAAATGATGAATGAGGCCTTAGAGAGCATGTTGGGCATAATGATGATGATGATATTGCATGATTATGCATGTTATGTATGTATGATGTTGCCCTGTATGATGCTGATGATTGTGTATGTTATGTTCCTTATCGTGATGTATGTTTATCTTTTCTATGGCTTTACGTTTAATGTTAATGAATGAAATGAAGTATTATGTAACGCAAAGCGAAAGATAATGAAAGAGGAACATGAAGTAAGAATGCATGCATTAATGAAGGATGAAGTAATGAAAGTCGTGCAAGCACTGGATGTCGGGACACGCCATTAAGGTGTTAGCCCAACGGTGAGAGGGTTTGCTACCCCGGGAGGATGCACATCGGGGACTTTCTTTGTGATTGACCATATGGATGAACCATTGTTGTGTGCCTTAGGTGCTGTAACCATTTGGTGCCGAGCACCACCGATGAAGGTCTTTTATAGGCTTAGGTCCAGTACCACGAGAATGAAGGGCATAGCATATGACAATGGTATACCTGAACTTTACCTTAGGTGATGTGACCATTTGGTGCTTAGCACCACCAATGAAGGTCTATTATAGGGTTAGGTCCAGTACCATGAGAATGAAGGGTAAATTTCATGGTGATGACGAAAGGAAAACATGTAACGATGAACGAACGAATGAAAGAAGGAATGAATGAATGAACAGAAGTTAATGAACGATGAAGATAATAATAATTATTATCTATGTGTACATATGATGTATGATCGCAGGAAACAAAAAGAACAGTTTTAACGAAAGAAAAGTATGTTTTATTTTATAAAACTAGAACTCACTCAGCAACGCTGACTTTGATGTGTTTCCAGTTGGTAGGTAATGGTTGCTGAGGATGGCACGAGGTGGCTACTCAGCTCTTTTGGATGGCATTCTTTTGTTAATTTTTTTTGCATTATAATAAGGACGAATGATGTTTTGAAATGAACGCTTGTATTAACTTGCAAAAGCATTTGTAATGATATGAAGAGTTATTTTATGTTTCCGTTGCAAAATTTTATGAATGATTAAATGTAAGTTATATGTTTTATGTGCGATGAGGATCTAACTGTAAGCGTCCCGGGAAAGAGGCCTTACATAGCATTGTCATGGCAGTCTCTATCAAGCTGTGATTTTTCCTTTCAGAAATGCCATTCATCTATGGAGTGTAGGCAGAGGTAAATTGATGTACAATTCCTCTCTCTCTACAGTATGCCTCCATCCACTGATTCTTGAACTCTGTGTCATTGTCTGATCGAATCTTCCTTACTTTCAGCTTGTAGAGTGATTCCAAAGTAGTTACCAGTTGTTTGAATGTTTCAAAAGTTTTTTATTTGGCTTTTAGAACATCACCCAAGAGAATCTTGAGTAATCATCAGTTACTACAAAGTAATACAGATCACTAGTAATGCTCGTTGTGCTGACAGGGCTAAACAGATCTATGTGTAGAAGCTCGAGAGGCATATCAATAGAATTGACTTTCTTTGCCTTGTGAGCTTTCTTGGACTGTTTCCCTTTCTTACATGCTATGCAGAAGTCTGGAAGCTGGAAGTTCTTGATAGTTACACCATTACTAAATCATTCTGAACCAAATGATTCATCTTCCTAGGATTGATGTGTCCTATTCTCCTATACCATGAGACTGAATCTCTCTCAGTTGCCTTTGACAAGAAGCATTGAGCAGTGTGATCAGTTATGGAGGCTTTTGATAGATCCAAGACATACAAGTCGTTATATCTTGAAGCTGACATAAGAACCTTATCCTCCTCAATCACATAGTCCTTCTTCAACATGTAGCACTTTTTATTGTCAAATACAACTTTAAATCCTTTATCACAAATCTAGGAGACTGAAAGTAAGTTGTTCTGTAGTTATTGAACGTAGTTGACCTTGTCAAACTTTACTTTCTCATTTCTCACTTCTCCTTGTGCGGTGATGTAACCTCCTTTGTTCCTAGAAAATGAAACATGTCACCCTTTAATTTGTTTGACATTTAAAAGGAGAGACGAGTTCCTATCATGTGCCTGGACGCCCCATAATCAATAATCCAGGTATTAGTGATAGTACTATAGCGGACACCCTGCACATTCAAAGAAACTTATTAGTTCAGATTTGGGACCCAAGCCTTAACTGGCTTAGGTGACCTAGAGGAATCACACACCATAAACTCAACCCATTGTCCTTTAAAGGATGAGGACATATCTATCTTCTTGTTCTCCACACTATCAGACACTTTACTTGATTTTTCTTTCCATAAGTCAGTTTTGTGTAAAGCCTGTTTATGGTAAACAGACGACTGGCTTATTGTTTGAACTTTAGGTTCACTAATACTCCTAGGTGGAGTATTAGATCTCATTTTAGAAAAACTTAGTTTTGCATCATAAAGTTCAATTTTCTTTCTAGACGTCTGATAATAAGAACAATTAGAAGAGATATGTCCTTGTTTTCCACAATTGTAGCAAGATCTCGTTTCTACAGATTGAAGAAAACTTTTATCTGATGTTGAGTTTGGTGAAAGTGTGAGGTGTGTCTGGTTGGGTTTTGACACTTTGCTTTTAGATGTTTCAGCCTTATTAACAAAATTAATTGTTTTAACGTTTTGAACATCTTTACCTTTCATTTTATTTGGACTTTGATAATTAACACGATTTTGGTTAACTGGTTTAGTCATTTTGGGTTCTGAAATGGACGTTTGTGAACCTGACCATACATTAACCCTTTTAATTTCATCAACCAAATTCTCAACTGGCATTTTTCCTTTTGATTTAAAAATAGAATCCTTCTGTTTAGTACCAGATTTCACCAGTTTACTAGTGGAATCAGGATCACTAACCAAAGGAGTGAACACCACATGATCCTTTACTAGGTTGTTATTGATAGGTCTACATTTAGTATTTAAATGGATCTCATGGTGGTGGAACTAATTTGTAACCCAAACCTTCCCTATTATTCATTCTTTCACTAAGTTTTGAACTATGTGAGAAGAACTAGCCCAACTACGTAGTTTTTGTTTTAACGAATTAACCTCGACTTCCAAAACTGGTTTTTCCTTTTTGGTTTCTTCTAAAGAATTTAAATAAAACTTTATATTATTAGATTGATTTAAGGCAACAACCTCGGTTTCCCTTAGTTGTTTCCCCAAAAGTTCTATCTTTTCTTTAAAACTGCACTCATTTTGTTTTAATATACGATTAGCTTCAGTGCAAAGTCGTAAATCATTTACTAAGTTTATCATTGTGTTCTAATAACCTAGCAAATTTCAGATCAATGCTATACTTAAATATTTCACATTCAGAACAAGCATGTTTTTCAAATAATTGGTTGGTAGAACATACCTGTGATGAATCAGTTGTATCAGCCATCAAAGCAGAGTTAGATCCTTCGGTGGCTGGAGATTCTGAACTTGTTGCTTTGAGCTCTTCCTCAACCAAGTGATTTACCACGTTCACAGCTTCTTCGATATTTGACATCGCTTGCTTAGCTGTAATCTCACCTTCACTAGCAAATCCATCATCCAGTGCTTCAACAAAGGCAATATTTGATTCTCAAGGAGAAACAAATCGGAAGGACCAGTCTTGTCCTTCATCACCTTGAGCAGTTAGAGCCTGTGTTTCTTTGCTTGAAAAAGCAGTTCTAATCACGTCCTTGTCTTGACGGTTGACTGTGGGAAATGGGTTTCCATTTCTAGTTTTCTTGGGCTTTACACATTCACGTTTAAAGTGCCCCTTTTCACCACAGTTAAAGCACATGCGTTTGGTTTTCTCAAATCCAAAAGTCGTATCCTTAGTGGCTACCAGCATCTGTCCCGTCTTCTTGAAAATTTTTTTAGCTCTTTTAACTACACTTGCCAAGGCCCACATTATGTCCATTCTTTCTAGCTCTTTCTCATCAACTTGCTCATAATCTTCATCTGCAAGATGACAATTTCCAATCTTCCCGGCAACTAAACCATCATTGGATTGGACAACAGCTACTAGAAGATCCATATGCTCCTTAGCCACTTCCATTGTGATATTACCGAGATTCTCGGTCTTCAACTTCATAGTATTGGCCTTAGGAACTGTGTATTAGGTGCTAGATGACCCTGACGTTTCAGTTCCTGATGTAGTGGTTTGGGATGGAGCTGATGAACTAGACACGAATGTAGTTTGTAATGGTGCTCCTGAACTAGCTGGAGTGGGAACTGAGTGGTAAGTGAAGGATTCTGAACGTAGGTTCCTTTCTTTGACTTATACTTCATCCGTAGTTCCTCCTCCCTTAACTTCAAGATGAAGACATTTATATCTAACGTTGCAAGAATGTCGTTCTATCTTAGAATAGACACAAATGAATCCCATTTCTTAGGCAAACCATCAGCAAAACTTGAAACTTTATCTTCCATTGATGTGGTTACGCCATGAGTGTGCAGCTCACTCATCAGATAATAGAATCTGTCAATAATATCATCTAAGCTCTCATTCCCTATCGAACAGAAATTATCAAACTCCTTCTTGATAGCCTTAGCCTTCAGTGCTTTTAACGTTGTATTTCTATCATATCTCTTCTCTAATGCCTCCCATAGCTTTTTGGCCTGCTTGTTCTCAGAAAACTGATGAAATATGTCTTTCGGTATTGACTGAGTCAACATGGCATATACTTTCTTCTCAGCATTGAAGAGTATTTTTTGAGCTTCATTTATTCCTCCCAAAGTCAACTTGACTCCATTTGCACTGACTGGTACCGTGTAACATGTCCAAAGATTATGATTAACTCCATTTAGGTAAATCTCAAACCGATGTTTCCACTGAGGATATTTGTCTAACGTTAACAGCTTTGGTGGTTTATTATGATTACCAATCTCATTCTCCAGAAGTAGTAGATTCTGGATGCGTGAGTCCTTTCCTGCAGTAAACACAGCAAACTGATCTTCCATTTCTATAAAACTTGGAACTAGGAGAACAGGACAGTTTCAATCGAGCAAATAGACTTTGAGTATGGATCACTCATGCGAATAAAATATGAGTATGGATCACTCGTGCGAATGAAAAGTGTGAATGAATTCAATCGTGCGATTGGATTTAGTCATGCGTATGAACAGGACGATTGGAATCAACCGACTAGAGTTGTTCAGTCATGCGAATGAGCTATGCGACTGAGTTCAGTCATGCGAATGGAGTATACGAATGAGTTCAATCGTACGAATGAGCTAATCGTGTGACTGAAGGCTGCTGTTTTTGCAAAATCGAAAGTTTTGACACTTTGACACAAAATACGATTTTTCTAAGAACCCTAATCTGCCGTATTACGAAAAATTGAAACTTTAATGCAAGAAAATGTCGAAAACACCTTTTGAAGCAATGTGGTGACTCTTTTGATTAAAACGTAGGTTTTTGATACCAAACCTAATTGAATTAAACGCAAAATCAAGAGCCAAAGCTCTGATACCACTTGTTAGGTTAGGACCGTGTACATACGGAGTACTAACTGATTCTGTGTTTATACCGGATCAAAGAGTGTGGAATCCTATTTGATTGGCGATCCAATCAGTGAGAACGATAACCCGATCGATATAAGATTGAACTAAACGTTAAGAACGAGTAGGAATCGACCAGGAACGAACTATGAACTTGGACAAGCTGTTTGGGACGCTCTGGACGGCTAGGGTTTATGTGTATTCGTAATATCTCTCAAAGTTCTCAGTTTTCCACGAATTAGATGGTATTTATAGCTTAGTGGTTTTCATTTGTACGACTGAACCATTAGCATGGTTCACTGGTGCGACTGAATCATGCGATTGATCCATACGCACGACTGAAGGTTCAGTCGTGCAATTGAGTCAATCTTATGTCTCAATCATACGACTAATCCAATCTCCTGGTTCAGTCGTGCGACTCGTCGATAAGCATGATGTATTCATGCGTATGGTCCATAAGTATGGGCCATTAGCATAAATACTCATCCAACTAGGTTTAACACATTACTCAATCATTATTGACTTAAAATTGTGTACAATAACCTCAAATCTATATAAGAAGTTCATACATATGAACTAAAGATAAGTAAACATCAAATCATAAATCATATTTTATTACTTCGTCAAATTACACATATGTAAGAAATGAAAGACTTTTACATTTAAGCACATAAACTAGGTACACATGTATCTACAACTTTGTCTTTGAAAGTTCCTTCAGACTTGACTTCGGAAGTTTAGCTTTTGTCTTCGGAAGTGCTAATATTGTCTTCGGAAGTTCTTTATTAGTTGTACCCAAAATTGTCTAAGTGTTGGTTTTGGTTGCACCAGCCTTACTTGGTCCAACAATTATTACTATTATTATTATTATTATTATTATTTTATTATTATTATCATCATCATCATCATCATCTTCGTTATCGTTATCGTGTCGTTGTCACCGTCGCTGCCGCCGTTGCCGTCGCGGCGGTCGCGGTCGTTGTCGTTGTCGATGTCGTTGTTGTTGTTGTTCTTGTTCTTGTTCTGGTTGTTATTACTACTATTGTTGTTATCATTATCATTGTTGTTCTTGTTCTTGTTGTTATTACTACTATTGTTGTTATCATTATCATTGTTGTTCTGTTCTTGTTGTTATTACTACTATTATTTTATTATATTTATTACTATTATTATAACTATGTAAAAATTTAGTAGTTATATAGTTATTTATTTAAATCAAATAATACCTAATTTAAATACTATTAGTTACGAAAATATAATAGTAAACATAAATTAAATATAATTTAAATCATTAAAGATTAGATGATACTTAATTTTAGGAATTAAATAATCGATATGTATTAATGATGTATTAATTAGGAGAAGTTTATTTAATAGGAGCTATTTAGAAACCATTACATAAAACACATGTAACTTGTCATTAAAAGATTGTTTTAAGTGTTTTAAAATTTGAGCCAAATTACATTTGTGTGGTACTCAAATGTTTTATATAATAGTATAGATATATGGTTGATGGAATGACAAATGATATGCGTTAAATTATCTTATTATTGAAAACCAACGTAAAAAGATATAGAGAAGTTTTAGAGTTTCTTTGATTGGCCACAAAACCTTATCTATTTTCATGTGCCACATTGTGAAAGAACCTAAATACAACAAGAATTGTTCCTTTTGGATCGGGAGAGATGGCGGATGAATTGTGCCTTTTGTAATGGTGTTTATGTATGCTAAATTGTTCGATTCATTCCCTTGTTGATGATTTTTTATTTATTTTAGGGTTTATCGAAAAATCTTGTCCACTTGCGATATGACGTGTCCTCATTTAGGGTTTGAATTTTGTTGTTATGGTGCATTGATTTTAACTTTTTTGTGCTCGTGAGTTGTTTCTAATTTTCTGATTAATAGTGTACATGTTGATATTATTTTGATCAACATATTATGTGTGATTAAACCACTCAGGTACATCAGTTTCAAGTGTGAAGAGTCCAACTCTTGTGAAAAATTGAATGGATGTTAGCTAGGTATGTGATTGTAGTTGATATGTGTAGGAGTTTCTAACTATGTATTTGCTGCAGATTTTCGTTTGGTTCTTCAATCATGTGCAAATGATTTGTGGGTTCTAGGTCTGGTTTCACTCGGCTTGGATTAGTTTGCTTGCATGTCGTCAACTTGCCGCTATAAGTTACTAAATTTGCCATTTGCTTATGGATCAATACTTGCTTGTATTACTCTAATAATCAGGAACTGCAAATAGCAATCTTCTTTACATGGTTGATGAAATTGTTTTCTTTTTTTACACCGCTTTCTATTAAAAGACATAGGCTTTCAACTACTATAATCAACGCATATAGTTCATGCGTTTGTAGTTTAATTTGGCATTTGCTTATTGTGCATAATTTTATAGATGTAGTTGTAAATATTTAGTTTATATATGTAATCAAAATTACTACAAGTATAAAAACAAACCAAAAAATATAATGGACCGGACAAAATTTTATAGGAGTCAACAATAATCCAAGTGTTTACAGCAAGTATGAATGAAAAATAATTTATAAGTTGGAAAAGATACCTTTTTTACTTTTACATACATACATACATACACTAAAAGGGTGCCCGCGCAATGCGACGAGAAACATTTTACACTATGATACGAGTTTCTAATTTTTGTTATTCTTATAGCAATTTTATAAGAGTTTATTATATTTTTTCTAAGTTAAAATTTAAACACCAAAATAAATAGATTTTACATGACGACTTGTACATTTATGCATTAACTTATTATATCTTACAAAATACATATCGGTTCAGCAAAAAATTTACACCAAACCTTTAAGAAATACACATTTATGATGGTAGTATCAAAAAGTTTTTAGACATGATTGATTAATATAACAAAATCTCAAAACAAATTAAGTATTTTTTTGTTTATGGGTAGATAATGTAAAATTTTATGTACTTTATAGTAATTATAAGGTTATTGTGTAACTAAATATAAGGAATAATTTATAAATAATGTTAAAAATACTATTTTACCCTAAAAAATTGGTGTACCTTATGCATTGAGTTGAGTAAGTGTTCTTAATTTAATGGTATCTTAAAATATTCTTGTCATTACTTTATATATATATGGAAAGTATGGGTGATCAAAGATGAAAATAAAAAAGTATAAATGTTAAATCAGACACACGTGTTGCGATTTGTTACTTGCAAAATTTAGACGGAAAAGCAAAACAAAAAATTGTATAATATGGAAAGTATGGGTGATCAAAGATAAAAATAAAAAAATATAAATGTTAAATTATAAAATATGTAAAAGTAGTAGGTTAAAATAAATAATAAATAATTAAAGTTTAAGAAAAAGACAAAGATGAATACAAAACATTAAGGGTATGTTTGGTATGTGACAATGGAATAGACAAATGAATGAAATAAATAAGGGAATGAAATGGATAAGAGAATGAAATAAATCATTACATTCCACTGTTCTGTTGGTTGTCTTTTAGTAATAAATAAATCATACTTTTGTTTTATTTGTTAGGTATAAGAAACGAAACAATAAAATGTAAAAGTAGTTATGATGGTGATGGCGAGCGGGGATGGTGGCCGGAGGTGGTTTCCGGCGACGGCGGTGGCCGGCGGTGGTTTCTGGCGACGGTTTCCGGCGGCGGTGGTGACCGGTGGTGGTTTCCAGTGGTGGTGGTGGTTTTCGTCGGCGGCGGTTTCGGCAGCAGTGGAAGCTGACGGCGGCGGCTTATGGCAACGGTGGTGGCTGGCGGTGGTTTCCGACGGCGGTGGTGGCTGGAGGTGGTTTTCGGAGTCAGCGGTGGCCTTAGGTGGTTTCTTGCGATGTCGGTGGTGGCCTTCGAATGTAGTTTCTTACGATGCGGTGGTGACCTTCGGAGGTGGTTTCTTGCGGTGGTGGTTCCCGGTGGCGGCGGTGCCTTTGGAGGTGGTTTCTGGTGGTGGTTTCCGGCGCCAGCTGTGGCCGGTGGTGGTGGCCTTCAGTGGTTTCAGGCGTAGCGGTGTCCGGCGATAGTGTTCCCGGGGTGGTGGTGGCCGACCGCGGTGGTGGCCGGTGGTGGTTGCTGGTGACGAGCGATCTTGGTGGTCGGTGGTGGTTGTTGTGGCGGATGGTGTTGGTGACTAATGATGGAAGAATGTATGGAATGAAAAAAAAGAGGAGTAGATGGAATGAATTTGAGGGAATGAAATCAACTACGTAATGGTTCATTCTATTACCTCTACTAACCAAACATGTCTTTATTTATTCACCCTCAATGGTTCATTACATTCTGCCCATCATTCCTGTATAACAAACTGATAGAGATAGGAAATTAAAGATAGATATTTATGAAAAAAACTGCAATAGGGTCGTCCACTTCGAGAAGGACAGGTCTCCAAACTTAAGAACAATTAAACAAATCAAAAACAAAAACCCAAAAGAAAAACAACTTGTTTATAAAAGAAAACAAATAACTAAATTTGGTAACTCTTCAACTATTTCTCCAATAAATCAGCCCCTCCAAAAATAACTGATCCTCCATGATTCCCTCCACTAAATCAGTTGCCCCATTAATAATAATTGCAAGTTGGTTTTAGGGATAAATGGGTCACGTGGGTTACCCATTAAATACTCAAATTGGGCTACCGGGTCATTTGGGCCTAGATGGTCATTGGGCCGAGATTATCTTTTGATCCAAGTGACTGGGCTTTCCTCCTACGTGAATACACTTTAACAGGGGCTGTCGTATCAATACTTCCGTCCCGGTAAAACGACTTGTCCTCAAGGCGGAAAGAAGGGAATTGACCCGCAAGTAATTCATAATTTTCCCATGTAGCTTCTTCAACTGGACGACTGACCCATGAGATTAGCAGTGTGACATCCGGTAAATTCCGTTACCAAACCCCGTTAGTTCCGTTAAGTCTTGTAAACACGTGTCGTGAGCACACACTAGTTGTCGTTGAACGTTGGTGACCTAATAATAATTATTAATGTTAATTTGATGTGAATCTAAGTGATTATGTAAGTATTGGGTTATGTTTATGTGTTTACACATTTATAAACGGTTAATTAAGAATTTATCGCGTAACGCGGAAACGTGCATATTTGTTCGTATGTCTTGTGTTTTTGCAAAGATAAATATGTCATGAATTTTATAAGTTTATATCTCTATATTATGAAGTTAAAAACACTTTACAAAGAGTTTAAAGCTTAGTTTTTATAAAATACAAATTACAAGGGTTAAAAAGGGTAAATATGTAAATTAATATTTAATAAAACAAACCCAACCCTAATCCACCATTTTCGGCCGCGATCAACTTTCAAACACCCCTCCCACTTCGATTTCAATCAAGAACAAGCAAGGGAACACGAAATTGGATCGATTTCAAGGCATATAACTTGTTGGAATCATCAATTGCAAGTTATAACTTGTTTAAAGGTTAGATTTTTCATGTTTTTGTGAGTGTTCATTATGGCCGAACCTAATTTGCGGAATTGACCCTCATTAGGTCGAATTGGTTGTTGTTTGATGATGTTTATATGTTAGTTAGGTTGAATACATGTTAGTTAACGTCGATCATGGGTGAATTACATGTTTTTAGTGGATTGATCATGAAATTGGTTTTGAGCAAACCCTAATTCGTAAATTGTATGATTATGGATGAATGATGGTTGTTTGATGAATGTGTGGTGATTAATAAGTTGTATGAATGTTAGGAATCATGAATCTTGCAAGAAATCGATGACTTAGGGTTGATGTTCATAGGTTACTAATAATAGTAACTTTATTTGCATGAAATGTTGAATTATGGATGCTATGATGTTATGGGTGTGTTCATGATGATAATTAGATGCTAGATTGGTATTATGAATGCTAGAAATCTTTAATTTGATGATGTTGATCATAGCTTGCCAAAAGTAGAAACTTTTGTTTATGAAGATTGTTGGATTGAGGTGTTTAGTGTTGTTGATCATGCTTAGATGTTAGTATGAGCTTGAATTGGTATATTATTGATGAATTCATGCATACCTTGGATGTTTGATAGATTTTGGATGTTCTTTCCAAAAGGGAAACTTTATTTGTGTAAATGTTGAAGTATGATGTTGTGATCATGTTTGAGATGATAGGAACTTGCTAATATGTTCAAGGATGGATCCTAGTGTAATAGAACGTGTTAAACTAGTTGTATGGCATGTTTGGATGATCATGGGTGATAATTGGAATTGGTAATCATGTATGGTTTGGATGTTGTGTAGTAGTAGGACATCATGCTTGGGTCTGGTAATTGATTGTTGTGATGTTGTGGATGCAATGTATATGCTTAAAGAATTTGGTTGTGATCAGTATACGCGCGTGCGGATCTGAGGCTCCTACTTAGTAGGATTGGCAGGGTTTAGGATATGAAGTCGTGAGTGGCTTCACATGGCATGTGATGAATGGTTGAACCTTGTATGACATGTTAGTTGTATTGTAGCTAATGGTTATGTTAATGTGCTAGATTCGCATGACTTGTATAGTACTTGATTGTATGATGATCTATGTGATACACCTGGTTGATATAGCATATGTATGATACTGTTTGAATGCTTATCATGTATGTTGTATGTGCTTATTGGCTTTATTTGAACTATAACTCATAATGTCACCAACGGGTCAAACGGGTCAACTAGGTCTAATGTGTCTATTTGTCTGGAAGCTTGAGTCTTTGATTTTGGTATGATTAGGGTTTCACATGTCTTTATTTACACGTACTTATGTACTCACATGATCTAGGTAACCTGTGAAGGTTGGCTATCCTCTCGTTTCTCAAAATAAACCCTAAGTACCTTTGCATATATCAGGTGAGTTCATGCCCCACTCTTTACTTAATCTCTTTTGGGGGAGATAGCATACTGGTATTTATACGAACGCTTTTATGATTTAAGTTGTGTATAATATTAATATAGTGCTGTTTACCATGAGAAAAGTCCTCACACTTTTGAATTGTTAATATTTAATAGCGGGGAAACTTGGGTAGTACTACTGGGTCTGACGAGCCCCACCTGTGTGACTCGAGGTCAACCGGGTGCAATTTGTCCTAATGATCATTGTCACGACATGGTAAGTCGTGACGGGAGGCAACAACTATCACAGTCAGCTTCAATTGCAAAATCACTATGTATTAATATTTACTGATAATAGACTAGCTATCTATTACCATACACTGCTTATATTTATCGCAACTGTTTATATGTTTATTGAACTCAAACTCTTGAACTCACCAACCTATGTGTTGACATTTTAGTATGCTTTTCTCAGGTCCTTAACTTGCTTGCCATAGGAGCACTGCACGGTTCACTTCATTAAGACATTATGCTTCAAGACAATGTGACATTTTAACAATTATGTTTATTTTTGGTTTGGCACTTGTTTTGCCATGAGTTATACTTTATTGACTTGGGTTGTTTTCAAAAACGCTTCCGCATTATTTAACGTTGGTATTTTGGTTGATTTTGTTATGTTATGGCATATAGGTCGTTCTGAGTAACTATTGACTGTGATCCTGGTTTGTTCACACGCCTCGCGGTAAAACTCCGCAAGTGGATTTTGAGGGTGTGACAGATTGGTATCAGAGCCATTGGTTATAGGGAACTAGGTTGCATACACACTAGACTATAACCGCACAGTTAGTTAGTTACCTGTTTCTTGTTCCATCGACTGTACACTCATTGGCATACGCATCACATTATCTGCAGCATGGCATCGTCTTCAAGAGCTCCGGGTAAACGACCCGAATCACCTACACGATCTGAATCCCCACCTCCCGCACCTGTACCTGATGATGGATTTGATTGGCCCAGACTGGCTTATCCCCGAGAGGAGATTGACTGGGATCAACCATTCGCGTTGATGAAGCGTGACCTCCGCGTGACTGGCGTTCTTATCCTAGGTTTGTTGACCATATCATGTTTAGGGAACGCGTACCTGTCCTAAAGCCAAGGACTAGGAACAATGCCAATCAACCCATGCCTTCACTCCCACGAACGACGCAGTCTAACGAGCAACTGATTGCTGCACTAATGGCTGCATTGGATACTGAACAGCATCGCGTAAGACGACTCACAGGTGATGTCTGTACACTACAGCAAGAGGTGTACAACCTGAGACATCAACTGGACGAACTCAAGGAAGAACACGGGAAGACGCTGAACGGTTGTCACCATATGCAAGATGGTGTTATGGCACTTCAAGGACGCGTGACTGCTCGTGAACAGCGGGACGCCATAGCCGATAATAGGATTGCCATATTAGAAGCTCAACTAGCAGCACTCCAGATTGCTATAGCTCCTGCTCCTGCCGCAGACTCTGAGGATGAGGAGGATCCCGAGGAGGGACCCGAGGAGGAGGAACCGGAGGAGATGGAGGATGATAGTGATGGGTCAGACATTGTCGATTGACTTCTTTATATGACTTAGGCTACGTAGTGTTTTCTTTTGAAACCTATGTGGGAAGGGTTGTTTCCCCACACGAACGACAAAAACTTCAATTTTGACATTGCTAAATACATTGTGACTTATTGCAATTTATTTACTTTGGTTATTATTTTTGTTAAGAATGTTGTGGTTGTGATGATATGTTATTTCTTTCATTTACTGTTTACTATGCTTCAATGAGTTAAATGTGTATGATGTTACTCATTATTGTATTGTGAATATAAAGTGAAAAGAATGGACGCTCGTGGACGTGGACGTGGACGTGGTCGTGGACGCGGACGTGGACGTGGCACCGGAGAACAGGGTGGTGGTGCTATTAACATGACTCCTGCGGAATTGGCTGCTCTAATTAATGAGCATGTTCAGGCGGCAGTGGCTGCTGCCCATGCGGGTCAACCGGCAGGTAAACAATGATAGAAAAACAAATCTGATGTCCTTTATAACTATAGGGGATGTTTGATTAACGTGTGTTGTGCTAAAACAGGACCACCAGTGTGTACATACAAGTCCTTCATGGACTGCAAACCACACACCTACAGCGGTACAGAGGGTGCTGTAGGGCTTGTACGCTGGTTGAGAAGACTGAGTCCGTTTTCTCCAAATGTAACTGTCCACCGGCGGATCAAGTAAAGTATGCCACCGGGACTTTGGAGGGTGCTGCCCTGTCATGGTGGAACGCGCAAGTCCAGATGCTTGGACAAGCGATGGCAAATGGACTCCCCTGGAATGAGTTCAAGGATATGATGATCGAGGAGTACTGTCCTCGAAATGAGGTGCAAAAGTTGGAGATGGAATTCTGGCAGCTCAAGATGAAGGGCTCAGAAATTGAGGCTTATACAACCCGTACTCATGAGCTGGCCACATTGTGTCCAGGAATGGTTAATGAGACACATAAGAGAATCGAGCACTACATACGAGGGTTGGTGCCTGAAATCCAAAGTATGGTAACGGCTTCTAACCCGACTACGATCCAGCAGGCCATCCAGATTGCTCACAAACTTACTGACCAGGCGGTAGAGCAAGGGCGTCTACCCAAACGGGGCGCTGTGGTGAGCGTGCCCAACAACAAAAGGAAGTGGGATGCTCCCAGCAACAGCAACAACAAATCATCATCATCATCGTCTGGCGGTCAACAACAATCCCAACAGCAACAACAACCAGCTCAGCAGCAACAGCGGCGGTTCGATAATAACCGCAATTTCAACCAAACTGCCCCAAATAACCAAGGACCCAGCGGTTATGGCGGCAGACATCCCAAATGCCCACGGTGTAACTACCACCACGTGGGACGGTGTGATAGCTTCAAGTGTCAACGTTGTGGAAAGATTGGACACGCTGCGAAGGATTGCCGTGGTGAACTAATGAGGAGGCCACAACAACCTCAAGAAACTCCAAGGGTTGTTTTGAGTGTGGGAAAGAAGGGCATTACAAACGAAACTGCCCACAACTGAGAAGGAACGGAAATGGCAACAACAACAACAACACCAACAATCATGGGAACAACAACAACATGGCAATAATAACAACAATGGTGGAAACGGCACTGGAAATGGCGGCAATAGAGATGGAGCCAAAGGAAGAGCCTTCGTCATTGGCTCAGGTGAGGCTCTAAATGATCCCACAACTGTTACTGGTAGATTCCCTGTTAATGGTTGTTTTGCTACGGTACTATTTGATACTGGAGCCGATAGGAGTTTTGTGTCCTTAAAATTCTGTAGTCTCTTAAGTGATATACCCTCTGCTTTAGAATCTAAGTACACTGTGGAATTAGCCGACGGTAAGCAAATCCATGTAACGCATATCCTTAAAGACTGTAGGATAGAACTTGCTGGTCATACTTTCGCTATAGATCTCATGCCTGTTACGCTGGGGAGTTTTGATGTTGTGATAGGCATGGATTGGCTCTCTAGCAAGCAAGCGGAAGTCATATGTCACGAGAAGATTATACGGATCCCGGTTGGTGATCAAATTCTTACTGTCAAAGGTGATAGGAGTGGTGCTGTGATAGGCATCATCTCGTATATGAAAGCTCAAAAGTTGTTACGGAAGGGCCGCGTGGCTATCCTAGCACTTGTAACCGATAAGCAAAAGGAAGAAAAGAGAATGGAGGATATTCCCGTAGTACGCGACTTTCCGGAGGTGTTCCCAGAAGATCTTCCTGGATTACCACCGCAACGTCAAGTGGAATTCCAGATTGAGTTGACTCCCGGCGCAGCTCCGATTGCTAGAGCACCTTATCGATTAGCACCAAACGAACTACAGGAGTTGTCGTCACAACTTCAGGAGCTTCTGGATAAAGGTTTTATTCGACCTAGTACATCACCTTGGGGAGCTCCTGTACTCTTTGTTAAGAAGAAGGATGGTACATTTCGGATGTGCATCGATTATCGAGAGTTAAACAAAGTAACAGTCAAGAACCGATACCCTTTACCTCGTATCGACGACTTGTTCGATCAGCTTCAAGGATCAAGCTATTACTCAAAGATTGACTTGAGATCTGGTTATCATCAACTCAGAGTTCGAGAGGAAGATATTCCCAAGACTGCATTTCGTACTCGTTATGGTTATTATGAGTTCTTGGTCATGCCTTTTGGGTTGACTAATGCACCTGCTGTGTTCATGGACCTCATGAACCGTGTGTGCAAACCTTATCTTGATCAGTTTGTCATTGTGTTCATCGATGATATACTGATATACTCTAGGACCAAGGAGGAGCATGAAGAGCACTTACGAATGATCTTGGAACTGTTGAAAAATGAACAACTGTATGCTAAATTCTCAAAGTGTGATTTTGGATAAGAGAAGTACAATTCCTAGGTCATATTGTTAATGAGAAAGGAATACACGTTGATCCTGCCAAAATTGAGGCGATAAAGAATTGGACTACACCCAAAACACCAAGTGAGATAAGACAATTTCTTGGATTAGCAGGATATTACCGCCGATTCATAGAAGGATTTTCTAAGATCGCACAACCTCTCACAGCCTTGACTCACAAAGGAACGACATACAATGGGCTGAGAGTCAAGAATCAGCTTTCCAATTATTAAAACAAAAACTCTGTACTGCCCCGATATTAGCATTACCAGAGGGAACAGATGACTTTGTGGTGTATTGCGATGCATCCATTCAAGGATTGGGTTGTGTCTTGATGCAACGAGACAAGGTGATAGCTTACGCCTCGAGACAACTAAAGGTTCACGAGAAGAACTACACTACCCATGACTTAGAATTGGGCGCAGTAGTTTTTGCCTTAAAGATCTGGAGACATTATTTGTACGGTACCAAGTGCACAATCTACACCGATCATAAGAGTCTTCAACATATCTTTGAGCAAAAAGAGTTGAATATGAGGCAACGACGTTGGGTGGAACTACTAAATGATTATGATTGCACAATTAAGTATCATCCGGGAAAGGCGAACGTAGTCGCCGATGCTTTAAGCAGGAAGGAAACAGCTAAACCCCGACGGGTGCGAGCTTTACAGCTTACTATCAGTACCCAACTGCCCGAACAAGTTAAGGAGGCACAAATGGAAGCTTTAAAGGTGGAAAACATTGGTTCTGAGTTGTTAAGGGGAATGGATAAGCAGCTAGTGATGAAAGAGGATGGAATTCGATATTTCATGGATAGACTTTGGGTGCCTATTCATGGAAATCTGAGAGATTTAGTTATGAGCGAGGCACACAAATCTAAGTATTCTATACATCCTGGATCCGACAAGATGTATCATGACCTAAAGGCTCACTATTGGTGGCCTAACATGAAAGCGGATGTAGCTACGTATGTGAGCAAGTGTTTGACCTGCTCAAAAGTAAAAGTGGAATATCAAAAACCATCCGGACTATTACAACAACCCGAGATTCCAATGTGGAAATGGGAAACTTTATTTGTGTAAATGTTGAAGTATGATGTTGTGATCATGTTTGAGATGATAGGAACTTGCTAATATGTTCAAGGATGGATCCTAGTGTAATAGAACGTGTTAAACTAGTTGTATGGCATGTTTGGATGATCATGGGTGATAATTGGAATTGGTAATCATGTATGGTTTGGATGTTGTGTAGTAGTAGGACATCATGCTTGGGTCTGGTAATTGATTGTTGTGATGTTGTGGATGCAATGTATATGCTTAAAGAATTTGGTTGTGATCAGTATACGCGCGTGCGGATCTGAGGCCCCTACTTAGTAGGATTGGCAGGGTTTAGGATGTGAAGTCGTGAGTGGCTTCACATGGCATGTGATGAATGGTTGAACCTTGTATGACATGTTAGTTGTATTGTAGCTAATGGTTATGTTAATGTGCTAGATTCGCATGACTTGTATAGTACTTGATTATATGATGATCTATGTGATACACCTGGTTGATATAGCATATGTATGATACTGTTTGAATGCTTATCATGTATGTTGTATGTGTTATTGGCTTTATTTGAACTATAACTCATAATGTCACCAACGGGTCAAACGGGTCAACTAGGTCTAATGTGTCTATTTGTCTGGAAGCTTGAGTCTTTGATTTTGGTATGATTAGGGTTTCACATGTCTCTTATTTACACGTACTTATGTACTCACATGATCTAGGTAACCTGTGAAGGTTGGCTATCCTCTCGTTTCTCAAAATAAACCCTAAGTACCTTTGCATATATCAGGTGAGTTCATGCCCCACTCTTTACTTAATCTCTTTTGGGGGAGATAGCATACTGGTATTTATACGAACGCTTTTATGATTTAAGTTGTGTATAATATTAATATAGTGCTGTTTACCATGAGAAAAGTCCTCACACTTTTGAATTGTTAATATTTAATAGCGGGGAAACTTGGGTAGTACTACTGGGTCTGACGAGCCCCACCTGTGTGACTCGAGGTCAACCGGTGCAATTTGTCCTAATGATCATTGTCACGACATGGTAAGTCGTGACGGGAGGCAACAACTATCACAGTCAGCTTCAATTGCAAAATCACTATGTATTAATATTTACTGATAATAGACTAGCTATCTATTACCATACACTGCTTATATTTATCGCAACTGTTTATATGTTTATTGAACTCAAACTCTTGAACTCACCAACCTATGTGTTGACATTTTAGTATGCTTTTCTCAGGTCCTTAACTTGCTTGCCATAGGAGCACTGCACGGTTCACTTCATTTAAGACATTATGCTTCAAGACAATGTGACATTTTAACAATTATGGTTTATTTTTGGTTGGCACTTGTTTTGCCATGAGTTATACTTATTGACTTGGGTGTTTTCAAAAACGCTTCCGCATTATTTAACGTTGGTATTTTGGTTGATTTTGTTATGTTATGGCATATAGGGTCGTTCTGAGTAACTATTGACTGTGATCCTGGTTTGTTCACACGCCTCGTGGTAAAACTCCGCAAGTGGATTGTGAGGGTGTGACAAGCAGCTCTAAGGTGGGAACACCAGCTTCGATAACCCACCGGTGAGCTAACACCTCTTTAGGAATAAGATCAATTTCCCAGTCCCTAGTTACTGGTAAGGGAGCAGCAGGGGTAGCAGGGAGCTGGCCGCGCGCTGGTTTCACATAGAGACATGAAATACGGGATGAACACGTGATCCTGGTGGTAGGTCTAACTCATAAGCCACCGCCCCCACTTTTCGCTTAATTCGATAGGGCCCAAAGAAGCGAGGGGATAATTTTTCACAGCGACGTCGTGCAAGGCTTTTCTGGCGATAGGGCTGAATCCGTAAAAAAAAACATCATCCACTTCAAAGGTTAAGTCCCTGCGTTTTTTATCTGCTTGTGCTTTCATTCTGTTTTGGGCCTTCTGTAGATTAGTGTACATGAGTTGTAGCATGTCATCTCTATCAAGAAGTTGGCCTTCTAATTCAGCATTGTTTGTATCCCCAACAACATAAGGATGAACAGGAGGAGGGTCTCGACCATACACTGCTGTGAATGGAGTCGTACCAGTAGACGAGTGAAAACTCGTGTTGTAGGAATATTCTGCCCAAGGAAGAAAAGCACACCACTTGGTAGGTTGTTCATGGGCGAAACAACGAAGATAGGCTTCAAGGCAACGGTTTAAAACTTCAGATTGCCCATCGGTTTGCAGGTGATAACTGGTACTCATTTTTAAGAAGTCTTGGCTAACCGAAAAAGCTCCTGCCAAAAATTGCTCAAGAAAACGACATCCCGATCAGAGACAATGGAGCGGGGGAACCCATGTAATCGAACAATCTCTTTACAGAACGCTGTTGCAACACTTTTGGCAGTAAAGGGGTGCGCCAAGGGTATGAAATGGGCGTATTTGCTTAGTCGGTCAACCACAACGAGAATAGTATCAAAGCGGTTCGAGGGTGGTAATCCGACAATGAAGTCGAGGGAGATGTCCTCCCATATCCGATTGGGGATGGGTAATGGCTGCAACAGTCCCGCTGGTGATAAAGTATCGTACTTATTTTGTTGGTAGGTTAAACAATTTGGACGTAAAGGCGTACGTCATGCTTGATTCGAGGCCAAAAAAACTGTGATGTTATACGTTTGAATGTCTTCAAGAACCCTCCGTGACCAGCCGATGGAGTACTATGGGATTCATAAAGAATTTTGTTGCGGAGGGAAGGAACATCAGGGACGACCACTCGACCTTTAAACAATAAGGTCTGTCCTACCATAGAAAAATCAGGAAAGGAAGATGGGTCAGCTTGCAGTCCTTGAATAATATTGCTCGTGTAAGGATCGATTTTGAGGCCTTCTTGAATTTCAGCTAAATCAAGGCAATAAGGGAGGACTAGCGTTAATAACTCAGCTGTAAGTGGTCTTCTTGACAAGGCATCTGCACCACGATTCTCTTTTCCAGGTCTGTGAATGATACAAAAATCATAGGGCATTAGCTTTAGGAGAAGTCTTTGTTGTTCCGTGGTTGTTACCCGCTGCTCTAATAAAAACTTTAGAGTGTAATGATCAGTTTTGACAAAGAAGCGCCTGCCCAAGAGAATGGTTCCATTTTTGTATTGCGAGGACGAGGGCAAGCAATTCCCGATCATACGCTGATTTTAGCCGATTGTTGGGCGAGAATCCTTTGCTGAAATATGCAACAGGATGATTATTTGTATCAAAATAGCACCCACGCCATCCGATGATGCATCACATTCAACGGTGAATGGCTGTGAAAAATCAGGTAATTTTAGAACTGGGGTTGTCCTACCATAGAAAAATCAGGAAAGGAAGATGGGTCAGCTTGCAGTCCTTGAATAATATTGCTCGTGTAAGGATCGATTTTGAGGCCTTCTTGAATTTCAGCTAAATCAAGGCAATAAGGGAGGACTAGCGTTAATTACTCGGCTGTAAGTGGTCTTCTTGACAAGGCATCTGCACCACGATTCTCTTTTCCAGGTCTGTGAATGATACAAAAATCATAGGGCATTAGCTTTAGGAGAAGTCTTTGTTGTTCCGTGGTTGTTACCCGCTGCTCTAATAAAAACTTTAGAGTGTAATGATCAGTTTTGACAAAGAAGCGCCTGCCCAAGAGATAATGGTTCCATTTTTGTATTGCGAGGACGAGGGCAAGCAATTCCCGATCATACGCTGATTTTAGCCGATTGTTGGGCGAGAATCCTTTGCTGAAATATGCAACAGGATGATTATCTTGTATCAAAATAGCACCCACGCCATCCGATGATGCATCACATTCAACGGTGAATGGCTGTGAAAAATCAGGTAATTTTAGAACTGGGGTTGTCCTACCATAGAAAAATCAGGAAAGGAAGATGGGTCAGCTTGTAGTCCTTGAATAATATTGCTCGTGTAAGGATCGATTTTGAGGCCTTCTTGAATTTCAGCTAAATCAAGGCAATAGGGAGGACTAGCGTTAATTACTCGGCTGTAAGTGGTCTTCTTGACAAGGCATCTGCACCACGATTCTCTTTTCCAGGTCTGTGAATGATACAAAAATCATAGGGCATTAGCTTTAGGAGAAGTCTTTGTTGTTCCGTGGTTGTTACCCGTGCTCTAATAAAAACTTTAGAGTGTAATGATCAGTTTTGACAAAGAAGCGCCTGCCCAAGAGATAATGGTTCCATTTTTGTATTGCGAGGACGAGGGCAAGCAATTCCCGATCATACGCTGATTTTTACGATTGTTGGGCGAGAATCCTTTGCTGAAATATGCAACAGGATGATTATCTTGTATCAAAATAGCACCCACGCCATCCGATGATGCATCACATTCAACGGTGAATGGCTGTGAAAAATCAGGTAATTTTAGAACTGGGGTTGTCCTACCATAGAAAAATCAGGAAAGGAAGATGGGTCAGCTTGCAGTCCTTGAATAATATTGCTCGTGTAAGGATCGATTTTGAGGCCTTCTTGAATTTCAGCTAAATCAAGGCAATAAGGGAGGACTAGCGTTAATTACTCAGCTGTAAGTGGTCTTCTTGACAAGGCATCTGCACCACGATTCTCTTTTCCAGGTCTGTGAATGATACAAAAATCATAGGGCATTAGCTTTAGGAGAAGTCTTTGTTGTTCCGTGGTTGTTACCCGCTGCTCTAATAAAAACTTTAGAGTGTAATGATCAGTTTTGACAAAGAAGCGCCTGCCCAAGAGATAATGGTTCCATTTTTGTATTGCGAGGACGAGGGCAAGCAATTCCCGATCATACGCTGATTTTAGCCGATTGTTGGGCGAGAATCCTTTGCTGAAATATGCAACAGGATGATTATCTTGTATCAAAATAGCACCCACGCCATCCGATGATGCATCACATTCAACGGTGAATGGCTGTGAAAAATCAGGTAATTTTAGAACTGGGGTTGTCATCAAAGCGTGCTTTAATAGGTTAAAGGCCCGGGTAGCCTCGTCGGACCACTTGAAACCATCCTTCTTGGTCAGAGCCGTAAGAGGTCTAGCTATCAACCCATAATTGCGTACGAACCTCCGGTAATATCCCGTTAAGCCCAAGAATCCCCGTACCTCGCGAACGTTGGTCGGTATGGGCCAACTTTGAATGGCCGTGATTTTCTCTGGTCTACTTGTACCCCTTTATCGGAAATAATGTGACCCAAGAACAGAACTTGGGGCTGCCCAAAACAGCATTTGGATATTTTTGCATAAAACTGTTGAGAAGAAAGCAATTCCAATGTTGTTCGCAAGTGCTCATAGTGCTGCTCCATAGACCTGCTGTAAACAAGAATATCATCAAAGAAAACAAGTGTGAAACGACGTAAAAAGGGCCGAAACAGGTCATTCATGGCCGCTTGAAACGTAGAAGGAGCATTTGTTAGACCGAAGGGCATCACTAGGAATTCGTAGTGACCCGAATGCGTCCGGAAAGCGGTTTTCTCTATATCCGAAGGGTTCACCCTTATTTGATAATAACCAGAACGCAGGTCTAGTTTAGAGAAAACTGTAGCTCCAAATAATTCATCCAACAACTCATCTATGTTCGGAATAGGATATTTATCAGCAATGGTGATTCGATTTACAGCCCGGTAGTCTACACACATTCTCCAGGTGTCATCCTTCTTTTTCACTAGTAAAACTGGGCTGGAAAATGGGCTTTGACTTGGTTGTATAAACCCTGCTGTTAATAACTCATCTACTTGTTTTTCAATTTCTGTTTTTTGGAATGGGGGGGTAGCGATAAGGTCTAATGTTAGGAGGAACTGAATTTGGTATAAGGGGAATAGAGTGACAATGAGTACGAAAAGGGGGCAATGTAGTGGGTTCAAGAAATACCTGCTCGAAGTCGTTGATTAGAGGCTGAAGTGGAGCAGGTACTTTGGCGCTAACCTCAGGTTCAATAGCCAAGTGTTGAAATGCCGAAGATTTTTGGGGTCCGGTTGATATTCCCTGTAGCTTGTATCGCTTTCCCTCAATTGAAAAATCATATACATTTCTTTCCAGTTAGATTGTACCGTGTTTAACGTGGCTAACCACTGAATTCCCAGCACAATATCAGCCCACCTATAGAGAAAAGGTGAAAATCTTGGACGATCTTCAAGTCGTTCACTTGAACGGTGAGATTTTTACACACTTGATTGCACCGAATCACATCCCCGTTGCCAATTTGGACACCGAAAGGGGGTACTGAATGGGTCGGTAATTTCATCTCGTTCACCAACACATTAGAAATAAAGTTATGTGTGGAGCCCCCGTCAATTAGAATAAGAACTTCGGTGGACTTGAGCAGCCCGTGAACCTTCATGGTGGTGGGATGTGAATTTCCCAGAATTGCGTGTAAACTTATCTCAGCAACCTCATCTTTTTCGTCAATATTATTCCCCGTTTCAACTTCAGGTTGTTCCTCCGGTTCGTCATTAAGTTCATACAACTTAAGAGTGCCAGTCTTGCATCGATGCCCGGGTCCATACTTGTCGCCACATCGGAAACATTCACCACGGAGGTAGCGAGATTGCTTTTCTGCATCAGAGATACGAACAGGAGGCTTAAGATGGGATGTTTGCTGACCTGGTGTGGATGTTGTTGTTTTGGAGTCAGATGGGGGTGGTTTGGAATGGGCGAGCCAGGTTGAACTCTTTCCCGATTTTGCATGGCTAATTTTGGATTCGTATTCAAGAGCGAGACTCATGGCTTTGTATACAGTCCGTGGTTTGTGAAGCCTGACATCGACCTTAAGCTCCTCTTTGAGGCCATTTAAAAATACCCCTAGCAAACAATGCCGGGCCAATTAGAAACCCGTGAAGATCGTCTTGCAAACTCTTGACGATATTCTTGTACCGATCCGGTCTGTCGGATATTACATAAATATTCGTCGGGGTTTTGAAATTCGGCAGGTCCGAAGTGTTTCTGGAAAGCAAGAGTCAGGTGTTCCCATAACTCAATTTCCTGGTCAGTTGACAGCCACGAGAATAGATCTAATGCGTCTCCCTCTAAGTGCATTGAAGCTATGTCAACCTTTTCTTCTTCAGGTATGTGATAATACCGAAAATACTTTTCGGCTTTAAGAATCCACCCACGTGGGTCGCCATCGCTGTACGTGGGAAACTCGATTTTGTTGTATGGCCGAAATTGGCGGCCACGGTTTCGGGAGGATTCACCCTCTTCATACTTGCCTGGATCACTGCTGGATTTTTCGACATGCGACTTCAAGACAGCCACATCGTCTTGCAGCCTCTCCATTGCTTCGAGTTTAGCAACGATTGCCGCTAACTGTGTTGCAACTGGATCAGGGTTAGAACTGGTCGTTTCCGAATTCCGGGTCTGCACCATCTTTGCTTTCGATTTCCCGGCAATGGAACCAATGATAGAGATAGGAAATTAAAGATAGATATATGAAAAAAACTGCAATAGGGTCGTCCACTCCGAGAAGGACAGGTCTCCAAACTTAAGAACAATTAAACAAATCAAAAACAAAATCCCAAAAGAAAAACAACTCTGTTTATAAAAGAAAACAATAACTAAATTTGGTAACTCTTCAACTATTTCTCCAATAAATCAGCCCCTCCAAAAATAACTTGATCCTCCATGATTCCCTCCACTAAATCAGTTGCCCCATTAATAATAATTGCAAGTTGGTTTTAGGGATAAATGGGTCGTGGGTTACCCATTAAATACTCAAATTGGGCTACCGGGTCATTTGGGCCTAGATGGTCATTTGGGCCGAGATTATTTTTTGATCCAAGTGACTGGGCTTTCCTCCTACGTGAATACACTTTAATAGGGGCTGTTGTATCACAAACGCTACCTAACTACATAATATCTCGTAATGTTTTGCTGTTAACATGTCAATTTGGGTTTTGAAATAGTAGACAAAATGACTTACTATCTTTCAGCAATTATCAAATGCTTTATTGACTATTTTTTGTAAGCTTTTTAGATTGTAAACTAAAACGATTCCGGAGGTTTTTGCATACTATTAATGATATATGTTTAGTAACAAGTATATTGTATTTTCTACACTTTTTTTACAACAAATATATGTGTATTAGCCTCTATTTTGCGAACTGTTTTTAACAATATTACATTGTTTTTAATCGACTGTTTTAACAACAATCATACTGCAATTTTAAACAATATTTATATGTAATTTTAAAAAGAAAAAAAGACAAAAAAATGTTATGCTACACTTTTCAGGATGTTTTGACAGCAATGCAACTACATTTCAGAGCTATTTCGGCGTCACTGTTTCCTAAATTTAGGCTGCTAATGTATTGTGATACCAATGTGTTATAGGTCAAGGTTTATAGAGGTTCGATACATGCTCTACGTTCTTTAACGTTGTCTTTGTGTGTGAGAAAAACGACCAGCCTCCCGTTACGTATTTTTCGTGTCTAACCACTAAAGTTTACCGTTTAGAGGTTTCGTTAGATGACTTCGTTTATATGGTTTCCTATGAGCCAGCCCGATAACCACCGAAGTAACGCATTGTTGTGTATGAAAAAAAATGACTGGACTCCTGCCGTGTAGCGCGTGGAGAAAATATACTAATAAACTAATTAAATATAAATTATATAAAGATTTCATCCACTTTTAAAGATCTTGTCTAGTTTTTATTAGATATTATGATGTCTAAATCACACCTCACCTAGGACAAGGAGCGCACGCGATTGATTAATACAAACTTAGCACCTAAATATAACTTTATATGTAAAACTAAAATGTCATTATCACATTACAAGAATAGTTGAAGTAAACTATCCTTGAAAACATTTCTCTTGGTCAAGAACCTCTATTAGCTCCGTTAAGGATTATCAAATATACTTGTTTTAAAGATACACGTAAGTTTGAAATGTTGGTGAGTTAATACACTGATCACTGTCAAAACCTATCTTGTGAGCTCATTTACAAACGAAACTTAACATATAAGAATTGAAATCCTAAAACCTTGATTGAATACAAAATTCCAATCATTTCAGAACTGGATCGGACGTCGAACCGGACGCCTTACTAGTTTGGTGGTCGGGCCAGATTTAAAAACCGGATGACATCACAATTATATATATATATATATATATATATATATATATATATATATATATATATATATATATATATATATATATATATATATATAATTTAATATAAGTAATTTATATATGCTTTATATTGTATTTTATAGTTATATATAAAACTTAACTATATTTGTATATTCAACACACTAACTTATGGTTTAAAACCCCGTTTTTACCCATTAAAATAAAAAAAAAGTCAAAATCCGGTTCAAAGTGGTCCGGTTTCCCGGTCCGACCACTGATTTTGGATGAACCGGCCAGTTTGACCAGCCCAAAACGATAAACCAACAACATTGGAAAACTCTACTTGTATAAACCAAGCTACTCTTCCGAATAATAACATAGGCTAAGTGTGTACCACAAGTCATTAAGACAAACGTACCGGTCATTAAATCATTTAAGAGCATTCACAACCCGTTTGGTATATATATGTTAGTGTAATCCTTAAATTATATGAAATGGTTATGAGTAGTTGTGAGTGAAAGAGAGAGAAATATTACTATTTCATCTGTAAATTTAAGAAATTATTGTTCAACCCTTATAATTTTTTTAATATTTTTAAAAGTTGTTGTGAGTTTAAGAGATAGAAAAAGTAATAATGAAGGTATAAAAAAATTATTTAATTAAAAAGATTAAAGAAAAAATTGTATTTTTAATATAATTATATAGATAAAAATAAGAAATGTGTTGTGAATGCTTTTAAGTTGCTATAAAAGACATTTAATACAATTTAATCTTTTGTTTAATGAAGTTAAATGATTTGATGCCTTTTCTTTTTAAAGTGACTGTAAAACTAAGGTTTTCATCTTGCTTAGGATATATGAAATTGTTGAGTGTAATACACTACCAAAAGCTATAAGTTTCGAGTGCAATTTTAATCTTACGAGTTTTCTTCGATAGTACACAGACGTTTAGTTATTATACTCATTATACTTTTTGAGATAGATGTGTTGTCTTGGGAGAGACATAATATTTTAAGGGATTAGACTGTTCCCAACGCTAAAAGTCGTCATTCCCAAAAATAGTTTTAGTCAGCATGTCACATCAGCTTTTTACTAATTTTCATCCATCCTTCCAACAATCAACTTTTAACCCCAACACCATCCTTCCCACATACAACCATTAAAAAAACAAAACAACACACGTTTTTGTGTGTGGGCCCCACAAAATGCATCTATGGAGCGCCCTTAGCAAATGACGGGTGAAGGATGGATGGGAATGCACAACGCAACCCTTCCGAAGGACAGTAGGAAAGAGGGTAAGAACAAGGCTAAGGGCGCTGTGTTGTGGATAGTCTTAAACGAAATTTATATACCATTCTTTTGTTTTTGACCAAGCAAAGTGTTTTAGTTCCTTTTGTATTTTTTTAACTTTGAATTGTTTTATATATTATGAATGGCTACAAAGTTAGTATAATATCCAAGATAATATTATTGACACGCTAGTGCCACTATGACACATTTACTCGTCCTAGTCATACTAGATATTCCTATGTTCTGTATCATTTATAGAATCTAATCTTACGTTCCTCTTGTCCTACGATTATATGTTCTTTGTGTGTGATTGCTAAGAGTTGCACCCACATAAGGATACGGTGATCTTGTAGCATGATGTGAAAGAAGTGATAAACAAAGTTGTCACAACCTGTTAAGTAGTTATATGGTTGTGGTTTTCGCGTTTTTGATGGTCCAATCTTCTCTTCACTTTTTCACTTCATAGAGGCATCTGATTCTGCACTCTCGTCTTGTTCTCCTATGATTGTTCGTGCAGGACTCCTCGGCCTTTACTCTTCCCATGAATCCATGACTATTTGTTTGTAATATAGCTTTATGTGCATTAATTGGTGTAAAAATTAACGAACATGGAACTTTTACTCTTAGTTTCTTATACATGACACACATAATACCATTAACTAAAAATCAAGATAAGTTATATAAAGAAGGATTTAAGTCGAATATGTATCTTAAATTCAAGTTTCAAGTGAAATGTCAACAACTAATAGCAACTTCATGACTATAATGAAGCCAAATTATTTTGACGTGTGGTTCCTTGCACTCCTCATCTCCCAAATCCGGAAACATACAGACCACCAGATGTTGGAGTAAAAATAGATGCTCACTAGCATCAATACAAAATCATGGCCAGTGTTGTGATCAAAACTGGACCACACTTTATTTTTCTAAATAGCCACGACTATCTAACCCGAATCTAACTTTTAGTCATGGATGTAACCACAATTTATTCTATGTTATTCTAAACATGCTACATCTTGTGGAACGTATAGGTATCTAATCCGAATCTAACTTTTAGCCATGGATGTGACCACAATTTACTCTATGTTATTCTAAACATGCTACATCTTGTGGAACGTATACGTCTTTTTTGTCGTATCTCCAGATTTAGTTATCGGCATATTTCATAGTATGTCCAAGTTAAGGGTTCATGGATAATTGAATTAAACATGAGAAAACCTTACTTCTAATAATAAAGCTATATAGGAGACGAGCCAATCTCAAATTGGGTTACATTAATTGCTAATCCTAAGTATTCTGTAGCTGTATATAACTAAACACTGACGAAGACTATATTCATAAAACCAGTCCATATGTGCTAACCGAAACTCGTGGATGAAAAAGAAACAATCTTCTTTTTAGTTTCTATTCTCTCCGCTACAACAAAATGCTCTCTTGTATGGACTCAAGCGACGCAGGGGAACCAACACACGAACACGCACAAACGATTATCACACGAAAATATAATGATAAACAACACAAGGATTTAACGTGGTTCAGTCGGTGTGACCTACGTCCACGGGCTGCAACTAGAGTTTTTTTTATTTGCTCAATACAAAGATTACAAATACATAACATGGTATATATAAAGATTAATAATTAGGGTTAACAATTTAATGAACAAGAAAACTAAACATGGACCCAAGCCCAAAGCCTTCACAAACCCAACAATTTCCCACTTGAAGACTTTGCGATAAATTCTAGCCCGACATTCAAGTACAAAGCAACCCAGTCGTCTAGTAGCTTCAGTAATCTTTAAACAAGTCTTCCAAGCCTCTAGTTCTCAAAGAACAAGCTAAGACTTTAGACTCCATCATATCTTCTAGTTGCAGTGATCCCTCATCATCAAGTACCAGAAGGGCCAGTTGAAGCTCCCCCGAGCTCCAACTCAGTCGTGGCTATTCCCACCAACGAATCATCCTCCATCTTAATCGGTTTGGACATTCCACCGGATTCAAAGATACACCAAGGATCACTATCACTCTCCAAATTCAGCAAACAATCACTAGGAGAGAACTTTTCAGTCGTAGTCTTTAAAACCCAACAGTTCTTTGTAACTGTACTCGGAACATGTCCCGTGCTCCCACTGTCACCGAATTCCATGAATGGTTTAGACTTTCAAATTCGTTCACCTAACATCCCTGGTCCAGACTTCATGTTTGTAAAATTAACTCTCTTAGCACCAGATTTAGTGAATCGGATTTTGTCATGATTAACCGGGACGGTCATACATCCTTCAGCAGGTACCTCAACCATATACAATGACCCACACTTCATACCACGAGCAATAACCAGACTACCATTGATCACCTTCCATTTACCACAAACCAAACCTCACTTCAAGTCCATGTTCATCCAGCTGACCAATTGAAATCCGTTTCTTCTTCAGCCTCGGAATCACCCTGACATTCTTTAGGTTCCATGTAGTACCCAATGAAGTAACCAGATTAATATCGCACATGCATGTAACCTCAAGTGTCTCGTAATTGGCTAATCGTACCTTTCCAAAATCACCATGTGTCAGATTCACCATCGCTTCCCCGTTGTTCATGGCGTGAAACAAAGCCCCTAAATCCATGACCCAAGAGTCCACACTGTTTTCCACACTGAGTATCAATGCATCATCATCAGAACATCCCTAACAGCAATGTTCAATTCTTTCTTATTCGAAGATTGACTCTTAACGTGTCCAACCTCATTGCAGCTCCAACACTTCACATTCTTTCTAGATCTAGATGAACTTCTTCTCCGATTCCCATTGTTCCTGTTATTAGCCCGACTCCTGCCAACATTTAGTAGTTCACTATTTGATGATTCACCCGAGTTCTTTTTTCTGATTTCTTCACCCATAATTAGATCTCGAATACCATTAAAAGTGAAACCCTTAGTCCCCACAAAACTTGAAATTACAGTCATAGTTTAAGACCAACTATCAGGCAGAGACAACAACAGCAGTGAGCCTAAACTTTCATCATCAAACTTAATTCCCATAGATACAAGTCTTGTTAAAATTTAATTAAGATTGTTAATGTGAGCAATTACTAAGCTTCCTTCTTTCATCCTTGTGTTCACCGGCTCCCAAATCAAGAACACCTTATTCGCCGAAGACGGATTCTCATACATATTTGACAAAGCAATCATCATACCACGAGCCGTGGTTTCCTTAATGACGTTAAAAGCAAAAAAAGATTCTCAAAGCCAATGTAATAACCACACAAGCCTTTTGTCATTCGATTTCCAATCAGCTTGTTCTATTTTTGCAGGGTTTTTTTCTAGTACCATATCTAAGTCCTTCTGACATAATAATGCTCTACTTGCATTTTCCACTAACTAAAATCAGAACCATTAAATTTCTCAATCACAATCTTTCCGTCTTCGACCATCTTAAACAACAAACAAGAAGCAAAAGGAGAGAACTTCGAAAAAAATGGAGATTCCCCTTTCTTTTCTAATTAAATAAAGGCACTAACCATTTTGGTTTATATCCTACCGCCACAAAAGAGATAAACTCCAATCGTCAAACAAAAAAAACCAAACCTTTCTGCGAATCGTATTAGTGCAACCTTATGTTCAACGAGCCTAATCTTTGATATCACTTGTAAGGACTCAAGCGGCGCAACGAAACCAACACACGAACACGCACAAACAATTATCACGCGAAAATAGAACAATAAACAACACAATGATTTAACGTGATTCGGTCGGTGTGACCTACGTCCACAGGCTGCAACTAAGGTTTTTTTTATTTTCTCAGTACAAGATTACAAATACATAATAGAGTATATATAAAGACTAATAATTAAAGTTAATAATTTAATGAACAAAAAAACTAAACATGGGCTCAAACCCAAAGCCTTCACAAACCCAACACTTTGAAAGGTGGTGTTTGGTTTTCTCCGGTTCTTAATTTACTTCCAGTAACATAAGGTTGCAGTAGCTTCATCGCTTAATGACAGCTTTACGGTACAAACAAAATAATTGATCTATGCTTACACCAGTTGCACATTCCAGGCTACAGGGGAATGTAAGATAGACGTTGCCGATTAACGTCCACATCAACGTCCACATCATATCAGTGAGTGGATTTTTAGAGCAAGAATAATATTTTTTGTTGATTCTCTTTTTTGGCTGGATATGGTTGATTGAGGGAATCAGAACCAATCAAGAAGATTGAGAAACCAATGACTGACAATTTAGATACTGTAAACAGGTCAAAGAAACAAACCATGGTCATTTCATTTTACCTGTACCTTGACATTCATGCACTCGAACGCCATTGCATGTTTCCTTCACAAACCTCACAAGCATTTGCTGGAAGTGATACCCAACATAAGTTTCGTCTGTAGATATTCACTTTTTACTTTGCATGGATGTTATAAAATAACAAAGGAAACCGTCATTACCTTCTCATCTCATGCTTGATATCTGAAAGCATGCTTCCTTTAGAGAGATTGGATAATTAATCAATGACTTTTACATTCTTGCTGCCACTTGTTTCTGCCATTACCCTTAAAGGCCACCTGCTTAGCACAAGTTGTGATTTACCTGATTCCATTGGTTAGTCGAGTACTGAGCGGGTCCATGAATTTACCGGTAATGGGTCCTCATAGTCATCAAAGATAATGGCCCAATCTGTGGGCTGGGTAACAGGTAGCACAATAACGACCTATTCTAGAGTAAAAATACTAGAAGATTATATGTGAACAGCTGTATAATACTTGGATTAGCAATTAAATATAACCCAAAACCATGTAAAATTTGTGTGCTAAAAGGTACATAATGAATGTATGTCACATGGTTAGGTATTCCAAGACCATATGCTCATGTTATTTAGGACTTAAATTTCAATTTTTATAGTGAGTTACACGGCCATGTAAAACTCAAAACTCAAATAGCCGTGTGTTTTGACTTTCAAAAATTTTCACTTCCACAAGTTACATGCTCAATAACCTCACATAGCTTGTGGATGCGGCCCAGATGTCTAAAATTTGGCTTCATTGTGCAATCCAATTAACTATGAAACCATAACCACCAGCAGCAAACCAAAGATTAAATCACTAGGTCGCATCGGTCGCCAAATACCCAACAAGATAGCTAGGCGAGTGTCTTGAGTAAACAGGTATCATTTGGCTTCTATTGTTCAGGTTTAACAACCTTACTTCTGCTTTTATATCATCATTTGCAAGCTGCAATATCTTTGGCAGTTGAGATGCTTGAATCATGGTCAGGCTCAGATTTCCTGGGTTATTAGGATAGCCGATGCTAAGATGTCTCACGAAGTCATTTGCTGCAGTGTTCAGATCCAAGTTATCCCCCCGCCCAGGAACTAATCCCCAGTAGAAAACAATGTTGGGCATTTGTATGCTTACGTCAATGTATTCTGTAGGGTTTGGATCACATAAGGCATGCATCTCCTCCAACTGTCAGTCATAACCAAAAGCAACACAACTGTATGAGCCCGATTTTGAATTTCAGCCAATTTACCTTAAATTAAGTGAATCTTGATTTATATTATATCACCAAAAGATCAAAAGAATGAATGTTGGATGAAATGAATTGGGCCGAACATGTCAAACCGGTCAAAATTAGTCCAAATTATATTGTTAATGCTTACAACCTCCCAAGTCCTAACTAGCTTTATTATACTTCACAATTAATTATTCTTTACATATTGTAGTTTCTATACTTCATACAATAATTAATTATTAAATAAAATAAATGGAAGTATCAACCGGTCAACCCAAACACATTAGGGGGCAAAAAAACTACAGGAGCCTGCCCTCTCTATATAGGATCAACAATGTGGTCTTGTGAATATGTTGTGATAATAGCTATACTATACAGTTGCAACTTTTATAATCATGACTCAAAATTCTAAAATTTTTACTCCGAAGTCAACTCATGACCCTACTCGTACGAGTAAGAATGTTAAAAGAAAGAAAATACTCAATATTCTGGCTTGGAGTAATCAACAACTTGCTTCACTGTTAGTCTGTTAGTCAAGTTACTATTATGCCTTCAAAAGTAATAAAATAGGGAATCTTGTTATAACTAATATCGATGATATTGGTTTTAATGGGGAAAACAGTAATCTTGGATATGAAAATGCAATTAATTAAAAAGATTGTGTGAAAAGATAGCATGCTTACCTTAACAAGAAGACTGTGGAAGCGTGATTTAACCCATTGTACCCAGGTCCCTAGCTCAACCTTGTTATATGTTGAAAGACATATTTTTATGAACCGCAAGTAACTCTTTGAGTAAGGAAATGGCTCAAAGAGGTTTCCCCAGTCAAATTGTGGCTTGAAAGGATCCTACAGCAACACAATTTCCTTGATAAGAAAAAATGGCAAAACTGGGTGTAACTTGTTCATGTATATTACAGGAATATAGACAGTTTTTCTATATAGGTACCAACGGCGCAAAAAACACACGAGACGAAATAAGGGCAATAATAAAAATAAATAAAAATGTATTTATGTTTGACATAGAAAATTAATAATTTAATAATGCAACAAATATAATAAAAAAACCTAATATCCTTTTAAATTTAAGTCCAAAAAATAAAAATAAAAATTTGCTTTTTTCATCCCACATTGCTTCATCCATGGCTCTAAAAGGGAGGCAAGTGACAACACGGAACCATAAGCATGTGCTCGGCCTGTTGCTGAAAAAACCATGCGCGCAGCTCAATTTTGACTACATAACTTTTTACAAAAAAAGATCTATAAACAGAAAAGATAGATGTATACCTGAGTGTGACGATATCCTCTACGAAACTCAGATCTAATCTTGTTGAAGGTACTAGTAGTCATATTTGAATGACAATACTCATCTGGGCAGCCAGGCAACTGAATAGGCATCAATGCTCGTGTTCCAGGTGGAAAAGGCATTGCTCCATCTTCTACCATAACTGGCTCTGGCCAAGGCCAAAAGGCAAATGTCTTAAAAAAGATTGAAATTAAATTAACCAAACTTCCACTTGGGTTCTTTATGCAAACAAAAGCAGCTAAAACAGCCAAGTGAATGCCCCCAAACAGCCCAAATAACTGCAACAACAGATTAATGAGAGCACGATGAATACCAAATGACAACAGTTTCCAAGTAAAGTTTGTTCAACATAAACAGGCAATATCAAGTTCGTATCCTAGTCTTACTGTATTATCAAAATGTGGAAAGCTGGTGGATTGAGTAACGGATAAATTTTGGCAAGGGTGGGTTGAGCCTGACTGCAAGGCTCTGTTTTATGCATTTTATTTGTTTGTTTATAATCAATTGTACCTAAATGTCATTACAAAAACCTTATTATTACAATAACAATTTAAAATTCATAATTGAGATGATTTTGAGGTTTTATGCATTTGAATACAGATGGGATGACTTTTGACCCATTTGACATGTATCCTTTTTTGTTTAAATCCTTTAGGTTAGTCCATTTGACCCATTAAGAGATAAAATATAACCCACATCAACCTAGGTATGAGTGTGTTAGAGAGACGATAGGTGGCAGCAATGGAGGTGTGATTTTTATTGGGTCATAAAAGAAGTGAAATGTAAAACCGAGTAAAAAAGAAACCCTTACATCACTATACACCCCTCTTCTCTTTGCCCATGACTTAACACAGTGTATCAATTCCTTGAATATCTGCAAGAAAACAAATAACAAGCAAGATAAACAACCAACTCAGATTGTTAAAAGAGATCATAGAGTTGCGTAGTGAGACTGATGGTCTCATAGTTCATATACTCGTAAGAAATGTTAAATCTTGAAAATAACACTCTTATATGAAGAAACAAAACCAGCTTTAACTTCTAGTGAAATCAAATCATTGATGACAGAATCCCACATAAAAACACGAACCGTTGCTAATCATTAGAACATTGCTAATACAGATCGATTCTTATTCAGAGAAATAAATACCTTTTTGTAGTCTAGAGCATGTGTTTCTATTGCTAGCATGGTTGTAAAAATCGCTAGACGCTAGTCGGGCAGCGGGGAACCGACTAGGGATTAATAGGGATTAATCGGAATTAGATTGGAATTTTATATGTTAATTTACAAATTTATAAATATATATACAATATTTTTTCAAAATTATACATAATTTTTTTTATATTTGACCTACTCTTATCAAAATTTGGCTGATTTTCTCTAAAATTTGGCTGATTTTGACCAACTTTCTTTCATTTTTGGCCGATTTCGACCGATTTTGACCTTTGACTGATTAACTAGGCGATTAGCTAAAATCGAATCGGTGGACGACCGATTAGCAATTAGTCGGGGATTAATCAGTGCTAGGCGCCGATTTTTACAACACTGATTGCTAGAATGAATATTCACAAGTATGGGAAAATCTCCTACGTCTCAAAGAAACAAAGAAGATAAACTAACTAGAAAGGAAGAAAATAGAATAGGAAGAGATGTTGGTCTCATCATGTGCAATTATTTTTCGTGAAATCCACAAATTTATTAGGAAAAAAAAATACACGACCCCCCCCCCCCGGCCCACCCCCACCCCCAACAAAATAAAAAAACTTCCCTGCTTAGTAAAAACCAAAACAAAGGTCTTTGATGTGCAATAATAAATAAAACCAAATACATTGACATCTGAAACAGGCAGCATAATGCCATGGTCACACTCCAGACAACCAGTTCTAGCACATTTTAGGAGGGAGGGGATGAATATGACTAAATGATAGATCTCATGATTAAGAGGGTGTTTGGGATTGCGTTTTGATGAAGAGTGTCTAAATTTAGTGTTTTTAGAACACAAATTATCAGAGAAGTGTCTGGCAAACCATTTGAAAAAAGAATTTTTTGTTTAATCTTACATTTTGAAGAAGCTGGTCAACCCTACTTTTGAAATTGATGTTTAGCAAATGCAATACAAAAACCCCCTACAGCATATTAACATGTTAAAACCCCAAAACCGCTGTCTCAAAATGAAATTAACAATAGCAGTAGTCCCTAATGATGATACCAAAGAAATGAAAAAGAACAAAAAAACAAAGAAATGAACAAAAGAAAATGACAAGGAGCAAAGAAATGAAAGAAAAAGAAAAAAAGGGGAAATTATGTTGGCCTGAGTTGTGGACAAGCACTTTGTACCTTCACATCTGGAACAATCTGCAGGATGCTATTCTTTACTCGTACTCCTGAAAAACTCTTCCAGCTTGTTTCATCAATATCCTTTATGAACGAAGGGTCGCATGTATCCGCATTCTGAAAATCAAAATAAATCAATAATAGTGACGATAATAGAAACAAAGATGCACAAGAAACAGAGAATCTCATTCCTGCTCACCTCCGGAACAGCTGTAACTTGAAGTTTAGCAAAAGCCAAGTTGATCAATATTCCATCAAATATAAACTGCAAGAGAGGAACCTCGGCATCCTTGACACAATGGATACCCGACACCTCTGGTCTCCCTGCAAGCATGTTGTACAAAACTATAAAAAAATCCTCCTGCAAAAAGATAAATAGAAATAAGTTCAGGAAAGTTTACACTTCGTAATCTTTCTAACTAAATACCAGTTGAGAGGGAGAAGACTCACTGCCATAGAAGCAAAACAAGGGCCCACACAAACAGCATCAATGTTGGAGTCCACGTTATAAACCTAAAAGCAAAGAGAGTAGAATATCTTGTTCAATACAACATAAAAGCAAAGAGAGTAGGTGAAGACACAAACTCACATCAAGCCCGTACGATCCATACGCTAATATTGTTGCCGAAGCATCTTTAATCTGACTTTGTGGCAGCCTACGTTGATAAGCAACTCTTCTAATCCAAGTCCTTAGTATCTGCATCATCAATAGATGGACTTTCATAAACCAATAGATGTTAAATTTTTTATCAGATGATCTCAATACGTTCATCTCTTTCCTTTTGACCACCGATTTAATATATGAATTAGGAAGAATATCGCAACGACAAAAATAGTGTGCTTTCATGAGTGTATGCTACATAATGGGTAATTACTAGGGAATCCTCCTTTTCATTTACACCATCTTTCTCAATGGATTTCAGATTTGTTGATGCTGTCAAAACACTATACTTTCATAATGAAATTCATTTGTTGCATTTTCAGTTTCATGAAATTACCATTTTGGATGACTTTTTGGACAGGTGTGAAATTATGAGTTGGTTCACCTTAAGATTTTTCATAGTTCACACCTAATTTCTAATAAGTAAATAAAATCACCAAGTGGTTCCTTCCTTAAGCCAATTATTTGATTATTTTTAGTATTAGATTTCCACTTAAAGAATAACCAACAGTCCCAGTAGCACTACTCTATCTCACGAACAACAGCAAAGTTTGTATCCGAAAGGGTAAATTTGGTCACACCACCCAGATAAGTAGCTCACTATTTTGCAGTCCAATTGGGTTTGGAGTATGTCTTCTAATTAAGGCACCTTTATACTCAAGATCTTCAAGCCTTTGCAGGTTATACTTGATGATGTGATCATTGAAAAGATGGTAATGGTCATTCATTAGGTTTATGTGTGACCTAATGTTAATAGAAACTTGACTTAGGTTCCCCTTCTGCAAAAAAAAGAGATATTTATTAAATTCTTTTGTACTTCTTAGTTGTGAGAGATATAAGAATGAGCCAATGAGGCTCCTGGCCTGACTAGAGCTAGGGTGTACAAACAAACAACTTTACATCCGGCTCTCCTATACCGTCCTTCACACTTTGGCATCTCTAGCTTGAAATTCCACATTCCCATGTCTACTATGTTTCAGTCCATCTAATGTCTTTTGATTTTCACAAAACTATTGTAATACATCCTTTTGCAATAAAAGTCATTGTTTGCCCTTCAAACGGTCTACTTGACAGGAACAAAACCACAAAAATTGTTGACACAGATGTTTGGGCTCCCTCACCAGTAATCTTAACACAAGATTATTAAGGAACACTACACAAAATTCATGTGATTGCGTACCCTCAAAAAGATATATGATTGGTGGATCTATATTCATTACTTTCAAAGAGCTTTTCAAAATTTTCTTTAACCATACTATTGTGAGTCCATAAGGAGATGGTGGGAAACAATACGAAAGTTTGGACAAAAACACTTTCGACCATGATATATAACACTTTCTTTTCCTCCCACTACACCTCAAAGAGTTGGTAGTCTTGAAAGGTGACACTCATTTTTGGAAACAGCTTTGACTCTCCTACACTAAGACTCAATTCCCTTGTGAAGTAGCCATATGCATGCTCTTCAATAGTACACTACATACCGAATCAACAAAACAATCACTATTAGTTTACAAGATAAATCACCCATGAATCTGTCTTTAACAGAACACCATACTAGACTATGCACATTTGGTTGTCTATGCTAACCCTGATTACGACCATACTCCTGCCATAAAGTAATTTTAGATCCAAACCATGCGTCTTTTGTGGCTACTCTACAAAGTACCATTGCGAACCCTGATTACGACCATACACAGATCAAGTTTACAATAGAAGTTGCATCTGTAGACAAAGGAACCCCCCCTCCCACCCAGATAATTCTTTCCTTAAGCAAACTATTGCAATATTTTATTCTTTATAGTACTTGAGCAGCATGCTCATCAAATCATTTATCTGGAGGCATCTAATGTAACATGTAATGAACCAATGTCCTAATATCGTCCCTTTTATCCTCGTTCACATGGAAAAAACTTCAAAGCTCAAAACAAACAGAACCCTACAATGAACAAACTCCCTTAGAAACAAAAATAAATACATTCTTACCTCTTTAAGCTTGTCAATGAGATTCCTTCTCCTCAGTTCTTCTTCTGGAGAAACCAAAAGCCCCTCGTCGCGGATAAACTACAACAAAAAGCAATTGCAAACAATAACAACACTGAAACCTCAAACCCTACGCCTAAATTCTTAAATCAATACACGTCATTCATGTAACAGATATCCAATAATAACAAAAATCAGCAAACGAGGGCTTTGAGATTAAGTAAACTAAACCTTCAGAAGAGCAACTGAACTTTCCGATTCAATTTGAGACACCATTGCTGGATTAAACAAACTTTAAATCAGACTGTCTCGGGATCAACAGGTGGAGACGATGAATCAATGGTGATTAACAACGGATTGCGAAATTAAGCGAACTGCATTGATCTCAATGCAATGCTCATCGTTTTCCTTACACAAAATCAAAATGACAGAAGGTAATCAAATTAAGAAGAAAATTAGGGTTTTGAAACTGAAATCGATTGGAAAATTTTGTCCACCAAGAGATTAGAGTAAGCAGAGAAGCCTTCAGGAGGAATGGAGGTTTTTTTTTTCTTCTTATTTTACTTTTAAAAATGTGTTTTGTTGTAACAGATATGATGCGGGTGTTAAAGAGTGTTTTTTTAAGTTACTTTTTTAACTTATTAATTCTTAAAAGGTTATAAAATTATTTTATAACGTTTGATAATATAATAGTTAATAGTTGTGAGGATAATAAATAATAAGTAAGTTCATATTAATTTATTAAAAAATGAATAGGTTAATAATTCAATAAGAATCTCTTATTATCACGAGACGGTAATATGTCATGTATATATACGTGTAAGTTTCCATCTATAAAATAAAAGATGCATTAATAGGCTGTACATTGGGCAAATCATGTTGTACCAAAGGAGTTCGCATAGCAGTGTTGTAGTAAATGCTTCTATTTTGTAAAGACAAACTTATTTGGCCGAAACAGAAAAACATAATAAGCTAGTCGACACTTCTAGTATTATATACTATAACACTAGCTATAGAAATTAATGTGTTATATGGGTTGAATAATTAAAAAGTTTGAATAATTAATTTTTACATTATAATTAGCTTTTTAATAAAAATAAGAAAGATGATTTTTTCATTAATGTTGTTTCTATAGAGATAGTTTTTTATAAAATGATTTTTTTTTCCAAAAAATAAAATAAAATTCTTTTTATGTAATATTTCAAAATTGGTTTTTAAAGTAATTTTTATTAAACAAAAAGAATTAAAATAAGGAGTTATAGTAAGAAAATTTTTTAAATATGAAAATTTTTTAAAACATTATTTTAAAACAAAATGTTTAATTTATCTTTGAAAAAAACAAAAAATAAAATAAAATTTTCATATTATTGTTTTATTAGTTATAGTTGGAACTCATACATAATTTTAGTTATATAATGTCTTAGTCTTTTATTTTATAATTAATTTATATTTTATTTATTTAACTCGTGTAATACACGTGGTTACTAAAGCTAGTTATATATAAAAACAAAGAAAATAAAAAAAAATTCTAAACAATAGAAACAACAGCTATATAATGATAATATCACAAATACAACGATAATACTTATTATTTTATGGGTGTTGTTTCTAATATTAGAAAATATGCAAAATTTAAATCTTTCATTTGAAATGTCACTGGGTTGATTTTTTTTGTTTTGCATTGTGATATTTTCTATATTAAAAAATTAACAATGACACCAATCACATCTATAAAACAAAAAAAAACCAAAAAAGTTAGTGTGGTATACTTAGGTTTCGTTAAAATCTCTATATTAACAAAATAAAAATATTAAGTGATACGTGTTACTTCTTATGTCTCTTTAATATTTTTTTACTTGTCTCTCTTTCATATTAATTAAATAAATTTTTTTAATTTTTTCCTTTTTATCTCTCCCCTAATATTAAATATTTTTACAACTATTTAAGTAAGTATTTTATATTTTAAAATAAATATATGTTAAAAGTTATATAATATTTCATAAATATGTAAAAGAAAATCTCCTCATGAAAAGTATAGCTTTAAATTTTAACAACCCGTATATTACATGGGGTTATAACCTAGTAGTATATAAATTTTATTTTATATTATAAAATTATTAACATATGACAAGACTTTCCACAAATATATATTCCCATAATTAGACATAACATAGTACAAAATAGTTTGCAAAATAATAGATTAAACTCATAATGACACAAAACAAATCATTGCATTTTTATAGAGTGATGGTGTAATGTATAGTGTTGGTTTTTTGATAATTAAACAATTTTCCTCCACCAAAACATTTCAAACCTATTAAAACATATGTTCGACACGTTGCTTGACATCTGCTGTTGTGAAACAAAAATATAGAAAGGTGCTTTAATATATAAATGTGGCATATATGGAAAATGAATGAATTTTAAATTAGATGTTACTTTTCAAGTAATATAATTTGTGATGATAAAAAAAGTTACTTAGAATTTAAATATACTTGCTCATTGGGTAAAATCATTTCAGTTGATAGTGTGCTGAAAACAAATATTTCAAGATGAAATAAAATAAATTATTTGAATATTGTATGTTACAATGATATGACAAAAAATATGTTGTGATTCAATAAATCGTTTTCATGTAAAATTCAAATATATACGATTCAATTGTTAAATTAATTACAAACAAAATTTTGAATAAAAAATATGTACCAAAACTAATTATTAATTTAATTGCCTAAAATATTAGATTTGATTAAAAATGAAAATTTAATTTACTTACCTAAAATGAAGTAAAAAGTAACAAAGCTATTTTAGGTGCTTAAAATTTGTAATAACTTTGGGCGGGAAAATATAATTGAAGAGACGTCATATAATGACACGTGGTATTTCTTTTCCTGTTTTATTATAGTAAAAGGATTTAATAACTATATGTGCAAGGATGAATGTTGTACAAGTATGGTTGGGGGTTACTTAATTGATTTTATTGCTTTAAGCAAGAGAAAGAAAGAGGGAGAGGGGGGAGGAGGGAGGGAAGGGTGAGGTAGAGATTTGCTTATCGATTATTGTTCCTGCACTCAAATGGTGATTTTGAAGCTGCTATGGTATTCTTTGTTTTTTTTCTTTTTTTTTTTTTTAAATTCGTTTAGTCTAATGTTCAACTAATATCAAATTTCACAAGTTTTGTGATTTTTGTTTGTGTTTTGATAAACCAGATTGTGTTATTTTTGTGTAGGGGTAGATTTGCTAAATAAATATTCTGTTTAGGTTTTGATAATGATATGTAATGGTATGAAATGCAATGCAATTTTTTAATGATAATCGCATATCGGGAATTCTCTAAGTTGCACTTGCATGTGAAACTTAGAGAAATGTAGATAAGTTATGATAACTACACTTTCTTCAAGAGTGACTATAAGATGAGCTTCCAAGAAAGTTAATTATATAAAAATGATAACTTTGAAAACAAAACTGGTTTTTTAGCTTTTAACCAACATAATTTAAGTGAGAAGATTCAAAATCTAAAAATTATAGGATTGTATTATTTACGTTTATCAACATTGAATGCTATGTATTTGTGAACATATCCAAAGAGAGCACCTTCGTAGCATGATTAGTGTCATTGTCTTTTTTTTTTCTCTTTACCTTTGTGTATTAGTAACTTTGGTCTTCTTTTTTTCATTCCAATCATTTTGTTAGTTTACTATGTGGTAAAACAACCGTTATAATTATCAAAATAAATGGGTTAATAACATCTACAAACAAATTTACATAACTTTTTTTATTATGTATTAGGCATTTAATCTACTATTAAACCGAGAAGTGAGGCTGGCGATGATAATTTAAAGTTATAGGTGTTCATTAGTGTAAAATGGTGTTTTTTCTCTAATTTAGCGTTGATGTTTGTTAAGTTGACACTACTTGAAATAGCTACATTATTTGTTTTTAAAACTTTGATGGTTATGTTATCTTGAATTAGTTTTCAAAATGGAATCTTTTAATTGAACAACATTGTATTATAGCTATCATTTTGACTGATTCCGTGTTGTTTGCTTTGAAATATATTAGTAATGCTATCAATCTATATCAAATGTTATCAACCGCTACAAAAATGTTATTTTCACGGCCTGAGCATCCAGCTTATTAAACTTTAAGTTGTTTCTACTACTAATGCAAAACACGTGTTGGATTTTTTTTATCATTTTACTAATCACATACCTCATTTTTTTCCGTCGCAATGCACGGGTTAAAAAACTAGTTTTAATACATAGTATTGTTGCATTATAAATATATACAAAACTAATATTGCTAACTCTTTATCCACCAAGTACTATTAATTGCTAACTCTTTATCCACCAAGTACGACCTTTGATGCTTAAATGTTATTTGTCTTTTTTTTTTTTGCTTTTTTTGAAAAGTTACAATTAAACCCTCAACTTTAGTTGTATTAGAAATTTTTTATCTTATAGAATTTATCTATACACACACACTTATTTTTTTCCTCTTATAATTTAAAATATAATATTTTATAAAGGGTTGTATGTTACATGTATCACCCTCATTTAAATTATAGTTTATAAATTAATAAATTATCGTTTACAGGACACTGTAAACAATCATTTACTCTATAAACTACAATATACTTTTTTTGTAAACTATAACTTATCTATTGTCAGATTTATACATGTTGTATATATCTAAAACCCCCCTTTATAAAATTATGAAAAAATCATTGTGACATGAATATTTTTAGAAAAATTCTCAAAACATCCTTTTTGTTATCTTCTTTCTCCTCCAAAAATTTTGTTATCTTCTTTCCTCAAAATGTCTCCTTCAAAATTTTCTTCTCAAAATATCCCCTCTTGACAAACGTCAAATGCGTGAACGCCCACGTACCCACCCTCTTTAAAATTGACTCATGGCGAGCAGATTCACCGCTCGGGAAATAGAGGCGTGCGACTTCAAAGAAGAGTCGTCACCCCTGTCCTGCCAGTCTCAATTGACTAGCCCTGTGTGCATAATAGGGTAGTTAATCCGCAGCACAGTTGAGCTAACGACAACACGGTCGTGTACCTCCTGTAAGCTTGCAAGACTTGTTAACATTTTATTAATGTTTCTCTTCTCTTCTTTATTGTTGTTTCTCTTTATTATTACAATATACTTCACGTTACGATAATAAACATACCACGCAAAGTCACACTATAAGTAATAATAATAATAACAATAATAATAATAAGCAACAATCATAAAGAAATCATAATCATGCATGAAACCCATCATTAATAAACCCTAATCAAACCTCGATCAAAACCCTAAGAGCACAAACTCCCAAAAATTTTGTAATAAATTGTAAGTGTTGGGCGCTTAGACACTATTTGGGCGCATGAGCCCTGTTTGGGCGTTTCATTACTATGTAGGCGCATCAGTCAACACTTAACTGCTTTAACTCTTAGGCGCATGAACAATTCAGGCGCATGGACACTATTTGGGCGTATGAACACTTAGGCGCATGGGTTATTCGGACGCATGGACACTTAGGCGCATGGGCCACTTGGGCGCATGGGCACTATTGGGGCGCATGAGCCTACACTTAGTCGTCTGACTAATATTTCCGCATGGACTACTGTTCAGACGCATGGGTTACACTTAAATTCTTCTAAGGCATTCTCAGGCGCATGAGCCTTATCTAGGCGCATGAACCTTCTGTGTAACATGTTTCTAGGATGATTTCGAACCCATTCATCATATCTGTTTGTTTAAAGCTTACCAGAGCTATTCTAAACATGAACAACCTATAAGCATTCAAGAATCATCATCCAACATGCATAATACATACGGGTATACATACATAAACATTGTAAAATCATTTTAATACATTTTCAGCCCCAAAGAGAGTTTAAAACAAGTAAAAACCGGGGTCTAGAACTCATCTGGTGCAACTTGGGTGTTTCTTCCTTCTAACCCGCTTGCACATGAGTTCAAACACCTAAAAAAACCCACCAAACACACACACCCGAGCACATACACAAACACATAAGCACATAAACATATAACCGAGATAAAGCCCGTCATAAACACTTAAAAAACCTTGAATTCTTACCTTGAATTCAATTTCTCTTCTTCTTCTTTTCTTCAGCCGAGAGTTCTGCTCTTTTCCTTTCTCTCTCTCTCTCTCTCTCTCTCTCTCTCTCTCTCTCTCTCTAAAACCGAAGTGAAAGTGATGTGAAAAGAGGGTGGGCGGCCATGCCCACCTTTACACCAACTTTTCAAAGATTTTGTCCTTTTGGACACTTTTAGTCCCTCCACTTGGGCTTTATTGCTTTTCTTTCTTTTATTTTTCATTCCTTGCCCTTTTTTTAAAATAACCGGGTGTTACAAGTCCACCCCCCTTATATAGGTTTCGTCCCCAAAATGTTATTCCTCAAACAGACGAGGATAATGCTGCCTCATCTCCTCAGTTTTTCATGTAGATTCAGATCCCTTCTTGTGCTTCCACTGTACACGCAGAAGAGGAACCACTTTATTCCTCGGTCTCTTCTCTTTATGATCGATGATTGCCACTGGTTGCTCCACATAATTGAGCCTTTCGCCTACTTCGATATCCTCCAGTGGAACAATCATGTCTTCATCAGCTAAACACTTTCTCAGATGAGATACATGGAATGTCAGGTGAATCCCACTTAACTCATCTGGTAACTCCAACCTATAGACCACCTCTCCTACTCGAGCAATGATTCGGAAAGGGCCTATATATCTTGGGCTCAACTTGCCCCGCTTCCTGAATCGGATAATACCCTTCCAAGGTGAGACCTTCAACATAACCCGGTCACCCACCTGGAACTCGATCGGTCTGCGTCGTTTATCAGCATACGACTTCTGCCTATCTTTAGCTGCCTTTATGAAGGCTTTAATCTTCTCAAGCTTCTTAGTCGTAGCCTCAATTACATCGATGCTCCCCAATTCCTTTTGACCAATATCATCCCAACAAACGGGTGTTCTGCATCTCCTACCGTATAGCATCTTGTATGGTGGCATGCCAATGCTAGCATGATAGCTGTTGTTGTATGAGAACTCAGCTAACGCTAAGTGGTCATCCCAACTTCCCCCAAAATCAATCACACATGCCCGAAGCATGTCTTCCATTATCTGAATGGTCCTTTCTGACTGACCATCAGTTTGGGGATGATATGTCGTGCTAATATGTAACCTCGTCCCCATGGCGTCGTGGAATTTCTTCCAAAATTTAGATGTAAACCGGGTGTCACGATCAGACACAATGGACACCGGCACACCATGATGAGTTACAATCTTCTTGATGAACACGTCAGCCAACCTCTCAGATAAATATGTCTCGTGGATCGGTAGGAAGTGAGCACTCTTCGTTAGACGGTCGACAATCACCCATATGGCATCGTACCCTTTCGGAGTACGTGGCAACTTTGTTATGAAATCCATGGTGATGTTCTCCCACTTCCATTCCGGTATATCCAAAGGTTGGATCCTCCCATACGGCTTTTGATGCCCGGCCTTCACTTGCAAACAAGTAAGGCACTTACTCACATACCCCACCACATCACGCTTCATACCCAGCCACCAATAATCCTTCTTCATATCTTAATACATTTTTGTGGCACCAGGGTGGATGGAGTATCGAGTTTTGTGGGCTTCATCCATTATCTTCACCCGTAGATCCCCAAAACGAGGAATCCACACCCGTCCAAATCGAGTTTTAACACCAAGTGTGTTTTCACCCAATTCCCCAACCAGACCTCTCATCCTTTCAGAGTTAAGATGATCTTCTTTTAGTGCCTCATCTTGAAACTCTTTGACTTGCTTCATCACATCAGAGGTCATGATTAGTTGGTATGCTTTCACCCAAACTGACTCGGGCCTCTCCTTTCGGCTAAGAGCATCAGCCACCACATTGGCTTTGCCCGGATGGTAATGGATCTTGCAATCATAATCTTTTATGAGCTCCAACCACCTCCTATGTCTCATGTTAAGATCTTTTTTCTTGAAGAAGTACTTCAAGCTCTTGTGGTTAGTGAAAATGGTGCATTTCGTCCCGTACAGATAGTGCCTCCAAATCTTTAGTGTAAAGACCACCGCTGCTAATTCCAGATCATGAGTAGGTTAGTTAACCTCATGCACTTTCAGTTTTCGGGATGCATAGGCTATCACCTTACCTTGCTGCATCAACACACAACCCAACCCCGAGTAGGAAGCATCTGAATAAACCACCAAATCCTCGCTTCCCTCGGGTAATGACAAAACAGGAGCTTGAGTCAACCTTGCCTTTAACTCCTCGAATGCTTGCTCTTGAGCTTGACCCCATATAAACTTCGCATCCTTTCGGGTGAACTTGGTTAGTGGAGAAGCGATCTTGGAAAATTCTTGAATGAACCTTCGATAATATCCCGCCAACCCTAAGAAACTACAAATCTCGGATGGCGTTTTTGGAGACTTCCATTGCATCACTGCCTCCACCTTTGCGGGGTCTACCATAATCCCCTCAGGATTTATCACGTGACCTAAAAATTGAACTTCGCGCAAGCAGAACGCGCACTTGGAGAATTTGGCATACAACTTCTCCCTTCTTAATGTCTCCAACACCTCCCGAATGTGACCGGCATGCTCTTCTTCGCTCTTCGAGTAGATCAGAATATCATCAATTAACACAATCACTGATCTATCCAACATAGGCCGGCACACCCGATTCATCAAATCCATAAAGGCAGCTGGCGCGTTAGTTAGACCAAAAGACATGACGAGGAACTCGTAGTGTCCATAACGCGTACGGAAAGCTGTCTTAGGAATGTCTTGTTCTTTCACCTTCAATTGATGGTAGCCAGATCGTAGATCTGTTCTCGAGAACCAACTGGCACCTTGGAGCTGGTCAAATAAGTCGTCAATCCTTGGTAACGGGTACCTATTCTTCACCGTCAACTTGTTCAGCTCTTGATAGTCGATGCACATTTGCATACTTCCATCCTTTTTCTTTAAAGCAATACCGGAGCACCCCACAGAGAGATACTCGGTCGAATGAATCCCTTATCCATCAACTCCTGTAATTGGTTCATGAGTTCCTTCATCTCAGTAGGAGCTAATCGATATGGTGCTTTGGCAACGGGTTGAGCACCGAGTACCAAATCAATTTGGAACTCAATCTCGTGATCCGGTGGCATGCCGGGTAAGTCTTCCGAGAATACGTCCTGAAATTCGCACACCGCTGGTACCTTAGATAATTGCGATACCGACGCATCCACATCTTTTACATATGCCAAGTAGGCACTACATCCGCGTTTCATGCACTTCCCCGCCCACCGCCATTGAAATCACCTTCGGGATCGTAGTAACACGATCTCCATAAATCGTAACCAAACTCCCATCAGGCGCAACTATTCGAATCATCTTCTTGCAACATACGATGTTTGCTTCATAGGTTGCTAACCTGTCCATCCCTATTACTACATCAAATCCACCTAGGGGCATCACGTGTAACCTAGCAGCAAACTTATGACCTTCTAGTTCTATAGCACAGTCCTCTATCACATCAGTAATTCTCGTGGACTTGCCAATACCAGTTTCTACATCGAATGGTTCACTGACCTTTCTACTACTAACAGGCAACTTAGCACAGAAAGTAGTGGAAATAAAACTCATGCTAGCACCAAAATCAAACAATACAGAGGCATAAATTTGGTTTACTAGAAACATACCTGACACAACATCAGGATCAGCTCTCGCTTCCTCCCGGGTCATAGTGTAAGCTCTAGCACTTGCCATCTGCCCTCCTTCCTCCGGCTTCTTATTCCCCGCTCCTGAGCTCTCCGCCCTCGGCTTCTTACAGTCTCTAGTGATGTGGCCAGGCTGGCCACACCTGAAGCATACATTCATCCCCATCCTGCACTCACCAGTATGCTCCCTTCCACATTTGCCACACTTCTTCAACCTTGCACCAGATGTGACCACATGTCGGTCACCCACCTTCGCCACCTTATTGTTTGGAGCGGCTCCATCACGTCCAAACCGTTTCCCATTCCAGTTCCGGTAACCACCACCCTTCTTGTTCACCTCAGCCACCACCACCTCACGCTCATCATATAATCTACCAGCCAAATCAACCGCCGACCTAAAAGTGTTCGGCCGGGTGGCGATCATATGCCTACGGATATCTGCCGGCAGCCCCTGGATGTATCTCTTAATCTTTCGTGACAGTGGTGTCACTTGATCGGGCACCAGCCGCGCCATTTCATTAAAGTTTGTGGTGTACTGCTGGTGTGTCATCGTTCCTGCCTCCAACTGCAGGAACTCTCTTTCTATCTTATTCGTCTCTTTATGGGGAAAGATTCCTCAATCACTAACTTCTTCAGTTCAGGCCATCTCTTTCTCCCAATGGCCCTACTACCCTTGGCTTGGACAATGTTGTCCCACCAGCACAAAGCCGAGTCCACAAAAAAGTGGGTTGTAACATCTCGTATTTTCGTTAACTAAAAGTTAACTTCGTTTACTCTTACAAGGGTTATTATTGTCAATTTTGGAAACGTGCGTGTTGTTTGTGCTTATTCTTTATTATAATTGGGTTTTTTTTTGTGAAATGTTGAGTTTAAATAATAATAATAATGTTAAGATTAACATAAGTAAATATAATAATAAGTTTTAATAATGAATAATAGTATTAGTATATAAGATTACTTTTAATATGGTTATTCATAATTTATAAGGGTTATTAAACTTAACCATATTTAAAATATAACTTAATTAAGTTTGAGGGTTAATTTGTCATTTTAGAAACTTGAAATAGAAACTTTATGTATAAAATAATAAAAAATCAAAGTTGAGGGACCAAAAGTGTAATTTATCAAAAACCCAAACCACCCACCCTTTACCCCGTTTTTCCGGTGACCTCGCCGGCCGGGCTCCGGCCAAGTCCGGCGAGGCACCAAAACCGCCAAAAATCGATGTTTTTCGATCTAAAACCGTCCCCAAACCGTTCTTGAATACGATTCGAACACAATCATGAACTTTAATTGCGTTTAAACGTCGGTTATGAACCCGATCGAGTGATTAACCGAGCGTTTCTAACCATATAGCCGTTCGACCATTAAAACTTAGTAATAACCAAATTAAATGATTCATAATCGAACGTCTAAGTAATCTAAAGCTTCTATCAATCCCAAATTGCACCTGAATCAACACAAACAACGAATCCAATTTCATTTTTCCCGCAACCTGCAACTTAGTCGAAACTACACTTCTAAGCCTTCTTAGTTCAAATTGATTGAGGTTCTTCATCTTCAAGATCATCCGAAGCTTCATACAAGTTTAATGGGTTATCAACCTCGTTTGCACCTTGAAGCACATCCCCGCAGTCGCGAATCGTCCTTGAACTTGAGACCATCAATTCGAACTTAATAACGTAAGTACCACACATCTTTGTGCTCAGTTTCACATGGGCAATCAAAGCCCTATGATTGATTTCATTAACAATATCAATTCGATGTTCAATTGGAATCAATCGATTCTAGGGTTCTTATGAAATTGGGGGTTTTTGTTTAAGTGTGTATTTAACAATTAAAGAGCGGATTCTAACGCGGCTGGAAGCCTTTGGTTCACTGGTAAAACACATGACCCCTAGACAGGAGGTCCCCGGTTCGAATCCGGGGAACCTCATGTATTTTTTTAGGCCTTTTTGGCCTTCAAATTTAATGTTAAAAATTTCTAAAAATTATGAAAAATTAATTCATAAACTTTGTTTCTTTTAAAATTATTTAATTATTTTTTCTGTAATTTATTTACAAAAAAATATCTTTATAATATTATCCTAACGTTAATAATATAATTACAATATTTTTATAAAAATGTAGACTTTAAAATTTAGTTTAATTTACACAAACTAATATTTCAAACATACCTTTAATCTATTGTTTAATTTTATGTTCTTTTTATTTAAATTACAAAATTGATCTAAACTTGATAAACATTACAAAATTATTATAAAAGTTATTATTAATCCATATGTTTATATAAAATATAAATAAAATCGTTTCCCCGAGAATATAAATGAGATCTTACTTGGCAAATATAATCAACAAAACCCCAAACATCAAGTTGATTCCTAGTCCTTAACCTTATTGTAGAGCTTTAATCTTGTAAATATACATATTTAGGTGTCTTGTGACGATACACCTTGGAGCGACGCTTGTTATTATTCTTATAATCGCCATTATATATTTATTGTCAAGTGAGTTTTCTTGCCCCTTTTTCATATTTTTACACTAAATTGGGGTGAAACATGATAGCTTATACATGATACACTTATACACGTTTGAGACTTGTAAATCACGTGCAATTCAACTTATTATTTTGTCATGGTTATTTGTTTTGTAAGTGTTTATATGAGATACATAATTTGTTTACAATCATTAACTATTGCTAGCCTGGCAACGTCTTAGATCTTGGGCCTGACAAGCCTATTTGGTGCTAAAGTCGATGTATTGCCGACTCCTAGGAGCCGTATGCTTGTGCACTAGGGAACCAAATACACTTAGCCAATCTTTTATACTTGTAATCAAGTTGAGGTTTGGTTGTAACGATATGTGTTCTATAACCTTACTAGCTTATAACCTATGACATGAATTGCTACTTGTAACTTTCTTTTCATATTATGTATGAAAACCTTGGAAACTCACCAACTATTTTTAGTTGACTCTTATTTTTATCATGTTTCAGGTCAACCTCAAGTTTAAAGTGATTCTTTTGAAGCATGCTATAATCTAGGACTTGGACCTAGATAATGAAATAAAAAGTTACCTTATGTATGTTATGTTGAACTTATTTCTTGTATAAGACTTATGATTGTAATTTCCATTTCAAGACTTATGATAATAATATTTACAATTTAATATAGCGTTATGTGGCTGTGAACAATCTTAACCCTCACATCTCGACGTTTCCGCCGTCAAGGTTGGGGTGTGACATGGGTAGCGAATTTCACCTTCCGATCTTCACGGCACTCACTGATATCAAGAATAGCCTCCATTTCCCTCACCCACCGGTGAGCAGCAGCAGCAGTGTCGTTTCCATCGAAGGTAGGGGCTTGCATCTCATAAACGCCTCGTAGTTACAGCCTCGTGCCGCCTCCGGCGCAGGCTCTTCTCCCTCCCCTTCATCATCAGAGAGAACCATTTCCGGCTCCGGTTGCTCTCGTTCTCCTGAGGACCTGTTCATCTCCTTTCTATCCCCTTCCCGTACTACCTTGATAACTTCGGTCACTACAGACGGTAAGATTGTCTGCATGACCTGATGAATTTCTTCCACAACAGCCTCCTTTACTGAGGCTCTCAAATTGGCGCTCTCGTCGCCACCCTCCGGATGAGGGGTCTCTAGTTCTTCATGAACCACTTTCTCGACTCTGGGTCTCCTCTCTTGGGTCGTGGAGCAGCATCGTGACCTCTACCACGAGAGGCTTTCGAAGATCTACCGCCAGCCATCCTCTAAATGCACACTATAAGATTCAAACACTAACACGGTCATTCAAGGTAACACTCAGTTTATGTCAAGTATAGTAAGTCCCTAATTACAATGGCCAACTGTGATTAGCCACTTATTTTACTTTTCATACCCTAAGCATCTTCTATCCTGACTTAATCAGTATTTAAATCTACTAAGAGCACATAAGTCACATAAAATGCGCACATAATACCGTTTATCATTACAAAAAGACATACCTGATAGCACGTAGGTACTGGGCTGACATCCCTCCATTTGTCCCATTTTCAATTCAAGTTTAGGTTTAAAAAAATTTATTTAACCCAATTCTCTTAAACTTTGGCTCTGATACCAACTTGTAAGGCCCCATTCCCGGAGACCTCACAGTTGGTCAATCACAACAGTTAAAACATTAAACATTATAATTATACAAACTTAAACAACGGAAATAATTTGTCAAAAACCATTCATTTCATTTAAAACACTGTTGTTAAGCAATACATCATCGTTTAACTGATTACAAAAGAATTGTTTTACTGCATTACAAAACAACAGCAACATAAAATACGAATGGATGTCAGTCTTTCCCTGCCGAGTGGCTTCACCCTCGTGCCATCCTCAGCAATAATTACCTGCCAACTGAAAATGTATAAAAGTCAGTGTTGCTGAGTGAGTTCTAGTTTTAAAACTAATAAAATACTTTCTGTATGTTGTATGAGAAAATACTCATTCTATGAAATACAACTCTTTACTTTGTATGCGAGCACGCATTAACTATAGGAACAGATACTGTTCGTTCTCTTTACTGTATGCCTTGTTTACTCTGTATTCTTTTATCTTTATCTTTCACTATCTGTATGGACCAGTGAGCAATACCCTAAACTGTATGCATGGTGAAAACTGGTGATGGGTCATCTATATCCCTCAAAAGGGTTCTGTTTACTGCATACAAGACCGACCCAATCACCTAGGGTAAGCTCTAGAGGTCCTGCCAGTCTCAATTGACTGGCCCTGTGTGCATAATAGGGTAGCTAACCCGCAGTACAGTTGAGCTAACGACAACACGGTCGTGTACCTCCTATAAGCTTGCAAGACTTGTTAACATTTTATTATGTTCCTCTTGTCTTCTTTATTGCTCTTTCTCTTTATTATTACAATATACTTGACGTTACGATAATAAACATACCACGTAAAGTCACACACTATAAATAATAATAATAATAATAAGGAACAATCATAAGGCAATCATAATCATGCATGAAACCCATCATTAATAAGCCCTAGTCAAACCTCGGTCAAAACCCTAAGAGCACAAACTCCCAAGAATTCTGTAATAAATTCTAAGTGTTGGGTGCTTAGACACTATTTGGGCGCATGAACCCTGTTTGGGTGTTTCATTACTATGTAGGCGCATCAGTCAACACTTAACTGCTTTAACTCTTAGGCGCATGAACAATTCGGGCGCATGGACACTATTCGGGCGCATGAACACTTAGGTGCATGGGTTATTCGGACGCATGGACACTTAGGCGCATGGGCCACTTGGGCGCATAGGCACTATTGGGGCGCATGAGCCTACACTTAGTTGTCTGACTAATATTTCTAGGCGCATGGACTACTGTTCAGGCGCATGGGTTACATTTAAATTCTTCTAAGGCATTCCCAGGCGCATGAGCCTTATCTAGGCGCATGAGCCTTATCTAGGCGCATGAACCTTCTGTGTAACATGTTTCTAGGATGATTTCGAACCCATTCATCATACCTATCTGTTCTAAGCTTACCAGGGCTATTCTAAACATGAACAACCTATAAGCATTCAAGAATCATCATCCAACATGCATAATACATACGGGTATACATACATAAACATTGTAAAATCGTTTTAATACTTTTTCAGCCCCAAAGAGAGCTTAAAAAAGTAAAAACCGGGGTCTAGAACTCACCTGGTGTAACATGGGTGTTTCTTCCTTCTAACCCGCTTGCAAATGAGTTCAAACACCTAAAAAAACCCACCAAACACACACACCAGAGCAGATACACAAACACATAAGCACATAAACATATAACCGGGATAAAGCCTGACATAAACACTTAAAAACCTTGAATTCTTACCTTGAATTCAATTTCTCTTCTTCTTCTTTTCTTCAGCCGAGAGTTCTGCTCTCCTTTTTTTTTCTCTCTCTCTAAAACCAAAGTGAAAGTGATGTGAAAAGAGGGTGGGCGGCCATGCCCACCTTTACACCAACTTTTTAAAGATTTTGTTCTTTTGGAGACTTTTAGTCCCTACACTTGGGCTTTATTGCTTTTCTTTCTTTTATTCTTCATTCCTTGCCCTTTTTTTAAAATAACCGGATGTTACATTGAATACAACAACAACCAAAATAAAAGATAGATATGAAATCATTGATGAAATAGAACAATCAAACCGGTGATCCACAATGGGTGATGTTTATACAATCCCGAGCTTCTTCTAAGTGTTGTATGCACCTCTCGAGACTCTCGATGGTCTTCAAGTGTTGATTCCCGAGAGAATTCAGTCGAGTATCTCCTCCTAAAAGCTCCTCAAAATGTTGTAAATGAATCTCTATTTACAGGTTTCTCTGGAGTGTTTAAGCACGTCCCCATGATAGTACAATGCTTATGAAATTTGGTCAACTTATACATGTAGAGATGCTCGGGCATGACCCCGTGCTTGACGGGGCATGACCCCATGTTTAAGGCATGGGGCATGGACTTTTGCTTACTTGTGGGAGGGCAATGCTTTTTATCCTATCAGACTACCAAACATGGGGGTGTGTTAATTTTAGCACGAGAATGTGTTTCAAGCTATGCATGGGGGCATGCTTAATGTGGCGCGACCCATGCTTGGACTACGAAACTCGATTTTCTTCAAAATTTAGTTAAGTATGCTCCATTTTTCCATCTTGGGTTTTTTGAAAACTTGAACACATAATTTAACACTTTTAATTTGATTTTCATCATTTTAAGCAAAAGATAAGAATAACTGATGTGCTTTTAATATGTTTTATGTATATTTTAGAGCACATCAAGTAACAACATGCAAAGATATAAGACAAAAAAATTTCTAGATATGTTTCTTTTGACAATTATTTATCCTTCAACACTCAGTAGTTTTATGCAATAGATTTAATTAGTTTTTAATATATGAGTAGATTTATTATAGAACGAATATGTTGATGGCGCATCTTACTTTCAATTTATATCTAAAACCGTAGAATATAATTTATATGATACTATAAGTTAGCATTTTTAATTAAAACAATTGGTTTACTTGCACAAAATGATCAATTTTAGTTTTTTAGTTAATCAAAACAATAGGCTTAGGCTGCACTATGGGTTTAGTAAGTATCTTTGTTAACTTTGCAAGATGATGATAATGATGTTATCGAATCTAATTAGGTTGAAGTAGGAAATGATGGATGTTGTTTCGAGATACAAAGATCAAACTTCTACAGGAAATGTACAAGTTTAATGTAATTCAAGGAACATAAGAAAGACATATTTGTAATATTTCCAAGTTTTTCATAAAATAAAGAAAGAGAAAATTCTGAAATCTGAACCCAATACGAACCGCATCGATGAAAAGATGTGGGGCACATCAAAGGGAACCATGGATGCGGATCGCAATGACTTGGGTAAGGAAAACCTCATGCGAACTGCATCAGGTATTGGACGCAAGCCGCATCATCACCGGCTGCTTAAGGTTGCTAAGTTTGTGACACGTGTCACGCATGTAGGACATCATCGGTTGCTCAAGGTTCCACACACACTCCAATTCTCTCTATTACCCCATTTTACCTCGTTTAAGCTAGTTTCATATCTGGTAAACTTGTGGTGGATCTATTGAATCGTTGTCAGGATTATGAAGACTTACGTAGAGATTCTAGCCAACTATTAAGGTGAATATGCTTCCTAAATTCTATTTGCATGCTATACCTATGTGCACAATAATTATAGAATGATTTCAAATATGTTTATAATTATGTATAAATAAAGTTTATAATATTTACATTATTATACAATCAGTATGTGGCTATATTTTAAAGCAAGGGTTTAAGCAATACATATATCGATGGAGGATACATGCAGTAGTGGATGACGAAGTGTCATGCCACGATGCGGCTGAAATCATTTCAACATATAGTAACTGGATATTAAAAGTATACTAGCTATCCGGTATGGGCCATATCAATAAAATGAGAGGGCTATAAAACAAGTTGTCTTAAAAATATTGATATGAAACGTGCTTTTTGATTTTATCGAAAACTCTAGCAACATGATTCATTAACATTTTCTTGATATTTTATTTTCAACATTATTTTTAGAAAAATGATACGTATAATATTATTTCCAAATAAAGGTCTATGATACCTAGCATCTTGGGAACGACCACAAGATTTCGTGAAGGCTTGATAGTTAGAGTAGACTTTATGGCTCTAATCTTTTGCATATTATATTTCAACTAGTCATGCTTCATTTATATTAAAACAATGTAACTGTTAAGGATCGACATATCTTTATTTTGTAATATATTAATATTTTGAGCTTAATCCCAAATGTTAAAACGTCTCCCCAAGTGAGAATTTAATTTCTCATTCAAACTCAAGAAATTGATTAACATAATCTAAGGAGTAAATATTTTGATTTTAAACTGGAATCAACCGATAATTTTGATTAACTAAAAAAGTATGCTAAAAGACTTCCATTGTGATGATGTATTGATGAAATAAAGTGAGAGCGATCATATGACACCAACCAATCCTGAGGGTACCAAATCAGGGGTATGATAATATAGTTGGACAAAATCATAGCTAAGGCAAAAAAGATTGTAACACATATTATACACAATTAACAAAATAATTCATAGTTATGTTAAATCGGTACTTCCAGACCTATAAGACACATGAATGCTTTTGGATCAATTATATTGTTTTATTATAAACCTTACCAAGAAAACACAAAGGAACAATACTTAGTGAAGGGTAAAAATATTATAACATGTTTAGTTAATAAAAATATTTTCTTAACACATGTAATAAGAATTCAATATCATGTTTTGTGAATTTACAAGATACAATAGTTTACCGACTACGCTTAAGTTTGGTATTTCTGGACAAGGTAACTCTTTGCCTTAATTTAAGGGCAATAAGGATCTTGGTATGTGTACTATAATAAGAAAACTATAGGTTTATTTAGTCGATAAACATTATTAATTTAGAATACGTTAACAATTTTTAGACGCATTTTGATTAATGGACAAATTCATAACACATGTACTCAAACTTCAAATCGATGCATATTTGTTCTTCATCCTATATATATATATGTATATACATACAACTATGAGTTACGCTAAAAAGGTCATATATTCTAAAAAGTATAGGAAGAGTTTTAGTGATGACACGTGTCATTAAGGTAGTTTTTGTTTAAAGGGCAAATGCATCTTAACAATACGTAATGTTAATCTAACGATTGAAAGTGCTTCCTAGTCTTTTTACACATATCATCCTTTTTAGAATAACTCCCCTTACACATACATACATATATATATATACATACATATATATATACATACATATATATATAATATATACATATATATACATATATATATATATATACATACATATATATATACATACATATTATATATATATATATATATAATATACATATATATACATATAATATATATACATATATATACATAATATACATATATATACATATATATACACATATATATACATATATATACATACATATTATATATATATACATATATATACACATATATATATAAATATATATATACATATATATAAAATATATATATATATATATACATATATATATATATATATGTATATATATAGGGGAGGGTACAAATGAGAACCGTCTTTTTTTGTAAGAACTCTAGGAACCAATTTCAGCCACTCATTTTTTATCACATGCAAATCACATGCCATTTCCTCATTTCTTTAAACGTTCGTAACTTTTTTTCACGAAATCATTTTTTCAAAAAAAATTCACCATAAAAGTCAGTATTTTTTTTATCTTTCCAACGCCTACCATATTGATATACTTTTCTAAAAAAAATCATACATTCGTTATTTACATATGTGTAGATCTAGTTATACACATGTGTAATATTGGATTTACACATGTGTAAATCCGATATTACACATGTGTAAAACGAATTTTGTTAGAAAAACATGAATTTTTTTTATTTTTTATAATTTTTTTATGAAAGAGGGAAAGTTGGAGAACATTTTGTGTTTTAATTTTTTTTTTATTTTTATGTTATTTTTTTATTTATAAATTTTTTAAATATGTTTTTGCTAATTACAATTTTACCATTAAGAACTAGTGTTGAGATTGATTCCTAGAGTTCTCACAAAAAAACTAGTTCTCATTTGATCCCTCATCTCTCTCTATATATATATATATATATGCATATGCATGTACATGTACATATACATATATATACCTACATATACATATAATATATATACATATATATACTATATGAATAGACATATAAGAAGGATAAAATAGTTTTTTTGATAAAAACTCTTAAAATTAAGAGTTTTACAACTCTTAATGCATAACATACAAGTCATTGTTGCTATACAAAACATAAAGCCTTGTGTCTTCTATTGAACATTTCATCATATGTAATTTTGATTTCAAAATTCAAACTAAAATCTATCTCAGTATCTCATTACACTATCTACAACGTACCGTCTTTAGCTCTGTCTGTGCCGCCCTTCGGAAGGGTTGCGTTGTGCAGACCCATCCGTCTTTCACCCGCCCTTTGCCAAGGGCGCTCCATGGATGCATTTTGTGGGGTCCATGTCACAAAAATGTGTGTTGCTTTGTTTTTTTAATGGTTCTTTGTGGAAAGTACGGTGTTAGGGTAAAAGTTGATTGTGGTAAAGATGAATGAAAGTTAGTAAAAAACTGATGTGACATGTTGATTGGGACTATTTGTGAGAAGGGTATCTTCTAGTGTTATGAACAATCTTATTCTCACCTAATATAAACATACTACATTCTCCTTCCTCTAGTCTACCATCGACTCCCATCATCATACCGATTCCTCCATCTCCATCTGAAAACCCACCCGAACTCCGAATTGTATCAAGCAGTGCTCTCAAGTTTCGTCAACATTTACCCCAAGTATGGTATCATTTCTGGTTCAGATTTCCTAAATTGTGAGATTCTGATGAAGATTAGAAAAAATAAATAAATAAATAAGATACCCAAATCGCAACTTACACATCGAGATAAATTTTTTCGATTTACCTGTTGCTTTCAAGTGTTGGTGTTTGGTGATTTTTTGAGGTACGGATCTATGTTTAGTTTGATTTATGTTTAATTTGTGTATTAGTTGTCTGAATAAGAATATGTGATATGAGTTTGTGTGCTGTTTCTTAATGATTTGTACGTTAATTTGGGTGGACTATAATGGACGAGATATGGAACAGAAAGGCACCATGAGTGCTAAAATATTCAGATTAGTAAGCGAATAAGTAATTCTAAATTGTTGTTTATTTTATAATTTGGTTTTGATATCTTTGGATTTACGGGCAAAGTTAGCAAGATCATTTTATACGAATTCCAATTTAGATGAGTTTTCACAAATCTGTCCCATATTATTGTTGTCTTATGGAGTGTAAATCTTGTTCATCTTGATAAAATGCTAGACCAAATTTAGCTTTTGTTATATCATAACTTTTGAATCGCCTAATAAAAAAAATCATATTCTTTTGATGACTAAATTTTGGCAATTTCAGTAGAGGTTTGTTAATAAATAAAAAAAATCATATTCTTTGTTTATTTTCAAGCCGGAGAGCTTCGACTATAATTTTTGTGGAAGTTGTTACAGATATCGACGTTTGTAAATCATCTTGGAGTGGTTGAGTATGTTGAAGATCTTTGTACTAATTACAAAAGGATGGAGGTATATGTAACTTTTGGCCTTGCAAACGTTTTCTAAAAGTTACATATGAAAATAATTTTTTGGTGCAGATTTGAGTGTAGTGTAAGATAATTTAGCAAATAATAGACATGCTATATTATTATTTAGTCCAAAGCTATATTAATTTATAATACTAGCTTGCTCATTATTTGATTTTACGTTCCATCATCTTTTTGCTTTTGCTTTTGCTTGTTGTATAGAGCCGAGGGGAACAAAGAGTGAAATGTTGAACAAAGAGCACCCAGTTATATATATTTCTCAAATAATTTGTTGAATTATCTTTTTAAAGCTTTTGGATATAGTTCCCGGACACTCAAATGTTCATCTTTCAGTTTGATGATAATCTAAAATTAGATTGAGCGTAGAGATTATACCTTTTTATTTGTAACATAAGTTTGGGCCAACAAAATGTGGTTTGTATCTGTGTGAAGATAGTGCAGTGGGAAACAAAGCTCGGGTGGAGCAACATGCTTTAGTGTTTTTAGCTACAAGGTTTTGCATCTTTTCTTTGATTATGTCGATTTTAACCTTTGTAATGTGTTGGTGTTATTCTTATAATTTATAGTTTATGAGCTTAGGGAAGCTTTCAAATTCTAGAGACTATATACAATGCTGGTGTCACTTTACAAGTTTTAAAGATTTGAGTAAAATGTTTAAATTTATGCTTAGAAGGTAAGATATGAATTTTATAATTTCAGGTTAGCAACTTTGCATGAAGAAAGTTTTGTGAATTTTTTCATGCGCCTTTGTTAATTTGATCTTTGAAATTATATAACATCTTATAGTTATTGGATGCAATTTTTAGTTATTTAGTTTACATCAAAACCTAATCTTGCCGCTCTCATCTTCACTGATTCGTTGCTTGTAGCCTCAGCCGGACCAGTTAGGGCTTTGATTTACGAATCGATTGAGAAGGAGTCAAAGGATGATCGGAAAGAGGAGACTAGACCATAATTAAATTTTTTGAGGGTAATATTGGGAGAATCAATTCCAGTAGTAATGAATCTGGTACGAGACAAAGTAAAGGTACGTCGTCGGTGTCAGTAGAGAATTTGAGCAATTAGGGTGGGCGAGGTTGTACATTTTTAGTGAGCTTGAATCTTGGACGAGCAATGTTGTGGTGGAGAATGTGATCGCAGAAGGCAATGGTTTTGGATAGCTAGGTGTAAACGGGTTGTAAATAGAGTGTAATCAAGATCTAAATATACATATATATATATATATATATATATATATATATATAGGGGAGGGATCAAATGAGAACTAGTTTTTTTTGTGAGAACTTTAGGAACCAATCTCAACCACTAGTTCTCAATGACAAAATTAAAATTAACAAAACATATTTAAAAAAATTATAAATAAAAAAAATAACATAAAATAAAAAAAATAAAAACACAAAATGTTCCCCAACTTTCCCTTTTTCATAAAAAATATAAAAATTTATAAAAAATAAAAAAATTTCCGTTTTTTTAACGAAATTCGTTTTACACATGTGTAATATCAGATTTACACATGTGTAAATCCAGTACTACACATGTGTATAACTAGATTTACACATATGTAAACAACGGATATACGATTTTTTAGAAAAATATATCAATATGGTAGGCATTGGAAAGAAGAAAAATACTGAATTTTGTGGTGAATTTTTTTAGAAAAAATGATGTCGTGAAAAAATGTTACGAACGTTTAAAAAAAGGTGGAAATGACATGTGATTTGTATGTGATAAAAAATGAGTAGCTGAGATTGGTTCCTAGAGTTCTCACAAAAAAGTGGTTCTCATTTGAACCCTCACCTATATATATATAATATATATATATATATATATATTATATATATATATATATATATATATATATATATATACATATATATATACATATATATATACATATATATACATATAATATACATATATATAATACATATATATACACATATATATATACATATATATACACATATATATTACATATATATACACATATATATATATACATATATATATGTATATATATGTATATATACGTATATATATATACATATATATATATATATGGTTCAAATGAGAACCACCTCTTTTGTAAGAATTCTAAAAACCAATCTCAGCCACTCATTTTTTATCACATGCAAATCACATGCTATTTTTCCCCTTTTCTAAAAACGTTCATAACTTTTTTTCACAACATCATTTTTTCAAAAAAAATTCACCATAAAATTCAGTATTTTTTTATCTTTATATTTCCAACGCCTATCATATTGATATACTTTTCTAAAAAAATCGTCAATCCGTTATTTACATATGTGTAAGTCTAGTTATACACATGTGTAGTACTGGATTTACACATGTGTAAATCTGATATTACACATGTGTAAAACGACTCTCGTTAAAAAAACGAGATTTTTTTTATTTTTAATGAAAGAGGGAAGTAAGGAAACATTTTTGTGTTTTTATTTTTCTTATTTTTATGTTATTTTTTTATTTATAAAATATTTAAATATGTTTTTATTAATTACAATTTTGTCATTGGGAACTAATGGTTGAGATTGATTCTTAGAGCTTTCACAAAAAAAGTTAGTTCACATTTGATCCCTCCCATATATATATATATTCTTAGAGAGAGATTGTGTGTGAGGAATATGAGTATAGAGAATGGTGCTCTTAGAAGGCGATGTCATCTTTGTCGGCACGACGGTTGGTAGCAGTGTATATCTGTGTGTGTGTTGCCCATTACACCCCTTTATTGTTCCTCTTTGTACATATATACCATTTTAATAGAGAAAGAGAGAAACGAATAAATAGAGATAGTGGAGACAAGGTGATGAGTCGTTTTAAATAGAGAAAGAGAGAAACGAATAAATAGAGATAGTGGAGACAAGGCGATGAGTCGTTTTAAATAGAGAAAGAGAGAAACGAATAAATAGAGATAGTGGAGACAAGGCGATGAGTCGCGCAACGAGTAGGGTGATGGATAGCTAAGTTTGTTAATGTTGTTGTTTTGCGTTAGTCCAATCTTAAAACCTTAAAGGTTATGATTAATTCGAAATCATTGTTTTGACATGGCAACCACCTTTATATAATGTCTTTGATTTGTAGCCACAATGATTAACCTATTTTTAGCCTGAAGTATTTAGTTAAGATAAGTATTTGATTTAGGTTTTAAAGGAACATAAAATTCAAAACACACTTTTGGATATGTATATTAGATTTTATGTAATAAAAAAAATGATGGTCATTATTATAAATCGTAAAGTTATAGTGACACAAAGATAGTAAAACTTTCTAACAAATTACATTCCTCATATTGTATTATTTTTTAAACACAATAATTAAGCCGCACAAAGCGCGGCTAAATACCCCTAGTTATAATAATTAATGTGTTTATATTTATTATTATTGCAATTATTTTTTAAGATATATTAAATAATGTATTATTAACTAACAAATTAAGTCATAAATACTACAATTATTCAAAATGCCCCTAGAAAATATTATTATTTTTGTTATTATAAATATGAAAATATAAAATAGTTATATAGCTAAGTATCTACATAAAATAATACTTAATTCAAGTAGTGTTTAGTTATAAAAGTATAAATCATAAATTTAAATTAATATGCCAGTATTATAGATAAGATAATATCTAATATAGTAAAATTAATTAATCTCATATTATTAATAATGTAATTATATATATACATATATACTAGTAAAAATGTTCGTGTGTGGCGGCGGTACGACTGTTGCGTGATTTTTTGGGAATTCAATTTTAGTCAGCATCGGTTTGGTGTGTTATGACGTAAAGTAAAAAATCAAAATATAATTTTTGAAAAAATTGAATGAAAGAAAACATTTACGTATATCACAAAAGTTACGTATTACCTAGATTTTAAGAGGGGTTTCGTTTTATGAATGCATATTAGAGTTTCATACTATGGATGACTATATTCATTTGTTTACTTGTTAAAAAGATGTAACATTTTATATCAAGTTTCACTCTTTTTTCCTAGTTTTTTAGCCCTTCGAAAGCATTATATCTTATAACTAACCAACCATCTTCGAATGAATATTTAATGGAAACATGCTTATATACTTGTCTTTATTTTTCTATATATGACTTAACTATAGAAATAAAAGAACATCAATTCATTCTTTTTGAAAAGATAAAAAATATTTTCTTATAAAATATGCTCATAGCCTGAAACAAATATATGAACTCCAAGTTCATACCTAAAATTTTTTTGACCTCTATGGTTTTACACTTCAAATAATAGTAAATTAGGCAATAAATCGATTAAAACCAGATAACAAACAAAGTAAAACATTAAAATACAAATCAAAGTTGACCTGATTCAAGTATGGTTGGAACAAAGCAACACGCCAATGATATTGGGATATTTGCAGAAAATGTTATTCCTGTCAAATAAGAAACTGGTGATGGTGGATGAGAGTGTATCGATATATAACCTTTGAACATATGGAGATAAAATGGGGGTGTAATGGGTGATGGTTGAGGCGTGCGATGATGATGATGTTAATGATACGGAGAGAGATAAGGGGTTGAAGGTGCAATAAGAAGATGGAAGTACAGTAGGGCTGCAAACGAACCGAACGAACACGAACAAGGCCTTATTCGTGTTCGTTCGTTAAGAAATAAACTTGTTCATGAACTGTTCACGAACACTTACCGAATGAGATTTCCTGTTCATGTTCGTTCATTAAGAAAACGAACATGTTCATGAACTGTTCACGAACAATTACCGAACGCAAATGAACACAAACAAAAGCAAACGAACACAAACAATTGTTCATGAACATGACCTACAAAAAAACTCATAAACACAAACGAATACAAATTATTATAGATTTATTTTAGAATAAAATTTATATTTTTTTACAAACATTACATAAAATCAATAAAAATAAATAAGTAGTTAGCATAAATACCAAAAAATACTTGATATAATAGTCATAAAATAACTGACACAATAATACAGAATATAAACGAACACCTTAACGAACATAAACGAACACATTATCGAACGTTCACGAATGCACATTAACAAATATAAACGAACACATTATCGAACGTTCACGAACATAAACGAACAAACACGACTTGTGTTCATGTTCGTTCGTTTAACTAAACGAACATAATTTTCTTGTTCATGTTCGTTCATTTACTAAACGAACTTTTCGCCGAACGGTTCATGAACTTTTCACCGAACGGTTCATGAACTGTTCGCTGAACGTTTAGTTCATTTGCAGCCCTAAGTACAGTGGTGTTATGAGTCGATAATTTCAAAAATTGAGTGAAGAATTTGCATCATAATTGAACATGATGATCATTAGAGGCATATACATAAGAAAGTTAATAGAAAAATTATCACCACAAATTACCATCTTAATTGTTATTGAGCTGTTAACAATCGGCAACGGAAAAGGGAAGAGGGATGAGTGCTCAATTGCAATGAATGAATGGCACTGAAAGTGAATGACGTTTTGTTTGGCCACATGTATATGCTTTATTATTTGTATTATAAGCATCATAAACATCATAAACATCATACGAGTGTCTTAATCCATATATATAATTACATTCATATCCTTCTTTCACTTTTTTATAAAAAATATAGATAAATATTAAAATTATTAAACTCACAACATACCCCTAGAAAAATATTAGTATTATTGTTATTATAAATTTAAAGATATGTATTACTTATTTATTCAAATATTTAAATAAAATAATACTTAATTTAAATATTTTTAGTTATAAAAAATAATTATTATATATAAATTCAAATGTAAACTTATATTATCATAAATAAAATAAAATTTAATGAATTGAATTAAATAATATTATATTATTAAATAATATATTAATAGTATGTATTAAATACATGAAAGAAACAAGGGCAAAAATGTTAAGGTATATAAAGATTAATGGATAATTTCTCATATTGTCCTTAAAGTGTCTTAAAATCTTAATTAATTTCATATTCTACCTCAAATGCCTTGCACTCCTTTATACATGTTGCTTTAAAATTTGTATGATTTGTAAAATTACATCTCTATCTCAAGAGATGTATTATATAGTATTATAGATATATATTAAATAATGTATTAATTAGAATAGGTTAATTAAATGAAAGTAAAATTGAAACTATTGCATAAAACAATTGTTTTCTATACTTAAAAAATTATATTAGCCGTCTTAAGTTTTAAATATAAGGACATTTATGTCCCCTTCTCATCCTTTTATATATATATATGTATATATACATATATATTATAGATTATCATAATAGGAAAATAATGGGAAAAAAATAACAGAAGGTTTGAAATGTATTATGTTGAAACTTTTTAAGTGGGTTTGGAAATACACTTAATACTCGAGTTAATCTTTTTAATACAAGATGCCAATCATTAATACTAATTTTAAGACTTTAGGTCAGATCCACTCAGTAACACCATCAAAGAGAAAACCCATCATTATAAGAAAGTCCTCTTAAGTGGGGTTTGAACCTGAGATCTTAAAGATAACAAGCTCAAACCATCACACATATGTTATTAGACCACTTGAGGATATTATATACTAACTAGCAAGTTTCCTATGCATTATAAGTTGTATTTTATGCTCCATGGGTTGTACCCAATTTTTTAATTTTTTTAAACTTTAACTTTTTTATTATAACCCAATACTTTTATATCTTTTACAATTTAAGCACAATAAATCTTCACTGACCACAAGATCTTGAAGTACTTCTTCGAGCAAAAGGATCTAAACATGAGGCAGAGGCAATGGTTGGAGCTCATAAAGGATTATGATTGCGAGATCCATTACCATCCGGGCAAGGCCAACGTGGTGTCGGAAGCCCTTAGCAATAGAGGCATGAACCGATTCGAGTGAAGGCTTATCACTTAGTGATTACCTCCGATGTGATAAAACAAGTCAGGGAGTTTCAAGATGAGGCATTGAAGGAAGATCATTTTAACTCTGAAAGAATGAGAGGTATGGTCTCAGAGTTGGGTGAAAACACTCATGGTATTAGAACCCGATTTGGGCGGATGTGGATTCCTCGTTATGCGGATTCACGTGAGAAGATAATGGATGAAGCTCATAAGACTCGATACTCCATTCATCCCAGTGCCACAAAGATGTATCAAGATATGAAGAAAGATTATTGGTGGCTGGGTATGAAGTGCGACGTAGCGTAGTATGTGAGTAAGTGCCTTACTTGGTTGCAAGTGAAGGTCGAACATCAGAAGTCATACGGGAAGATCCAACCTCTAGATATACTGGAGTGGAAGTGGGAGCATATCACCAAGGACTTTATCATGAAGTTACCGCGTATTTCTAAAGGGTATGATGCCATATGGGTGATAGTTGATCGTTTGACGAAGAGTGCCCACTTTCTATCGATTCGCAAGACATATTCATCCGAGAGGTTTGCGGATCTATTCATCAAGAGATTGTAACTCGTCATGGTGTGCCAGTGTCTATTGTTTCTGATCGTGACACTCGGTTTACATTCAAATTTTGGAAGAAATTCCATGATACTATGGGGACGAGGTTACACATTAGCACGACTTATCATCCTCAAACAAATGGTCAGTCGGAGAGAACTATTCAGACGCTAGAAGATATGCTTCAGGCATGCGTCATTGACTTTGGAGGAAATTAGGATGACCACTTACCGTTAGCTGAGTTCTCATATAACAACAGTTATCATGCCAGCATTGGTATGCCCCCTTATGAGATGCTATACGGTAGGAGATGTAAAACACCCGTGTGTTGGGGTGATATTGGTCAGAAATAGTTGGGAAGTATCGAGGTGATCGAGGCTACGACTAAGAATCTTGAAAAGATCAAAGCCTTCATTAAGGCAGCTAAAGATAGGCGAAAGTCGTATGCCGATAAGAGACGAAGACCGATTAAGTTCAAGGTGGGAGATAAAGTTATGCTGAAAGTCTTACCTTGGAAGGGGATCATTCGGTTTAGGAAGCGGGTCAAGTTGAGCTGAAGATACATAGGGCCTTTCCAAATCATTGCTCGAGTAGGAGAGGTGGCTTATAGGTTGGAATTACCTGATGAGTTAAGTGGAATTCATCCAGCATTCCATGTATCTCATCTGAGAAAGTGTTTAGCCGATGAAGACATGATTGTACCACTAGAGGATATTGAGGTGATGAACGGCTCAATTATGTGGAGAAACTAGTGGGGATCATTAATCGTAAAGAGAAGAAGTTAAGGAATAAAGTAGTTCCCCTTGTGCGTGTACAGTGGAAGCACATGATAGGATTTGAGTCTACGTGGGAGACTGAAGAGAAGGTGAGGCAGCATTACCCATATCTGTTTGAGGAATAACAGGTTTCAGGGATGAAACCTATATAAGGGGGTGGACTTGTAACACCTGGATATTTTAAAATGGTGCAAAATGAAGAATAAAGTGGAGTATAAAAAAGAAATGTAATAAAACCCAAGTAGAGGGGTTAAATATGTAAAAGGTACAAAATTTATTATTATTTTGTACAAAAGTAGCATGGCCGCCCATGCCATGCCACTTTTCACCTTTCCGCCGATTGTAGAGAGAAAGAAGCAGAGAAAAGCTTCGGTTTTAGAGAGAAGAAGAAAAATGATTCCAATTCAAGGTAAGAATTTGGTGGTTTTAAATGTTTTTGGCTGGCCTATGCCTCGGTTATATGCTTATATGTTTGTGTGTGTGTTCGGGTGTGTGTTTTTGGTGGGTTTCTAGGTGTTTGAATTCAATTTGGCAAACAGTTTGAAGAAGTCATACTCGAAGGTTGTCAAAGGTGAGTTCAAGAACCCCTTTTTACATGTTTAACTGATTTTGGAGGCTAGAAATGCATGTGATTCTGTTTTTTGTAAATGAGGGTTTATACTCATATGGATGTATATTTGTGAATGTGGGTGGGTTAGGATGCTTGGGTGTTCTTTATTTATGATGATGTTATGTTCATGATATGATGCTTAGAATGTTAGAAACAAACTTAGAACATGATGACTTGATGATTGGGACTAATTATGATGCCAGTAGTTTAAGTTGGTTGCCCATGCGCCTAGGTTGGCCCATGTGCCCAACGGTCGGAATTTGCCTAAGTGTCCTATGTGTCCAAAACCCCATGCGCCCAAATAATAGCCATGCGTCCAGAATAGGTTGAATTTGACTAAGTGTCCATGAGCCTAAATGTAAGGCCCCGTTTTCGGAAACCTCACAGTTGGTCAATCATAACAATTAAAACATTAAACATTTCAATTAAACAAACTTAAGCAGCGGAAATAATTTATCAAAAGCCATCCATTTCATTTAAACCACTGTTGTTGAGCAATACATCATCGTTTAACTGATTACAAAAGACTTGTTTATATGCATTACAAAACAACAGCAACACAGAGTACGAATGGATGTCAGACTTTCCCTGCCGAGTAGCTTCACTCTCGTGCCATCCTCAGCAATAATTACCTGCCAACTGAAAATGTATAAAAGTCAGCATTGCTGAGTGAGCTCTAGTTTTATAAGTAATAAAATACTTTCTATATGTTGTATAAGAAAATACTCTTTTTTGTAAAATACAACTCTGTACTGTATATCCGAGCACTCATCAACTATATGAACAAATATTGTTCGTTCTTTTTACTGTATGCCTTGTCTGTTCTGTAAACTTTTATCTTTATGTTTCACTTTCTGTATGGACCAGTGAGCAATACCCCAACTATATGCGCGATGAAAGACGGGTGATGGGCCATCTATATCCCTCGAAAGGGTCAATTGTATCCCTCGAAAGGGTCAACTATATCCCCCTAAAGGGTCAACTATATCCCCCGAAAGGGTCAACTGTATCCCTCGAAAGGGTTCTGTGTACTATGTACAAGGCCAACCCAATCACCCAGGAAACGCTACAAAGGTCCTGCCAATCTCAATTGATTGACCCTGTGTGCATAATAGGGTAGCTAACCCACAACACAGTTGAGCTAACGACAATATGGTCGTGTACCTCCTGTAAGCTTGCAAGACTTCTTAACATTTTCATTAATGTTCCTCTTCTTTTCTTATTGCTCTTTCACTTTATTATTACGATATACTTTTGTTACGATAATAACATACCACGTAAAGTCACATACTATAAGTAATAATAATAATAGCAATAACAATAATAAGGAACAATGATAAGTAATCATATCATGCATGAAACATCATCATTAATAAGCCCTTAGTCAACCTCGGTCAAAACCTTAAAACACAGACTCCCAGAGAATTTCTGTAAAAATTTCTAAATGCTTAGGCGCATGGGAACTATTTGGGCGCATGAGCCCTGTTCGGGCGTTTCATCACTATGTAGGCGCATCAGCCAACACTTAAGCATTTTCACTTTAGGCGCATGAACTATTCAGGCGCATGGGCACTATTTGTGCGTATGAACACTTAGGCGCATGAGCCACTTGGGCGCATGGTCACTATTGGGGCGCATGGCCCTACGCTTAGTCGTCCAACTAACATTTCTAGGCGCATGGGCCACTGTTCAGGCGCATGGATTACACTTAATTCTTTCTAACGCATTTTCAGGCGCATGAGCCTTATCTAGGCGCATGGACCTTCTGTTCAACATGTTTCCAGTATGTTTTCAACCCAATCATCAAATCCATCTGTTCTAAGCTTAATCTGGCTATTCTAAACATGAATAACCTATAAGCATTCAAGAATCACATCCAATCACGCACAATACATACGGGCATACATACTCGAACATTGGAAAATCATTTAAATACATTTTCAGCCCCAAAGATGTTTGAAAACAAGTAAAAACCGGGGTCTAGAACTAACCTGGTGCAACTTGGGTGTTCTTCCTTTTTACCCGCTTGCTATGAGTTCAAAACACCTTGAAACAACATCCAAAAACACACACACCCAAGCACAAACACAACCCATAAGCACATAAACATATAACCGGGATAAAACCCGTCATAAACACATAAAAACCACGAATTCTTACCTTGAATTCGTTCACTTCTTCTTCTTATTTCACTAGCCGAGAGTTCTCTCATGCTCTCTCTCTCTCTAGAACCGAAGATACGTTGATGTGAAGTGAGGGTGGGCGGCCATGCCCACCTTTACACCAACTTTTCAAAGATTTGTGTCCTTTTTACACTTTTAGTCCCTCCACTTGGACTTAATTGTCTTTTTTTCTTTTATTCTTTATATCTTGTCTTTTAAAAATAACCGGGTGTTACAAGTCCACCCCCCTTATATAGGTTTCGTCCCCGAAACCTGTTATTCCTCAACAGACGAGGATAATGCTTCCTCATCTCCTCCTCAGTTTCCCACGTAGATTCGGATCCCTTCCTGTGCTTCCACTGTACACACACAAGAGGAACCACCTTATTTCTTAGCCTCTTCTCTTTACGATCGATGATTGCCACTAGTTGCTCCACATAATTGCGCCTTTCATCAACTTCAATGTCCTCCAGTGGGACAATCATGTCTTATCAGCTAAGCACTTTCTCAAATGAGATACATGGAATGTCGGGTGAATTCCACTTAACTCATCTGGCAACTCCAATCTATAGGCCACCTCTCCTACTCGAGCAATGATTCAGAAAGGGCCTGTATATCTTGGGCTCAACTTGCCCTGCTTCCTGAATCTGATAATACCCTTCCAAGGTGAGACCTTCAACATAACCTGGTCACCCACCTGGAACTCAATTGGTCTATGTCGTTTATCGGCATACGACTTCTGTCTATCTTTGGCTGCCTTCATGAAAGCTTTGATCCTCTCAAGCTTCTCAGTCGTAGCCTCGATTACCTCGACGCTTCCCAACCCTTTCTGACCAATGTCACCCCAACACACGGGTGTTCTACATCTCCTACCGTATAGCATTTCATATGGTGGCATACCAATGCTGACATGATAGCTGTTGTTGTATAAGAATTCGGCTAACGGTAAGTGGTCATCCCAACTTCCACCAAAATTGATTACACATGCCCGAAGCATGTCCTCCAACGTCTGAATGGTCTTCTCTGACTGGCCATCAGTTTGGGGATGATAAGCCATGCTAATATGTAACCTCGTCCCCGTGGCGTCGTGGAATTTCTTCCAGAATTTAGACGTAAACCGGGTGTCACGATCAAACACAATGGACACCGGTACACCATGACGAGTTACAATCTCCTTGATGAACAAGTGAGCCAACCTCTCGGATGAATGTGTCTCACGGATCGGTAGGAAGTGAGCACTCTTCGTCAAGCAGTCAACAATCACCCATATGGCATCGTACCCCTTCGGAGTACGTGGTAGCTTTGTAATGAAATCCATGGTGATGTGCTCCCACTTCCATTCTGGTAATATCCAAAGGTTGGATCTTCCCATACGGCTTCTGATGTTCCGCCTTCACCTGTAGGCAAGTAAGGCACTTACTCACATACTCTACCACGTCACGCTTCATACCCGACCACCAATAATCTTTCTTCATATCTTGATACATCTTTGTGGCACCAGGGTGAATGGAGTATCGAGTCTTGTGAGCTTCATCCATAATCCTCATATGTAGATCCCCGAAACGAGGAATCCACACCCGTCCAAATCGAGTTTTAACACCAAGTGTGTTTTCACTCAATTTCCCAACCAGACCTCTTATTCTTTCAGAGTTTAGATGATCTTCTTTTAATGCCTCATCCTGAAACTCCTTGACTTGCTTCATTACATCAGAGGTCATGATTAGTTGGTATGCTTTCACCCGAATCGGCTCGGGCCTCTCCTTCCGGTTAAGAGCATCGGCCACCACGTTGGCTTTGCCCGGATGGTAATGGATCTCGCAATCATAATCCTTTATAAGCTCCAACCATCGCCTCTGCCTCATGTTCAAATATTTTTTTCTCGAAGAAGTACTTCAAGCTCTTGTGATCCATGAAAATGGTGCACTTCGTCCCGTACAGATAGTGCCTCCAAATCTTTAGTGCAAAGACCACGGCCGCTAGCTCCAAGTCATGAGTAGGGTAGTTAACCTCATGAACTTTCAACTGTCGGGATGCATAGGCTATAACCTTCCCTCTTTGCATTAACACACACCCTAACCCTGAGTAAGAAGCATCTAAGTATACTACCAAATCCTCGCTTCCTTCGGGTAACGACAAGTCAGGAGCTTGAGTCAACCTTACCTTTAACTCCTCGAACGCCTGTTCTTGAGCTTGAACCCACGTAAACTTTACATCCTTTCGGGTCAACTTGGTCAGTGGAGAAACGATCTTGGAAAAGTCCTGAATGAACCTTTGATAATAACCCGCCAGCCCCAGGAAACTACGAATCTCGGATGGCATCCTTGGAGACTTCCATTGCATCACAGCCTCCACCTTAGCAGGGTCTACCATAATCCCCTCTGGGTTTATCATGTGACCCAAGAATTGAACTTCGCATAACCAGAACGCGCATTTGGAGAATTTGGCATACAACTTCTCCCTTCTTAAGGTCTCTAACACCTCCGGAATGTGATCGGCATGCTCCTCCTTGCTCCTTGAATAAATCAGGATATCATCAATAAACACAATCACTGATTTATCTAACATTGGCCGACACACTCGATTCATCAAGTCCATAAAAGCAGCTGGCACATTGGTCAGACCAAATGACATAACAAGGAATTCATTGTGACCGTAGCGCGTGCAAAAAGCTGTCTTAGGGATATCCTGCTCCTTCACCCTCAGCTGATGGTAACCAGATTGAAGATCTATCCTTGAAAACCAACTGGCACCTTGGAGCTGATCAAACAGATCATCTATCCTTGGTAGGGGGTATCGGTTCTTCACCGTTAACTTGTTAAGCTCATGGTCATCGATGCACATCCTCATGCTACCGTCTTTCTTCTTCACAAACAGGACCGGAGCACCCCAGGGAGAGCTACTCAGTCTAATGAACCCCTTATCGAGCAGCTCTTGCAACTGTTCCATGAGTTCTTTCATTTCTATGGGAGCTAATCGATACGGTGCTTTGGCAACGGGTTGAGCACTGGGTATCAGGTCAATTTGGAACTCAATCTTGCAATCCGGTGGCACACCGGGTAAGTATTCCGGGAATACATCCGGAAATCACACACAATTGGTACATCAGATAGTTGCGGTGTTAGCGCATCCACATCCTTTACGTAGGCCAAGTAGGCACTACATCCACGCCTCATGCACTTTCCCGCCACCGCCATCGAAATCACTTTCGGAATCGTTATGACGCGATCTCCATAAATCGTAACCGAACTCCAATCGGACGCAACAAATCGAATCATATTCTTGCGACATACGATGTTTGCTTCATAGGTTGCTAACCAGTCCATCCCTAGTACTACATCAAATCCACCTAGGGGTATCACATGTAACCTAGCAGCAAACCTATGACCTTCTAGTTCTATACCACAGTCCTCTATCACATCAGTAATTTTAGTGGACTTACCAATAGCAGTTTCTACATCGAATGGTGCACTGACCTTTCTACTAATAACAAGCAACTTAGCACAAAAGGTAGTAGAAATAAAACTCCTACTACCACCAGAATCAAACAATATAGAGGCACAAGTTTGGTTTACCAGAAACATACCTGACACAACATCAGATCAGCTCTGGCTTCTCCCGGGTCATGGTGTAAGCTCTAGCACCTGCCCGCTGCCCTCCTTCCTCCGGCTTCTTCTTCTCTGCCCCCGAGCTCTCTGCCCTCAGCTTCTTACAGTCTCTAGCGATGTGGCCATGCTAACCACACCTGAAGCATACGTTCATCCCCATTCTGCACTCACCAGTATGCTCCCTTCCACATTTGTCACACCTCCTCAGCCCTGATCTAGATGTGACCACACGTCAATCACCCACCTTTGCCACCTTCTTGTTTGGAGCAGTTCTACCACGTCCAAACCGTTTCCCATTCCAGTTCCGACTACCACCATCTTTCTTATCCACCTCAGCCACCACCACCTCGCGCTCATCGTATAATCTGCTAGCCAAGTCAACTACTGACCTGAAAGTGCTCGGCCGGGCGGCAATCATATGCCTACGGATATCCGCCAGCAGCCCCTGGATGTATCTTTTAATCTTTCGTGACAATGGTGTCACTTGATCGGGCACCAACCGCGCCATTTCATTGAATTTGTGGTGTACTGCTGGTGTGTCATCGTTCCCGCCTCCAGCTGCAGGAAGTCTCTTTCTACCTTGTCCATCTCTCTATGAGAACAGAATTCCTCGATCACTAGCTTCTTCAGTTCAGGCCATCTCATTCTTCCAATGGCCTTGCTACCCTCGGCTTGGACAATGTTGTCCCACCAGCACAAAGCCGAGTCCACAAAGGAGTGGGTAGCGAATTTCACCTTTTGATCCTCATGGCACTCACTGATATCGAGGACAGCCTCCATCTCCCTTACCCACCGGTGGGCAGCTGCTGCAGTGCCGTTTCCATCGAAAGTAGGGGGCTTGCATCTCATAAACACCCCATAGTTACAGCCTCGGGTCGCCTCCGGCGCAGGCTCCTCTTCTTCCTCCTCCTCATCATTAGAGAGAACCGTTTCTAGCTCTGGTTGATCCCGTCCTCCCGAGGATCGGTTTCTTTCCTTTCTTTCCCCATCCCTGCCTTGATCACTTCGGTCACCACAGACGGTAGAATCGTCTGCATGACCTGGTGAACCTCTTCCACTACAGCCTCCTTTACTGAGGCTCTCAGATTGGTGCTCTCGTCGCCACCTTCTGGATGAGGGGTCCTGGTTCTTCATGAACCACTTTCTCGACTCTGGTCTCCCCTCTTGGGTGGCGGAGCAGCACCGTGACCTCCACCACGAGAGGCCTTTGAAGATCTACCGCCAGCCATCCTTTATAAGAACACTATAAGATTCAAACACTAACACGGTCATTCAAGGTAATACTCAGTTTATGTCAAGTATAGTAAGTCCCTAATTATAGTGACCAGTTGTGATTAGCCACTTACTTTACTCTTCATACCCTAAGCATCTCCTATCCTGACTTAATCAGTATCTAAATCTACTAAGAGCACATAATCAAATAGCATGCGCACATAATACCGGTTAACATTAAGAAAAGACATACCTGATGGCACGTAGCTACTCGGGCTGACATCCCTCCATTTGTCCCATTTTCAGTTTAAGTTTAGGTTTTAAAAGTTTCTTTAACCCAATTCTCTTAAACTTTGGCTCTGATACCAACTTGTAAGGCCCCGTTCCCGAAAACCTCACAATTGGTCAATCATAGCAATTAAAACATTAAACATTTCAATCAAACAAACTTAAGCAGCGGAAATAATTTATCAAAAGCCATCCATTTCATTTAAACCGCTGTTGTTGAGCATACATCATCGTTTAACTGATTACAAAAGACTTGTTTATATGCATTACAAAACAACAGCAACACAGAGTACGAATGGATGTCAGACTTTCCCTGCCGAGTAGCTTCACTCTCGTGCCATCCTCAGCAATAATTACCTGCCAACTGAAAATGTATAAAAGTCAGCATTGCTGAGTGAGCTCTAGTTTTATAAGTAATAAAATACTTTCTATATGTTGTATAAGAAAATACTCTTTTTGTAAAATACAACTCTGTACTGTATATGCGAGCACTCATCAACTATATGAACAAATATTGTTCGTTCTTTTTACTGTACCTTGTCTGTTCTGTAAACTTTTTCTTTATGTTTCACTTTCTGTATGGACCAGTGAGCAATACCCCAACTATATGCGCGATGAAAGACGGGTGATGGCCATCTATATCCCTCGAAAGGGTCAATTGTATCCCTCGAAAGGGTCAACTATATCCCCCTAAAGGGTCAACTATACCCCCGAAAGGGTCAACTGTATCCCCGAAAGGGTCAACTGTATCCCTCGAAAGGGTTCTGTGTACTATGTACAAGGCCAACCCAATCACCCAGGAACGCTACAAAGGTCCTGCCAATCTCAATTGATTGACCCTGTGTGCATAATAGGGTAGCTAACCCACACACAGTTGAGCTAACGACAATATGGTCGTGTACCTCCTGTAAGCTTGCAAGACTTCTTAACATTTTCATTAATGTTCCTCTTCTTTTCTTTATTGCTCTTTCACTTTATTATTACGATATACTTTATGTTACGATAATAACATACCACGTAAAGTCACATACTATAAGTAATAATAATAATAATAGCAATAACAATAATAAGGAACAATCATAAGTAATCATATCATGCATGAAACATCATCATTAATAAGCCCTTAGTCAACCTCGGTCAAAACCTTAAAACATAGACTCCCAAGAATTTATGTAAAAATTTCTAAGTGCTTAGGCGCATGGGAATTATTTGGGCGCATGAGCCCTGTTCGGGCGTTTCATCACTATGTAGGCGCATCAACCAACACTTAAGCATTTTCACTTTAGGCGCATGAACTATTCAGGCGCATGGGCACTATTTGTGCGTATGAAGACTTAGACGCATGAGTAATTCAGACGCATTTAGGCGCATGAGCCACTTGGGCGCATGGGCACTATTGGGGCGCATGGCCCTACACTTAGTCGTCCAGCTAACATTTCTAGGCGCATTGGCCACTGTTCAGGCGCATGGGCTGTACTTAAACATTTCTAAGGTAATCTTAGGCGCATGGGCTACTGTTCAGGTGCATGGATTACACTTAATTCTTTCTAAGGCATTTTCGGGCGCATGAGCCTTATCTAGGCGCATGGACCTTCTGTTCAACATGTTTCCGGTATGTTTTCAACCCAATCATCAAATCCATCTGTTCTAAGCTTAATGTGGCTATTCTAAACATGAATAACCTATAAGCATTCAAGAATCACATCCAATCATGCACAATACATACGAGCATACATACTCGAACATTGGAAAATCATTTAAATACATTTTCAGCCCTAAAGATGTTTGAAAACAAGTAAAAACCGGGGTCTAGAACTCACCTAGTGCAACTTGAGTGTTCTTCCTTTTTACCCGCTTGCTATGAGTTCAAAACACCTAGAAACAACATCCAAAAACACACACACCTGAGCACAAACACAACCCATAAGCACATAAACACATAACCGGGATAAAACCCGTCATAAACACATAAAAACCACGAATTCTTACCTTGAATTCATTCACTTCTTCTTCTTCCCTTTCACTAGCCGAGAGTTCTCTCCTGCTCTCTCTCTCTCTCTAGAACCGAAGATACGTTGATGTGAAGTGAGGGTGGGCGGCCATGCCCACCTTTACACCAACTTTTCAAAGATTTGTGTCCTTTTACACGTTTAGTCCCTCCACTTGGACTTAATTGCCTTTCTTTCTTTTATTCTTTATATCTTGTCTTTTAAAAATAACCGGGTGTTACATTAAATTGCTCATGCGCCCAAGCACTCATGCGCCTGCATAGTGCTCATGCGCCGAGAAATGCATTAGAAGACTAAGGGTTGGGTCATGCGCCCCAATAGCGTCCATGCACCCAGAACTTTTCCCATGCGCCTATGTGTTCCCATGCGCCCAGAAGGCCATGCGCCTGCATAGTGTCCATACGTCTAATACTTAGATTATTTTCAAAAATTTAGGGAGAATGTAAATGTAGACTTTGACTTGAGAGGTTCTCGAGGGTAATATAAGTTGACCTTGTGATGTGATGAATGATGTTACGAGATGTGTCATGGATGATGATGTACGATGGTGCTATGTATGGTATGGTTATGTTTATATTGATGTTCCTTGCTTTGTATGTTTATATTCCGTGGCTTTGTGTGGTATGATTAGTATCAATGAACGTAAAGTAGTATGTAATGAAAGCAAAAAGATAATGATAAGAGGAACGTAAAGTATGAAAGAATGCATGCATTAGTGAATGATGAAATGAAAAGGCTTGCAAGCAAATGTAAGGAGGTGCACGGCTCTAAAATAAGGATACAAACAGGGGTCTAGTCTTTGTGACTAGCCAATTGTATATCTTACAGAATTGATCTTGGATGCTTACCCCGGTACTGGTGATAGGCTATGTGCGTTATGGAAGTCTGATAAACTTCAGCCTAGTACCTGCTTTGTGCCTATGTTTGGCGTAAACTTATGTATGGGATCCTTGTCGCTTGCCCCGGTACTGGTGCTAGGCTATGTGCGTTATGGAAGTCTGATAAACTTCGGCCCATTACCCTCTTCGTGCCTACGTTTGGGGTATAGCTAATGACATTGGTCCGGAAAGAATGAATGAAAGATGGATCCGAATGTTAATGGAAGATAATAATGATATTTTCTATGTGTACGTATGATGTATGACCATGTATGGAAGTAAAGAACGGTTTTAAGTGAAATGGTTTAAATTTTTTCCGCTGCAATGTTTTAGAAATTATAAATGTAAATTATATGTCTTATGTGCGATGAATGCCCAACTGTAAGCGTCCCCGGAATGGGGCCTACACGTTAAAACATACACTAACAAAAAACGTACATAAAAATAAACACGTGCGCCGCCGCCATATGTAACTTGATAAAGTATAGACTGCAATCGCCCCAACTTGTTTGCAAACTAAATATATGTCGAAACGTAAAGTAACTTAAATATACACCATCGGATGGAAATATATATATCTTACCTGACTTTTATCCAAACAAAACTCAAGTCGAAACGAGACTAACTTAAAAGGTGCTTAAAAATAATCACGAAAAGATTTTATATTTGACTCGACTTGTTTCCGAATAAAATTTACGTTAAATCGTAGACAAACTCGAATCTATACCAAAACATATATAAAAATAAGAAGGAAAGAAAATAGTTTTTTCTAAGTAAAAATATACATAAGATAGACCCGAAACTTTAAATACTTGAAGGTGTCAGCATGGTGATTTTCTAAGTTTTTAAAAAGTTAAGGGGTTAATTGTGAAAATTGAAGAGGTTGCAGTAGCCGGTGACAAACTTTCCTACCTACAGGGTTAAATTGCAAAATGTGGTCTTTTAATGAGATATAAATACGCCCAACAAATCACATATCTGATATCTCCTTAGTCCTTATCCCCACCACCACTTTCTTCTTTTAGAAAGTCGGACCCTTTTATCTCCATCTCATCACCCTACATTTCAAATGGAAAATAAAGGGGTTGAACATGAATGGGAGCAAGCACAAGATGATGAACAGGAGGAGGGTTTAGTAGCTAGAAGAAAGAATTTCAATCAAACCTCAATTTCCACCACCATCAGCACCAACAATGTTGATTCAGTTCATGGTGAAGATCATCATCAAAAACAACAACAAGATGAAGAAGAAGATTTTGTTCAACAAAAAGATGATGGAGATGAAATGGAGAAAGAGAAACAACAGATGTCAGGATATAGTGTCTATTATGACACAGATAAAGGTAAGAACTTGATTTCAATAGCACAGTTCCACAGTAGTAGTTTTATCATATATTAAAATTTTGCTGCATTCTTGTTTTGCTTTCATAGATAGATTAAACCCCTCTTTGTTCTGTATTTTGAATTGATATTTTCTTGAAAAACTTTTATTCTGTACTGTGAATTGATCTTTTCTTGAAAAACTTTTATATGAACACTATCAAGAATTTACAAAAGCAGAGATCTGCCTCAGAGTTACAGATCATGTCCCGATATGTGAATTCCAATGATTGTAATGATTAATAATATTAGTGTCTTCTGTATGTGGGCTTTGCTTAAAAAATCAGCAAAGATTAGGGCATTTCATCTACCCTCTCTGCTATTATTATTACTCCCTTTTTTAGGGTTCATACAGTTGACCTTGATTGTCAAAGAAGCAACATTAAATGTTGAAATTCATGTGTGCATTTAATATATGAGGAAGAATGTGTAAGTTGGTTAAGAAGTTCTGCTATTGGGGTGGAAAATGTAATGAAATAAGACGTAGGGCAAATACAATTCTGGATGTCTGTTATTTTTTAACAATTTATGTAACATAGATCTTAGACTATATGGAATGAATTGCTAGATCTGGACTTCAAGTCTAGGTAATTAAGAAATTGCATTTCTTTTTCCTTTTTTTATTACTGAAGGAGTATGGAAATGTCGAATCTGCTCATGGGATAATCAGGGTAGAACATGTCTCACTCATCATAATCAGCATCCTAAGTGGCACTCGCATATGCCGGCTAATGTGACAACCATATATGAGACTAAAGGTATCTAGATCCTGTGATTTATGATAATATGTGAAAGTTGTCATCAGACGTTGGTAAAAGAAGAACCGTATCAGGTAGGGGAGAGCGATTAGCATAGTCTTTTTTTCTTTTTCTTTTTTTGGTAAAGATTGTAGTATAAGGTTTGCCTCCTACAATATTTATATAGTTTTTTTTTTGTAAATTTAGTATTATATATTCTGTATTGCAGGTATCGATAAAAGCCACGTGCCTGAGAAGACCGATATAACTATTAATAATCAAGAAAATGGGAATGGCATGCACTTTGTAATCAGCAAACAGAATGGAGAACATCAAGAGCATGAAATGTCATTTGAAGGTGACAAGGGTGCCCCATCATCCATAAACAGCAAAACAGAAACCACTGAGATTGAAGTAATCAAAGATGGTGATGATGAGATAGCAGAATATGATGTGGAAACAGTTTTAAAGAAGCAAGATACCCATGATCTGTTCTGTCCTAACTGTAATTCTTGTATTACCAAAAGGGTTATTCTTCGTAAAAGGAAACGTAGAATCCCAGTCCCTGGTGATGATGCAAAACGTAGCAAACCACAGACATCGATTTCTTCTGAATCAAATGTTGTTTTAGGCGATTCAAGTGACAATCAAGCTCTAAATGGAGTTGATTCTAGGTTAGATGATGTACAACCATCAACATCTATTGAATACGATCATCAACGGGAGCCAGATGTATTCAGATGCTTGTCATGCTTCAGCATTTTCATGCCCATGGGTATCTGTCTCATCTATCTTTCTTTCTTTTTCAGCCTTCATGTTTTTGTATAAATTGTTTAATGTTGCACAGGAAATGGGTTTAAGATGCTCCAAGTGTTTGGAAATAAAAACAATCAAGAAAACAACGAACTATATCAAAAGGAAGTTCCAGTAAAGAAAAGCTGGTTTTCTAAACTTTTGAGATTAGCGAAAGTGGAACATAATGTTGCTGATCTGAATGATTCAGGAGCCGTTCAGAGTTAGATCTGGAAAATAACTTTTCAGAGCATAATGTCTCTTCTAACTTGAATTCATCAATTGAAGAAAAGAATACGCATGCCTCCATTGGTACAACAGATTTGGTAAAAGATCAACATCAATCAGATAAAGTTATGAGAGAGAGCAATGGTATGTAAATTTATTCAAAAACTAATGTTTGTGTGTGTGTGTGTTTGTGTGCGTTTCTGTTTTAGTCATTTACATAGCTGCCTTTGCATTTTGTTACAGGAACGATCACAACATTAGCAGACACTAACGATCAGTTACTAACCTCATATCATATAGAGAAAGAGCCCAACAGCAAAAGTGAATATCCAGGCATGTTTGTGGTCAAACCTCCATCAAATAACAACGAGGAGTCCGTAGAAAATTCAGTATCTCCACTTCAACATGATGGATTGAAGCTTTTTGTTCCTCCAAATGTGGGGTCTTTGATCATTGACAATTCAAAAATGAACCAAGAAGTTGATGTAACAGTTCAAACAGATAGTCAAAGTAATAACCTTAAAGTTATAACATAATCTTTTTTTTTAATTCCTAAAAGGTTTTTATGCCTAATGGATAATTGTTTTAGATGAAAAGGAGAGGACAAACTTGTCACCGGATTCAAAACTTGGACAGCTGACTTCTTGCAACCAAACGAATGGTCAAATAAATCTTGACATTAATGGAAAAGAACAGACTATAGACAAAGACATTGGTATGTCAAACCCATAATAGTACTAGTTGTTTAGTCTTTATCCTCCTTTGTGTGTAGTAATAGATAATTCATAAGACACATTAAGAATTTAATATCCTTTATGACTATGGATATACATAAATTTTGTAACCATAATATCCTGCAGCCATTGTCGTGTGATGAGATGATTGATACTAAGAGCATCTGCAATGCACTATCCTTAGCTTTGTAAATATCAGCTTTTAAATACCATTCATATCTAAGGACAACCCATCAACTCCTATCAATGCGTTTTTTCTTACAAGTATCCATATATTTTCTAACAAGCAATCTTTTACACTAATTTTTCATAATTAAGTTTTTCATTTTTTATAATAAAGTAAATAAATATAATAAAACTATATATAAAATCATAAAATATGTATTTTATATGTTAGAGGTTTATTAATCGAAGATGGACCCATATTTATACTCTTTTGTTCTCAAGAAAAGTGCAACTTTGGACCGTATTCTGTTTAACTTACATACTTTCCCATGATCATTACATGTAAGTTGATAGTATTGATTTGGGTTTTTAAGTTCTTTTGAGCTGATGTTAGTCAAGGGAGTTTCAGATATTTGATACATTGACTATTTTCTTAGTCAAACTAGATGACAAAATGATAACGATTGTGATACTATTGTGAAATTTCAGTTCAACCAGCAGATATAACACCTGAAGTTTCACAAGACACTGTTCTGAACAATGTTGAAATTCATCTTGAAGAGCCTCTGAAGTTCAACAAATATGTCTTAACAGACAAACAGATCAATCTTCTTGAGGAAGTGAAGAATATTGAAAGAACTAAAGGTAAGAACATGACCAAAAAACATTTTAGATTAAGGACATGTCACATTATTATCACGCATCTCAAAAAACAAATTCTCGCAAATTTTGTACCATAGGAAAAGACACAATAATTACCATAGAAAGCAAGCAACTTGATGCCTCTGTCTTACAAAGACCACGCGACACACTTGGTGTGACAGAAACGCCAGCATTGCAGCAGGCGTTGGAACAAGGTGGAGTTACCACAGCAACTGGAGAAAGTCGTGGCTTGGACGTAATAAAATGTATTGTTTATGGTGGTTTGATAGAACTGATCGCTAGCCTGAGTGTTGTGTCTTCTGCAGCTGGTGCTGATGCCACCACATGTAAGTAATACATATCCTATAAAGAATGCTTCGTAAGTGAAACTTTTTAATATTTGTTATCCAATGCTTGCAGTGAATGTTTTAGCACTAGGATTGGCTAATATATTTGGCGGCTTGTTCGTGATTAGCCATGATGTAAGTTACTATATGCATTTCAAGTTTGGTCCATTGCTCTATTCTCCAACTTATAGACCGCGTCGTATTAACATGTACATTTTACAGCTTTGGAACCTTAAATCAGAACGATCCAGAAAGAGAGAAGATAGATACCAACTACTTTTGGGGCAAAGAGCAGATTTCCCACTTCATATGGCGGTCGCACTGTTGTCATACCTCATATTTGGATTTCTTCCTCCAATTGTCTATGGCTTCTCCTTCTATAGGAGCAATGACAAAGATCTCAAGCTTCTGACGGTGGCTGCAGCTTCCATAGTGGGAATCATGAGTTTGGCTGGTGGAAAAGCTTATGTTCAGAGCCCACGAAAGTCTTTTCTTAAAACTATTGGTTACCATGTCGTGCTCGGGTTCATGGCTTCAGGTGTTTCCTATGTGTTCGGCGGCTTGATAATAAAGTTATTGGAGAAGATGGATATATTCCATGACGGCTCGGGTGGGAACCTGAGAACTCATGGTGCAAGTTCAAGACCAGCTCTTGCAACATTCTAATATCAAAAGTGCCTCATGAAACTATTGGTTAAATTTTTGAGTTAACATGTTCAGAAATGCGGAAGAGAAACAAACCATGACTACTTGTCATAGCAGCATTGTCATGATTCAACTAAAAACAAACTTGTAATACGAAATCTTGACCACTTGGTGTTCAGCTAGATAATCTCCATTAACCTAAAAATGCTCATCATGTATGCAAATATCAAATCATTACTGACTGTATTTTGCAAAGACTCCTGAGCAACATCAAAAACAAATGAAGAGCTTCAACAATAACATAAGTACATAATATGTAATTTTTTGTACCAATCTTTTTCTTGGAGTAAACTTTTGTGTGCGTATATCTAGCTAATCAACAAAAATGAAATTTTAGGGCCAACAGAAGAAGTTTCTTAAATATTAGTCTGTCATATGAGAAATTAAACATTTTAATAGACATGTTTTCTGATGGACACCTTTCAAGCCAGTGTATCTTAGTGGTTAATGACAGTGATTACCATTTGAGTGATGAATATGATTAGCAAGTGCTACGATGAAGATGAAGAGGGTTAGTAGAGAAAAGGAATACAACAATAGAAACGGATGGAGCAGGATCCATGCAATTGAGAAAACAAGTCATGCTATTAGGCGAGAATAACTCGGAGGATGAACGAATGACAAATGACAATAGAATATAGATGGTATTCATTTATCAGGTATTGAAATTCATACTACGTCCATCCATCAAACATATGAAATATGTAACAAACATTGAATGAAAAGGATGATTAATGTAATTACTAAAGTTAAACAATAAAATATTCAATTTTCAATCTACATAATGAGAGATATGTTACTTTCCATGGGTGATCGTTGCTACTCTATCGACTAATAGGATGAGGTATGTTACTTTCCATGCGTGATCGTTGCTACTCTATCAACTAAAAGGATGAGGTATGTTACTTTCCATGTGTGATCGTTGCTACTCTATCGACTATAAACTATTTATAAGGATGACGGATATTACTTTCCATGAGTGATCGTTGCAACTCTATCAACTATAAACTATTTATTATTACAGGTGAAACCTAGATAAAGTGAGTGATAGTTATGCTAAAAGATTATCTTTATGAAGGTTTGAAATTGAAGATTCAGTGACTCAAAATTGATCGAGCAGACTCTGCTGATCATTTTGGTTCAGTTTGGTGTTCGGGTGGACTTACGTCATTTCAGTTTAAAGATATAGTACATTCATCTCATTCAAACGTCAAAATATTTTTTTTGGGAATAAATGAAACAGAAAGCAGGTAAAATCGCTACAAAACTTAGCAAATTCAAGTTACAAGTGAAATTATTACCAAGACTTTGACCCCATCAAAGTCAAAACTAACATTCTTATAAGAGCAATTATCACAGAAGAAATAAGATCTTCAACTGAATTTCCTGCCTGTCATTGCCTCAGCCTCATACAATATGTGATTTATAAGTCCTCTTGCTGCACTGCAAATGCACACAAACGTATTCTTTCAAAATTCGTTGCAGCCACAAACAAAAGCATCATGTGGTGTTCAAGTTTAAAACCAAAACAAGAATGAAAAATAAACTTACTCGTCTTTCAGCTTTTGAATCTTTTCTGGGTCCGTTTCATGCATGTGTTTCCTGAATTGCTGCCTCACCATTTGAACAACGAGCTCCGTGTTATGTTGCTACAGTTCAGTGGAGTCCAAATTAGTAGATATGAAATATGTTTGAACATACTAACATTTGAAAACCTATGATATTGTTGACTTCTATGGTCAAATCAGTCTTGGACGTGAAAAGCAGTGATTTACCCATGTAACAGATGTCAACGCCCACTAACAATGACTAAATTGAGAAAGCACAAAGCCCCATGATGAAATACCTAACACATATGAGGTCAACACCATTTTATTTGTCTTACAACTATCCAACAGAGTCACTATAAAGTTCAAACTTGAAAAGTCAAATTAACACTGAAGTCAAAATCTAGTCAATATTCAAGAACTCTCCACAACTTAAAAAGGAATATGTCAAGCCTTATCACTTAAGAAGCATATCAACAACCCCTACAGTGAACAATGTTAATATTAATTTTCATGAAAAAAGTAGAGTATTAAAAAGTGCATCCAGGCGTGAGGAGAGGTCAGGCAAGGATGTGTGCGCTTTAAGTGATGCAAGGTGATGGTCATACACAATGCACGTGCCTCGTAGCACTTCTCTCAGAGGCATGTGTGCGCATCCACATAGGACATCCAAGTGCCTCAACCTCGATCACCTCTATCTTTTATTTCTTATGAGCATGTTGTTTACATTGATTCTGATTTCTAAAATGTTACTAAAAGCCCATATTGGATACATACCAAACAAAATCCCAAAACCGCTATTCTCATTTAACGTGCTAGGTTCTTGGTCCTCGACTCGACAATTCTATTCTTATTCTTACTTCTAGCTTCTCTTCTATGTCCTACTACAGTCCTACAACAGTCTGTAGGTTTTCTCATTCTTCTGTTCAACTGTTATTTTCTCAATCCCCTTATTCAGTATGATGACTTGTGTTAAATTTAAATGTAGGCCTATACTTACCTTCTAACAGTTATATTGCCGGTAGTGTTACTTCTAAGTTGTGCTTCCATGTTGATAGAGATTGAGGAAGAGAATTTAAGGTTAACTTGTAAATGAAGAAGACAATAGAGATTTCAGAAAGAAAGAAATATTGTATTGCATAGGAATGATGATATTCAAAAGGAATTACCGGTTCCAGGGTCACACCCCTCTCTCATTGCATCATGCAAGAGCCAAAAACTCATAACAAACTCACACACTCCAAAAGGCATTATTCTCTCTCTTAATATACTCTCCTCTACTAACTACACCCCTCTTACTTTTTAGACATGTCCCCTTTTTCCCTTCTAGAATACACATATCGTATATCAGGTTTAGTATTCATATCACATGTTATGTTGGTATTTTGGACCTTTTAGTAAATTCTGCACTTCTTACTTCTGCTATTGCCTACTTCCCTGTTAGTTCTAAGTTCTAGCTTAGTTTAATCTTTGCTTGTCATTTAATTGAAAGTTAGTTTAAAGTCTATATTTGCTCTTAGTTTAAACTGCTATTGCCCACAAAAAAGTATGGTACAATTTTCCTCGCAAATTGGAAAATGTTTGCTTGTAATTTTTTTGGCTAGACAATCTAATGAAGAGCATATGGGTAAAGCAACACTTGGTTGGAAGGTCTAGACATGTCGAAGAATGCCTGAGGTAAAGGCGTACCCGGTGCTTAACTTAGCTCTTGCTTTGCAGGCCGGAAAGGAGCCGAATCACTTCGTGATCTGATGCCAACAGTCTCACCTCATTAATAAAGCATGCAAAAAGAACCGAGGGATAATGCTAAGGGAATAGCGGTTCATAGCGTCCGCTATTTCATGTATAGCGATAAAGTCGTAGAAAATTTTAAAAGTGTTTTATAATCAATAGATAAACATGCTTAGAGATAAAGTTTTACAAAATTTTAGAAATGTTTTACAGTCAATAAATAAACATGCTTAGCGAGAAAGGATTCCGCCATGAAAATTTATATTTACAAAAATAAATTAAAAAATAAAACTGGTCGCTATCTGGTCACAAAACACAAATAGCATGACCCTATCCATACACACTATTGGCAAAAAGGATTCCGCCATTGAACAAGGGTTGTTGTCAATAGAGATTTTAGGGCATGTGAACCTACTTATTTTACTAGAGCATATACATCCCAATCCCATCAATCTAATTCAAAGGGTGTTACTCATACCACCACCCTAGTCCCTAGTCCTAGATTACCATCACACCATGTTATGTTAATTAATGAAGAGATGGAAGAGGAGATTAGTTTTTCAAAGATGTGGCACTTAAGATTGATGTTAACAGTAATGAGGTAGTAAAATTTGTTTAACTTGCACCATGTTATCAATATATGTTAGAACTTTAGTATCAGCTGATACAATTTTTTCTTCTTTTCTGTTAGCATCCACAAGTGTTCGATTGTCTTAATATAACAGATCGAATTGCATCAGTGTGATTCGCAATAATTTATACTTCATTAATAAAACCCAAAATGTTAGCAGAAACATAAATCCCTCAACTAAAGTGCTTGTGTGAATGTATCGATAGCTCGAATCGCATACCTTATGACCGATGTACTTTGCTCTACGTAGGCATTCACGATACAGCTGCAAATCACAGAACAAAAAACACAAATTAGTGTTCACTATCCATAATCATGAGTAACTAAACAAAACCACTTTTCATAAACCCTTCATTCCAACAATGGGATTGCTGACACCAAAATCAGTCTGTTTGAAGTATATCGCTGAATTCACCCTCTATTACAATTTCATATCTTAAAATCTGAGTCGAAATTCGAATCAAAGTGCTATTATGTTGAAATCGACGATCATTTTACTCCTTTTTTTCTCATTAATTAAACATTTTGGTAAAGAAGTATGTGAAATAACAAACCCTAATAGCGTTGTTGGCGAGTTCAGGAGGCAGTGCTGTTTGAAGAGAAGGCATTTTGTTTACAAACTATCTTCCGATTGAAGCTGTTGATGAATCAAAACATACAGAAAGTTATTAAATTGAAGAACAAATTTTTCATAGGAGAAACAGAGGGAAGAGAAACGAATTCAATACCTAATCGGAGGTAATGAACACGACGGCTGAATCACTATTCTCGATGAGCAAGTTTGGATCGGGTCGGGTTATACATTCTGAGTTTGTTGATATATTAATATTACCCCCTCATCTTTAACTTTTTTCTAACGGACCCGGCTTCGGTGTTATCTTAACCGGTTCAATCTAGTAGTTTTTCAATTGGGACTACACTCTCAACCCCACTCAAAAGGAAACTTATTACAAAGAAAACTCTTGATTTAGCTCTAAACACTTGTTCAGTTTTAGAGGTTGTTTAGTAACTTCTGAATGATTAAGTGCTGAACCAATAAGAGATCTGAATCATAAGTGTTAACCCATTAAGAGGTCTGAACCATTAAGAGCTAGTATATCGTTTAACTATTCAAATGCAAATGTCTGATCAATTTAGATAAGATGTCTTAACGATTCAGCATTAGACCTCTTAATCATTTAACACTAATATAATGCTTAACCATTCAGAGGCAAATGTCTGAACCATTCAGACATTTGCTCGCGAAACAAACAGTCTGAATCATTAAGTGTTGAACCACTCAGACATCTGAATCATTAAAAGGCTGATTAAAATGTTGTCAGACAGCCCCTTAGACTTGAACCTATATATATTTACATTTACATGTCATAAGAATCATTCTTCCTCATCTTCACTTAGTTTCAAAACCACAACCTTTATTTTTTTTCTCTATAAACTCTTCGAAGTTGGGACCCCAAGACATATACATTTAGTAGTATTGGTTGCATAAATAATAATAATAATAACCGGTACAAGACCCTCTATTGCGGCTGAGGCATAACACATTAAAAAAGCTAATGTTAAAATGCCGACATGAACTTGCATACCGAAAGAGACAATGATAACACACGTTATTTATATAAGAAACGAAATCTAGAATTCGTTAATACCATTTAAAAGTATACATAAAAATGAAGTCACTGTAAACTTGTGTGTTGTAGTGAACCGTTGATCATATTCGAAATTTTATGTAAAATAACGACATCGTTAAAAAAATTCACATTGAAAGATGATGATACTCAAAATACTATGTAAAATTATGATGTTGCTATAAAATTATGTCGAAACTTTGATAAAATAAGCATGTAGCTATGAATAATGCGTTGATAATATCAAACACGAAAAATATGAGATTTTATCAAATTTTATATTTTTAAATTTGTAGGGAGAAATAAAATGTAGGTATAAAAATATTGAAACAGTATACAACTTTGACCAATTTTGCATTGAGTTTTGACAACTTGTAGATTATGACATTTACCTTTGTTTTGAATGAAAATTTACATTGAAACGCAAAATAAAATAATAAAAAAATCATAATGTTATATTCAAAGTTTATAAACACTGAATTCTAAAAGTATGTTATGAGTTGTTCTAAAAAAACTTAAACCTTATTTTTAAACCAGAAGTTTGACATATATAACAGAGAATAATAATTGTAATCTTGTTAAATAAAAATCCTAAATTAGTTTTTGGATTTAAAATGCTTAAAAGCTGGTTTCAGAGTATAATAGGACCTTATTTTTACGATTTTCCTAAGTAACTTTCATACCTTTTGTACTATAAGCAACTCAAGTTAAGTAGAATTACAAATGCATGCTTACTTTCGTACCTTTTGTTCTTATAATAGTTTTGCTTTCACGTGAAAGGTCATGCGTCACACATCGTATTCATAACACTTTTGGTGTGTGAGTCGAAACAATTGGCATCATGTATAATACTATCAATTTATTTATTTGAAAACCCATCGGAATTTTAAATTCAATAAAAGTACTTTGACTGCTTTCAGATGTATAAATAATCAACATTATTAGTTGATTTATGCATTGAAAGTATTAATGTCTCAAATTGAGACGATCAAAACTATCGATTGATTATATAATCCAATCCTTACTCAAGAGGTACTTCAACACCTTGAGGTTTATTCAAATGTTTGTATGTTTATAACAAGGATTTAAGACAATTATTTGACGATCTACAATGCATTTAAAACATAAAACTTTGTTAAGATACAAAAAAGTCGGAGCCACAAAAGTTTATCTTGGGAGACTTTTCATGTCTTCTAGATGACGAATCCAAGCTACTTGATCTATGAGACTTCGAAATCTTGTTTAATCATAACCAACTTATTTACCTAAAAAATATTTGAAAATGAAATGGTAGCATAAAGTTGTTAAATCATGTTACCAGACTTCTTAATCAACATGATTGGTATTAAAATCGTCAGGTTTTTTTATAGTTGTTTCATTTATTTACAAGGTCCATACCAGGTATCAATGTATACATTGAAAACATTCAATCTATATGTACTTAGATATGTTGCAATGATTTCAGCTACATTATGGCATAACACAAAGTCACCCATGACTTCAACGAGTTTCTCAACAAAATGTAATGACTTGTCGATCTGAATGTCATCCAACGGGACATGCAGACTTTCTTCAGTCAAACACTTCCTCAAATTTTAGACATGAAAAACAGGATGAACTTCACTAAGTTCGGAAGGTAATTCCCGTTTGTGAGTCACTTTCTCGATCTTTTTCAGAATCTTGAAAGGTCCTACAAATCTTGGAGCCACTTTACCTTTCTTTTCAAAGCGAACAACGGCCTTCCATGGTGAGACCTTAAGAAGAACCATATCCCCAACTTGGAATTTCAATGGCTTACGTCGCTTATCGACATAGTTCTTTTGTCGACTTCTCGCCACTTCAAGGTTCTTGCGAATTATCGAGACTTTATCGGTCCTTTCTTGTATAAGTTTAGGACCAGTGATAAGTTTTCACCAATGTCGGTCCAGCAGATCGGAGAACGACATTTACGACCATAACACGCTTCAAAAGGTGTCATCTTGATGCTCGAGTGATAACTATTATTATACGAAAATTCTGTGAGCGGTAAGTGCGTATCTCACTCACTACCAAAGTCAAGGACACAAAGACGTAGCAAATCCTCCAAGGTTTGGATGGTTCGCTCGATTTGACCGTCCGATGGTAAGCCGTGCTTAGATCTAGTTGAGTACCCAAGAGTTCTTGCATAGACAACCAAAAATGCAAAGTGAAACAAGCGTCTCGGTCGGATATGATGTGCAAAGTACCCCAAGATGACTTACAATTTCATCAATTTATATATAAGCCAACCATGATGTTTTGTAAGTGTCACGTATGGGTATAAAATGTGCCGACTTGATCAATCGGTCAACAATCACCCATATGCTATCGTGACCACGAGAGGTACGAGGCAATTTGGTTATGAAGTCCATGGATATGTGTTTTTCAATTTCCACATAGGAATCTCGGGTTGTTCAAGTAATCCACTTGGATGTTGATGTTCGCCTTTAACCTTTGTACATGTAAGACACTTAGCTATGTAAGTCGCTATGTCTTTCTTTATTCTAGGCCACCAATATTGACCACGCAAATCCATATACATCTTATCAGAACCAGGATGAATAGAATAGCGTGTTTGATGAGCTTCATTCATGATAAAGGTACGAAGGTTATCACGATTCGAAACCCAGTATTCGATTCGCGAAATACATCAACCCATTGGGTTCGTTTCTAGATGAGCTAGAAGATTATGCTTCAATTCCTCTCCCATTCTTCCTTCTTGTTGAACCGCTTGTTAAGCCTCTAAAATACTAGTCTCGATGTCGCTTTCAATCCTCACATTTTATAGCAGCACAATAGTCTCGTTGACATCTAGACGGATCTTAGTATCAAATTCTCCCAAAGTATCAAAGCACTGTCGTCGATCGCGAATTTCTTAAAATGAGACCATCTTATTATGAATCTTTCGACTTAGTGCGTCGGCTACGACATTTGTCTTTCCAGGGTGGTAACGAATATCACAGTCATAATCACTAATCAACTCAACCCAACGACGTTGTCTCATATTGAGATCTTTTTGATTTAAAACGTGTTAAAGGCTTTTGTGATCGGTGTACTATACGTTGCGTACCATAAAGGTAATGTCTCTAAATCTTTAAGGCAAAAACCATAGCACCAACTTCAAGATCACATGTCGTGTAAATCACCTCATGGACCTTTAATTATCTCGATGCATATGCTATGACCTTTCCTCGTTGCATGAGAACACAACCAAGGGCTTGTTTAGATGCATCACAATACACAGTAAAATCATCGTTTCCATCGGGTAGGGTCAAGATAGGAGCATTGCACAACTTGTGCTTTAATTCTTCAAAGGCTTCCTCTTTCTCGGACCCCAACTCGAATGGTTTATTCTTTTAAGTCAAAGAAGTAAGTGGCTACGCGATTCTTGAAAAGTTGGCAATGAATCGCCGGTAATAACCAGCAAAACCAAGGAAAGAATGAACTTCGGTTGGAGTTGTAGGAACACTAATTTTTCACAGCTTCCACCTTTGTAGGGTCAACGTGAATTCCTTGGCTATTCACCACGTGTCCTAGAAATTGAACTTCCTCAAGCCAAAATTTTCACTTTGAGAACTTCGTGTACAGTTGTTCTTTCTTCAACAACTCAAGAACTTGTCGCAAGTGAAGTTCATGATCGATATTGGACTTGGAATAGATAAGTGTGTCGTCAATGAAGACGATCACAAACTTGTCTAGATAAGGCTTGCATACTCGATTCGTGAGATCCATGAAGACAACATGAGCATTTGTTAAACCAAAGGGATAACCATGAACTCATAGTGCCCATATCAAGTACGGAGCGCAGTCTTTGGGATATCATCATCATGGACTCGTAATTGATGATAACCAGAACGTAAGTCAATCTTTAAGAAAATGGTAGCTCCTTGAAGTTGGTCTAAAAGATCATCGATACGAGAAAGAGGATAACAGTTCTTGATTGTAAGTTTGTTAAGCTCACCATAGTCGATGCACATACGTAACGATCCATCTTTGTTCTTCACGAACAAAACAGGTGCACCCCAAGGCGAAGAGCTAGGACAAATAAAACCCTTGTCGGACAGTTCTTGAAGTTGACTAGCTAGTTCTTGCATTTTAGATGGTGCAAGTCGATATGGTGACTTAGCCACGGGGTTCGCTCCCGGAATCAAATCGATCTTAAACTCAACTTCACGCACGAGAGGTAAACCACTAAGGTTATCGAGAAATACTTCAGGAAAGTCTCGTACAATCGAGGCTTTTGTTCCCCATGTAAAGACGAGTGTTTAGGTGTATCTAATTACCCGTTTTGATTTAACATGATGATAAGGACACACAAAGAACAAGCCGCGGTCGAAGGTACATGATGTATGAGTAATTGCCAATGATAATCAAATTAAACTTGTGGGTAGCTTCGAATGATGAATTAGACTAAAAGCCCCTTATCAATTCCAGTTCAACTTGTAGAATTGGTGATGTTCAAGTAGATTGCAGGTCGCGATTTAGGAGAAAATCGAATGTGAAGTTTTTGTGTGTTTCAGGTGCAATTGGAAGCTGTAATCAATTAGGTGTAGTTAGATGATTGTTTAGGTTCACTTAATTAGATTATTATTAAGGTTTAATGCTCGAATGACTATGGGGTTTAAGGCTTCGGTTATTCTCTCAATTGACTTTTGTAACCGGTGTTTAAATGTGATTAATAGATGCATTCAAGTTCGAATTATGTTCTAGAAGGATTTGGGAACGGTTTTGGATCAAGAATCGATTGAATTCGGTTGTTTTTGTTCTCGTTGGAGTCCGCCGGAGCCACGGGAACCACGAGATTAAAATGTGGGCGAAGGGTTGGGTTGTAACTTTTAAAATTACATATTTGGCCCTTGTAGTTTAGTTTGTTATTATTTTATGCACAAAACTTTCTTTTAAAGTTTATAAAATGACAAACAAACCCCCTAACTTAATTAATTTAAGTTTTAAACATTTTCAAGTTTAATAATCTTTTACAAGTTATTATTATTATTAACAATATTATTATTATTATTATAGTTATTATTATTGTTATAATTATTATTATTATTATTATTATTATTATTATTACTATTATCATTATTATTATTGTTATTATTATTATTATTAATGTTATTATTATTATAATTATTATTTTTTTGTTATAAATATTATCATAATTATTGTTATTGTTCAATTTAATATTTTGATTATCAACTTTCATGTATTAAAAATTAATGACAACTAAGAAATAAGCATTAATAACCCATAAGTTTCATAATTGACAATAATAGTTTTTACAACAATTAACAACGTTAACTTTTAATTAATAAAAAATACAAGATTTTACACCCTGATTTCTTGAAATTTTTGCTTCTAACCCATGGCTTTTCTAGTTATCATTTTATTAACAAAAATTTCATAGTTATTACTTTGCGTCATCTATTAGCCCATATGTTTTCATACTAAGCAAGTATAATTATTTTATATCTTTATATTTTAAAAGTGTATATCTTTTTTAATTTTCTATTCTAATAAAAAAATATTTTAAGATGATACGTGATAACACAACAATTATTCTCACAAAAATTTTTCTGGCTCTCTTCTATTAACTTATTAAGTAATTACTTTAATTACTAATAATATTATTTAACACTTCTTTAGATTTGATAAATTAAGAAAGATTTGGGAGTTACAATAAGAAATTTTTTAAATATAACAGTTTTATATGATTTGTTTTAAAAAATATTATTAAAATTTTATAATTAATAAATTCTATTATATTAATATTTTATTTATTCAATTCTCATACATAATTTCAATCATATCATATTTTAAAATATCATTTTATAATTATGAAATTATTATATTACTATTTTATTTATTCTATCCGTAATAAAACTATTTTATAATATTACAATACCCAAAGCTATTTTATAATACTACAATACCCAAAGGGTAAAACATTTAACACATGCTACCCTATATCTATCATTCATGAGTGTAAATTTACGTTTTCATTTTATGTGATACGACACTCTCTTACGTTGAAATAGTTATTTAGTTACTAAATTTTATTGTTTTGTCGTTTGTTATTAAAGTTTTGGTCATTTTAATCAAAAATTAATCTAGTTGTATTTTTATCTTGAACAAATATATTTTCTATTTGAAATACAGAAAAAGGTAATGCACCAATTTAACATTAAACAAGTCGTTCACCAAACATGTGTAAAAGCAGTTTCAATAGTTTAAAAATAAGATTTAGATAAAATAATTTATTTGAACCCACAAAATACAAAACTTTACATGAATTTAAAAGCATAAACAAAATTTTAAACTGATGATCCATCAAAGTTGATCAAATTATGCTTTCATAAACGTCAAAGAAAACATGTCCCATATTGCAAATTGGGAATCAAATCCTTAGTCTTCTCAAAAACCAAGATCAACTCCAAAAGAGAAGCCTAACCCATCCATGTAACTTAGCCTAAATACTTGACATATATTTGTCGAAATCCATTAAAAAATTATTGTCACAAGTTTTGAAACCAAACACATACAAAACAACAAAAACCAGTAAGGTATATGACCTCCCAAAGTTCAAAAATGGAGGAACAAGAAAACACAACCTCAAAATGCTAATTCATTCTTTGAGCAGCCTCCTTGGCAAGAACTCTCTCTTTTGCCTTGGTCTTTGCCTGTGATTTTGATCCCATTATACCACCGCCCCACTTCTTCCTATACTCGTCATACTTATCATTGAAGTTTGCCTAAAACAGTTTCAAAATCAACCTTTTAGCTTTGCAATAACAAATAATACCCTGCTTATTGATTGATATTATTATATATGAAAGTTTACCTTGATGGCTTCCAATATTCGGCTGAATTCCATTTTATCTTCGTTCTTGACTGTAGTCAAGCACAGTGCTGCAGCGGTTTTCTGGTGAACAATCTGACATGGATGATAAGTAGAGTTGTTAGTTGGTTCCAAATGAAACAACAAAAACAGAAAGTATTTAGTTACACTTTGCAGAAAACTTACGGCTCCCAATCGAGATTTCCCTTTCACAATGCAGTAGGGGATTTCCATCTTTCTGCAAAGTGCAGGAAGCCAGACAACTAATTCGATTGGATCAACATCATGAGCAATGATTACCAATTGTGCCTTATTCTGAAACAAACACAAATAAACATTACAACATCTGAAAAAAATAACAAGTCGGATAATAATTTGGTTAGGCGAATTGAGTAACAGATCAAACAATCAGATTAAGAGTAATAAAGAAGACCTGCTCGATAAGGTAAGTGACATGGTTCAGACCATACTTCACGACAATCGGCTTCTTTGCTTCAACTGTTTTCCCTTCTGACTCGGCCTGTGCTCTTTTCAAAAGACGTTCCTTTTTTGCAGCTTTATCCTCAGGTCTGTATTTGAGTAGCATCTTGAACAAAGTAGTTGCTGCATATTGCATCAATAAGAACGATATTATAAAAAATATAAAAGCACTAAAAAAGAGCATTGGTTACCTGATAAAATATATGAAACTACTAAAAACCATACACACTGCATGCATCGCATCATCAAGTTTTCATCTTGTAATATTCTTTCATGTGTAGTCAAAACTTACCACGCTCACATCACACTAATAGAAGCATGCAACTTATAATACTAATTTGAGAAAAACAAATAAAGTGAACAGACCAATCCACGATATTATTAACAGAAAATACAAGTAATGCGGCATCACATCAATAAGGTGTTGTTTGTTTTTCCTGCAGAAAAATGTCTGCAGTCTGCGGATCACATCTGCAGACATCTACAACAAAAGAGGTGAACCAAATGTCTGCAATCTGCAAGAAAAATACTGTTTGTTTTTTTAACATCTGCAGAATGCTAATATATTATGTAATTACATATATCATTAGTTTAGGTGCTGTTTGTTTGATATTTTGACTGTTTGTTTTGTGTATTTAGGCTAATTGATCTGCATAGGGTACTCCGAGTTGTTTAGACATATTTTAAATTACTAGTAGCAACGATCCGAGTTGTTTTGTTGTAAATCTTACTCAAACCTTAGTATAATTTTATTAGTCTAAAATCAAAACCAAAAACAATAACTTTTTTATTATCAAAATCAAACCATTTTCGATTTGTTTTTTATCAACATCAAACCATCTTTGATTTGTTTTTTATCAACATCAAACCATCTTTGATAAATGACCCATATAAAGTTAATTGACTTCTTTACATTTTTAAGCAACCTAATTAATAATTGTAACTGTTTCTAGATTTTATTAACAATTAATATAATAATCTACTTGAGAAAAAATTACCCTAAAAACCCCCTCATCTAATTACTAAAATACCAGATTAACGTTTATTTCTCTGAGTTCACGTATCTTCACCGGAGTACCACACACCTTCAGTCACATCGCCACTACTTCCGCTAACGCTCATCGGATTACCCGATGCAAATCAAAACTGATTCAACTTCAATCGAACTCTGTACATAACATAACAGGGTGGGAGGCCGACGGGGGTGGGAGGCCGACGGGGTTGGGAGGCCGACGGGGTTGGGAGGCCGACGGGGTTGGGAGGCCGACGGGGTTGGGAGGCCGACGGGGTTGGGAGGCCGACGGGGTTGGGAGGCCGACGGGGTTGGAGGCCGACGGGGTTGGGAGGCCGACGGGGTTGGGAGGCCGACGGCGTTGGGAGGCCGACGGGGTTGGGAGGCGACGGGGTTGGGAGGCCGACGGGGTTGGGAGGCCGACGGGGGTGGGAGGCCGACGGGGTTGGGAGGCCGACGGGGTTAGGAGGCCGACGGGGTTAGGAGGCCGACGGGGGTGTGAGGCGAGAGGTGGGTAGAGGAACGAAGGGGGTGGGAGAGTCGGGAGGTGGGACACGAAGGTGGAACAAAGCGGTGGAACAAGACGATGGCGGTGGCGGCGGGGGTGGGGCTGCGAGAGGTGGGTAGAGTGGATAGGTGGGGGTGTTGAATGAAAGAAGGGAGAAGAGGTTGTGAAGATTTCAAAAGACCTTATTCCACATCTTCTCTGTGCAAACGACGTCACAAAGACGTTCTTTAATAAAACATCTTCCAGAAAACAAACACTCTGCGAAGTAAAAACCTCTTCCCGCGTCTGCGTGCGCGCAGGAGGTGGGGAAGAGGTTTTTTCAAAAAACAAACACCCCCTAAGTGACTCCAACAACACGTATACATGATTCTCACTATCAAAGCAATGATCATAGTGGTGTTTCCTAGCAAACTGTTCATTTCAAAAAAACACCAAAAAGGCATGCTTGGACCAGTAAACAAATTGACAACAAACTACAAAAGCAACAAATTACATAAACAGAGATAAACTTAATAACTACAACCAAAATCAGCATAGTAACACATAGCACAAAGAAAAAAGAAACAAAAAAAACGATGCTTCGAAACAAACAATACCAAGATTCTTGTCAAGGGTCTTGGTAAACTGGTTCAAAGCTGGTGGGACCTTCAAACGCTGCTTGAGGATCCTCCTCTTCCTTTGAATTCGAACAACTTGAGGCCATCTTACAAACCTGTGAAGATCCTTTTTAGGGGGCAAAGCTCCACCAATACCAAACTGCTTTGGCCTTTTCTCGAACAACGGATTCACCACCTTCTCCTGAAGACACAATTAGCATAAACTTCAATCAAACTACCATCAAACTATCAAACAAAAACATCAGTTTATTCTTTAGTTAAATACACATTTAGACTACCATCATCTTCAAAAACAATGGCTAGTGGAACTGAATGAAAACCTTAAATCAATCTCAATACATACCGTTTTCTTCTTGGTTGCAACCGCCTTCACACCTTTTTTCGGAGCCTTCAAGTAATCAAACAATCAAAAGTATACGATTAGCATCAGACAAGCTATATCAAGCCTAAGTTGAATAACCATTTGATAATCAACAATTACTCCAAGTAGCAAGTAGATTTGGATAATCAACGTATGTAGATTTCTTAACAGAAAATGGGTAAACTGAATTAGGAGACTAACCATTGTTGAAATTTGAGCTCAAGCCGTCGATAGAGCAATAATGAAGAACCCTAAAATAAAATTAACAGGTTTCCTGAAGAATATTTGAATTTAGGGTTTGTATAACATCTCAAAGGCTCAAATTACAGAGTGCTTATCTGGGCCAGACATGTAAATACTCTTTACGGCCCATGGCCTTCTTACGCTTTAAGGTCCATTATGATCTTTTTCTCCCCTCAACAACTATTGGTTTGAGTTTGCTTTTTGTTAAAACCTAATGTTAGGCCAACCATTTGGTTAGGTGGTAACCACATGATTTCATCTATGAAGGTCGTGAATTCGAGTTCTACTAACTACAAAATGTTGTTAGTGGACCAGGTATTACCGTAGTAGGCCCTCGGGTGGTGCGTTTTTCTCGGAATTGGTGGTTGGTGGGTTTGAGCTACCACGTTGTCTGTGCTCACGGGCATATGTGTGTCTTTTCGTTGTTGGGGTACCCCGAGTAGTCGTACATTAATTATTTGGTCGTTTAAAAAAATATTGGGTCAACCTTTTCAGGAGGGAACGGGTGCCTACCGGTAACTCTTGTCAAAACCCTTCTAGCACGGCCGTAACCAAGAATTGTTGGAGAATTTTGGTCACCGGGCGGATAGAATGAAAATGTCTCTACAATATAAGGTCAATACCTAACATATAAAATTTTATGTCTAAGGCAAGTAGAAAAAAAGTCCTTAGTTTAATCAATTGGTTGCTCTGACCGCTTGTGCTTCAATCCTTCTTTTACCACCTCCATCTCATATTGCAACTTATTTTATTTATTTTGTAATAGGTAAATAGTAATGGTGAAGATGATTGTTTTGAATTATTAATGTAGTCATTTAAGAAGTGGTGAACTTTCTAATGATGTTGGGCAATTAAGAGACTCTCAGGATGCTTGATTTTTTAAGGAGACGATCACATAGGTGTATGAATAATATAGTAAATTGAATTCATGTCAGTATGTTCTTTAAATCCTTATATGAGGTGATGAAGTTCTTTAAATCCTTATATGAGGTGATGAATGTTTAGTTGAATCTACAAGCTTATTCTAATGAAAAGTAGATCTTCAATATGGAAAGCAAGATGATAAACTATATGTAACTTCATTTATCTTCCCAATATACCTTCATGAGTTCATGTGAATAGTTTATTTGTACGTCGACTAAAAGACACTAATACATGTAAAGAAATTCAAAATATGTTACTTTTCACTCGATTGATATGAAATGGTCATCGACAATAACAAGAACATGAGTCTAAAACCAAAAGATATTACACGATGGTTCTTTTAGCCTTCATCTAATCTCTAAATCAATTCATTGAATTCTTGGATCCATTTTTGACTCATTTACACTTCATTTGAAACGAGTCAAATAACTACTAAACCTCCAAATCAAGAATAGTGGAAGGTTGACAAACAGTAAATCAAGGTCAAATACCTAGTTTTGGAATATATCATCTTAAGTTGTTATTCTTACTATTTCAAAATTTTAATAAAATAAAAGACAATATTGAAATTTAATAAAAAAATTGGTTTAGGTTAGGTTGCTAATGAGTATCATCTTAAGCTATGTTGGATCAGGAAGAAGGCTGGTGCAACCAAAACCAAATCACTTAGACAAATTTTGGTGCTACTTACAAAGGATTCCGAAGCCAAGTATGGAACTTCCGCAGGAAGTAGAGTTCTTCCGAAGACAGAGTGAAAGTTCTACTTCCGAAGGCAAAACTCTATTTCCGAAGACAAAGTATTCACTTCCGAAGATCAAGTTTCAAAAGAAGAAATCAGAAGACTACTTTCGAAGTTTGAAGAAAGAAGAAGTCCTCAAGCCTCGGAAGAAGTAGTCTCTTCCGAAGTATAAGTGGCTTCGGAAGTACTTGTTCTTCTGAAGCCATTTAACCTTCGAAAGACATTGCTATGAACCAGTGGACATAAGTATAGTCTCTAACACTTCGCTGCAGACCTCTGATACTGCATGACATTTTCTCAAAGAGCTATGTAGTTGACCATACATTATTCCACTGTTCACCTTTTTATGTTAGTACAAGTTACCAACTTTAGTTGGTGACAAAAGGTAAGTCAGGGACATGTCTTGACTACCATATCTCAGATAGTCTTATCTGAGATACCTTAAACTATAGCTTGTAGTATTAGCTTTAGTTAGAGGATTCCACCTGATATCAAATTATATTCGGCTATAGGTAGTATTATATATAGTTTTTCATTGTAACTCATAACCTCATGCTTGTAAGAGTCTTGTAATATTTGAGTTTAGAAGCAATATATGCAAGTACCTTGAAAATTATTCATTGTGTTTGATTATTACTTATTATATTGTTATTAATTTTTAAAGACTTTGCTTTCATCTAAGTGTTGTTTAAGTGAGTTTGAGAGAAATCAAGTGGTTAGTGACACTAACCGATCCTACAAGCTATTATTAGTAAGCTATTATTGTTAAGCTATTATTATTAGTATCTCAATAGTTTAATAAAATAAAAGATAATATTTAATTTTCATAAAACAAATTAGTTTAGGTTGTATTACTAATGAGTGTGAACAAATAAATTTAGTTGGGTTGTGTAGTTGGAAGAGAGAGAAATAAATTTTTTAATGAATAGTTTTGTTGGGTTAAGTTGTAATTAGGAGTGATTTTAGAAACATTAAGAAGGAAAAATTGTATAAGTTCTTTAGATGTGTATTCTGCCATGCAAGGATCAATTCTTAGGTGATGTTATTAATCTGAAAGGGATTATGTTAGACCTTGTTAAATTAAAGGTTATAATGAAATGAACTTTTCAAAGATAACATCCAAGATCCGTAGTTTATTGGGTTTGGCAGGTTGCTATAGAAGATTTATTCAAGATTTCTCTAAGTTAGCTTCTCAATTAACCAAGCTGAATAAAAAGGATGTGAGGTTTTGCATGGGGTACAGATTAGGAAAATGCATTCAAAAAATTAAAGACAAGGTTAAGTCAAGCCCCTGTCTTTACGTTACCTAAAGGGTATGAGGATTTGGTGATTTATTTAGATGCTTCGCATTCATGATTGTAAGAAACTAGCATTTATGGATTATAATATCAAGTGAAAGCAAAAACTCAAATCATACAAGAAATACAAGGATGCGAGAACTCCAAGATAATGGATAAAAATCTCATCGTGTGAAAACTTATAGTTGTTGCATAGAACTTAATGTTCTCACTCGAGAACATTTAGATAGTATATATAGATGTTTTTCCTTTGTATTTTATTATGTGTGTTCATTTTGTAAAAGTCCTCTAAGGGTGAGAGAGCAGAGAGATGTGTGATAGGCCACCCGGGGGGAGCTTACCTCGGGTGGGTCGAGCTTAAACGATGTAAACTCCTTTGGTATTGTAATCCTTTGATTAATAATATTCGATTGACTTTGTTTGAAGTTCGTTGATATCACACACGCACACATCCGTCTTAATTTGATTATCAAGTGCAAAAATATGTGGAACTAATAAAGATGAGGACTTTACATTTTATCGATTCCACATATTGTTGTACTTGGTAATCAAATTAAGACGGATGCGTGTATGTGTGATATCAACGAACTTCAAACAAACTCAATCGAATATTATTAATCAAAGGATTACAATACCAAAGGAGTTTACATCTATGCTCGATCCACTCAAGGTGAGCTCCCCTCGGGTGGCCTATCACACATTCTCTGCTCTCTTACCCTTAGAGCACTTTTACAAAATGAACACACATAATGAAATACAAAGGAAAAACATCTATATATACTATCCAGATGTTCTCTCACAAGAACATTAAGTTTTCGCGCGACAACTTTAACTTTTTCGCACGATAAGATTTTTATCCATCATCTGGGAGTTCTCGCCTCCTTGTATTTCTCGTATGATTTGATTTTTTGCTTTTCACTTGATATTGTAATCCATAAATACTAGTTCCTTATGATTTACCCCTATGGATTATGATATCAGGTTATGATTAACTTCTGTCACTCATCTTGATATCAAGGTTTCTGTCGCTTCAATCTCCCCCTTTAACCTCCTCCTAATATATATCTTCATAAAAGATATCATGTTTGAATCAAGATTAAACTGTTGCATCTTTATTACTTATAACTTAATATGTATTAGACATATGACTAAGAGATCCAACTTCCATTCTGGATTCCCGAAGAACCCTATTCTTCAATCCAATAACAAGATTCTGTGATAATGAACTAGATCATCTAGAGTATTCTTCCTCCTAAGTAAGATGTAATAAACCCATATTTTCAGAGCAAGAATATCAAACAATCTTGATTATTCACTTAAACAACCTGTTCGATCATTTTCACCATCAATAAGATAAGATAAGCCCACATTGTCAAGTTTCAATTCACAAATGACCCAAATCAAATGTTGTAGATATAGAATCTTGAACTTAATCAAACATCATAAAATCCCCTTGTCTAAGTACCAAACTTCAAATCATCCAACATCTTTTAGTCATATTTTATGGATGATGAAGTTTTAGCATGGTAAAGTTTTTGCATGAGAAAAATTTTCAAATGATGGTTACTACTGTGAAGATTTTGCATAAACTTTTCTCGTGAAAAGTTTTCTCATGAAAAAGCTCTCACATGGAAATGTCTCATATGGAAAGTTCTCACAAGAAAGTTCTTTCATGGAAAGTTCTCACATGGAAAATTCTCGCATGAAATTTTTCGCATGGAAATGTTTTCTCATGAAAAGTTCTCTCATGAAAAGTTCTTGAAAAATATGGTTATTTTTGCAAAGTTCTCGCAAAATATGGTTATTTTTGCAAAGTTCTCGCACGATGCAGTTTCTACTATGAAAACTTCAATCAAAATTGACTTTGATGATTTTGAATCACTACTACAGTCTGAGATCTTCGTTTTCCACAAAAAGTTGAAGATACCGAGTGTAATGATGTAACAAAGCCGATTTCATGTGTGTTCACCCTCGTTTTCCTTCTACTCCTTCGAAACCAGTTCAAACCTTAATATCTTTTACCTCCATGTTTAAGGTCTTAAATGGATGATCACGGAATGTAATCTGTGTATCAAGAGCAACACTCTGATACCAAATGTAAAGTCCACATCTCTATTGATTCCACATATTGTTGCACTTGATAATCAAATTAGGGGATGTGTGTGTGTGTGATATCAATGAAATTCAAACAATCTCAATCGAATATTATTAATCAAAGGATTACAATAACAAAAGAGTTTACATGTTTAAGCTTGATCCACCCGAGGTGAGCTCTCCTCGGGTGGCCTATCACACATCTCTCTGCTCTCTCACCCTCAGAGCACTTTTACAAAATGAACACACATAATGAAATACAAAGGAAAAACATCTATATATACTATCTGAATGTTCTCGCGCGAGAATATTAAGTTCTCGCGCGACAACTTCAAGTTTTCACATGATGAGATTTTTATCCATTTTCTTGAAGTTCTCTCACATCCTTGTATTTATCGTATGATTTGAGTTTTTTCTTTTCACTTTATATCGTAATCCATAAAGGCTAGTTCCTTACAATGACTAGGTTGTGTTTTGATGCAATGCAAGAAAGTTATAGCCTATGCATCTAGGCAATTGAAGTCTCTCGAAGTCAATTACCCTACCCATGATTTGGAAAACCGGCAGTCGTGGTTTTCATACAGAACATCTGGAGACGTTATTTGTATGAAACAAAATAAACCATTTTCACATATTGCAAAAGTTTAAATTATTTCATTAATAAAAGGATCTTAATATGAGGCAAAGAAGATGGTTGGACTTAATTAAATACTTGACTATGAAATTCATTATCATTTAGGCAAGACTAGTGTAGTCATGATGCCCTAAGTCATAAGGAGAGACTCGAGCTTATTCGAGTGAAAGCTTGCTAGTTAATTGTAACTCACAATAATGTAATAGATTAGAGAATTTCAGGTGAAAGACCTAAAATATTAACAAATCAAAGATTAACCAATCATTTAGGAGAAAATTAAGGCACAATTCACGAATCAGGGAGAAAACACCCTTGGTGTCATAACAAGATTCAGATGGATGTGGGTCCCGAGCTATAAGACCTTAGAGAGAAAATTTTAGATGAAGCTCATAAGATGCAATATTCTATTTATCAAGGTGCCATAAAGATGTATCATGATTGAAGAAAAAATAATGGTGGTTAGGGTTAAAGGAGTGATGTAAAAAATGATGTACACAAGTGTCTGACTTGCCTACAAGTGAATGCCAAATATCAAATTCCATACGAAAAGGTCTAACTGTTTAACATTCCCAAATGGAAATGACAACATATAATGATGAACTTTTTTATAAAGCTACATCGTCCAACTAGAGGATTTGATGTAGTTTGGGTAGTCATAGATTGATTGACAAAGAGTTCTCACTTTCTATCCATCTAGGAGACGTTCTCATTTGAAATATAAGTAGAATTGTTTATTAAAGAGATCGCTGCATTACGTGATGTGTTAATGTCTATTGTTTCCGATAGAGACACCCAGTTTACATCTAAATTATGTTTCACGAAGCAATGAGAACGAGGCCACATACTATTACTGTCACATCCCAACCACGGCGGTTTCCCGCGGGGTGTGAATGTCATGGAATCACAATTATTGATCGACCACTACATGGTTTAGTAAACATATGTTGTAAATAAGTTTAAAAATACATAATTGTTTTCAGCGTTGATTTGTGGCAGTAGAAGAGCTAATGTAAATTGTTTTCAAAACATGACCAATGCATATATAAATGGTCCAACAACATGAATGACCCTAAATACGATGAGGTTCAAGCTAGCTTAACTTGAAGCAAATGTCAAATACTTGAGAAAACATGCGTTAAAATAGGTCACCATAAAGTTAGTGAGTTCACAGATTTTTAAGTAATAGTAAATAGTGTAATCGACCACAAGTCTTTCCATGATTTGATTGTTGATCATACAATACTATAAAATTATATAAGCACCACAACCAAAGCTAGACTGTAACTGTAATAGATTGCCCTACTTGTGCCTACCGTAAGCACAAGGGTGAACATGCTAATAATGAACCTGTTTAGACCTTTAGTCGAGGTTAGGGTAATTAATCCGAGTGGGAGTAATCAAACCAATTGTACTATCCATGATTACCTCGCTTTGGGAAATAAACTAACAGTCTGATAATAGGGGATTTCATACAGTAAATAAACAACTTATATAACATGTGAAATCATTGACAAGTAAATGTGTCCTTGAATGTAAGGCCCCGTTCCCGAGACGCTTACAGTTGGATTCTCATCGCACATAAAACATATATTTACATTTGTCTTACAAAAGGTTGCAGCGGAAACATTCAAAAATGACATCACATTTCATTATAAAAACTTTTGCCAAATAATACATCGTCAATGAGTTACAAAATACATTGTTGCATTATATCACAAAAGTATTAAATAAATGGATGCCATCCCAAAAGAGTTGAGTAGCCACCTCGTGCCATCCCCAGCAACCATTACCTGCCAACTGGAAACACATCAAAGTCAGCGTTGTTGAGTGAGTTCTAGTTTTATAAATAAACATACTTTACTTTCATTAAAACTGTTCGTTACTTCTGCATGATCACACGTCATACGTACACATAGATAATAACATTATATCTTCTTCATTCGTTCATTCATCTTAACATCTTTTCTTGCGCATCGGATATCTTCCGTACCAATACCATATGCTACACCCCGAACTATTTAGCTACCGGGCTGAAGTCTATAAATAGACAGCTAAACATGGTGCAATAGTACTAGGGGTAAGCGGTAGAGGTTCTATATAAATGGTCGATCATAGAGAAGGACCCCGATGTGCATCCTCCTGGGGTAGCGAACCCATACAACCGTTGGGCTAACACCTTTAATGGTGTGTCCTGATATCCATTACTTGCAAGACTTTCATTACTTTCTTCGTTCATTTATGCATGCATTCTTCATGTTCCACTTTTCATTATCTCCCACTTTACGTTACGTAATACTTCATTTCATTCATTATCATAACATGTAAAGCCATAGGAAAGGTAAACATACATCATAATAAGAAACATCAACATGCATAGTCATCACGTCATACAGGGCAACATCATACATACATAACATGCATCATGCATAAACATGCAACATCATCATGCCCAACATGCTCTCTAGGGCCTCAATCGTCACCTTACCTGAACCTACGGGAACCCTTATGTCAAAACTTACATCTGCACTTTCCCCCGAAGTCAGAAGTTAACTACACTTCACCTCGGGTGCAACAGCCCTATTCGGGCGTATAGGCACCCTTCAGTCGCATGGCCTCCATACGACTGAACATCATGCGAATGAACCAATGCGGATGAACACTCATGCGAATGAACACCCAATCGTGCGAATAGACTAATGCGGATGGGCCTCACGCGAACAGGACTAATGCGGATGAGCACTTATACGACTGGACCTTCAATCGCATGACCTCCATGCGACTGGCCCTTCAATCGCATGACCTCCATGCGACTGGGCCTTCAATCGTGCAAATGGACCTCAATTGTGTGAATGGATCCCAATCACACCCTGTTCGACCATATGGCCTCCATTCGGTCTCCAGTCGGTCGCTTAGCCCTAGCTGATGTAGAATGCAGTTCCAGCCGAACGCGAACTGCCCTTTTCGACCTCCAAACTCATCTAAGCCCATTCTAAGCCCAAAAAACCATCCTAGACCTTAGGAATGCATACCACAACACCATTCAAGCACACACAAACACACAATCAAGACTCAAACGCACCATACACACATATACACATACACAAACCGGTCAAACATACACGCACTCAAAAACCCGATTTTCAGATGTTTTCCAGCCCCAAATCATTCAAAAACATTTAAAGGAGGGGTCCTAGAACTCACACAAATGACCACAACAAGAAGAGCTCCGATTTGACTCACTTCTCAACGATTTTGGCTCACTCGAACCAACCTAAACCAACTTTTCTTCCTCTCTTCTTCCTTTCTCTCTTCTTCTCTTTCTTTTGGCTAAAATATGAGTGTGGGGAGAGGGTAAGGGCTGCCCTCTCCCTTATATACTCCCACTCACCCGACTTTCTTTCGTTGGCGAGTTTGGTCCCTCGACTTAGGACTTATTTCTTTTCTTCCTTCGTCGACCTCAAAATAGATAAATAACCGGGTGTTACAAGTCCACCCCCCTTAAATAGTTTTCGTTCCTGAAACCTGTTATTCCTCGAACAAACGTGGGTAATGCTGCCTCATTTCTTCCTTAGTTTCCCACGTTGACTCGGATCTTTTCTTGTGCTTCCACTGTACACGCACAAGAGGAACCACTTTATTTCTCAGCCCTTTTCTCTTTTCGATCGATAATTGCCACTGCTTGCTCCACATACTTGAGCCGTTCGTCTACTTTGATATCCTCCAATGGAACAATCATGTCTTCATCTGCCAAGCATTTCCTCAGATGAGATACGTGGAATGTCGGGTAAATTCCACTTAACTCATCTGGTAACTCCAATCTATAGGCCACCTCTCCTGCTCGAGCGATGATTCAGAAAGGGCCTGTATACCTTGGGCTTAACTTGCCCCGCTTTCGGAAACGAATGATACCCTTCCAAGGTGAGACCTTCAACATAACCTGGTCACCTACCTGGAACTCAATCGGCCTGCATCATTTATCAGCATACGACTTCTGTCTATCTTTGGCTGCCTTCATGAAGGCTTTGATCTTTTCGAGCTTCTCAGTCGTAACCTCGATTACCTTGATGCTTCCCAACTCATTCTGACCAATATCACCCCAAAAAAATGGTGTGTTCTGTATCTCCTACTGTATAGCATCTCATATGGTGGCATACCAATGCTGGCATGATAGCTGTTGTTGTATGAGAATTTGGCTAGCGGTAGGTGGTCATCCAACTTCCCCAAAATCAATCACACATGCCCGAAGCATGTCTTCCAATGTCTGAATGGTCCTCTCTGATTGACCATCAATTTGGGGATGATAGGTCATGCTAATATGCAACCTCGTTCCCATGGCGTCATGGAATTTCTTCCAGAATTTGGATGTAAACTGGGTATCACGGTCAGATACAATAGACACCGGCACACCATGACGAGTTACAATTTCCTTGATGAATAGGTCAGCCAACCTCTTAGATGAGTAGTCTCGCAGATCGGTAGGAAGTGAGCACTCTTCGTCAGACAGTCCACAATCACCCATATAGCATCAAACCCTTTCGGAGTACGCGAAAACTTCGTAATGAAATCCATAGTGTTGTGCTCCCACTTCCATTCCGGTATATCCAAAGGTTGGATCTTCCCATACGGCTTTTGATGCTCAGCCTTCACCTGTAGACAAGTAAGGCATTTACTCACATACTCCACTATGTCACATTCATACCCGACCACTAGTAATCCTTCTTCATATCTTGGTACATCTTCGTGGCATCGGGGTGAATAAAGTATCGAGTCTTGTGAGCTTCATCCATGATCTTCACCCGTAGATCCCCAAAACGAGGAATCCACACACGACCAAACCGGGTTCTAACATTGTGTGTGTTTTCACCCAACTCTGTGACCAGACCTCTCATTCTTTCAGAGTTAAGATGATCTTCTTTCAATGCTTCATCTTGAAACTCCTTGACTTGCTTCATTACATCGGAGGTCATGATCAATTGATAGCTTTCACTCGTATCGGCTCGGGCCTCTCCTTTCGGCTAGGGCATCAGCCACACATTGGCTTTGCCGGATGGTAGTGGATCTCACAGTCATAATCCTTTATAAGTTCCAAACACTGTCTCTGCTCATGTTCAGATCCTTCTGCTTGAAGAAGTACTTCAAGCTTGGGTCAGTGAAAATGGTGCACTTCGTCCCGTAAAGTAGTGCCTCCAGATCTTTAGTGCAAAGACCATGGCTACTAGCTCCAAATCATGAGTAGGGTAGTTGACCTCATGAACCTTCAACTGCAGGATGCATAAACTATAACCTTTCCTCTATGCATTAACATACACCCCAACCTGGAATAAGAAACATCATAATAAACCACCAAATCTTCGCTTCCATCAGGTAATGACAGAACAGGAGCTTGAGTCAATTTGCTTCATTCTTTGAACGCCTTCTCTTGAGCTTGACCCCATACAAACTTCACATCTTTTGGGTCAACTGGTTAGTGGAGAAGCAATCTTAGAAAGTCTGGATATAACCTTCTATAATAGCCCGCCAAACCCAAGAAGCTACGAATCTCGGATGGCGTCTTAGGAGACTTCCATTGCATCACTGCCTCCACCTAGCCGGGTCCACCATAATCCCGTCAGGATTTACCACCACCAAGAAACTGAACTTCACACAACCAGAACACGCACTTGGAGAATTTTGCATACGGCTTCTCTCTCCTCAATGTCTCCAGAACCTCCCAAATGTGACCGGCATGCTCAATCTCACTCTTCGAATAAATCAGGATATCATCAATAAACACAATCACTAATTTATCCAACATAGGCCGACACACACGGTTCATCAGATCCATAAAAGCAGCTGGCGCATTGGTCAAACCAAGACATGACAAGAATCTCATAGTGACCGTAGCGCGTGCGAAAAGCTGTTTTAGGGATATCCTGCTCCTTCACCTTCAACTGATGGTAACCAGATCAAAGATCTATACTTGAAAACCAACTGGCACCTTGAAGCTGATCGAACAAATAATCTATTCTTGGTAAGGGGTATCGGTTCTTTACTTTCAACTTGTTCAGCTCGCGGTAGTCAATGCACATCCTCATACTATCATCCTTATTCTTTACAAACAGGACCGGAGCACCCTAAGGAGAGATACTCGGTCTAATGAACCCCTTATCAAGCAGCTCTTGTAGCAGCTCCATCAACTATTTCATCTCCATCGGAGCCAATCGATACGGTGCCTTGGCAATAGGTTGGGCACCCAGTATCAAGTCAATCTGGAACTCGATCTCACGGTCAGGTGGCACTCCTGATAAGTCTTCTGGGAATACGTCTGGAAAGTCACACACAACCGGTACATCAGACAGTTGTGGTGTTGGCGTATCCACATCCTTTACATAGGCCAAGTAGGCACTACATCCACGCCTCATACACTTTCCCGCCACCACCATCAAATCACCTTCGGAATCGTAGTAACCCAATCACCATAAACCGTCACTAAATTACCGTCAGGCACTGTCAAATGAATCATCTTCTTGCGACACACAATGTTCCCTCGAAGTCCACCAACCAATCCATCCCAAACCAAATCGAAACCACCTAAGGTCGTCACAAACGGTCTAACAGGAAACTTATGACCCTCTAGCTCCACATCATAGTTCTCTATCATCTCAGAAATCCTGGTAGACTTACCTATGGCAGCTTCTACATCAAAGGGCGCATTAACACGTCTACTGCTAACAGGCAGCTTAGCATAGAAAGCATCAGAAATAAAACTTTTACAGGCACCCGGATCAAATAACACAGAAAATAAAGTTTGGTTCACTAGAAACGTACCGGACACAACATCAGGGTCCGTCCTAGCTTCCTCCTGTGTCATAGTGAATGCCCTGGCGCTCGCCCTTGGTCCTTCACCTCCCGTCTTCTTTGCCCCGGAACCCTCAACCCTCGGCTTCTTACAATCCTTGCTCATATGACCACTTTCCCCACAGTTAAAACATTTGCCCGCAAGGCAATCCTTTGCGATATGCCCTATCTTCCCACATTTGAAGCACACGTTCAATCCCATCCTACATTCCCCCGCATGCTCCCTTCCACACTTGCCACACCTCCTTGACCCCGCACTAGATGTGGCCCCACGACGGTCGTCCACCCGTGCCTTTTTGTTACCCGTCGAGGCATCACCCCGACCAAACCTTTTCCCGTTCCAATTCCGATCACCACCACCCTTCTTGTTCGCTTTTTTCACCACCACCTCCCGCTCATCATATAGCCTCCCTGCCAAATCGACCGCTGAACTAAACGTTCTTGGTCGGGCGGCAATCATATGCCTGCGAACATCCACTAGTAAGCCCTGAATGTACCTCTTGATCTTCCGAGATAGAGGCGTCACCTGATCCGGCATGAGCCGTGCCATTTCATTGAATTGGTGGTGTACTGTTGGTGTGTCATGGTTCCCACCTCCAGCTATAGGAAATCTCTCTCTATCTTATCCATCTCCTATGAGGGCAGAACTCCTCAATCACCATCTTCTTCAACTTCTCCCACCTCATCCTTCCTATCGCCCGGCTACCCTCGGCTTGGACAATATTGTCCTACCAACACAAAGCCGAGTCCACAAAAGAGTGGGTAGCAAACTTCACCTTCTGGTCCTCCCACACTCGCTGATATCAAGAATAGCCTCCATTTCCCTCACCCACTGGTGAGCGGCAGCAGCAGTGTCGTTACCATCGAAGGTAGGGGGCTTGCATCTCATAAACGCCCCATAGGTACAACCTCGTGCTGTTTCTGGCACATGTTCTTCTTCTTCCTTTTCTTCATCAGATGGAACCGTTTCAAGCTCTGGTTGTTCCCGTCCTCCCGAGGACCTATTTCTCTCCTTTTTTCCCCTTCCTGTACAGCCTTGATAACTTCAGTCACTACAGACGGTAAGATCATCTGCATGACTTGATGAACTTCTTTAACCACAGCCTCCTTCACCGAGGCCCTCAGGTTTGCACTTTCATCACCACCCTCCGGATGACGGGTCTCGGGTTCCTCATGAACCACCTTCTCAACTCTGGGTCTCCCTCTCTTGGTCGCGTTCAGCACCGTGACCCCCACCGCGTGAAGCTTTCGAAGATCTACCACCAACCATACACACGCACACTAAAAGATTCAAACACCAACATGGTCATTTAAGGGAACAACTCAGTTTATGTAAAGTATAGTAAGTCCCTAATTACTGGCCAGTTGTGATTAGCCACTCATTTTACTTTTCACACCCGAGCACTACCTATCCTGACTATATCAGTATTTAAATCTACATACAACACATAACACATAACATGCGCACATAGTACACCGGTTTACTTTACGAAAATACCTGATGGCATGAAGCTACTCAGATTGGCATCCCTTCCCTTTCCGTCCCATTTCCAGTTTAAGTTAAGGTTTATTTTGAAAATTTACCCATTTCATTTAAACTTTGGCTCTGATACCAACTTGTAAGGCCCCGTTCCCGGGATGCTTATAGTTGGATTCTCATCACACATAAAACATATATTTACATTTGTCTTACAAAAAGGTTGCAGCAGAAACATTCAAAAATGAAATCACATTTCATTATAAAAACTTTTGCCAAATAATACATCGTCAATCAGTTACAAAATAAATTGTTGGATTATATCACAAAACCGTTAAATAAATGGATGCCATCCCAAAAGAGATGAGTAGCCACCTTGTGCCATCCTCAACAACCATTACCTGCCAACTGGAAACACATAAAAGTCAACATTGCTGAGTGAGTTTTAGTTTTATAAATAAAACATACTTTACTTTCATTAAAACCGTTCGTTACTTCTGCATGATCACACGTCATACGTACACATAGATAATAACATTATTATCTTCATCGTTCGTTCATTCATTTTTACATCTTTTCTTGCGCACGGATATATTCCGTACCAATACCATATGCTACACCCCAAACTATTTAGCTACTAGGCCGAGTCTATAAATATACAGCTAAACATGGTGCCACAGTACTAGGGATACGCGGTAGAGGTTCTATATAAATGGTCGATCACAGAGAAGGACCCCGATGTGCATCCTCCGGGGGTAGCAAACCCGCACACCATTGGGCTAACACCTTTAAGGGTGTGTCCCGATATCCAATACTTGCAGGACTTTTATTACTTTCTTCATTCATTAATGCATGCATTCTTCATGTTCCATTTTTCATTATCTTCCACTTTACATTACGTAATACTTCATTTCATTCATTATCATAACACGTAAAGCCACAGGAAAGGTAAACATACATCATAATAAGGAACATCAGCATGCACAGTCATCACGTCATACAAGGCAACGTCATACTTACATAACATGCATCATGTATAAACATGCAACATCATCATGCATAAACATGCAACATCATCATGCCCAACATGCTCTCTAAGGCCTCAATCATCCCTTACCTGAACCTACGGGAACCCTTACATCAAAACTTACATCTGCACTTTCCCCCGAAAGTCAGAAGTTAAACTACACTTCACCTCGGGTGCAATAGCCCTATTCGGGCGTATGGACACCCTTCAGTCGCATGGCCTCCATACGACTAAACATCATGCGAATGAACCAATGTGGATGAACACTCATGCGAATGAACACACAATCATGCGAATGGACTAATGCGGATGGGCCTCAAGCGAATGGGACTAATACGGATGAGCACTTATGCGACTGGACCTTCAATCGCATGACCTCCATGCGACTGGCTCTTCAATCGTGCGAATGGACCTCAATCGTGCGAATGGATCCCAATCGCACCCTGTTCGGCCGTATGGCCTCCATTCGGTCTCCAGTCGGTCGCCTAACCCTAGCTGATGTAGAATGCAGTTCTAGCCGAACGCGAACTGCCCTTTTCGACCTCTAAACTCATCTAAACCCATTCTAAGCCCAAATCACCATCCTAGACCTTAGGAATGCATACCACAACACCATTCAAGCACACACAAGCACACAATCAGACTCAAACGCATCATACACACACATACACATACACAAACGGGTCAAACATGCACACACTCAAAAACCCAATTTTCAGATGTTTTCCAGCCCCAAATCATTCAAAAACATTTAAAGGAGGGGTCCTAGAACTCACATAAATGACCACAACGAGAAGAGCTCTGATTTGACTTGCTTCTCAATGATTTTGGCTCACTCGAACCAACCCGAACCAACTTTTCTTCCTCTTTTCTTCCTTTCTCTCTTCTTCTCTTCTTTTTGCTGAAATGTGAGTGTGAGGAGAGGTTAAGGGCTGCCTTCTCCCTTATATACTCCCACTCACCCGACTTTCTTTCGTTGGCGAGTTTGGTCCCTCAACTTAGGACTTTATTTTTTTTCTTCCTTCATCGACCTCAAAATAGTTAAATAACCGGGTGTTACAATGAAAATAGTAATTTTCATGTAATATTCCCCAAAAGGAAAATAAGTAAATATGGGGCCGTGAAACTCACTTGTGAAATGAGCAGGGTGTGAAATCTGTAGGTATCGCAAGTGCTCGGGAAAATCCAAACTAAGTTTGCCCTAGAACAATCAAGGCAACTTATGTCTAAGTAATCGTTCATACGTATAATGCATGTAACGATATCTTCCACACACTTAGTAACAAAGTGTTTAACTCGATGACCCGTTCGTGACACAAAATGGATATTTGTGAAATATATATTACTTAGAAAAATTATTAATAGATTAAACTCCACTTGAAAGGGTTCAAAACCCTTTTTATCTTGATGTTGACATATTATTTAGGTAATTAAATATTATTTTGACTTACCCGAGACGTGACTCGGGTGTTAAAAAGTTAATTATGTAACTTACATATGAAATTATATAAATTAGAGTTTTGAAATAATTTAATTTTTTAGATAAAATAATATTTGTATTACAGTAATTGGAATACAATTTGAAATATTTAGATTTAGGGAAAATCACTAGCTTTTGTATTTCATAATCCAAGTATAAATACATATATATTTACTCATAGAATAATTATTTAATTATTTTCTTAGTAAATTATTCTTTATTTTACATAGTTCTTATGAACCTTAAATTAGATTTTCACTAAATTATTAAGTAATTTTTATTTTATTAGAAAATAAAATCCTTTTAATAAAAATACTAATTTATTTTAGTCAATTTATTAATTTGTTTAACCCATCTTTTGAAATGATCTAGTAACTAGTATTATAAGGTTTATAAATTTATATTTTAAGTCTAATGCCAAAATAATTTAATCATGTGTCATCTTTGTCAAAAGTCATCTACTAACCACTTTAACATCCACTTTAAACTAACGTATTATCTAGTTATAAAGTTCATATTCTTTCTTTTTAAATTCTTATGTTTATATATATAATAACATTTGTAAACTTTGTTAAATTACCATTTAGTCATAACCCAACTTTCATATTACAACTCACTAACTATATATAAATTATAGAATATATATAAGTGTTCATAATAATACTTATAAAACATCTAAAATTCCATACACATAACGTAATCCTTTTTTTATTTTTCTTGGGTTTTAACAAACCCTTATGACTCTTTATAAAATCACCAACTAGTAACTTGGTCAACATAAATTTGTAACACCCGAAAATTTTAAAAGATGTAAAATGAATAATAAAAGTGAAGAGAAAGAAAGAAATGTAATAAAACCCAAGTTGAGGGGTTAAAGGTATAAAAAATACAAAATAAAATATTATGTTTTTTACAAAAGGCGTATGGTCGCCCACACCATCTGCACATCATCTCCATTCGACTTTTTAGATAGAGAAAGTGGAGTTCCCCCAGTTTTAGAAAGAAGAATAGGAAGAATTCGGATTCAAGGTAAGAATTCAATATTTTAAGTGTTCTTGGCTGATTATAGCCTCAAGTATGTGCTTATAGTGTTTGTTGTGTTTGGGTGTGTTTTGGTGGGTTTTAGGTGTTTGAACTCATAACATTCGGGTTTGAAGGAAGTTATACATAAAGTTGCAAGAGGTGAGCTCTAGATCCCCTATTTTAAATGTTTTAAACTTCTTTGGGGTTGGAAATTCATATATGTATTTCTTTTATAAAATGGGTGTGTTACACGTATATTCATGTATATGTGTAGGTGTATGTGGGTGGGGTATGATTCGGGTGTGTCACACCCTCAAAATCCACGTGCGGAGTTTTACCGCGAGGCGTGTGAACAAACAAGGATTACAGTCAATAGTTACTCGGAACGACTCTATATGCCTCTATTAAAAATAATATCAACCAAATCATAAACTTTAAACTGTGCGGAAGCGTTTTGAAAAACAACCCAAAGAAATAAAAGTGTAACTATGGCAAAACATGTGCCAACCCAAAAGAGTAAACATTATTCATTAAAATACTAAAAAAAGTGTCTTGGAGACCGAGTCTTAGAATGCAAGTGAACCATGTAGTGCTCCTATGGCAAGCAAGCTAATGACCTAAGAATAGCATACTAAAATGTCAACACAATGGTTGGTGAGTTCAAGAATGATAATCAAACATAAACAGTTTACAACATAGATATAAAAGTAGTGCATTGTAACAAATAGCTAGTCCATTAACAATAAATATTATTTCATAGTGATTTCGCAATTGAAGCTGACTGTATTACGTTGTTGCCTCCTGTCATGACTTAACAGGTCGTGACAATGTTCAATAGGACAAATTGCACCTGGTTGACCTCGAGTCACACAGGTGGGGCTTGTCAGACCCAATAGTACTACCCAAATTTCCCCGCTATTCAATATTAACAATTCGAAAGTGTGAGGACTTTTCCATGATATCAACACTATATAATATTATACACAACTTGAATATATAAGCGTTGTGATTTACCAGTATGCTATCTCCCCCAAAAGAGATTAAATAAAGAGTGGGGCATGAACTCACCTGATACGCGTAATAGACACTTAGAGTTCTACTTGACAAACAGAATGGACAGACAACCTTCAGTGGTCACCTGATACGCGTAATAGACACTTAGAGTTCTACTAGAATTACTGATGTGAGAGAGGACTGTGCCATAGAACTAGAAGGCCGTAGGTTTGCTGCTAGGTTACACGTGATACCCCTAAATGGATTTGATGTAATACTAGGGATGGACTGGTTAGCAACCTATGAAGCAAACATCGTGTGCCGCAAGAAGATTATCCAATTGACAACGCCTGACAGGAATAAGGTGACGGTTTATGGTGATCGCATCACGACGATCCCGAAGGTGATTTCTATGGCGGTGGCAGGAAAGTGCATGAGGCGCCGATGTAGTGCCTACTTGGCATACATAAAAGATGTGGATGCGTCGGTACCACAATTATCCGAAGTACCAGTGGTGTGCGACTTTTCGGACGTATTCCCGGAAGACTTACCCGACGTGCCGCCAGATCGTGAGGTTGAGTTCCAAATTGACTTGATACCCGGTGCTCAACCCGTTGCCAAAGCATCGTATCAGTTGGCTCCGACTGAGATGAAATAGTTAATGGAACAGTTGTAAGAACTACTGGATAAGGGGTTCATTAGACCGAGTATCTCTTCTTGGGGTGCTCCGGTATTATTTGTGAAGAAGAAAGACGGTAACATGAGGATGTGTATAGACTACCGTGAGTTAAACAAGCTGACAGTGAAGAACCGATACCCCCTACCAAGAATAGATGATCTGTTTGACCAGCTCCAAGGTGCCAGTTGGTTTTTGAGGATAGATCTTCGATCTGGTTACCATCAGCTAAAGGTGAAGGAGCAGGATATCCCTAAAACAGCTTTTCGCACGCGCTACAGTCACTATGAGTTCCTCGTTATGTCGTTCGGTTTGACCAATGCGCCAGCTGCTTTTATGGATTTGATGAACCGAGTGTGTCGACCAATGTGGATAGATCAGTGATTGTGTTTATTGATGATATTCTGATCTACTCGTGGAGCGAAGAAGAGCATGCCGGTCACATTCGGGAGGTGTTAAAGACCTAAGAAGGGAGAAGTGGTATGCCAAATTCTCCAAGTGCGCGTTCTAGTTACGCGAAGTTCAATTTTTAGGTCACGTGATAAATCCCGAGGGATTTTGGTAGACCCTGCTAAGGTGGAGGCGGTGATGCAATGGAAGCCTCCAAAGATGCCATCCGAGATTCGTAGTTTCTTGGGGTTGGCGGGGTATTATCTAAGGTTCATTCAGAACTTTTCCAAGATCGCTTCTCCACTGACCAAGTTGACCTAAAAAGATGTAAAGTTTATACGGGGTAAAGCCCAAGAACAGGCGTTCGAGGAGTTAAAGGTGAGGTTGATTCAAGCTCCTGTCTTATCATTACCCGAAGGAAGCAAGGATTTGGTGGTATATTCAGATGCTTCCTACTCAGGATTGGGTTGTGTGTTGATGCAACGAGGTAAAGTGATAGCTTACGCATCCTGACAACTGAAGGTGCATGAGGTTAACTATCCTACTCATGACCTGGAGCTAGCAGCAGTGGTCTTTGCACTAAAGATTTAGAGGCACTATCTGTACGGGACGAGGTGCACCATTTTCACTAACCACAAGAGCTTGAAGTATTTCTTCGAGCAAAAAGATCTAAACATGAGGCAGAGAAGATGGTTGGAGCTCATAAAGGATTATGATTGTGAGATCCATTACTATCCGGGCAAGGCCAACGTGGTGGCTGATGCTCTTAGCCGAAAGGAGAGGCCCGAGCTGATTTGGGTGAAAGCATACCAACTGATCATGACCTCTGATGTAATGAAGCAAGTCAAGGAGTTTCAAGATGAGGCACTGAAAGAAGATCATCTAAACTCCGAAAGAATGAGAGGTCTGGTTGGCGAATTGGGTGAAAACACACTTGGTGTTAAAACTTGATTTGGACTAGTATGGATTCCTCATTTCGGGGATCTACGTGTGAGGATTTTGGAGGAAGCTCACAAGACTCGATACTCCATTCATCCTGGTGCCACAAAGATGTATCACGATATGAAGAAAGATTATTGGTGGCCGGGTATGAAGCGTGACGTGGTGGAGTATGTGGATAAGTGCCTTACTTGTTTGCAAGTGAAGGCGGAACATCAGAAGCCGTATGGGAAGATCCAACCTTTGGATATACTAGAATGGAAGTGGGAGCACATCACCATGGATTTCATTATGAAGCTGCCACGTACTCCGAAAGGGTATGATGCCATATGGGTGATTGTTGACCGCTTGATGAAGAGTGCTCACTTCCTATCGATCCGCGAGACAATTCATCCGAGAGGTTGGCTGACCTGTTCATCAAGGAGATTGTACCCGTCATGGTGTTCCGGTGTCCATTGTGTCTGGTCGTGACACCCGGTTACATCTAAATTCTGGAAGAAATTCCACGATGCTATGGGGACGAGGTTACATATTAGCATGACTTATCATCCCCAAACTGATGGTCAGTCATAAAGGACCATTCAGACATTGGAAGACATGCTTCGGGCATGTGTGATTGATTTTGGGGGAAGTTGGGATGACCACCTACCGTTAGCTGAATTCTCGTACAACAATAGCTATCATGCCAGCATTGGCATGCTACCATATGAGATGTTATACGGTAGGAGATGCAGAACACCCGTTTGTTGGGGTGATATTGGTCAGAAGGAGTTGGGAAGCGTCGAGGTAATCGAGGCTACAAATGAGAAGCTCGAAAAGATCAAAGCCTTCATGAAGGCAACTAAAGATAGGTAGAAGTCGTATGCCGATAGACGACATAGACCGATCGAGTTCCAGACGGGTGACCGGGTTATGTTGAAGGTCTCACCTTGGAAGGGTATTATCCGATTCAGGAAGTAGGGCAAATTGAGCGCCAGATATATAGGCCCTTTCCGTATCATTGCTCGAGTAGGAGAGGTGGCCTATAGATTGGAGTTACCAGATGAGTTGAGTGGAATCCACCCGACATTTCATGTATCTCATCTGAGAAAGTGCTTAGCTGATGAAGACATGATTGTTCCATTGGAGGACATTGAAGTAGATGAAAAGCTCAATTATGTGGAGCAACCAGTGGCAGTCATCGATTATAAAGAGAAGAGGCTGATAAATAAAGTGGTTCCTCTTGTGCGTATATAGTGGAAGCACAGGAAGGGATCTGAGTCTACATGGGAGACTAAAGAAGAGATGAGGCAGCATTATCCTCATATGTTCAAGGAATAACAGGTTTCGGGGACGAAACCTATATAAGGGGGGTGGACTTGTAACACCTGGTTATTTAAAAAAAAGAACAAGACAAGATATAAAGAATAAAGCAAGAAAGGCAATTAAGTCCAAGTGGAGGGACTAAAAGTGTCCAAAAAGGACAAAACTTTGTAAAGTTGGTGTAAAGTTGGCATGGCCGCCCACCCTCACCTCACATCATCATCTTTTTCGGTTTAGAGAGAGAGAGAGAGAGCAGAGAAAGCTCTTAGTTGAAGAAGAAGATGAAGGAGAGAAGTGAATTCAGGTAAGAATTCAAGGTTTTTATGTTTTTATGTCGGGTTTTACCCCGTTTATGTGCTTATGTGTTGTGTATGTGCTCGGGTGTGTGTGTATTTGGTGTTGTTTTTAGGTGTTTGAAATCTTTACAAGCGGGTTAATAGGAAGAGATACCCAAGTCACATCAGGTGAGTTCTAGACCCCGGTTTTTATATGTTTTAAACTGATTTTGGGACTGAAAACGTATTTAAATATTTTACAAAGTTTAGGTGTGAATACCCGTATGTATTGTGTATGTTGGATGTTGGTTCTTGAATGTTTATAGGTTATTCATGTTTAGAATAGCCACATTATGCTTAGAACAGATGGGTTTGATGATTGGGGTTCAAAACATCCTAGAAACATGTTTCACAGAAGCTCATGCGCCTAGATAAGTGTTCATACGCCTGAAAATGTCTTAGAAGGTTCAAGTGTAAGCCATGCACCTAAACAGTAGCTCATGCGCCCAAAATTTGCCTTAGAAATGTTTTAAGTATAGCCCATGCACCTGAACAGTGGTCCATGCGCCTAGAAATGTTAGTCGGATGACTAAGTGTAGGGCCATGCGCCCCAATAGTGCTCATACACCCAAGTGGTCCATGCGCCTAAGTGTTCATGCGCCTGAATAGTACCCATGCGCCTGTAAAGTGCCCATGCGCCTGAAAGTTGCCCATGCGCCTAAGTGTTCCCCATGCGCCTGTATAGTGCCCATGCGCCTGAAAGTTGCCCATGCGCCTAAGTGTTCCCCATGCGCCTAAGTGTTCCCCATGCGCCTCCATAGTGTCCATCGCCTGCATAGTGTCCATGCACTTGCATAGTGCCCATGCGCCTTAGGACTTAGAATATTTTCTGATTTTTGGGAAAAAAGTGTAATTTAGGCCTTGACTTGGGAGATTCCCGGGGCTATCTAAGTTGACTTTTTAAAGTCATTTATGTTGTGATGATGTGATGTATGATGCGATGTATGATTGTATGATATGTTTATGTTCCTTACATGATGTATGATTATCTTTCCTATGACTTTGCGTGTTATGATAATGAATGAACCGAAATTATTATGTTACGTAAAGTGAAAAATAATGGAAAGAAAAAGGAACATGATGAATGAATGCATGCATTAACGAACGAATGAACATAAAAAGTCTTGCAAGCAAATGTATGGAGGTGCACACCCAATGTAGGTGTTAGCTCAACAGTGTCCGCGTTAGCTACCCCAAACGATGCACATTGGGGTCCAATCCTTATGATTGACCATATGAATGAGATCCTTGCCACTTGCCCTAGGTACTGGTGTCAGCTTCGTGCATAATGTTCGAGGTCTATGAAAGACCTCAGGCCCAGTTACCCGCTTCGTGCACAATGTTCGGGGTATAGCATATGGCATTGATCCAGAATGAAAAGAAAAGATGAATGGTGAATGTACTTGCCCCAGGTATTGGAGTCAGCTTCGTGCATAATGTTCGAGGTCTATGAAAGACCTCAGGCCCAGTTACCCGCTTCATGCACAATGTTCGGGGTAATGTACATGTCACTAGAAGTAACGAATGAACGAAGGTAACGAGTGTAATGGAAGATAATAATGATATTATCTGTATATACGTACGATGTATGATCACGAACGAATGAAATGTATAGTATGACTCTGAAAGGAAATAAATAATGATTTTATCAATGAAATGTATGTTTTATTATAAAACTAGAACTCACTCAGCAACACTGACTTTTATACGTTTTCATTTGGCAGGTAAACGATGCTGAGGATGGCACAAGGAGGCTACTCAGCTCTTTGGGATGACATTCTTTTGCTAATGTTTTTGCATTATAATGCGAACGAATGATGTTTTGAAATGAACGCTTGTATTAACTTGCAAAAACATTTGTAATGATATGAAAAGTTATATTTTATTTATGATTCCGCTGCAATGTTTTCGTAAGGAAAATGTAATTATAATGTTTTATGTGCAATAAATGACCAACTGTGAGGTCTCCGGGAACGGGGCCTTACATACTTGGCTTATTTTGGATGGTATCCATTTTATATAACAATAATGTTTTATGATGTAATGCAAACAATGATATTTATGCAATGATTAACAATGTTGTATTATTTTGCAAAAGCAATTATTCATATATGAAATGGTTTATTAAGTATTCCGCTGCAATGTTTTAGTAAATATAAATGTATGTTTTATGTTTTATGTGCAATGATTGTCCAACTGTGAGCGTCCCAGGAACGGGGCCTTACAAGTTTGTATCAAAGCCAATGTTTAAGAGAAATGGGTAAATATTTTCAAAAGAAACCTAAACTTAAACTGAGAATGGGACAAAATGGAAGGATGTTAGTCCGAGTAGCTATGTGCCATCAGGCATTTTCTTTAATGTTAATTGGTATTAAGTGCACATGTTATGTGGTTATGTGATTTTAGTAGATTTAGATACTGATGTAGTCAGGATAGAAAATTCTTGGGGTATGAAGAGTAAAGTAAGTGGCTAACCATAACTTGTCACTCTAATTAGGGACTTACTATACTTGACATAAATTGAGCTATTACATTGAATGACCATGTTGGTGTTTGGATCTTATAGTGCGTTTAGAGGATGGCTGGAGGTAGATATTCTCAGGCTTGTCGAGATGGAGGTCGTGGTGGACGTGGTGCTGGACCACGGGTCACGATAGGAAAGGCTAAAGTTAGCAAGATGACTCATGAAAGCCTAAGACCCCTCATCTGGAGGGTGGTGATGAGAGTGTGAATTTGAGGGCCTTAGTGAAGGAGGCTGTGGTTGAAGAGGTTCACCAGGTCATGCAGATGATCCTACCTGCTGTGGTGACCGAAGTGATCAAGGCTATGAGGGAAGGAGAGAGGAAGGATAGGAATAGATCATTGGGGGTGTTAGAGCTGTAAAAGATAGCCTATATTATCAACACAATGATAGTCAACAAAAGTCAACATCACGGTCAAAGTCAACAAAAGTCAAACCCGACACGTTCGAGACGAGGAACCGAGACGAGACGTTGAAGATTTAGATAACTAGGAGTTATATTGTAATAAATATTTTTTGTGTGAACAAAATATATTTTATCTTATTTTTAGTCATTTTTATGCTTAATATGTAATTTTGTATTAGTTAGCCTAAGTCTAGGGAGTTAAGTGCATTTAGTGAATATAAGTCTAGACTAAAAATAGGTTAATTGTCATTAGTGTTGGTTAATGGTTGAATGACCATTTGATTGGGGTTTCCACTTTGTACAAATCATATAAAATCAATATAGATCAAAGGGGTTTTTATTGTGATTATCATATTTTGATCTATATCTATATTGAGAAATGATTGTATATCTTCTTGAAATGCTTGTGTTTGCATGACTTGCGTTTTTAAAATGAGAAATGATAGTAACTGATGCTGTTATTTGATTCACATCTTATTTTTTAAGTGCAAATAATAGAAAAACAAACAGATTCTTTAATGATATGCTTGGTAGACTCAACCTAAAGAATAAAGTAGACAGCAACATCATGATTTTAATTAAAATATATGCTTAAGGACGTCTGGATTTACGCAATCATTTTGGCCTGCACGAAAACTGAGTCCCGACAAAAAATGATTGAGAATTGATCTTACACCCACCATGATACAAATCATATAAGCCATATCTTTGAGCCATGTCTGGTGTATTTATGTGTCTTGTGTTTGTGCTAATCTCCTCTGCTGTACGGAAGTACTAACCTGGAGTGATGATCTTCTCTGTTGTACGATAGTAATGACCTGGAGCTCTCATCAGCACATGATTAAATGGTCATCTCCGTTGGTATACATGAGTATAGACCTGGAGCTCTCACCATTTTGGTCTAAGTTGTGTCCAATCATCTAAACGATAAATCATCACAGAATGCAATATTCTGTCGATAATCACTTGCACACCAATGCACAAGCCTTGCTCTATAAAGATCGTTACAAAATTCAAGAATCCTTGAGGTTGGGTGAGGGTTTTTGCCAAATGATTGTGGGGTCCTAGCATTCTAAAGCATTTAATCGAACCTTAACGAATCATCTTCTGCTTGTTGAAAAAGATAGTGCATGGGTTTAAGTGGACAAACATATCAGCAATCGTTATTGATCTGTTTGAGAATTTTAAAGTCAATCAAAGAAAGTGATTAGATTCAGTTATTAGTGTGATCTCATTGCTTGTCGATGTTTAAATTCATCTTTGTGCTAATGTATATTTGGAGGATATGATCTCATGATCGATTCAGTTCTCGCGGTTTAAAAAAAACAAAAAAAATATAATGATAGATAAAAATGTTATATTAAATATATATAATAAAGAATATATATATATATATAACAAAATTTCATTTTAATTTCTTTTAGGTCTTCCATATTATGTTGTTACAAATATATCATTTTTCATGCATTTCACAAAAATTGCGCACAAACGAACACAGGTTCGCTTGTTTTTCAAACACAAATAAACACGGGTTTATTTTGTTAAAATGAAATGATCTAATTAGAAATATAGAGATTGTGTTTCAGATTTTTGCTTTAAGTGATGGCCGGTCATCAGTTGAGTAGTGTACCTGATTAGAGAACCTGTTCCTCAAGTTTGCAGAAGATACTAAGCTAGGAATCCTCCTCTTACATCTTCTGAAGCACTCAAGATTAGAGATATGGGAAAGATGTTCCAATATCTTTACAAAGGATGCACTCAAAAAGGGGAGCATATAAATAATGGGAGCTTATGAGATGAAATTCTCATCAGATTCATAAATATTCAAATTGAAGATCTTTCTATTGTTGACTTCTCGATGCTGATTTCATTTGAAGACGTTGATAATGATAAGCTGTAAAAGATAGTCTATATTATCAACAAAATGAAAGTCAACAAAAGTCAATGTCACGGTCAAAGTCAACAAAAGTCAAACCCGACACGTTCGAGACGAGAAACCGAGACGAGACGTTGAAGATTTAGATGACTAGGAGTTATATTGTAATAAATATATTTTGTGTGAACAAAATATATTTATCTTGTTTTTACTCATTTTTATGCTTAATATGTAATTTTGTATTAATTAGCCTAAGTCTAGGGAGTTAAGTGCAATTAGTGAATATAAGTCTAGACTATAAATAGGTTAATTGTCATTAATGTTGGTTAATGGTTGAATGACCATTTGATTGGGGTTTCCATTTTGTACAAATCATATGCAATCAATATAGATCAAAGGGGTTTTGATTGTGATTATCATATTTTGATCTATAATCTTCATGATTTGATTCAAGTGTGATTATCCTGGAATAACAGGGGGAAAGGAAGCGACCGGAGACAGAGACGGTTATCTCTAGTGATGAGGAGGAGGAAGAAGAGCCTATGCACGAGGTAGAATAAGACTGTAACTAAAGTGCTCAGAGATGCAAGCCCCCTACTTTTGATGGCAACGACACTACTGTTGCTGCTCATCGGTGGATGCGAGAGATGGAGACTGTACTCGATATCAATGAGTGCAGGGAAGACCAGAAGGTGAAGTTCGCTGCCCACTGATTTATGGACTCAGCTTTGGGTTGGTGGCATAATGTCATCCAAGCCGAGGGTAGTAGGGTGATTGGAAGAATGAGATGGAGTTAGTTGAAAAAGTTGGTGATCGAGGAGTTCTGTCCTCATATGGAGTTGGATAAGGTAGAGAGGGAGTTCCTGCAGCTGGAGGCGGGAACCATGATGCACCAGCAGTACACCACTAAGTTTAACTGGATGACACGACTGGTGCCGGATCAGGTGATGCCTGTGTCACGAAAGATTAAGAGATACATTCAAGGCTTGCAGGCGGATATTCGCAGGCACATGATCACCACCCGACTGGGTGGGTTTTGGTTAGTGGTTGAACTGGCAGGAAGGTTGTACGATGAAAGAGAGGTGGTGGTAGTTGAGGTGAGCAATAAGGGTGGTGATGACTGAAATTGGAACGGGAAGAGGTTTGGGCGTGGCTGGGCCGCCCCAAACAATAAGGTTGTGAGGGTAGATAACAAGCGTGTGGTCACACCCAATGTGGGGTCAAAAGTTGTGGCAGTTGTGAAAGGGAGCATACTGGTGTGTGTAGGTGGGGATTGAATGTATGCTTCGAATGTGGGAAGCCTGGCCACATGGCGAGAGAGTGTAAGGTGGCAATGTGTTTTAACTGTGGTGGAGAGGGCCATATGAGTAGGGACTGTAAGAAGCCGAGGGTTGAGAATTCTGGGGCACGGAAGAAGACGACGAGACTGAAGGGCAAAAAGCAAGCGTTAGAGCCTTAATGATGACCCAGGAAAAGGCTAGGACGGACCCTGATGTTGTGTCAGGTATGCTTCTAGTAAATCAAACACTTGCTTCTGTGTTATTTGATTCTAATGCTAATAAGAGTTTTATTTTTGCTACTTTCTATACTAATGTGTCTGTTAGTAGTAGAAATATTGATGAGCCCTTCAATGTAGAAACTTTCATAGGTAAGTCTATTAGGATTTCTGAGCTAATAAAAGGTTGTGACGTAAAGCTAGAAGGTCATAAGTTTCCTGCTAGACTGTTCGTGATGACCTTAGGCGGGTTTGATATAGTCCTAGGAATGGATTGGTTAGCGGACTACAAGGTGAATATTGTGTGATGCAAGAAGATGATTCAACTAACAGCGCCCGATGAGAGTTCAGTGACGATTTACGGCAATCGAGTCACTATGATTCCAAAGGTGATTTCAATAGAAGTGGCGGAAAAGTGAATGGGGCATGGATGTAGTGCCTATCTGGCCTACGTGAAGGATGTGGACATGCAACACCACAACTGCCAGATGTACTAGTTGTGTGTGACTTACCGGACGTGTTCCCAGAGGATTTACCAGGGGTGCCACCGGACCGTGAGATCGAGTTTCAGATTGACTTGATACCTAGTGGTCAGCCTGTCGCTAAGTCACCGTATCATTTAGTCCCATCCGAGATGAAAAAATTGATGGAGAAACTGCAAGAGTTGCTCGATAAAGGATTCATTAGACCGAGTATCTCTCTTTTGGGTGCTCCGGTCTTATTTGTCAAGAAGAAAGACGATAGTATGAGGATGTGTATCGACTACCGTGAGTTGAATAAGTTGGTAGTGAAGAACCCGTACCCGTTGCCGAGGATTGATGACTTGTTTGATCAGCTCCAAGGTTCCAGTTGGTTCTCAAGGATAGATCTCCGATTTGCTTATCATCAGTTGAAGGTGAAGGAGCAGGATATTCCTAAAATAGATTTTTGTACGCGCTATGGACACTACGAGTTTCTTGTTATGTGTTGGAGCATATATAGTCATATATAGTGTGTCTGTCGCTTGTCGAATAGTCTAGGCTTAATGTTATACACCTGATATGTTGTAAACACATGAAACTGGGTCATTCGCAGGAGCATATGCGAATGAGACTCAGTCGTACGACTGAGCGATGCTAATGGACCAGCCGTGCGACTGAGTGATGCGATTGGGACATTCGTAAGACTGAACCATAAGTATGGTTCAATCGTACAACTAGACCATGTTTATGGTTCAATCGTACGACTGGACCATACTTATGGTTCAGTCTTACGAATGTCCCAATCGCATCTCTCAGTCGCACGGCTGGTCCATTAGCATGGCTCAGTCGTACGACTGAGTCTCATTTGCATATGCTCCTGCGAATGACCCAGTTTCATGTGTTTACAACATATCAGGTGTATAACATTAAGCCTAGACTATTCGACAAGCGACGGACACACTATATATGACTATATATGCTCCAACAAATTCCCCCTTGTACGTTGCTTGCGAATAGTAGATAACACCTCTTACAATCTTTAGTCAATCTTTGCTCTGGTTGCCAATAGAATCAAACGAAAACCATATTAGCCAACGTTGCCGATCCGTTAGGTTACTACCACATCCCTGAAAATGAATTTAGGCACAATAGCTTTCGTTTACTTTGCAGAACACCATCACAGCAGCAAGATTCCCCATATGACTGATTTTTCCAGATAATGATACGAACAGTTTTCCATTGCTTCAATCTTCACACAGGCTAACCTGATTAACATCACCACCTGCAAAAATTCCCCCTCACATTCAGCATATCCCAATATATAGACATTGTGCTCTCCTTGCGTCTTGACACGGTGTATTGGGCAAAAGGTTGAAGGTTCCAATCCACAGCTGACAATATCAACCAAATCAGCATGCACGAAGATTCATCATCGGAAACCGGTTCACATCATCACTTTCTGATTGCGTCTTCACTTTCTATATACAAGGATTCCCCCGAAGAAGCAGAATCCTTTCTGTGCGGATAAATATAACTTGATTGGCCCATAAGTAGTCAGATGCTCCTGACTACCCCACAAAATCAGCACCAACTACTGACATCTTCTCTTCTCTCTTTCGTGTTCCAATTACATTCACCTATTCTGTAAATCCGACGAATAATGGGGTACACATCAAACTTATTTGACAAACGAACCTCTGGGTGAATATGCTTTGCTCATCTTCAAATCTGTGCAAGAAGCTGTTCCAGACTTTTTTTTTCGTCTGGAACAAATGCGGATGAGTCAATGCGGATAGCTCATTCGTGCGATTGAACATACGACTAGTCCAGTCGCACGACTGAACATACGACTGGTCCAGTCTTACGAATGGCTCAGTTGCATGGTCCAGTCGTATGAATGGTCCATTTGCATGGCCCAGTCGTACGAATGGTCCATTTGCATGGCCCAGTCGCATGAACGGGTCTGCACGCAGATTTTCAGATCTGCAGCCGCCAGGGCTGCCCAAAACCCTAATCTGACGAATTCAACATGAACCGAAACAAAGTAGACATCATCAGATTCGAAAGGGTGATAGGAACGTGGCTTCGAATTCGATTTCAACATAGAAGCAACACACATAACAAGATCTGAGCAGAACACGAAGTGAGTTTAACGTCAAGATCTGAAATTCAATCCAGAAATCAAGAGCTCGGGTTGCTAGAATGATTGTTAGATAATTCCAGCAGTAACCGGCTCTGATACCACTTGTCAGGACCTGGTACTTGAACGAAATACCTAGTGATTAGCGTGTAAACCAGATCAAATAGTGCGGAATCCTATTTGATTGGCGATCCAATCAGTGAGAACACACGATGAGTCAATAAAGAATTGAAACTAATGTTAGAAATCAATTGGGAATCGATCTAATGTGTTCTATGAACTTGGAGAACAAATTGGAAGGCTTCTGGACGGCCAGGGTACATCTGGAGTCGTAATAGAATCATCTCCTTTTTTATGAATTGAGTTGTATTTATAGGTTAGTATTGTTCATTCGTGCGACTGAACCATTAGTATGGTTCAGTCGTGCGATTGAACCATGCGGTTGATCCATCCGCACGACTGAATGTTCAGTCGTGCGACTGAGCCAATCTTATGTGTCAATCATACGACTGATCCAGTCTCCTGGTTCAGTCGTGCGACTGAGTCAATCGTATGAAGTTATTCATGCGTGTGGTCCATTCGCATGGGCCATTCGCATGAGAACTTTATTATGTTAAGTTTGAATGTATTAATTAATAAACATTATGTGTAACCATTCAAACAATCACTAACCCAATTAACCAATTCAATATCGACTCATTAATGAAATATTAGACATTACAAATCACAAACAATCAATATCATTTCATTAATCATATCTAATTACATCCGAATCAGATAAACAAGATCTATTACATTTCATATCATGATCTAGGGACATACATGTATCAACATTATGTCTTTTGGTTTAACTAGCGCGCCAACTAATTTTATGGACTTGATGAATCGAGTGTGTCGGCCGATGTTGGACAAATTAGTGATGTGTTTATCGAGGATATCCTGATTTATTCAAAGAGCGAGGAGGAGCATGCCAGTCACATTCGTGAAGTATTGGAAACACTAAGGAATGAGAAGTTGTATGCTAAATTCTCCAAATGCATGTTTTTTGTTGCGTGAGGTTCAATTCTTGGGTCACGTGGTGAATCCTAAAGGGATTATGGTCGACCCAGCTAAAGTGGAGGCAGTGATGCAATGGAAGTTTCTAAGTACGCCATCCGAGATCCGTAGTTTCTTAGAATTAGGCAGGATATTATCGAGAATTCATCCAGGACTTCTCAAAGATAGCTTCTCTGTTGACCAAGTTGACCCATAAAGATGTGAAGTTTGTCTGGGGTCAAAAGCAAGAGAAGGCTTTTGAGGAGTTATGTAACATCCGCCAATTTTTAAACTATAAACTCAAACCCGAACCCGTTTGATTCAATCTTGTAAATCAAATTCATTATCTAGTTATTTTATTTCTTTTTGTGTTCCAAAAACACTAAATGTGTCACTTAATCAATTTACCTTAAATGATATAATTTATAAAATAAATTTATAAATGCTAAAAGGTTATTAATATCTATAAGATTTTAAAATATTCAACTAAAATAAATAATCAAATTACAAGTTCTTGTAAGATTTATAAAGTCTATAAAGATTTAATAAAAAGTTATTTAATTAAAATTAGAGTCTTCATAAATTTAGAGTTTAAATTGTAATTATTATTTATTTTTTAAATTGTTTAATTTTATATCTATTTTAAATTCTTATCATAACCTCCTTTTGAAAGACTTATAACTCACCATTAACACCATTCATAACCCCCTCCTAACCCCAACTATAAAAGCAAGCTTTAGGCCTAACTTTTCATTTGCTCATTCTTTAAAAATCTCACACACAACCTTTCAACATCCTTTGGTTATGATCAATTTCAAGCATTTTCTTTTAGAATTAATTCAAGAAGTTTCTAATACTAAAGTAATCTTATATTGTTCTTATATTATGTATTTCTATATTGTTTCAATCATCCTAACATCCAATTGTTCTCATGACTTTATGTTCTTACTTTTATTCTTTTTCTACTAAATCTCTTTTAATTTGATTCATTATCATTTCATCACTAACTTTCTAACATTCACTAACCTTATAGCAATTAGTAACATTCCTAAATCAAGCTAACGTAAACAAAGAATCCCGTTTGTATATGGACGGCTATGCCGCCGCATTCGGTTATTCCACAAGATTATTTCCCTAAGTGATGGCTATGCCGAAGTCTTGGAATATTTTATATAACTCAATGAAGTCTAGTATATCATATATCAACATAATAAATTGTTCTAACCTATTTCATTCTTTAACGATTTTAAAAGTGCACATAAGTAACTTACTATAATTTTGGCAGAATATAATCTGACTTCAACTGACTATAACTTGATCATAACAAACTAAATTTGAGTAAACTCAGACTCCAATATTAATTTCATTGAATTAAAATTTTAAAAATAGTTTATACGTCTTCAAATTCAATCGGACGACTCAACAATAACCTTCACAAGATAAGTGCGCATTTTAGCACATTCTCTCATGTGCTACTGTTTTGACTTAATTACAGGTCTTTTCATAAATATGTTTCTAAGCAAAAGTTATCCGGAAGACTCTGAACTAGTCAAATATAAATTTTTATAATTTTATAAAACCTTTTTCTATTTTTAAAACCTATTCAAACACGTACCAAACATTCTGTCCAGAATCTAAAATTGATACAATAACCCTTTTTCAATCTACCTTTCATTTTTTGGCATTCTCTAAATGGCCTAACTTCTTGTAATAAATTCTGACCTCAAGTTATTGTTTCTTTTTATCTTTTAGGATATCACCTTTGACTCTTGAATGTTCAAGCTTTCTTATGTACTCTACAACCATCATTATACAATATGAGTTTTCCATGCCCCTTTTTACTTTATTTCACACCTTTTAGGGTGAAACATGTTAAATTTATAAACTTACACTTGTAAACATCTTGATACTTGTAAATGCACATGCAATTCATCTTTACCTTTTTGTCATGGTTATTGGAATTATTGTGAGTGTTATATGAGATACATTATATATTGACAATCATTAACTATTGCTAGCCTAGTGACGTCATAGATCTATGGGCCTGACAAGCCTATTTGGTGCCAAAGCCAATGTATTGCCGGCTCCTGATGACGTATGACTTGTTAATCATGGGAACCAAGTACACTTAGCTAATCATTATAAACTTTTAATCTTAATCTTGGTCAAGGTTTGATTGTAGCTATATGTGTTCTATAAACTTGCATAATTCATAACCATTAGCATGAATTGCTACTTGTAAATCTTTTTATGTATATGTATGCTTAACCCATGGAAACTAACCAAATTTCAAAGTTGACCCTTTATTTTTAACATGTTTTAGGTTTGCTACTTGAAGAAATTCTTCTTGCTCATATAGGACTTGGACTTAGTTAAATTAATATGTTATGTTGTTGTTCAAATCTTTGTTGTATTGTAATGACTTAATGGCTAGTTTATTCAATGAAAAATGGCATTTAATATTATTTTAAATTATTAAATACATGAGCTATGAACAATCGTTTCACATTCGTCCGCCTCGATGATTCCGCCGTCGATCAGGGTGTGACAAGTTACAGGCAAGGTTGACTCAAGCTCCTGTCTTGTCATTACCTGAAGGAAGCAAGGATTTGATAGTCTATTCAGATGCTTCTTACTCGGGGTTGGGTTGCATGTTGATGCAGCGAAGAAAGGTTATAGCCTACACATCCTGACAATTAAAGGTTCATGAGGTAACTACCCTACTCATGACTTGGAGCTAGCAGTTGTGGTCTTTGTATTAAAGATTTGGAGGCACTATTTATATGGGACGAAGTACATTATCTTCATAGACCACGCGAGTTTGAAGTACTTCTTTGAGCAGAAGGACCTGAATATGAGGTAAAGGCGATGGTTGGAACTTATAAAGGATTATGATAATGAGATCCATTACCATCCGGGCAAGTCCAACGTGGTGGCGGATGTTTTTAGCCGAAAAGAGAGGTCTGAACCAATTCGGGTGAAGGCTTATCAATTGGCTATGACCTTCGATGTGATGAAGCAAGTCAAGGAGTCCCAAGACGAGGCATTGAAAGAAGATTGTCTTAACTCCGAAAGGATAAGAGGTATAGTTGCGGAGTTGGGCGAAAACACTCTAGGTGTTAGAACCCGATTCAGATGAATATGGATTCCTCGTTATGGGGATCTGCGTGGAAAAATCATGGAAGAAGCTCATAAGACTCGATACTCTATCCATCCGGGTGCCACAAAGATGTGTCATGATATGAAGAAAGACTATTGGTGGCTGGGTATGAAGCGTGACGTAACGGAGTATGTGAGTAAGTGCCTTACTTACTTGAAAGTGAATGCGGAGCATCAGAAGTTATACGGTAATATCCAATCTTTGGATATAACTAAGTGGAAGTGGGAGCATGTCACCATGGACTTTATTATGAATCTACCGTGTACCGCTAGAGGGTATGATGCCATATCGGTGATAGTTGATCGTTTGACGAAAAGTGCTCACTTTCATCTTGTCACACCCTCAAAATCCACGTGCGGAGTTTTACCGCGAGGCGTGTGAACAAACCAGGATCACGGTCAATAGTTACTCAGAACGACTCTATATGCCTCTATTAAAAATAATATCAACCAAATCATAAACTTTAAACTGTGCGGAAGCGTTTTGAAAAACAACCCAAAGAAATAAAAGTGTAACTATGGCAAAACATGTGCCAACCCAAAAGAGTAAACATTATTCATTAAAATACTAAAAAAAGTGTCTTGGAGACCGAGTCTTAGAATGCAAGTGAACCATGTAGTGCTCCTATGGCAAGCAAGCTAATGACCTGAGAATAGCTTACTAAAATGTCAACACAATGGTTGGTGAGTTCAAGAGTGATAATCAAATATAATCAGTTTAACAACATAGATATAAAAGTAGTGCATTGTAACAGATAGCTAGTCCATTAACAATAAATATTATTTCATAGTGATTTCGCAATTGAAGCTGACTGTGTTACGTTGTTGCCTCCTGTCACGACTTAACAGGTCGTGACAATGTTCAATAGGATAAATTGCACCCGGTTGACCTCGAGTCACACAGGTGGGGCTCGTCAGACCCAGTAGTACTACCCAAATTTCCCCGCTATTCAATATTAACAATTCGAAAGTGTGAGGACTTTTCCATGATATCAACACTATATAATATTATACACAACTTGAATATATAAAGCGTTTGTGATTTACCAGTATGCTATCTCCCCCAAAAGAGATTAAATAAAGAGTGGGGCATGAACTCATCTGATACGCGTAATAGACACTTAGAGTTCTACTTGACAAACAGAATGGACAACCTTCAGTGGTTACCTAGATCATATAAGTACGTGAGTATGTGTAAATAGAGAACATGTGAAACCCTAAGTACACTACAACCAAGGACTCAAGATTTTAGAAAAACAGACATGTTTGACCCAGTTGACCCGTTTGACCCGTTGGTGACTTTATGTGTTGTAAACCATTCAAGTAATCATACCATATATCATACATAGTTAACATTCAAATAGATCATATGTATGCTATATTATCCAGGTGTATCACTTAGATCATCATACAACCAAGTATCATACAAGTCATGCGAATCTAGAACCTTAACATATCCACTAGTTATAACACAACTAACATGTCACACAAAGATCAAACCACTCACCACATGCCATGTGAAGCCACTCACGATTTCACATCCTAAACCCTGCCAATCCTACTAAGTAGGGGCCTCAGATTCGCACGCGTGTATGATGATCATAATCATATTCATTAGCCATGCACATTGCATTCAACAACATCACAACAATTAATTTCCAGTCCCAAACATGATGTCCTAACCACTAGTCAACATCATACATGATCATCAAAGTCCAAACATTACCCATGATTATCCAAACATCCTATACAACTAATTTAACATGTTCTATCACATTAGAATTCATCCATGAACTTACTAACATGCTCCTAACATCCCAAACATGTTCAAACTATCATTCATCAAACTTTGTTCAAATAAAGTTTCCCTTTTGGGAAAGCACATCCCAAAATCTATTAAACATCCAATGCATTCATGAATTCATTAATAATATACCAATTCAAGTTCATATCAACATCTAAGCATGATCAATAACATCCAAACATCATAATTCATCAAATCATATCCTAAAAAGTTACTATCTTTGGTAATGTATGAACTATAACATGTGTTCTTGAATTCCCAATGATCACAACAACAATCTAACATCTAATCATCACCATGAACACATCCATAACATCTATTTATCAATAATTCAACATTACATGCAAAATAAAGATACTATTCTTAGTAACCTATGAACACCAACGTCAATTCATCGATTTCTTGCAAGATCAACGTATCCTAACATTCATACAACCTACAACTCATCATACATTCATCAAAGAATCATCAACTTCTCATAATCATGCTAATTTCGAATTAGGGTTTGCATAAAACCAAAGTTCATGATCAATCCACTAGAAACATACAATTCATACATAATCAACGTTAAACAACATGTATTCAATCCAACTAACATACTAACACCATCAATTAACATCAATTTTGACTCCATGAACACCCATTCATGAGTTTAGGTTCGGCCATCATGAACAACTCACAAAAACTTGAAAAATCTAACCTTTAAACGTGTGTTAACTTGCAATTGATGATTCCAACGTGTTGTATGCCTTGTAATCAAACCAAATCGATGCTTTGATGCTTGTTCTAGGTCGAAATCGCAAAGGAGAGGGGAAGAGAGGTGAAGTCGCGGCCGATTTGGGGTGGGGGCTAGGGTTTGGGTGTTTTGTTTAATTTTAATTTCCATATTTACCCTTTAAGCCCTTGTAATTTGTATTTTATAAAAACTAGGCTTTAAACTCTTTGTAAAGTGTTTTTAACTTAATAATATAAAGATATAAACTAATAAAAATCATTATATATTTTATCTTTATAAAAACACAAGACATACGAATAAATAGGCACGTTTCCGCGTTACGCGATTAATTTTCTAATTAACATTTAAAACATGCAAACACATAAACATAACACAATAATCACATAATCAATTAGATTAACATTAATTGTAACATTATTCATTATTATTAGGTCACCAACGTTAAACAACAACTAGTGTGTGTTTACGACACGTGTATGCAAAACTTAACGGAACTAACAGAGTTTGGTAACGGAAATTTACCGGATGTCACATTATCCCCATGTTGAAAGAATTTTCGTCCCGAAAATTGCGTTACATGGTGAGAGTGTGCCATCACTGGTCTACTGCATTGGCACACAGAAATCGAAATCGAGTGAGTTTTGGATGAGTTGTCACATCATCCCCATGTTGAAAGAAATTTCGTCCCGAAATTTAAATCAATACCTTCATCTGCTGGCATCGTCTTTTCGAATAGTTGAGGGTACTTAAGCTTCATTTGATCTTCTCATTCCCATGTGAATTCCGGTCCACGTCGTGAATTCCAACGGATTTTGACAATAGGTATCTTGCTTTGCTTAAGTGTTTTCACCTCACGGTCCATCACCTCGACTGGTTTTTCGATAAAACGTAATTGTTCATCCACTTGAATTTCTTCTAGTGGTACAACCATTGTTTCATCAGTTATGCACTTCTTCAGGTTTGACACGTGAAATACATGATGGATTCCACTTAGCGAATTAGGTAGGGCTAGTCGATAGACCACTAGACCTATTCTTTCCACTATTTCAAATGGTCCAACGTACCTTGGATTTAGTTTCCCTCGTTTACCAAACCGAACTACGCCTTTCCATGGTGAGACTTTCAACAAAACCTTGTCACCAACCTGAAACTCTAAAGGTTTCCGTCTCTTGTCAGCATAACTCTTTTGTCTGTCTCGCGCTGCAGCCATACGATTCCGTATCTGTACAATCTTCTCAGTTGTCTCATGAATTAACTCGGGACCTGTTAGCTGACTATCACCAATTTCTGCCCAGCAAACTGGTGATCGACATTTTCTCCCATACAGCGCCTCGAAAGGTGCTGCCTGTATACTAGTATGATAACTGTTGTTATAAGAAAACTCCACCAATGGCAGGTGAATTTCCCGGTTATTCCCAAAATCAATCACACAAGCACGTAGCATATCCTCTAACGTCTGTATGGTACGCTCACTCTGGCCATTCGTCTGTGGGTGATATGCAGTACTCATATCCAATCGTGTACCCAAAGATTTCTGCAATGATTGCCAGAAATGTGATGTGAAATGAGCATCGCGGTCGGAAATAATTGAGATCGGTACACCGTGTGTCTTGAAACGATCTCTTTAAGGTACAGTCGAGTTAATTTCTCCATCTTATCCGTTTCCTTAATTGCAAGGAAATAAGCAGACTTTGTCAATCGATCCACAATAACCCATATCGTGTCACAACCAGTACTAGTCCGGGGTAACTTAGTAATAAAATCCATGGAGATCTGTTCCCATTTCCACATTGGTATCTCAGGTTGTTGTAACAGTCCGGATGGTTTTTGATATTCCACTTTTACTTTCGAGCAGGTCAAACACTTGCTCACATACGTAGCTACATCCGCTTTCATGTTGGGCCACCAATAGTGCGCCTTTAGGTCATGATACATCTTGTCAGATCCAGGATGTATAGAATACTTAGATTTGTGTGCCTCGCTCATAACTAAATCTCTCAGTTTTCCATAAACAGACACCCAAAGTACATCCATGAAATACCGAATTCCATCCTCTTTCACCACTAGTTGTTTATCCATTCCCCTAATGACTCAGAACCAACATTTTCTGCTTTTAAAGCTTCTATCTGCACCTCCTTAACTTGTTTGGGCAGTTGGGTACTGATAGTAAGTTGTAAAGCTCGCACCCGTCGGGGTTTAGCTGTTTCCTTCCTGCTTAGGGCATCGGCAACTACGTTCCCCTTTCCCGGATGGTACTTAATAGTGCGATCATAGTCATTTAGTAGTTCCACCAATGTCGTTGCCTCATATTCAACTCTTTTTGCTCGAAGATATGCTGAAGACTCTTGTGATCGGTGTAGATAGTGCACTTGGTACCGTACAAGTCATGTCTCCAGATCTTTAAGGCAAAAATCACCGCACCCAATTCTAAGTCATGGGTGGTATAGTTCTTCTCATGAACCTTTAGTTGTCTCGAGGCGTAGGCTATCACCTTATCTCGTTGCATCAAGACACAACCCAATCCTTGAATGGATGCATCGCAATACACCACAAAGTCATCTGTTCCCTCTGGTAATGCTAATATCGGGGTAGTACAAGTTTTTGTTTTAACAATTGAAAAGCTGATTCTTGGCTCTCACTCCATTTGTATGTCGTTCCTTTGTGGTCAAGGCAGTGAGAGGTTGTGCGATCTTAGAAAATCCTTCTATGAATCGTCGGTAATATCCTGCTAATCCTAGAAATTGTCTTATCTCACTCGGCGTTTTGGGTGTAGTCCAATTCTTTATCACCTCAATTTTGGCAGGATCGACATGTATCCCTTTCTCATTAACAATATGACCTAGGAATGGCACTTCTCTTATCCAAAAGTCACACTTTGAGAATTTAGTATACAACTGCTCATTTTTCAACAGTTCCAAGATCATCCGTAAGTGCTCTTCATGCTCCTCCTTGGTCCTAGAATATATCAGTATATCATCGATGAACACAATGACAAACTGATCAAGATAAGGTTTGCACACGCGGTTCATGAGGTCCATGAACACAGCAGGTGCATTAGTCAACCCAAAAGGCATGACCAAGAACTCATAATGACCATAACGAGTACGAAACACAGTCTTGGGAATGTCTTCTTCTCGAACTCTAAGTTGATGATAACCAGATCTCAAGTCAATCTTCGAATAATAGCTTGATCCTTGAAGCTGATTGAACAAGTTGTCGATACGAGGTAAAGGGTATCGGTTCTTGACTGTTACTTTGTTTAACTCTCTATAATCGATGCACATCCGGAATGTGCCATCCTTCTTCTTAACAAAAAGAACAGGATCTCCCCAAGGTGATGTGCTAGGTCGAATAAAGCCCTTATCTAAAAGCTCCTGAAGTTGTGATGACAACTCTTGTAGCTCGTTTGGTGCTAATCGATAAGGTGCCCTAGCAATCGGAGCTGCGCCGAGAGTCAACTCAATCTGGAATTCCACTTGGCGGTGAGGTGGTAATCCAGGAAGATCCTCTGGAAACACCTCTGGAAAATCACGTACTATGGGAATATCCTCCAGTCTCCTTTCTTCTGCCTGCTTATCGGTTACAAGTGCTAGAATAGCCACACGACCCTTTCGTAATAACTTTTGAGCTTTCATGAATAAGATGATGCCTATCACAGCACCATTCCTATCACCTCTGACGGTAAGGATGTTGTCACCAACAGGAATTCGTATGATCTTCTCATGACATATGACTTCCTCTTGCTTGCTAGAGAGCCAATCCATGCCTATCATAACATCAAAACTCCCCAGCGTAACAGGCATAAGATCTATAGCGAAAGTATGACCAGCAAGTTCTATCTTACAGTCCTTAAGGATATGCGTTACATGGATTTGTTTACCATCGGCTAATTCCATAGTGTATTTAGATTCTAAAGCAGAGGGTATATCACTTAAAAGACTACAGAACTTTAAGGACACGAAACTCCTATCGGCTCCAGTATCAAATAGTACCGTAGCAAAACAACCATTAACTGAGAACCTACCAGTAACAGTTGTGGGATCATTTAGAGCCTCACCTGTGCCAATGACGAAGGCTCTCCCCTTGGCTCCATCTTTATTGCCACCATTACCAGTACCATTCCCACCGTTGTGGTTATTACCGTTGTTGTTGTTGTTGTTACCGTGGTTGTTGGTGTTATTGTTGTAGTTATTGTCATTACCATATCTCCTTAGTTGTGGGCAGTTTTGCCTGTAATGCCCTTCTTTCCCACATTCAAAACAACCTTGGGAGTTTCTTGAGGTTGTTGTGGCCTCCTTACCGGTTCACGATGACAATCCTTTGCAGCGTGTCCAATTTTTCCACAATGTTGACACTTGAAGTTATCACATCTTCCCACATGATGGTAATTACACCGAGTGCACTTCGGATGTCTACCACCATAACCACTGGGTCCTTGATTATTTGCAGGCGTTTGGTTAAAGTTGCGGTTATTGTCGAACCTCCGCTGCTGCTGAACTGGCTGTTGTTGCTGTTGAGGTTGACCACTAGAAGATGATGATGCTTTGGTGTTGTTGGCATTATCCCACTTTCTTTTGTTGTCGGCCACGCTCGCCACAGCGCCCCATTTGGGTAGACGTCCTTGCTCCACGGCTTGGTCAGTTAGCCTGTGAGCTAGCTGGATGGCTTGCTGAATTATGGTTAGGTTGGAAGCAGTTACCATACTTTGGATTTCGGGTACCAATCCCCGTATGTAATGCTCTACCCTTTTATCCGACATTCCATGTATCTCATTTGAGGAATTTTTTAGCTGATGAAGATATGGTTGTACCACTAGAAGACATTGAGGTAGATGAGCGACTCAATTATATGGAGCAACTAGTGGGAATCATTGATCGTAAGGAGAAGATATTGCGAAATAAACTGGTTCCCTTGGTGCGAGTGCAATGGAAGCATAGGTTGGGATCCGAGTCTACGTGGAAGACAGAGAAAGAGATGAGACAACATACCAACATCTGTTTGAGAATTAATAGGTGTCAGTGATGAAACCTATATAAGGGGGTGGACTTGTAACACTCGGAAAATTTTAAAAGATGTAAAATGAAGAATACAAGTGGGGAGAAAGAAGGAAATATAATAAAACCCAAGTTGAGGGGTTAAAGGTATAAAAAGGATAAAATAATATATTATATTTTGTACAAAAGGTGTATGGCCACCCACACCTTCTACACATCATTTCCATTTGACTTTTTAGAGAGAGAAAGTTAGAGTTCCCTTGGTTTTAGAGAGAAGAACAAGAAGAATTTGATTCAAGGTAAGAATTCGATGTTTTTAAGCATTCTTGGTTTATTATAGCCTCGGGTATGTGCTTATATGTGTTTGTTGTGTTCGGGTGCGTGTTTTGGTGGGTTTTAGGTGTTTGAACTTATAGCATTCGGTTTGAAGGTAGTCATACACGAAGTTGCAAGAGGTGAGTTCTAGATCCTCTATTTTAAATGTTTTAAACTTCTTTAGGGCTAAAAATGCATGTATGTATTTTTTATAAAATGGTGTGTTACCCGTATGTTCACATATATGTGTATGTGGGTGGGGTATGATTCAGGTGCCTATGATGTTACGATTATGTTATGTATGTGTTTATGTTGTTTAGATTGTAAGAACTAAGCTTAGAACATGTTAGAATTGGACTTGGGACTGAAATTATCTTGGTTAGTTAAAGTTAGTTGCTCATGCGCCTGAAACCTATGCGCCCAAATAGTTCTTATGCGCTTAGGTTCATACCAATTTGGCTAAGTGTTCCCATGCGCCCAACTGCCCATGCATAGTGCCCATGCACCTAAGTCAGGCTCATGTGCCTGCATAGTGCCCATGCTCCTAGATATTGCTTGAATTGAGTAAGTTTTTGGCCATGCTCCCAAATAGTGCCCATGGGCCTAAAAGTTTCCAATGTGTAACACCCGACCCCTCGCATCAATAATATTGTCCGCTTTGCCCACGAGGAGCACATGGATTTGCTTTTGGTTGCCCGGGTGAAAACTTTCCAGGGAGGTCACCCATCCCTGGATTTCTCCCACCTAAGCACGCTTAACAATGGATTTATCCTCTCATCCACAGCCAATACACCCAAAACACGTTGTTGATGTTAAAGGCCAGACATTCCTTATGAATGAGGAATCTTTCCTATCCACGACAGATGTGGGATATATGTAGGGTGTCATAAGCACCCCTTGTTTGGACTCATCGTCCTCGATGAGCCCGAGAAGTCACCATCCTTGGTGAGGTATGTCCCACACCCCGAACGACACAAGAGTGGCTCTGATACCATTCTGTAACACCCGACCCCTCGCATCAACAACATTGTCCGCTTTGCCCATGAGAAGCTCACGGATTTGCTTTTGGTTGCCCTGGTGAAAACTTCCTAGGGAGGTCACCCATCCTTGGATTGCTCCCACCTGAGCACGCTTAACTGTAGAGTTCTCCTCTCATCCACAGCCTATATGCCCAAAACACGTTATTGATGTTAGAGGCCAGACATTCCTTATGAACTAGGAATCTCTCCTGTCCACGACCGATATGGGATATGTGTAGGGTGTCACACAATGCGCCTAAGTGTTCCATGCCCCAGAAAGGTCATGTGCCTGCATAGTGCTCATGCACCTGCATAGGGAGACTTAGAATATTTTCTGAAATTTTGGGGAAAAAGTAAGTTTTTGGCATTTGCTTGGGATGTTCCCGGGGGTGATGTATGATGATTATATGATGTCTTATGATGATGAGTGATATTATGTATGTTTTTTTGTGTTCCTTATTATGTATTTTTCATGCCTTTGCATGGTATGTTAATATCGGTAAACGTAAAGTATTATGTAAAGAAAAGTGGAAGTTAATGATAATGAAAAAAGAAACATAAAGAATGAATGAATGCATGCATTAATGATTGAAAGAAGGAATGAAAAGTCTTGCAAACAATGTAAGGAGGTTCACACCTAATCAAGGGTGTTAGCTCAACTGTGTGCGGATTAGATACCCCGGAAGGATGCACACTAGGGTCTAATCCTTGTGATTAACCATATGTATGGGACCTTTGTCGCTTGCCCCAGGTACTGGAGTCAGCTTTGTGCATAATATTTGGGGCCTATTTATAGACCTCAGGCCTAGTAACCAGCTTCGTGCATAATGTTCGGGGCATAGCACATGGCATTGGTCCAAATGAGAAGTGAAAGATATAATGTATGTATGAAATGTATGGTAAGGAAGGCAATGAATGAGAACGAAACATAACGATGACGTTCATTGAATGATGAATGAAAGTTAATGAATGATGATAAACGATAATAATAAGATTATCTATTTGTACGTATGATGCATGATCGCATATGAAAGTAACGAACGGTTTTAAGCGAAAGTAAAATATTTTATTTATAAAACTAGAACTCATTCAACGAAGCTGACTTTTTATGTATTTTCCAAATGGCAGGTGATTGTTGTTGAGGATGGCATGAGGCAACTCCTTGGCTTATTTTGGATGAGGATGGCATGGGGCAACTCCTTGGCTTATTTTGGATGGCATCCATTTTATATAAAAATGTTGTTTTTGTGATGTATTGCAAACAATGAGATTTTGTAATGATTAATAATGTTGTATTATTTTGTAAAAAGCTATTATTCATAATAGAAATGGTTTATTAAGTATTCTGCTGTAATGTTTTAGTAAATGTAAATGTATATTTTATGTTTTATGTGCAATGATTATTCGACTGTGAGCGTCTCGGGAACAGAGCATTAAAGAATCTATAAATATTTAATTTTTAAAAACATGAATCATTATTTAATTGATGTTAAAATGTCTTATGTGAAATATTATTCTTGAAACTCCTTGTTGGTAAAAACACGCTTTTTAACATAAAAGACTTTTGTAGATGAATGTTGTTACATATGATCTAATGACTGAATAATATAATAAAATGAAAGATCTATAAATAAAAAGAGAGTCTTCTCACTAGAAGCAAACAAGAAAAGATGGAAGGGTTGATGTAGAATGCTTGAAATCTTTAAAAATCACTTGGTCTTCAACAATGACACTTGAATCATCCAAGATTTGTAGAAAATGAGTTGTAAGTCAAATGAAGGGGAGGGAGAGGGAAAAGAGTGTGTTGGGTGGTGTTGGTGAATTGTGTTGGGAAAGTATGGGGTTTGCTGTATTAGTAGCACCCTACGTCTGTTGGAACAATAGCCTTCATGTTGTTTAGTCAACATGGGGAGAAGAGTTTTGCAAAAATAAAAAGGAGGCAAGCAACTTTGTACATCACTTTTTCTTTATCACCAAAAATGTAATCTTTCATATTTTCGTTAAATTAATAGTTAACCCCGTTATGTACTTGTAAGGGCCATTCTGTCATTTATGAAACTATGTGGGTTACTTATGATTGTTTCTTTTTATGTTGTATTAATTCCTTAAATTAAGACTTAATAATTTTGTTTACTAAAATAAACATGATGATGATGATAATAATAATATAATAATAATAATATAATAATAATATATAATAATAATAATAATAATAATAATAATAATAATAATAATAATGATGATAAAAACCATAATAATAATACTTATAATTTAACTTTGCTTATTATGATAAATTTTCATAACAAGAATACTAAAAATAAAATAATAATAATACTAATAGAAATAATAATTTGTAAAATTTAATTAATTAATAAGTTAAAATGTTTAAAACCTAAAGTTTAATTAAGTTGAGAGGGCCTTTATGACAATTTAAGTTGAGGGGGCCTTTATGACATTTGAAAAATTAAAATGAAAAATTTCACATAAAATAACAAACTTAAAAACCATAGGGACTAAAGTTGTAAACTTTTAAAAGCCAACCCAACTCCCATTCTCTTTCCTCGATTTACTATTCGCGGTCACCGGTCGCCGAACCTCCGGCGCGACGTCGATGAGGTTTAAAAAACTCATCATTCACTTAAAACCCCTCAATTAACCATTCCTTTCATTGCTAGAACATGGATCGAACCTGTAATCGTCATTAAACCAACCAAAACGTCTGTTTCGATAAGGAATCAATCGAAACTGATAACCACAATAAAGTTCCAACCGTTCAACCCTCAAATCGTGATAATAATCAAATTAATAGAACATAAACGTACATTTAATCATTGTGAATTCAATGACGCATTTAATTTCATTCGGAGCAACCGTTAATCCATCAAATTGAAATCTTAAACCTTCGCAACCCAACTTGAATTTGTTGGAAGTATAAACGAACACATGAGAGCTATATAAATGGTGCAAATTGCTCAAAAAGAGCCTTTTCACTCCATGTAATGTCGATTGCCCCAATAACACACACGCACACGCAATTGATCATCGCCTTCTTCTTGTTCCTGTCGCGTTGATCAATCATCTTGCATCTCCAAGTTCACTTCAATCTGGGTAAATTGAACACATAGATATACTTGATTTTACATGGGGAATCAAAGCCTCATGTTTATTTCAGTAATCATCGTTGTTGGAGATTTATTTTGGATCAAAATCATATTAAGGTTCATATGGATTTTTCGGGTTTTCATTATCACAAGTTTTAAAAATAAAATTAGGATTATAGACATATACGGGCTTCTAGCCCGCCGGTCAACATACACATGGAATGCAAAAGGGACCTGGGTTCGAACCCGGGCACCTGCAAATTGTTTTTTTTTGTTTCAATTACTTTTATTTCCATAAAATCATATAAATGTTATTAGATTATTGTAAAAATCATCTTAATAATTAATACTATTTCAAATGTATTTATTATTTTCCGAAATATTTAGAAATTATAATTTGATATTTTTTTTATTTTTAGATGTCAAATGTTGTAAAAGTATATAATTATTTACAAGTTTGAGATTATATAAAAAATTATTTTTAAAATCTTTATTTAGTTTCTAAAAATTCTAAAACATTAATTTTCTATTTCTTATTTATCAAAGGTTTACATATTATGAACCTTTATAAGGATTACTCAAAAGTTTAAAAACATTATAAATCAAACCTAAATACTTTTAAACTATTTTGCAAGTTATTCAAATAAATAATTATTCAATTAATTATTTTTTACTATGTTTTAAATAATTAATTATTAAATGAATTAATTCTTTTCACATTTTGTTAGGATCGTGTACTCGACGAATACTAACAGATTTACGCGTGTGCCAAATCAAATAGTGCGGAATCCTATTTGATTGGCGATCCAATCATTGAGAACGCACGTAGAATCAATTAAAGATTGAATCTAAATGTTAAGAACGATTAGCAATCAATCTACTACAATCTATGAAGTTGGAACAGGTTGTTAGAGGTCTCTGGACGGCTAGGGTACGTGTAGGTATCGAATTGTTCAAAGTGTCTCTTTTTTTCACGAATTAAGTGGTATTTATAGATTAGGGTTTATCAATCGTGCGACTGGAGCATTAGCATGGTTCAGTCGTGCGATTGAGTCATGTTGTTGATCCATTTGCACGACTGAGTGTTCAGTCGTGCGACCAAGTCAATCTCATGTTACAATCATACGACTGATCTAGTCTCCTGATTCATTCGTATAACTGGTTCATTAGCATGAAGTTGTTCATGCGTATGGTCCATTAGCATGGGCCAATCACATGAGAACTTTATATGATTAAGTTTGAATATGTTTCATAATTATTATTTGAATTTGATCTATTCAAACAACCACAAACCTATATAATTAGTTCAATAAGCGTTAACCTACTAATCAATAAAGTAATAAACATTATAAGCACAACACACATTGTATTTCATTAAGTACCCATTCAATTACATATGTGTAAGACAATAAAGACATTTTACATTAAGTTCAGAAACTAGGGACACATGTATCTACAAACTCCCCCTTAGACCTAGTTTCATCTAATGTCTTACATCCTTCATAAGCTCCTCATACTTCTTGTACTTTTCTTCTCTTGTGACTCCTGCATGTATTTAAAAAGCAAAACAGAGTCGTATCATATTCTGAATTATAGAGCTTGCATAATATCTTGTGAGTCATAGAACAGTGGCCACTTGTATAATGTATAGACATCATCGGCAGACAAATTAGTAAGCCACATCGGGTCAAACACCCCGATAGTTTCCATACTACCATTCTTGTTCAACACTATAACTGTCTCTCCTGTTATCCAATCATAGTACCACCATTTAAAGTATGGAATGAAGTCCTGTGGCATTTCTCGTAGAGGGATCTTAGACATTGTGCGAGGAGGACTCCACTTCAGCACTATTTTCGGTTTTCCAGTTATGGCATCAACCTCAGATCATCTGATATACCTCGTTGGTTGTTGAGGTTTGAAGTTGACCCATCTGGTGTGGTACTCTCTCTTTAGAGCTGCTTCAAACCAGCCTGACATCTTATGAGGGTCAGCGTATAGCAATTTCAACTTTGCTAACTGGTAAAGCTCAAAACTAGGAAGAGTCTTCAGATCGTGTGGGAACCTAAAGTACTTAATCCCCTTCTCACGTTTAACTGCATAAACATTGAGATCTTCAAAATATGCCCACGCTATGATTTTGCCCGACACCTTGTGATGTTTCTTCACTTTGTAAAGCTTGGTATAGACAGCTGACGTTGGAGCATTGCGTTGGGCTCTTATTTCTTCAAAGCATGTAGCCCATTCCGCCTTTGGATATTTATGTCAACTTCTGAGGCTTGGGCCTTGTCTTCTTTCTTTTCAGACTCTTGTTTCATTTTATCCAGAGTCTCAAAAGTTTCACTAACTAAAGTGTCGCCCAGATTGGGAACTACATTACCCTCATTGTCAGTGTACTCTGGATAATGTTGATCCGTGACATCTTCAATCTCGATCTCATCAACGTCGTTGAGCTCGTCATCACTTTCCACATGGACTGTAGGAGCATCTTTCACGATCTCATCAGGATTGAGTCGGAACATTTCAGCGGTTGCTCGTCGGTGAGATCATGAATTATATCTCCTTCTTCAGGAGTGTAATTCACCGATCTCCTGACTATCCCCTGCAGATCAAGAATCATTGTGAGTTGAGTCTTGATCTGATGGAGGGGAGCAACATCATATTCATCTCCTTGAAAATTTGGATCTGCTTGATTTAAAACATGTAACACATCAACCATTAGTAAATAGTCAAAGCAGTAAACATCAATAACAAATATAAATATTAATTACATAACATTAATCCAAAAGTTCAATTACAAATTGTTTTTCAAGTACATAAATATCTAAACATTACTTTTCCCTTGAATGGTTGGCGCATCAGTAGGATTGGTAAAGGATGATGGGGCTCTCTGGTCTTGATTTTTCTTTGTGCGCCTCTCTTGACCTTGAGCTGATGTAGATGCAGCTGCATCTCCTTCTTCATCATCATCATCATCGACATCATCACCTCCCTCTATATCATCACCATGATCATCATCAGTAGCATCCACATCATCATCACTGTTATCATCATCTCCATCACCTTCTTGGATCTTTAGAGGCTCATCTTTGGATCCCTTCAGTCTCAGCATAAGCTTCTTGTTCTGGGCCTCTAAATCATGTATCCTCTGTACTGAGGATGTATGTATCTCTCTCAGCTCTGTGATCTCTTAGCTTTGAGCCTCAATCCTCTGAATGGATGAGGCATGTGTCTCATGCAGCTCCTCAATCTGTTGGCTCTGAGCCTCGATCCTCTGGGCTTGGGAAATTGAGCTCCATCAGCTGATTAAGCTGAGAGGCTCTCTGTTCATCCGTCGCCAGCAGCTTCAGTACTAACCGGTTAAGGTTAGCTAGCTGTTCCTCCAACCTGACAGATGGGTAAGAGGATCCAAAAACAGTTGGGACCTGTGATGAGGTCCCTGCTCCGTGAGTGGTGGTGGTGGTGGTAGTGGATGTAGAGAAGATTGGGGTGGTATAGATGTGAGTAGCTGTGGATGACTTGTAGTGGTGGTGGATGGGAAGTGGGTAACTGGTGGAGTTGTGGTAGGTGAAGTGGTAGTAGGTGGAGTGGTGGTAGTGGTGGTAGTAGGTGGAGTGGTGATAGTGGTGGTAGTAGGTGGAGTGGTGGTAGTGGTGGTGGTGATAAACGTCATCCTCCTCCTCTTCTTCTACATCCCGTGGGGCTGAGCCATCCATTTTTTCCTCGAACCCCTCGAGGTGGATGCTCCCCCTGGGACGTTAGGCTGATATGGGGTGTAGGTTGGATCAGTCATAGCCTCCCCAAACCTCCTGGGCGTTCACCAACCGCCCTAATCCCTCGCTCGGTGGCAACCACCTTGCTGCCCACCGTTTGAGTCAACGACTCTTCATCTTCCTCTTCCTCCTCATCAGGTTAGAAGTCCTAATGGAAACCTGTTGCCTCTGTCCCACCTTGGGTGGATGCTGGAGATGTTATATCAGCAATGGGGGCCCTCAATTGAGTGGGCCCTGCATCTCCACTTTCACCGCTATCATCGTCGTTGGAATCATTGTCCGGGAGCACAAGTTGCTCAACATCAGAATCACTGTCTGTGTGGCGCCATTTACGCCTCCTTGGCGCCACGTAATCAACCCTGGCCAGATGCCCGAAGAGTCTTTTCACAGGGGGCTTGACTTGCTTCCCCCTGTAGACCTTCATGCGGCCCAAGGTCGTATCATCCATAATATCCAACGCCACAACATCGTGGCTCTCCTTGGGCAGATAGGGAAGCTTCTCATCAATGATCATTTGGAGAACCTCCAGATTCTCTATCAGATAAGAGAATATCATGCTTGAGAAGCTGAAAGGGTGGTTTAGAACCAGTGCCACATAGGCATTTTGAATCTGGTCTGAAAGATCATCAAACCCACCCCTTCTCGAAGCCAAGCACTTAAGGATGACATGTGCTAAGTACTTGTACTGGGGACACAGGTTGCTCTTGTTGAGCACACCTGCATTAATATGCCCAGCGTACTTCATCCTTAAGAAGCACCCTCTCACAGTTAGAGGGTGAAGTCTAGTAGGTTGATCAACATCATCACCCAAAGCAAGTACACGTCGTATATCCTCAGCAGTGACCTCGACAGCCTGACCAAAAATACTACTGCGGATGCTGTATGGCTCATGTGTACGGTCAACCGATGCCCCCTCCTAGAAGGCCTGCTAAATAGACCTATAGGGAGTGCATGGTGTGGATATAGCCCTGTAAATCCTGGATCGCTTAAGGGATGTGATAATCCTCGCAAACTCGGCGCCATTCCGAGTAGTGGCATCTAAATGAGCACATATGTTGTGCTTAGGGTTGATGGACCACCTGTCAGCCATAGATCTGTAATACAAGACACATAGACATTAGATCACCACATATCAAAAATCAATTCTAATTAGCTTGGTTGAATTCAGTCTGGTTTAATCATGTGATTGAACCATGCGACTGTGTTCAATCGGTTGACCTGGCATGCGACTGGGTTCAATCGGGTGACTGAGCAGGCGACTCAGTTCAATCGGGTGACTAAGCCTGCAATTGGTTCATTAGACCGACTGAGCTCATTCGCATTATCCATTCGGCCGATTGAGTCATTCGACCAGCTCAATCGCGCGATTGGAGTTCATCCTGGTGTCCAGTCGCATGACCCACTATTCGGTTAACTGAAATTCGAATTTGAACCAAATCATGAAATTAGACGTCGTGTATCGGTTCCTTAGACTCGCAATCATTATACTAATAACCTAATAAGCTTGATTTCAACATTTTGCATAGTTTAGTTAGGTTATTTGTCCATTTCAATGTCGGTTCTTGTAAAGGCCGAGAATCACAATTAGGGCTCGAATCAAACAAACTTCAGTTACAAAACACCGCAGTGTACCTGTATAACAAGTAGAACTCGTCAGAATGTCGAAATTAGGAGTGAAAATTGGTCAGTGAAAATTTCGGTAGAGCAACGGTACAGTGTGCGATTTTAGGGCGATTAGGGGGTGATGAGGTTATGCGATCGACTATGGCCTTATTTATACTGAGTCTGGTTTCAATCGGCCGACTGGACCCATTCGCTCTGTTCATTCGGGCGATCGGACCTCTGTCGTGCAATTGTTTAGTCGATCACATTCAATCGGCCGACTGGATTTCAATCAGGAAACTGGCTCATTCGCACAGCTCCATTCGGTCGACTGGCTCAATCTGATATGCCATTCGGGTGAATGGTTCGTACTCAAGTGTCATTAGGCTGTCTAGTGCATGAGTATGGTCCATTCGTACGGTTGGTCCATACTCATGGTCTAGCCGTGCGATTGGATCATACTCATGATTTTGACTTTATGACCATTCCACACTTAATCCCTTTTAACTTTTGATTAAACGTTATGAGCATTCGATCATCTCAGACATGATCATTTTAACTTGGAAAACTTTTGATCACCTCAGACATGATCCTTTTAAACAATTTGTCACCTAAGACGTGACTGATTTTACATTTGAAAACATATGTGGTCACCTCAGACGTGACCCTTTTAGGTGATTAAAGGCCCTATTGAATTCCATGGCGTAGTCCGATATCTAACAAACTGGATTGATGAAATTTAAACAAAATAAAAGACTTAAAACTGAAATACAACACTAAAACTTGTTTTTGTGGTTTTGTGTGAGGTGTAAATCCTAAGATAGAAATCTAATGGATTCATTTCCTGAAAAGGCAGCTTCAATTCATTTTGACCATAAATGGACCAATTCAATTTGGAATCATACAGGCAAGTCAAATCATTCGGGACATGTTATCAAAACCTTTTTGATGCTCTGTTCTTGTTTTTCATCTAGAGTCGTTAGCAAGTTTAGGAAATCATACTAGTACTATTATATCCCCACATTGATTTGGACTTTCAAGATTGTAGCCACGATGATTATCTGGTCCTCTTAAATCCATACACAGACTTCTGACACGGATTAGTGATAGTTTAAGGTTTGATTATTTTAACAAGCATTTGTGGATCCCACACTTATATGGTAATCAACATTCCTCAGGAGATTTTTGAGCGGTCTCAGGGTAGTTTTCAAGAAGAAACTATTCTTAGAACTTTCAAAGAGAAGCCAAGCCTCAGTCAGTGCCACCGCACAGCAGAGAGGTGGCAAACGACAATGAATTCTAGAGTATATAGATTATGCTTATCCTTAGGTTAGTTCCACCGCATAATAGAGAGGCACATAACCTATCTTCTTGTTTGAGCAATTTATCTTTTTGCACAGATCTCACCAACAACATAGGTTATTAGTTTGATTGCTTTTGCATTTTTTTCATGTGCTTTTGCTCATATTTTGGTCTTACGCTCATATTTGTGGCGTTTATTCTGCTCGTCACCCCTTATTGGAATTTTGTTGATTGTGTTAACCAGGGATAAGATGATAACCCACAACTTGTTGAACAACTTAGTTTGTTCTTGAGATCACCAACAAGGTCTAATCATCCATTGTGTTGAATCTACCGACATATCATCTGTGGTCTAGCAATCTCTAGGTCTACTTTCTTTGTGTTACCTTAGTAGTAGCTAGTTTTACTATTGTTTTTCCTTTTATGTTGCTCAGACTACACAGACTTATACTTTGAATTTCGCATCTTATTCAATTTAAACTTTTAAAGTCCCAATTGGTTTGTTCCTGTGTACTATCATTTTCCAAAGTCATTGAATCGGTATCATAGATACGATCTAGTTTGTATCAGCTAGCCTCTCCACCTCCCTCGTTTTTTAAATAATGTTACTAAATAAACCTATTCTCCCCCTAAAATTCTAAAATTGTAACCGATTTACGTTTTTTAGGATTTTAATAGGCGACGAAATAATACCAATTTAATTAAATACTTAAAATACAATAGATAAATAAAGAAAATAAAAATTAAAAGATACATAGACTATACGCATCGGACTACACATGGTCATTTTCAGGAATTACATCACTTTTCTTTTTAACACCGTTGACCTCTAACAAATATAGAAAACGTGGTTTATCAAAAGCCTTTGTATAGAGGTTAGCGCGTTGAAAATCAGTATTTATTTTAATCACATCGATTAGGTTCTTTTCAAAACAATCACGTATAAAGTGCTATTTTATGCCGATGTGTTTGGTCTTTGGATGTTGGACCGGATTTTTAGTTACTGCAATTGCAGTAGAGTTATCAACAAAAATAGGAGTAGAAGAGAAATTCAAACCGTAGTCCCGCATTTACTGTTAAATCCATATGATTTGTGAACAGCAACTTGCAGCAGCAACATATTTGGCTTCACAGGTTGACAAAGGAACCGAGGTCTGCTTCTTACACTGCCAGGTCACTAATCTTCTCCCAAAGAATTAACATCCCGCTGATGTAGACTTGTAGTTCATCTTGCAGCCACCATAATCTGAGTAACTATATGTTGTTAGCTCAAAGTCATCGTCATGAGGGTACCACAACCTAAGTGTTGGAGTACCCTTCAGATAACGAAAGATCCTTTTGACCCCTATCAGATGGTTAACTTTTGGCTTTGCCTGATATCTTGAACATAAACATGTCGCATACATGATATCAGGTCTTGAGGTAGTGAGGTACATGAGAGATCCATCATTCCTCGGTACATGGTGGCATCGACCAGATCACCATTCTCGTCGGGTGCTACATCATGGTTTGTAGCAAGTGGAGTCCTAGCCGCGGAAGCATTCTCCATGTCAAACCGACTGAGAATATCTCCTACATACTTGGTCTGATGTAGGAAAATCCCTTTTGGTGTCTAATCCACCTGTAACCAGAGAAAGAATTTCATCTCGCCCATGGCACTCATTTCAAAGTCAGCCTTCATTACTGCTTCAAACTCTTTACATAGATCTTCGTTCTTTGAACCGAAGATTATGTCATCTACATAAATTTAGACCAACAGTAAATCACCATCATTTTCTTTAATGACCAGTGTGCAGTCAATAACTCCTCTGTGAAACCCATGTTTCACAAGGTGAGTGGAGAGTTTCTCATACCAGGCTCTAGGAGCTTGATGAAGCCCGTATAAAGCCTTGTCAGTTTGTAAACTCTGTCCTGATGATATGGATCCTCAAATCCCTCGGGTTGACTAACATACACTGTCTCTCAGATTTCACCATGAAGGAATGCACTCTTCACATAAAGTTGATAAACTTTAATCTTCATGTACGATGTGTAGGCAAGGAAGATACGGATTGCTTCCATTCTTGCCACGGGTGCAAACACTTCATTGTAGTCTATGCCCTCGACTTGTCGAAATCCTTGAACAACAAGTCGAGCCTTATTTCTGATAATCACGCCTTGATCATCTTTCTAGCATTTCAAGACCCATTTGGTGCCATGACCTTAGCACCTTTAGGTCTATCCACCAGAGTCCATACATCTAACTTCTTGAACTAAGAAGTTCTTCTTGCATGGCACTCACCCATGCCTTATCATTCAGGGCTTCACTAACATACTTTGGCATAAACTGAGACACAAATCAACGATAGGCACCATCGTGAAGGTATCCCTTTTCCATCACCGAGGCATAATCAGCTGAGTACAGTTGATTCTGGTCTGAACTCCTGATCTCACATCCCCAATGACATTATCCAAAGGATGATAGACATTTAGGTGTGATCCAAGAGTGGTTGGAACATCTACCTCAAAATCACATTATGAACATTTGGTTCAGTATCTGAGGCAGTGGGAGTCTGAGGTTCCGAAGACTCAAAGGCATCAATGTCAGATGCTTGTGGACTTGCCGTTAGAGGAACCTGTTGTTCCTGAGTGGCCTGATCATTCTCCACGTCTTCATCATCAGAGGAAAAGTCACTTCCCTCGAGTGCTCCCCCTGAGTTGGTAGATGAATCACCTTGTAAGCCGGATGATGTAGATTCCTGAGATGGTGTGTTTAGAACATTATACATCATCTTTGTTGCTAACTCATCATCAGACGTGTAGAGTGGGATGTTGAAGGACTTGAAGAATCCATAATAGTCAAAAAAGAAGGCGGGTCCTTTTCCAGCAGGTGGTGTGGTGTATCTCTGAACATCAATGTTATGCCACACTTCTACTTGACCCATTGAGTTGTTGTAAACTCTCTTGTTCGGTATGTTGTATCCTAGAAAGATACCTTCATCAGCCTTCTCGCTGAATTTTCCCTCCCGAGTCTTCTTCAGTAGGGTGCACGGAGCGCCAAACGGCTCAAGATACTCTAGATTAGGTTTACGTCGTTGTAGTAACTCGTAACACGTCTTTCCATGGCGTTTAATGACCAGAACTCGATTTAGCGTATAACACGCATTTGCAACTGATTCATTCCATCAAGGGATAGGCAGTTTTGAGTTTGCTAGCATCGTCCGTGCTGTCTCTATCAAGGTGCGATTCTGCCTTTCAGTAACACCGTTCATCTGAGGAGTGTAGGCAGAAGTGAACTGATGTACAATTCCCTTTTCCTTGCAGTAAGCCTCCATCCATTGATTCTTGAACTCGGTTCCGTTGTCTGAGTGCACTTGCCATACCTTCAACTTGTATAGGACTCCAGAGTAGTTACTAATTCCTTGAATGACTCAAATGCTTCTGATTTGGATTTCAAAAACATCAACAAGAGAATCTTGAGTAGTCATCGGTAACTACATAGCAGTACAAGTCGTCTGTGATGCTTCTTGTATTGACTGGACCAAACAGATCCATGTGAAGAAGTTCAAGAGGAAGTTTGATGGAATGAACTTTCTTTTTCTATGAGACTTCTTCGTCTGTTTGCCCTTCTTGCACGCAACACAGAAATCTGGAAGTTGGAAGTTTTTGATGTTAACTCCTCTCACTAGATCATTCTGGATCAAGTGATTCATCTTCTGTGGATTAATGTGTCCCATTCTCCTATGCCAGGAGATGGAATCCTTCTCAAGGCTTTTGACAAGAAGCACTAAACTTTATGATCCATTGTGGAGGCCTTTGATAGATCTAAGACATAAAGGTCCTTATATCTTGAGGCAGACATTAAGACATGATCCTCCGGGATGACATAGTCCTTTTTCAGGACATAGCACTTGTTGTTGTCAAATACTACCTTAAAACCTTTATCACAAATTTGAGAAACAGAAAGCAAGTCATTTTGAAGTTGTTGAACATAGTTTACCTTGTCAAACTTCACTTTCTGATTACCTACTTCCCCTTGAGCTGTGATGTACCCACCTTTGTTTCCAGCAAACGAAACATGACCTCCTTTTATCTGTTTGATGTTTGATAAGAGAGCCCTGTTCCCTGTCATGTCCTGGATGCTCTGCTATCTATAATCCACGTGTTGGTTTCACAGCACTATAGCGAACACCCTGCACATTCAATTGAAACATTAGTTTAGGTTAGGGACCCAAGCCTTTACCGGCTTGGGTGTCCCAGAGGCATCACACATCATAAAAGTAACCCATTGACCGTTTAAGGGTGAGGGAAGCTAGATGTCTTCTTGTTCTCATTATCAGACAATAAGGTTGATTTTTCCTTCCATAAGCCAGCTTTGTGTAAGGCCTGTTTGTGATAAACAGATGACTGGATAATGTGTTGAACCTTAGGTTCACTATCCCTTTTAGGTGGTGTCACTGAGTTCCTCTTAAAGGAGCTAGGTTTTGGTTCCGGAAGTTCAACTTTCCTCCTCGGTGTCTGATAATAAGGACTGAGATGCAATGTGTCCATACTCTCCACAGCTGTAGCATGATCTGCTTTCAACTTTACGATTTAACAGTTTTTATGGAGATGTATGTGACACACGGTTGACCTTACTCTGTTTAGTTTTGACTCTTCTTGTTAGAATTTTTGGTTGGTTTAACAAAGTTAATTGCTTTAACATTTTTGACATCTCTTCCATTTTGTTTACCTGGACTTTGACATGAAACCCATGATTGGTTAACATTACTGGTCTTTTTAGATTCAGATTTGACTGTGGTTGACCCAGACTTAACCTTAACCTGTTTAAATTGTTTGTCCAGATTAACAAAAGGCATTTTACGTTTTGCCTTTGAAGTGGCTTCCTTTTGTTTAGTACCAGATTCATCAGATGTACATGTGGAATCTGGATCACTTACAAGAAGAGTGGACACCACATGATCCTTGATTGGATTGTTATTAATTGGTTTACTTTTAGTATTCATCAAGGTCTCATGTGGTGGTGGAACCACTCTATAACCCAATCCCTCCCCATTATTACGCTCTCTCACTAAGTGTTGGACTATGTGTGAAGAACTTGTCCAACTATGCAGTTTTTGCTTTAAGGAATTAACTTCTACTTCTAAAACTGCCTTTTGTTTCTTATTGTCCTCTAGGGAGTTAAGATAGAACTTAATGTCATTTGATTGGTTAAAAGCTACAACTCCGGTTTCCCTAAGTTGTTTGTTCAACAGTTCTATCTTTTCTTATAACTGAGCTCATTTTGTTTAAGAATTCTATTAGCTTCAGTGCATAGTTCCAAGTCCTTTACTAAGTTATCATTATGATCTAATAACCTAGAAAATTTTAAATCAATGCTTTCCCTAAATTTATTACATTCAGAACAAACAAGATTATTGAAAAGTTGCTCAGTAGTACTTACCTGAGAGGGTTCTAATGAATCAGCCATCAATGCAGAGTCTGGTGTTTCTGGTGCTGGTGATTCTAACGTTGTTGTAGTTTTCCCTTCTTCAGGCAGGTGATTGACCACGGGTGCAGTCTCTTCTTGTTTGACATCGCGATTTCGACTGCAATATCTCCTTCACTAGCAGAATCATCATCTATATCCTCCACACTAGCAATATTGGATTTCCCGGTGAGACAAACCGAAAGCTCCAGTCCTGTTCTGCATCAACATGAGCAGTCAAGGCTTTGGGATCCTTGCTTGACGAAGTAGGACTGCTGGTGGGTTTATCATGACAATTGAAGGAGGAGAAACGATTCCCATTGCCAGTCTTCTTGGGTTTCACGCACTCCTTTTTGAAGTGCCCCATTTTCACCACAGTTGAAACAAGTCACCTTGGTCTTATTGAAGCCAAAGGTAGTGTCCTTAGTTGCAACCAAATTCTGTTCGGTCTTCTTGGCAAACTTCTTAGCTCTTCGGACAGCACTTGCTAAGGCCCACATTATATCCATCCTTTCCAGCTCTGTCTCGTCCACCTGCTCGTAATCCTCATCAGCAAGATGGCAATTCCCAATTTTACCAGCAATTAGTCCATCATAGGAGTGAACTACCGCAGCTAAGAGATCCATGTGCTCTTTTGCTACCTCAACTGTCACATTACTGAAATTCTCGATGTTCAATTTTGCTGCATTGGCATCAGGTACGATGTATTGGGTACCAGACGACCCTGACGTTTCTAACCCTGAGTAGATGCTTGAGCGGACCAGCTGAGCTTGATACAAAAGCTTTCTAAAGAGGTACTCCAGATGTTTTGGCTTGTGGAGTCGCGTTGTACAGCGCTAGATTCTGATCATAGGAAGACTTTTATGCTCTATACTTCATCCTCAGCTCTTCCTCTCTCAACTTCAGAATGAAATCATTATATCTAACTTCGTTAGCATATCATTCTGTCTGAGATTGGAGACAAATGAAACCCATTTCTCTGGCAGCCCATCTGCAAAGTTAGACACTTTGTCCTCCATTGACATCGATACTCCATGAGTGTGCATCTCACTCATCAAGTGGTAGAACCTATCAATAACATCATCTAGACTTTCTTTTCCCATCGAGGAGAAGTTGTCAAACTCCTTCTTTAAATCCTTAGCCTTTATGGCCTTCAATGATGTGTTTCCATCATACCTTTTATCCAATGCATCCCATAGTTTCTTTGCTTGCGTATACTCTGAGAACTGATGGAAAATATCCTTCGGAATTGACCGTGTAGGCAAAGCATAGACTTTTTTTTCAGCATTGTACTTGACTTTTTGTCCATCAGTCATGCCACCTAGTGTAAGTTTGACACCATCAGCTGCTATTGGCATGCTGTACACCGTCTCTATAGATTCCCACAGATTGGGATCTACTCCATTTAAGTAGATCTCGAACGTTTCTTCCATTGTGGGTATTCGTCTAACGTGATAAGCGGGGTTTGTTGTGATTCCCCACTTCATTCTCCAGTAGCAGTAAGTTCTGAATACGTGAGTCTCTCCCTGCTGTGAATGCTGAGTATTGGTCCTCCATTGCTATAAACTTTAACTTTAAACCAAACTGTTTTATTTGTGCGAATGAAGGTGTGTGATTGGGCTATTCGGGCGATTGAACTATGCGGATGGTTCAATCGTGTGACTGAACTAATACGGATGGCTCAGTCGGGCGAATGAACTAATGCGGTTGAACAATGTGAATAGACTGCTCAGTCGTACGAATGGGAGTACAAACGAGTCCAATCATGCGAACGGGGGATGCGTATGAACTTATTCGTGCGATTGAGTCAATCGTGCGACTGAACCTGCTGGATTTCGAAAATACATAGGTTTAAGTGTTTTGGACGCAAAAACACAATTCTTGCTAACCCTAATTGTCGTATGCCGGAAAAAACTAAACTTTACGATCAGGAGACGTCTAAAACCCGATTTGACACAAAAAATTGTGTTTTTTGAGTGTAAAACACAATTATTATATCAAAACGATTGAATCACACGTAAATCTAGAGCCAAAGCTCTGTACCACTTGTTAGGATCGTGTACTAGACGAATACCAACAGATTTACGCATGTACCAAATCAAATAGTGCGGAATCCTATTTGATTGGCGGTCCAATCAGTGAGAACGCATGTAGAATCATTACATATTGAATCTAAACGTTAAGAACGATTAGCAATCGATCTACTACGATCTATGAAGTTGGAACAGGTTGCTAGAGGTCTCTGGACAGCTAGGGTATGTGTAGGTATCGAATTGTTCAAAGTGTCTCCTTTTTTCACGAATTAAGTGGTATCTATAGGTTAGGGTTTATCAATCGTGCGACTGGACCATTAGCATGGTGCAGTCGTGCGATTGAGTCATGCGGTTGATCCATTCGCACAACTGAGTGTTCAGTCGTGCGACTGAGTCAATCTCATGTTACAATCATGTGACTGATCCAGTCTCCTGATTCATTCGTACGAATGGTTCATTAGCATGAAGTTGTTCATGCGTATGGTCTATTAGCATGGGCCAATCGCATGAGAACTTCATATGATTAAGTTTGAATATGTTTCACAATCATTATTTGAATTTGATCTATTCAAACAACCACAAACCTATATAATTAGTTCGATAAGCATTAACCTACTATTTAATGAAATAATAAACACTATAAGCACAACCACACATTGTATTTCATTAAGTACCCATTCAATTACATATGTGTAAGACAATAAAGACATTTTACATTAAGTTCAAAAACTAGGGACGCATGTATCTACACATTTTATACTCACCCATTACTTAATCAACTATTAATAATAATCAAGTAATATTTATTATTCAATTTCACTAATGATTTATTTTTGTTTTAAATCCTAATTATTAAGTCAATTTAATCCATCTTTAGGGAATAAAAATATAATTAGTTACATAATTGTACTTAACCTAATTATTAAAACCCCAAATTCCCATTGAAACCCTATTTCCCGTATGATCGTTAATCTTATCTTTAAACTTAAACTTGAAACTTATAGGTTTAGGTATCTTGTAAAAGAAATCGTTGGAGCACCATTTACATTATTTGATATTACATTTAACATCAACTTATATCATGTGAGTTTTCATGTCTCTTTTTTATCTTATTTCACACCTTTTGGGGTGAAACATGTTAATGTATAAACTTATACTTGTAAACGTCTTGATACTTGTAAATGCACTAGAAATTCACCTTTAATTTTGTCATGGTTATTTGTAATATTATGAGACTTATATGATAAACATTATATGTTGACAATCATTAACTATTGATAGCCTGGCAACATCATAGATCTATGGGCCTGACAAGCCTATTTGGTGCTAAAGCCAAGGTTATTGGCAGCTCCTGATGACGTATACGTGTTCTTCATGAGAACCAAGTACACTTAGCTAATCGTTATAACTTGTAATGGATAACTTATGTGACATGTTCATAACATAATAATTATAACTTAACTTATGTGACATTTTCCGACTAGGCACGATTCACAAACTTGGTTCATGTGTTCCAAACGTGGCAAGCCTCTTACGAGCTGTTTCTCTTGGCCATGAGATGCATGGTCTCAAAACTTATGTGGCCGAGGCGTGCATGCCATCTCCATACTTCATCTTTGATTTTGGTTTGTAAACATACCGGAGTACCAATTTTCATCTTTATCTTATAAAGACGATTTTGGGTTCTCATTACTTTCATTAAGAGTTTATCGTTTTCATCATGCATGGTTAGAAATTGGTTCTTCATTCGAATGTCACAACCCATCTTGGTTGCTTGACCGAGACTAAATATATTACTTTTTAGCTCGGGTATATAATAAACATCGATAAGTAATCGTTGTTCACCATTTTTTCCTTCAAACAATATTGAACCTTTTCCTTTTATATCGATAAACGTCCCATCCCCAAATCTTACCTTCCACGTGATCTTATGATTTAATTCATTAAAGAATATACGATTACCTGTCATGTGGTTGCTCGCCCCGCTATCCAAGTACCAAACGTCATGGTCAATTGGGTTTGGTTCGTATTTCTTTAGGGATAGGTTTTCTTCATTCAATAACACTTCCTCATGCATGAACACAGCAACCCTGGTTTCTTGAGCCTTTGTTTTATTTGCTTCTTGAAGTTTTTGAATTCTTTCGGGACAACTAGAGGCGAAGTGCCCTAGTTTATCTCAACGGTAGCATAAGATCTTGGAGCGTTCTTTCTTTTGCTTGTCTTTATTTCGGTTTTGAGTGCCTTGATCACTAGTACCTCGGTCTTGTCCCATGTTTCTTCCTCGCCCCATTCCTCGGTTCGAGCGGCCTCGGCCCCTTGAATCTTGGGCTCGAGAGCCACTTGATGTTTCCCCACTTGAGAACATGAGTTTCGTTTAAATACCACTGGATAGTTCTTCTTCTCGTATCCTTTCTTCATAAGCTTTAAGTCTACCAATGACTTCCTCGAATCCGGTTTTATTTAGATCAAGTACTTGTTCGAGTGAGGCCACGATTTGAATATACTTACTTCTTGGGAGGGTCTTTAAAAAAATTTCACAAGTTTTTTTTCATAAATCGTTTCTCCAAGAGCCGCAGATTTAGATGCTAAGCTCGGTAACTTAGCGGCGAGTTCATCAATCGTCTCGGACTCACTCATCTTTAGGTTATCGAACTCTAGCACTAAAGTTTGCAAACGTGCTTCCTGGACCCGATCAGCCCCGAGGTGTCGAGTTTTGATTGCATCCCATATGCCTTTGCCGTATCTTGACTACCGGCTTGCATTATCAAGGTCTCGGGTATGGATTGAAACAATAGAGCGATTGCCAAGTCATACTTGTCTGCTACGTTGGTTGCCCGGCTATTGCTTCCCACACCTTATGGACTCGTAACACGATCTTCATTCTCATAGCCCACACGGTGTAGTTGGTTGAGCTCAACATGGGGCATTGGATGGAGGAGGGTCCGGTTTCTTTTCCCTTCACGGTCGATGCTTCTGGTTGAGCCATACCTCTCTTACGCTTCTTCACAAGAACCCTTGATCTTGGTTGTTGATCGAGATCTTCCTTAGCCAATGAATGGTCTTGTGTTGGATGCTTTGTATGATCTTGTTCTTGAACCGGCTCTTATACCAATTCAAGTCCAAGACTCAATCACACAAATTTATAAGTAAACTCACTTTTATTATATAATGGAAAATAACTCAAAACCACAATAAATAACTCTCTTGATATCTTAACCCTTATTGAAACTTGGAACCAAGTCTCATAAACCTACTAGAACTCGTATTGGATTACATTCATACTAATCTAATACATATCTTATCTAGAGATTTAAATTAAAAGATATCCCTAATACCACTTTGAATAATGTCAATAGTTATCCACTTAGGCACTCGGGTCGGATTGGATCCCGACTTGGATCCTAACCGTGGAATTAAACCAACAATTTGCACTTGCTATAATCATCCATAGGTGAGTCCCTGAATCTGAACAGCCCACCTATAGGTGAGTGTACTCACCCGTATATTAATTGTCACCCGTATGTGAATTACATCAACGACATCTGACATTACTTAGAGTAGTTATATTGTCTGATAGTATGAACAATGAATGTCGTAAACAAAATAAAGTTATAGAATTTAAAAAGTAAAGGTCAAAATAATCATCATAAATAAAGCTAAATTGAAGTTTAAAAGTTAATGTTAACATAATAGAAGAAGCTAAAGTATAGATTAAAAGCTAAAAGTAATCACTAATAAGAAAAGTTGAAGTTACGGTTTCACATTGAAGGATGGTGGAGAATTTCATTCAAATTCTAATATTCCAACTCCATTTCTAATGCCTATTCAAACATGTCTAGATATTTATAAGAGAATCCCACAAATTAGAATGAAATCCAGACCCTAAAAACCATAGATACCTTTAAATCAAACACAACTTAATCAATTTTCTTACTTGAAGATCATAGATTTTGCATGACGAAAAGATTCAAACAATCTAGATTTAACAAAATTCTAATCTTTGTTTTGTTTAGTTTTAACGGATACTGAACATCTACCAACAACATTTTCATCTGCTGTGTTAAGTAGTAATAGTGCCAAATGACATTGGGCAGAAGAATCATGACCGGGTTCTCAGAAATTTATTTCATTAATAACACGACCAATACATAGTTTTAATGGTGTCCAAGATTACAGATACAGACATAACCGTTGAAATCTGCCATTAACGAACACTCAAGCTTTGATCATCTAGATACATTACTAATTCTTCATGATCCTCAAATCTAAATGCTGAACAAGTCTGCATTTTTGATCACAATCACACCTTAGCAAGATGAATTCTACACATTTACTTAATAGTGATGTACCGATTAGTCCCATGCTTAGCCCAATGCTCCTTAAGATCAACTGGATTAGACAAATCATGGCCTTCAGCAGCAAGTCGACTAATTAACTTATTGAAAACACTTCCACTCATCTTCCTACCACCAACGCGAGCATGTCTTTTATTCGGAAGTGATGGGAGTGGATACACCGACAAGGTGGTCGTGCAGCAAGATGACTGCCACCCACCGTTTCCCCACTTGTAGCACGGCCTGAAGACACCAGTACATGAGCACACGGGTATGGGCATGGTTGTGTCATCATAAGCAACCTGGTTCAGCCCTAGATCTTGATCCTTCCACTCGGATTTGGACACATGGTTTAGTTCACTGCCACCGCCGCCGCCCCCCTCCCAATCATGGGTCTCCTCATACATGGCCTTGTTCAAATCATCACATTCCAGTTTCACCTTTCTTGATGATCGTGAGGTCTTGTTAGAGGCTGTTGTAACTGATTTGATCTCTTTTGTGCGTTTTACACGCCTAGATTTTGTGGGTTCTGGAGGAGGTGGAGATACTGGAAGCAAGTTCGTATCTTCTTGCTGGTATTGCTGTGGGTGGTGCACGTGTTTTACATTACGTGAGATTTGGCATCCTGGTGGGCATGATGATGATGTATTATTGTTGGTATTGTTCATGGAGTTCTCTCTGTACTGCAGAGTGGCAATGGCATTATCCCGTTCCATGATGGCACTATTTCGTTCTGCAATTGCTGAGTCACGCTGCAGCAGTGCCATGTCACGCTCAGCGAGGGCCGTCTTTTTCTCTGACATGGCTAGGTTTCTTTCTTGAATTGCAGCGTCCCGTTCAGCCATGATTGTCATTATCTGCTTCATTGATGGCTGATGTTGCATTAACCACTGAAAACTCACCCAATAAGTGTTTGAATATACAGTTCAAAATGTGATTTTTGAGGTGTAAAAGATTGATACCTGACCCTGAGGCTGCTTTTGCCTCCCAGTTTCACGATGCCCGTTGTCATCCATTGAAACGTGTAAGATAAAACTTCTAGTACAAACCACGGTTATTCATGAAGCGGCTACTCATATTGGACCCCTACTAAAAAGCACCCACAGCTCAAGAACTGTAAATGAGACCATGGCTGTAAGGTAGTGAAACGAAAACGACTGAAAAAGTTGTTTTCAGATCATACCATCGTACTACATTCAGGAAAAGACGTCTTTTTTGCATAAAAGCTTGTTGCTTTCCTTCATTGCTGACCTTTATTGGCTTAAGCCGGCACCTACAAACAAAAGAAGCATGCGTCCACTAATGATTACAGATTCAAGCCATAGAAAATTATATTTTACCTGTGCTAAACAGTTTTGTTGTGGTTGACTACTTAGTACAAAACTTCTTACCAGAAGAGACCAACACCTGATTATTTGAACCCCAAAATCACATAAATAAAGCAACGATTTTGTCATCCAAATATAGAAAACTGATTATCTGAACCCCATAATCACATAATCTGCACATTTTAGTTAATCCAAACATAGAAAACTGATTATTGAACCACATAATCACATATTATATTTAGAAGAACATTTGTGTTAAATCCAAGCATAGAAAACTGATTATTTGAACCCGAAATCACATAATAAGAGTCACATTACTGTTAATCCAAACATACAAAACTGATTTTGAAGCCAAAATCACATAATTAGAGACACATTTTGTTCATCCAAATGATTAACTGAACCCCATTATCACATAACAAAGGAACATTTTTGCATGCACACAAACATACAAGTACATATAACAAATAACATATGAAACACACTAACAAACACAACAAACATACTTGTGAAACCATAGAGGCAGTGAGCTTTTAAATCCATAAAAGATTCAAGCTTATAAACCTTTTTCACTTGCAGAAATAACCTAAATTTAGGGCAAACAACATCCAGACATCCACAATACTTAAAAATTTCACAGCAAGGTGATATCTAACATAAAATCAGCTCAAATCAAGCTAAAAAAACACAAACCCACAAACCAAACTGAATAAAATCTCAAAATCAGCTTGATTTCAGCATGTGGAACCAAAATTGAGTCAACACAAGTCAAATCAACCACATACCCACGATCAATCAACCAGTAGAGAGTGAAAGTTTAAAGCTTTAGTTGACAGATCACTTACTTACAGAATCATCATATTCTTGCAGCAAGTAATGGACCAACAGCTGAAAAGAAGAAGCAAATCAAAGTGGTGGGGTGGGTGATTGTGATGAGATCAGAGGGATGATAAAAACCCTAAAAAGAAAGGGGGAAATGTAGAAGAAAGAGTAGTTGGTGAAGGAGGAAAGAAGAGTGAATGACCATTGATATTGATATTAATTTTGGGCAGTCACCATCTTTTTCTTATCTTTGTTTTTTCTTTCATACACGCAAATGCTAGTACACTAGTGATGGTGGAAAGCTAAAGAAACGGTTGGTGATGGTTGCCTCGGTGACCGTAGCTTCACTACCGTGTGTGTAACTTTTTTACGTAGAGTAACTATCAGCAGTTCTAAATGCTTCATACACCATGTTTTAAGATGAAATACTTATAATATACTAATTATTAAGTTTTGTATGTATTAAAATTTGTATTTTAAGTTTAGTAGTTGTATTCATTTTGAGTTTTTTAATCTTTGGTTTTTTTTAACCATAATACTTTTACATTTTTTTACAATTTAACCTTTATGAATCTTCACTTTCTACTTTACCTTTATACTTTTTATATTTTTACAAGTTTTTCATTTTACGTTTCGACGTAGATTTTACGAATTAACGCACTACAACATGCACACGTGGTTTAGATTTATGCTTATTTTTCCTCTTTAACGGTTTGTCACAACACGCGAGTACTAAATCAACTTAGTTATTTTTTTAATGTTTTACATTTTACGTGTGTAGTTTAACGTTTTTACGTCTACTTTTCCGTTCGATTTTATATTTTTTGTTTTTATTTCTTTTTTAATATGAGTTTTTTGGGTGTTGTTGGTTAGGGGTGTGCAAATGTCGGTTCGGTTTGGTTTTTACACATCACCGAAACCGATAACCGAAGTTTGGTTTGGTTATTTCAATTAATGTGTCGGTTTTCAGTTCGGTTTCGATTATTTCAGGTAATAACCAAAAACCAAACGTTTAGTAAATTAACAACTAGCATAATTAGCCAATCAACATCGTAGTTGAAGCTTTCCTTTGGCTAGCAATGTGGGATAGAAACAACATAATCACATGCAATGGCTATAAGGTTATAAAACTTTAGTTATTAAATATGTATAAAAACCTTATTTTGTATTTATAATATTGTTCATTATAATAGCTTATCATAACGCAACCTTAAAGATACATAAAAAATGGAGACATAAAAGCTAAAAATACATTAATAAATGAATGGTTTTGGTTAATTCGGTTAACCAAGGGCGCAAAACCGAAATCGAAACCGACTTTCGGTTATTTTGTTTTTCGGTTTCGCCGGTTAATGGTTCAGTTTCGGTTAACGGTTCGGTTTTTGCTCACCCCTATTGACGGTTGCGAACGGTAGTATGTCTTTGCTACTTGACATAATTTTACGCTCCCACCGTAACGCGGGGGGGGGGGGGGCTTAATACTAGTTTTAGTTTGAGAAAATTGCAAAAATAGTATATGTGGTTTGATCATATTGCAAGTTTAGTTCCTAGAATTAAAAAATTATAAATTTAGTCCAAACATTTGAAAGTTCGTTGCAAATTTAGTCCCCACCGTTAGTGTTTGTTAGTTTTTAACGATCTGGAGACTAAATATGCAATATGGTCGAACCACAGGGACCAGTTGTGCAATTTTCCCCAAAAATTCCAAAAATTAAAAACAAAACTAAAAAGTCAAATACAAATTATAAAATTAAATTAAAATATAAAAGATTCAAATAAACTTTAATAAAGAAATTCAATAATCTTTAAAAAATAGAATAAAAGTTAAAAACCAATTTTAAAATATAAATAAAAGTAACAATAAAATGAATATAAAAATAGAAAGAAGAAAATGAGAAGTATGCTTAAAATTTCATTTCCATAATTATTTTTGATGAAGTTCATATGTCATGTTTAAATCTAAGAATCCAAAAACCTTATGAAAGTATAAATCTAAAAAACAAAAAATAAATTCGAACTGTTTTTTTATTTTTTAACTCTAATATGATTTTTTTCAATATTTATATAACATGTTATAAATATTTATTAGATTGTATTTTTATTTTTTGTTTGTTTTTTATTTAACTTTTTACTTTAATCGGATACTTCTTTTTCAATACTTCTCGTTTTCTTTTTTACATGCGTTTTATTTTTACTTTTATTTAGTTTTGAATTTGATTTGGTTTTTTAACCTTTATTTTAATTTTTAAGAAATTATTAATTTTATTATTGATGTTTATTTACATTTCTTATGTTTGATTTTAGTTTCTTTTAAATTATATTGTTTTTCATTTTTTTTTAATTTTTAGAGCAAATGGCACAATTAGTCCTTATGTTTAATCATGTTGCATATTTAGTCCATAGATCTTTAAAAAACTAACGAACACTAACGGTGTGGACTAAATTTGCAACAAACTTCATAATGTTTGGATTAAATTTGTAATTTTTAAAATCTGAGGACTAAATTTGCAATTTGATTAAACCATGGGGAGTATTTGCAATATTTTCTTTTAGTTTTCAATTCCAAATTGTTATAAGATTTTTTAGTTTTTTTATGTGGTTATTTTTTTAATAATACCACGGGGAGTATTTGCAATTTTTTCTTTTAGTTTTAAATTCCAAATTGTTATAAGATTTTTTAAATTTTTTATGTGGTTATTTTATTAATAATGTTTATGGTAAGTTAATTTTGAAGGGTTAAAGGCGGTATAAATAGTTGGCATTTCGTTTCAGTTTTTAGATAGGCTTACTCTAGTATTGACGATAGTTTCAAATTATATTAAAAAAATATTTAGAAAGACATTTAATTATAATATTATATAATTTGTATTTCTTATTCATTATATACTACGAAAAAAGCAAGACGATGAAGAGTAACTTGGGTAGTTTTGATATTTTGCCTTCCTCCTCGGGTTATGTGCTTTGTCTTTAAAAGTGGAGCAGATGTTATGTGGTGGCGGTGTGGGTGTGGCGGTGTGGGTGTGTCGGTGGTCGCACGCCCTCTTTTGCCGCTCCTCCTTCACACCGGATTTGAGATGGAAATTAGGTCGATGTTTCGTTTCACCGCGTTGTAATATCGTTGCAGCTACCGGTGGTGGATGTTTTGTTTTTTGTCGCCGCCGGCTATGATAACCGCTGGCCTCCCTGTTGTTGCTGATGTTGGCGATGGTGATGACATTCATGGCATTTGCGAGGGGAGATGATGTCGACGTCGGTTGCCGCTCCACCTCCCGTTTTAGGCTGAGGTGGGGTCAGCCACGGCAACGACATGGATGGTGGTAGTTCAATCACCTCTATTGTCTCTTTCCCTCACAATCTGTCAGTTACCCTATTAGGGTTTTCCGATATAGTCGTCGGCCATCCTTGTTATGTTGATGTCAGTTGCAGGTGGGACCGGTGGAACCATAGGTGGCCATTGGTTGTGACGGTGGTGTTTTAAAGGCTTGCATGTCTTATGTATTTGCTTTGATCTTTATGACTCCGTTTCATCTTCATTTTAGCTTTCGGTGTGCTTGACTAGAAGGTATGGTTGCTTCATAATCGGATTTTCTTTTAGGGGTTTTCATCTTAATTTTGTGGTTATGTGGATGACACTAGAGTGTATTGATTTGGGAATTGTGGTCAGATTCGACATGCTTCCTCCATTTTTTATTGGGGTTTGATGACAGTTAATAACCCTTTGTGTTGGGTTCACATATGAATAAAGTGTGATGAGTTTGGATTCTTGCAACCATCGGCTTGAATGTCGGAGGCTTCCGCTCGCTTGGGGGTAACCGCCACTCGGCCTTCCATTTGAGGTTGAGGTAGAGCAGGCAGTTGTTTCGTGTCAATGGCTTGACAACCATTTTAGCTTGTCTTCATCTGTTTCACTTTGATGTCTTCTTTTTTGGTCTATTGAGGCGTTAGAGCACCTGGTTTTTTCTCATTTGAAGATTTGACGTTTGATGCCTCATTACGTCGATGATGACTATTTTCTCATCTGAAACCTTTAGAATGATATTCATCTTAGATGTTGATGATTTCGGTTTTGCATGTTGTTAGGAAAGATATTGATGATGATGACCTTGGCTTATTCGAGACCTACCTGAACTTGTCTAACGGGTTATGATGATAACTAATGATGATACAGTTGTTTTGGCATGACTATCATTCAGGATTAGCAACCACAACTAAAAGTTTATTCTGAGTCCAATCTATCACACGCGCAACACGCATGAATAAATAGACACTAGCTAAAATAGATAGTACAATTTAAAGTATATTAATAAATTAGAGTTCAAAAATAAAATATTATATGAAACTAAAAGTTATAGAAAAAAGTACATAAAACTTCCTTATAAAAAATTGCAAATTTCATCATTTATATTTAAAACTACTCTAATTATTCTTTATATATACATTTTATGCGTTATGTTTTCCTATTAAGTTAAATGTATTTAGTATTTCTACCCCTTAAAGAATTATTATTGAAACTCTAAACCTAAGTTAAATGATGTTTTTTTGTAATTACCTTTTCAAAATTTGTTATACGCAAAATTTTTATTAATATATATTATTTTATTCTAATATAGATATTAAATACAAATTAATAAATTTTTATCATAACTTTTAATAATTAGTTAATAATTATTTATTAACTAATTATAATTTGTATTAATAATTATTTTATAAAATATAAAATTTAGAAACAAAACAACTATTTTTTAATTTAAAAAAGCACTACTTCTAAAACATAATAGAATCCTACAAAAACACATTTCAATCCTCAATTATTAATAAAGATAGGAAATGAGAAGTTGTTTTAAGGTTCTTTCAAATTAAAACAATACTTTTTTTAGTTGATCTCTTTTTTGTTTTGTTTTTTTGAATTTAGCCACATTTGTTTTAAATATTTTCACATTTAACTCTAACTTTTGTTTTTCGACCTTGTCCACTAAAGTATTAGATTTTAGAGTTTGACCACTTAATTATTTACGTTAACGTTTTACTTTCCCGAGTTTTGTCACTAAAGTTTAGTAAATTTATAGTTTTCCCACTGATTCGTTTTGTTTGCTTTTTTAATATGAAGTCAAGTTTGGCTACTGATTCATTTTTGTGACTTTTGATTTTATAGTTTCCGACATTCTGGATAGTAAACAACCAAAGTAACGTTACATTGCATGTGGTTTCCGACGTATTTGTAGAGTTTGATTATTAAAGTTTACTATTTTAGAGTTATACCACAAGACTTCGTTTTTGTTGTTTCCGACGAGTTGGCTCGACAACGACCAAAGTAGCGTAGCCTTGCGTGTGGAAAAATGATCGGACCCCCGCCGCGTAGTGTGGACTGAGAAAAACCTAGATAATATTAAAACACACTTAATATTAATTGAACACCATTCGTCTAATCAAACAACTACGTTTAACTAATGAGCCTTTCTACGAAGGTTATTCTTTATTTTCTTACAAACCCCTCAATAAATCGAGAATTCATGAAAATTATTTTAAACTAGAATATAATTTTAGTTAAAGAAACACAAAAGGAATGCTTCATTAAATTTACACAAAACTTAATAAAAAATTTAGTCATATGCAATCATCTCTATTACTCACTTAAGGCTGTAAACAAGCCGAGTCAGGGTTGACTCGGCCTCGGCTCGTTTAAAAACCTAGCCGAGCCGACTCGACACACGTTTATTTTAACAAGCTCAAAATCCGAGCTCGGGCTCAGCTCGCTTATAAACGAGCTGAGCCGAGCAGGATCTCAAGCTAACTTTTTTATTTTAAAAAAATTATTTGTTTATTTTATATATTTGTATATATGTATAAAATAAATAATATTTTTTTATTTTTTATCTTAATTCATTGAAAATAATTATATAAAGTTGTTATTTAAAGAGGCATAATCATGTTATTATACTTTTTATAATTAGTTTCTCGCTAAATAATATCAAATGAATCATATATGTATATATGGTATATTTTAGATAATATGTCGTCAATTTTAATTTATAAATTATATAAAGTATAATTTATGTTTAATTTAAACGAGCTAGTGAGCGATCTAACGAGTGAGCCATGAGCTAAGTTGGCCTTGTTTTGGGCTCGGCTTGGTTTACAAAAGAGCCAATTTTGAGCGAGCTTGTTTCGAGCGAGTTTCGAACGAGTTTCGAACAATTCGCGAGCCGTGAGTTTTTTGAGCGGCCTTATAATCACTATTATATCTTATACTAGAAAACAAGTTTAAGGTAGTATTATATAATTATATAAAAATATATTGTAGAAATATTAAAGGTAAACTATATAGGGTTAATACTGAATATTTTAAGTAAATAATTACACAATTATTAAAAATATCAAGGTATTAATTATACTTTGTTATATAATAATAATTTATATCATTAAAAGTTATGATTAAAATTTGTTAATTAGTATTTACTATTTATATTACAAATAAAATAATATATATTGAAAAATAATATGTACAACAAAATTTTAAAGTAAAATCTAATTACAAAAAATGTCCTTTAATTTAGGTTTAGAATTTCATTAATGGTCCTTTACGAGATAGAAAGACTAAATTGCTTTTAACTTAACAGAAAAAGTTAATGATTGTTAGTACAAATAACAAAATATGTTATAAAAGTATATATATGTATAAATGATTATTAGAGTAACTATTTGAAGATAAAAGATGATATCTGTAATTTTATATAAAACTAAAAGATATTTTTTGTAATTTTATCAAAATTATAAGTACAGCAAATGAATTAATGAATATGTAAGGACCCAGACCTAGAGTTGACATTTCGAATAAAAGATCAAACCTTTTATCTATTTTAGTTATTATTCAGATTTAGATTATTTTAAATGTATTTGATTTGTTATAATGAATTGTTTGTTGGCCCCATCAGTCAAATAAAATAAATTATTCGTTTGGAAAGAACCAATCAAAGAATTTTTCGTTTTCATAATAGCGAAAAACATTTAAAAATTCAACATTAAACTTGTCTATTACATAAAAGAAAATATTGTATTAAAATCATAACATAAACTTTGAAACAGAATGCAAGTCTTTGTTTGCCAGGTAAGTTTTTTTTGAAATCGAGCTCAGTCAACCTTAGATTTAAGTTAGTGTTACTTAAGTTCTTAGTTTTTGTTAGAAATATAAGTATTCATACTTTGAAAATATATATTCCATAAACATTGACATTAGTGATTATACTATCAATGACATAATACAACAATGACATACTGTAAGCATATCACGAATCATGATTACTCTAGTGATCATATTATGCACAAGACAAGGCAATCCAACACTTGCATAACTAATACTACAGTGGCATGCTAGCACAAAGTGAGACTGTAACGACCATGTCATACACAAAGTAGAGCAAGCGTATGTTGCATGAAGGAAGACTCTAGTCATGTTTGCACAAGATAAGATTGTAACCTAAGTCATTTTCTTTTAGGGTCCAAATGTCAACCTTTTCATCAGCTATACCATCAAAACGATGTTTGCTACTCCACCACAAACTCAAAAGCGGTAGGTCTATGAGAATTCATATGAGTGCGGACTCTTGGTGGTAGTCCTTGAACGTAATATTTGATTCTCATTTCTTCAATTCAGACAAGATGTGGTATGAGTCTAGTCATTTCATTAAACTTTAATGTATATTAACGATAAGTCATGCTAGCTTTTAAAGCCAAAAACTTAGATTCTACCTTGTCAATCTCGTTTTACAGGGCAAAAAATTCTTGAATGCTAGTCTATTTAAATCCTAAACCACCTTTTTGCATTCTTCTTTGTTGCTTCACAGTAGTCTAACAACACAGTTCTTCTATAATAAATGAAAAATAGGAAATACATTCGAGTAAATAAATGCGAGAAGACAACATACTCTTCATACAAAAAAATTGAAAAGCTATATAAAAATAACAAATTTAGTCTAGTGTGTAATTTCACACAATGTGATTTCAAGTTAAAAGCAAATGATCATCTAACCACAAAATCCTTAATTTTAAACAAAGTAACAAGTTTATTGGTAGTTTCATGTCCATTGGCTTGTCTATCTAATCATTCATGAGTGATGTTTCCCTTTCACGTATTTTTTATATAGCTTGTAATCTTTTGGATGGTTTTTATGAAAAAAGTATTTTTATATTTCAACATGGTATCAAGAGCATAGTTGAAGATCCTCATCAATTTATTTTAAAAAATGATAGAAACAAAAAAACCTTCACTTCTCATAATACTCAAGTATAACAATTTACAAATGTCTCAACATAGCTAATTTTATCTTAGTCAAATTAAACCCTGATTTTCATCATTCAAATAAATTTTTCGGGTTTTTGAGAAGTGATATGACTTTGTGCCTACTAGAGCGACTAGAGACGACATATAAAAGCCATTAGATAGTGTTAAGAGCCTAGGATTGAAGTCTAGATCTTTTCTTTTTGTTAACTATTCATTTATCTTCTTTAATTATTTTACATCTATTTATGACTTTGCTTCCATCATGTTTAGATTTGCATCTGGATTTGATATGTTTATTATGTTCATGAGTAGCTAAATCACTAAACTATTTAGACTTGTGATGAATAATGGTTGATTTTTGTTGTATTTGAGTATTGGTTGGTTTGATTGGTTAATATTCAAGTTAAAGGCGTCTTATTACTAAATTTGATGTTGATTAGTTTCTTCATTTTAGGATGATTATGTTTAACGTGTTTCTCATATGCTTTGGTTGATTAGTTTTGTGTTATTCGGTTAGAGTATACTTTTTATCAATACTTTATGATTTTGTTAAATTTGATTGATTCTAGACATAGATTATCACACCCTCGTCGGCATCAGAATTGTAAGGAGGTGACGATATGGATATTTTGAACATATGGTAGAGTAAGGGAACTTAAATTCATTAATGCATTCAAATAAATTTAGGAAACAAAGTATTAGGTATAAGTTTTTAAGTATTCGAGAATATGAGCCTAACATCCTAAGCTTATACAAAATAATGTTGCTAAGCTCATAGATTTTGAGACTTGTAAGGATTCCTGAAGTCTGATGCAACCCAAAACTGCCTAAGTGTTTCAGCAACATGCACTAAGTACTGAAGTGAAGAATGCTTCGGAAGAATTACACAAAGCATTAGAAAATACTCTAAGTGTAATATCTTCCGAAGCCAAGACCAATATCTTCCGAAGCCAAACATGAAGTCTTCCGAAGCTTCAAGAGACAAAGTCTTCCGAAGCTTCACCCTATGAAACAGATTTCTTCCGAAGACTTTTAGTACACATGCTTTATCTGATGTACTGTTCCATAAAGCACCTTTTCCGCTGCGTCTCTGATAAGTCACCAACTTACAAGAGTTGGTGAAAGGTCCATGCTTTTGGTAACTGTACATGAGGTCTTGAGTCTGAAACTTTCCACTTTATGTACTTTATCCTTTTTGTAATGTATAAGGATGTGAGCTATGGCATGTCATAGTCACAAGGTCAAAAGGCAGATATGCCTTTTGATTCTACAATTGATTTTGTTAGTGTCTAGTCAATTGTATCCAGCTGGCTTTCATAGTATAGCCGGCTGTAGGTTGTAGTATAAGTATTTCAAGTTCTTGTATCTTTAATATGCTTTGTAACACTTGTAAAAGAACTTGAGAAAGCAATATACTGCTCCTTGAAAACTATACTCTCTTGTTCTGTCTCTTGCTTTACTTGTGTTCTTTGTATCACCTTTGGTTACCTAGTTCACTGTTTGATTAAAGTTTAGTTAATCTTCTCATTGTGTTGTTGTGTTGTAATTGTGTTCAAGCCCTTGAACGATCCTGCAATTGGTATCAGAGCACTCAGGCTCGTGATATAAGATCTAACCATCTTAAGATCCTCACACACACAAAAACTAAACTTTTCAAATGGCTTCCATCTCAAAGACTGATATGGAGACTGGAACCATGAACAAATCCCCATTGATTACTCTTGATGACTTTGACACCTGGTGCATGAGGATGGAAGGCTTCATCAGGTCTCTTAACTCAAGAATGTGGGAATCTGTTGAATATGGACCTTTCATACCCGCACCCCCTCTGCTACCGGTGCTGGTATGATTCCTAAAGATGTGGCCAACTACTCAGATGAAGATAGGAAAAGAGTAGAGATTGACAGGAAGGCCATGACTGCTCTTCAGACTGCTATCCCAAACTCTGTGTACAGAGGTTTTAAGAAGTGCAAGACAGCTAAACAGCTGTGGGATGCACTGAAGCTGATGTATGAAGGCTCCTCTGAAGCCAAGGAGAACAAGAAAGATCTTCTGAAGCAGCAGTTTGAAAATTTCACCTTTAAAGCAGGTGAAACCATGACCCAACAATACTTCAGGTATGTTGAGATTGTGGATACCCTTGTGGATGGAGGAGTTCCTCTTGAGAACAGAGACATTGTAAGGAAGTTCATGTCCTCACTTCCTAGGCAATGGACACACTATTGTGTGGTAATCAAGAGGACTGAGAACCTTAAAACTCTTACTCTGACAGAGTTATATGGGATTCTCAGTGGATACCAGATGGAGATGAACTTACAAGGTTCATCTGGCAACTCTAACAATCAAATGGGTTCAGCCCTTCATGTGGTTGAAAGGGACAGCATAGAACCCCAACATCATCTCCTATGCTACCCTGACAACTCACAAAAGGGTCTTTCATCACCTTCCCGGAGACACCAAGGGAGAACTTTACTCAAGGAAGCCCATTCCAAGAGACAAGTTCTTCTCAAGCCTTTGTGTCTGCAGATGAAAGCTGTGGAAATTATCTCTTCACTCTTGAAGACCTAGACTGTATCCATCCAGATGACCTGGAATACATGGAGATAGTTCAGCAGATGGCTCTTCTCACTCACAGAGCCAAGAAGTTCTACAAGAGGACAGGAAGAAGATTTCCAAGCAATGCTACCAGTGGTAAGTTTGGGCTGGATAAAAGCAAAGTTAAGTGTTACAATTGTAACCTTATGGGTCACTTTGCTAGGGAGTGTAAGGCACCTAGAGCAAATGGGGGTCAAACACAACTCAGACCAAACTACACTAACAATACCCCTCAGGCTGAGAAGACAAAGCAACATGCTGCGGTTGCTGTTGAAGAGGGAGGATTTGACTGGAGTTTTCAGGTGGAGGATGCTTCTCCAAACCAAGCATTGATGGCTGACCATGATGAAGCCAAGGTATTAGAACATCTTTGCTCCCCTGAATGCATTGCTAAAGTAAATAGATACAGGTCCTACAACCTAGAGATGAGATCTGATCTTGAGTCATTAAACATATTAAATCTGATTTTAGAAAGTTTGAAAATGATTACAAGTTAAGATAGAAGACTTGGAGAAAACCATTTCAGTACTAAAACATGAACATACAGATTTTAGAACTCAGATCCAAGATCTCATCACTAAGTTGACTAAGTGCCAGGCTGAGCTTGTGATCAGCAAAGCCCTGGCAGAGAAAAGTGTTCTTGAAGAAGAGACCTTCAAGAACATGATATCCTCATCCCTACACAATAAGGTTTGTTATCAAAATAGACAGGGACTGGGATCAAATGAGATAGCTCCTCCACACACAATCTTGTCTGTAAGATCTCCTAGGTGTGGAACTTGTGAAGATGAGCTTCCTCTCATAGATCCAATAAGTGAGGATGATGAAGAAGTGATAGTGAGGAATCCCTCTGAGAAGAGTGAAGAAGAGGATTCCTCCAAGGGCCACTATCCTTCTGAGGAGAAGAAATTAACTGTGATGACCAAGTCCAAGAGAAAGAACTTGATCAGGAAGAGCAAAGGAAAGCAAAGAAGGCTCAAGAAATCAAGGCTACCTTTGATGCTAAGCAGAAACAAGTGTTTATCTCTGCAGGTTTCAAAGCAGTAAGGACTGAAGACATCCACCAAAGCTTCTTAGCCAAGAGTTCTGGTTCATGTTCAAATCATCTCAGTACAAAGAAGAAGACTGAGCTGCTGTGTACCACTGCTGCACAGCCTGGACCATCAAATTCCAAGAACAGTTCACCCCAAGGGAATTGTATCTGCATCTACCAAGATGAAGGTGAAAAAGGGATGTGACCAAAGCCAGTCTTGCTCTCAAAAGGAGATTTCTTTGAAGAAGAAAATGTTGTGTGTTATGTGTGAAAGTACTTCTCATATTGCCAAGGATTGTCCATACAATCCTAAAAGTACTATCCACATGACCAATACAAAGACTTCAAAGAATCTCAAGAAGTCTAAAGCTTCGGAAGGAAAGTCTGTTTCCTTCGGAAGCTCCAAATCAAAGAAGAAGGTAAATGGAAAATTACCTTCGGAAGCAAAGTTGGTCTCGGAAGAATGGAGTTCTTCCGAAGCACTAAAGTCTGCTGTAGTGACTGTAGATTCTTCCGAAGTATCAGTCATTAAAACTTGTGAAGCTCCAAAAGCTTCTAAGGTTTTGAAGGTCAAGTACAAGACTCCAAAGGTGGTGTGGAAGTCTAAGAAAGACCAAATGACTGAGGTTTCTCCATCAACAACAGCTGAAGATCCCCTCTGTACAACCATAGGATCTATTACTGTTGCATTACCTTCTATTACACTTACTGAACCCAAGACAAGTAAGGCTTGGGTTTCCAAATGTAACTAATCATTTTCTTTGTGCAGGAACAGCTCAAGACAAACAAGAATGTCTGGATAATTGACAGTGGCTGTTCCAGGCACATGACAGGCAATAGGTCTTTACTTCATAATTTTGAGAGAATTGATGGAGGACCAGTTGCTTTTGGAGGAAATGAAGGTGGTTACATTTATGGAAGGGGCAAGGTCACAAATGGTAAGCTCAGCATTGAGAAGGTAAACTTTGTTAAGGAGCTTGGGTACAATCTTCTGAGTGTATCCCAATTTTGTGATCAGAGTCATAACATGCTCTTCACTGAGCATGAGTGCATTGTTCTCAAGCTGGTGTGGTCATTCCTCATGAGCATATCCTGCTCAGAGCCCCCAGGAAAGGGAACATGTACAAGATGGATTTGCAAGAAACATCTCCCCTCTGAAGAAGTTTCATGCTTTCTATCTAAAGCAAATAGTGATGAGTCTTTCCTATGGCATAAAAGAATGTGCCATGTAAACTTAAGAATATGAATAAATTAATCAAACATGATCTGGTAACTGGAATGCCAAAGAAAGAGTTTACAAGTGATGATCATTGTGTTGCATGCCTGAAAGGGAAGCAACACAAGGTATCTCACAAGCCTAAGGAAAAGAACTCCATCACTACTCCCCTACACTTATTACATATGGATCTCTTTGGCCCCACCAGTGTAATGAGTTTAGGAAGGACCTTATACTGTCTAGTGATCACAGATGATTTTACAAGATTCACTTGGGTTTTCTTTCTTAGAACTAAAGATGAGACTCCTGAGATTCTAAAGAATTTCATCTTAAAATTGAGAATCAATGTGATCACAAGGTCAAAACCATAAGATGTGATCAAGGAACTGAATTCAAGAACCAAATCCTTGATACATTTTGTGATGAAAAGGGTATTACAAGACAATACAGTGCTCCCAGGACTCAGCAAAACGGAGTTGCTGAGAGGAGAAACAGGACACTTATTGAAGCTGCAAGAACTATGTTGTCTGACTCTAAACTGCCTATCACCTTTGGGCAGAGGCAGTTAATATGCTTGCTATGTGCAAAACAGAGTTTTAGTAGTTAAGACACATGGTAAGACTCCTTATGAACTTTGGCACAAGAGAAACCTTTCATTGGTTTTCTCAGGTTTGGATGTCCCTGCACCATCTTATACCAAAGATCAAGTTGCCAAGTTTGCTGAGAAATCAGACGATGGACACTTCATTGGTACTCTTCTCAAGCTAAAGCTTATAGAGTATACAATCTCAGAACTAGAATCATTGAGGAGTCAGCCAATGTGACTTTCAATGAGCACACTCCCAGTGTGGCTGGTTCTGGTCCGGATTGGCTTTGATCTTGATTTAGTTACCAACTGTTTTAATAAATCTTGTGAGCATGTTTCAGGATCTGCAGAAAATTTAAATACAGGTGATCCTGATCCAAGATTTGAGCTAGGAAGACCTTCAGCTCCAGTTGAAACTACTTCAGCAAATGAGGTTTCTATCAGCACAACAATGACAAATCCAGCTGATACATCTGGCATGCCTTCAAATTCCAGCTCAGAGGCTTCTCAACCAGATAAAGACATCTCAATTGCAGAAGACAACAATGGTGATGGTGATGATCAAGAATTTCTTGATGCTAATAACCATACCATAGATGACAACATCAATGATGTCACACACTCATTGGATCAAGTTAATCTTGATAGGTGTGATAATGGGAGGATCAATCTTCAAGACCAGATCTAAATTTCTCAAATTTGGATCTATCTCAGCAACTTGCTGTGATCCCTCAGCTAAGGATCCACAAGTCTCATCCTACCACAAACATCATTGGAGATGTTATCTCCAGGGTAAAGACAAGAGGGCAAACCCATGAAGCAAATGTTTGTCTTCACTCTTGTTTTCTATCCAGTTAGAGCCAAAGAAAGTTGAGGAGGCTCTAAAGGATGGAAGTTGGGTTGAGCTATGCAACAAGAGCTGCTTCAATTCAAAAGGCAGAAAGTTTGGAACCTTTGTCTCTTCCTCATGGGAAGACTACCATTGGAACCAAATGGGTTTTTAGGAATAAAAAGGATGATAGAGGAATCATCATCAAGAACAAGGCAAGACTAGTTGTTCAAGGATACACACAAGAAGAAGGGATTGACTACACTGATGTCTTTGCTCCTGTAGCTAGACTAGAAGCTGTTAGGATATTCCTGGCATTTGCTGCATCCAAGAACTTCAAGGTCTACCAACTTGATGTAAAGTGTGCTTTCTTATATGGAGTGATTGATGAGGAGGTTATGTCAAACAACCACCTAGTTTTGTAGATCCTGATCATCCTGATTATGTCTGCAAGCTTGACAAAGCTCTCTATGGGCTGCATCAGGCACCCAGGAAGTGGTATGAGACACTGTCTGAGTATCTCTGTAAACATGGTTACAGGAGAGGTACTATAGATGGAAATCTCTTCATCAAAGGACAAGGAAACGACATTCTGCTAGTTCAAGTATATGTGGATGACATCATCTTTGGCTCAACCAATTCAAGGCTCTGCAAAGACTTTGAAAAGCTGATGAAAGATAGATTTGAAATGAGTTCAATGGGAGAACTAATTTCTTTCTGGGAATTCAAGTGAAGCAGGTTGAAGATGGCATTTTCATAAGTCAGTCAAAGTATGTTCAAGATATACTCAAGAGGTTCAACATGACTGATTGTAAGACTGCTAAGACACCCATAGCCAGAAACCACTCCCTTGGTCCAGATCTTGAGGGGAGTGTGTAGATGAGCACTTATACAGGGCTATGATTGGGTCTCTTATGTATCTTACAGCTAGCAGGCCTGATATCATGTTTGCTACATGTATTTGTGCAAGATATCAAGCCAATCCTAAGATGTCTCACTTAATCACTGTGAAAAGGATTTTAAGATACCTCAAAGGTGCTTCAACACTTGTTTATGGTATCCAAAGAATTCTAATTTCAATCTGTATGCCTATACAGACAGTGATTATGGTGGCTGCAACATGACTGCAAAGTCTACATCTGGGGGATGTCAATTCCTGGTGGAAGGGTGTCTCATGGCAATGCAAGAAACAAACCTGTGTGTCTGCATCAACTGCTGAGGCTGAATACATTGCTGCTGCAAGCTGCTGTGCTCAAGTGCTTTGGATTCAAAATCAGATGCTAGACTACGGATTTAACTTCAAAGAGACTCCTATCCACATAGACAACAACAGTGCTATCTCTATCACTGAGAACCCTGTGCAGCACTCAAGGACCAAACACATCAACATCAGGTATCATTTAATAAGAGATAACTATGAAAAGGGTTAATTAAACTAGTCAAAGTTCACACAGATGACAATATGCTGATCTGTTCACAAAAGCTTTTGATGAACAGAGATTTAAGTATCTGATATCAGCTATTGGGATGATTAACTTTGAGTAGACTTTTTCTTAAAACTAATTCTAATTATTTCTTCTTAAAAATATGTGTGTCCTAAGTTGTCTAGTTCATCACTTTCATAAGCTCATGTTTTCTTTGAATGAAAAACTCTTTTTGAAGACTTTCCTTAGATTCTTGAAAATTTTCTGATACTTCGGAAGATAATGTTTTACCTTCGGAAGAAAAATATGTCTTCAAAATAAATGACTGTCTAAGAAATTTTACCTTCGGAAGAAGTCAAAATTTATCTTCCGAAGCTTAAAATTCTTAACTTAGACACTTATTCATTTTTAAGGACTTTTTCCTTCCGAAGCAAAAATTACTTTCGGAAGCTTTGTTCATTCTTATACAAAGCATCCAAAAGTTTATTTCTTTTCCGAAGCATAAATCTTTAAGACGCTCAGAAAAATTCTTCCGAAGCCACTTTAGCTTCGGAAGCTTTTCAATCACAACTTCCGAAGACAAATTACTTCGGAAGCTTTTCGAATTCCAAGAAAACTACTTTTTGAGCAAAAAGGTAAACTACTTTTTCAGAGGTGGGACCGACATACGGATTTCAAAGTTTATCCTCTTTCATTAAACTTTATCTGAAATCCTTCTCTCTCATATAAACCCAACGTTTCCCCCTTCTTCTATCATCCGCTTTTCTTCCATACCTAAAACCCAAAGCTTTCTCTCTGAAATTTCCTTCCCATTCTTTTTTCTTCATCTCTGAGCTACCTCACAATGGCTGACCTTACACACAGAAATGATCCTCACTTTGCCATGCAGCTACACAGACAACACAATCAGGTTGCTCTGTTATGCTCTGACAAAGATCCTCATTTCAGAGGTTTGCCGTTTCTTGTCTTTGTCTCACTACTTCACCTCCCTAACCATTGATCCTCCTCTATATGAGGATCATTTGCTTGAATTCTGGAAGACCTGCCAAGAGGTCATTATGGATGGGGAGAAGGCACTGTCTGCCACAGTGCAGGGGAGAACAATTTTCATCACTCCGACCATCATCAACCGACATCTTCAGCTGGATGATGAAGCAGGTGAAGTGTTCTTCCCAAAAGAAGCGGTTAATCATTCCTTCGAGCAGATGAGATATGAAGGAGATTTCTCTGTAAAGACCTTCAGGAAAGGGAAGGTCTCATCCCAGTGGAAATACCTGCTCCATGTGGTTATCCACAGCTTATCAAACAAGCATGGTGGATGGGACCAGATTCCTGAGGATCTTCCTTTATAGTTCATGGGATGGTTCAGGGGGTCAAGTTCAGGTATTCACAATTTGTTTATACTATATTACTTGAAAACTTAGACTCCTTAGAGTATTACATGTTTCCTAGATATGTTCAACACATTCTCAACTGTGAACTGGGCTCACAGTTGAGGGAAACAGGCAATATTCTTAAACTGGGACAGATGAAGCCCGGCATCTTTAAAATTATGAAGAAGCCAACTGTAGGCTTCTCAGGGGTAGAAACAGCCCTAGTCCAAAAAATGTTAGAGCTCATTGCTCAAGGTGACAAACATAGCAGTCCAAGCTAGTGTTGAACCCACACCTACTGCTCTCCTACCCTCTTCACAACCTCAAATATTCATCACCTACAAAAGAAAATCCCAACGAACCCCTGCTCAGGCTATTGAGTCTGTGTGCAGGCCCCCAAATACTCAACCTTACAGGAAGAAGTGGACTCCAGAGCTCCCACTTCTCCTGAGGAGCAAACCACTCCCATCACTTTACCTATCAGGGCTGAGGTTCCTCAAGCTCAACCTGATGAGCTCATTAGCCCAACAACCGTAAGCTTTCACTCTGAGTCTCAACACTCAAGTGAACAACCTTCAGGGGACAGCTACCATCCCCAGCCTTTGGATCTAAACCAACCAATTCCCAACCTATCCTTTTACACTGATGAAGACTTAGGATTCAGTGAGTACCATGATTCTCTCTTCTCCTCCCCTACTCAAAGAGAGATGAGTACCTCTGACTCTCCTCAGTCTATCCCTCATCAGTCACTATTACTGAGGTGGACACATCTGAACCTGTTCAGGATGTCCATATGGAAGAGGCTCTCACTTTTGAAAGTGATTACATCATTAAGACCTCAACCATGGCAACTCAGCCCATTGGCATCTTAATTGAGGTTGCCAGTGAGCAGAGGAAAACCAGCAGCCAAGAAACTCAAGCTGGTGGTGAGAGAGAGGACTTTGGTCCAATCCTCTCATCCCCCAGTGATTCTTCTGATGAAGATGAGGGGAATTTGAGACTAAAGGTACACAAATTGTCAAAACATGCACCTATCTAGTCTCTAAGGTTAGTCACTTGGAATCTCAGGTGACTACCCTGCAAACAGGGTCAATGATCAGCAACTTCAGATTTCATATTTGAAGGAAAAACTAGCTGAGAGACCTTTAAGGAGAGCTCAACCAGGAACACAAGAACCTGTGGAAGTGACTGATTTATCCTCCAGCTCACCTATGCAAGTGGGTGATGCTACAAAAAGGGGGAGAAAGTTATCACAACCACAGAACCTGGAGTTCTTCAAAGAGAATGGACATAGAGGATTCACCATCCTCACTTGCTGTTGTGCATTCTCAGCAACTTCCTCAACTCACATTAATGTGGACTCTATAGACTCTATCATCAGGAGTCTCTTTGAGGAAGGTATACCAAGGGCTGTCTCATCTCCACCACATGGAACTGGCAACTACATCATCAGATGGAGGTATGATGATGACAGAAGAGCCCTCATACTTCACAGAGTTCAAGGCCAACAAGAAGTCTTTCAGTTCCAAAGCCTAAGCTTCTATGAAGGACTGGATTTAGTCAACATGCCACTTGTCAATCCAAGCAAATCTAGACAAGCTGACAGGCTGGCTCAAGAATCCAAGACAGGATCCTTGCAGAGTTCTCTCTAAGAAGGAGACTTAGGCAATCAGGCAATGTCATCGGTCAACTGGATGTGAGGTGGACCCTAAGATTAGTTTCATAGGGGAAAACTTGGCTGAAGGCCCAGTGGCAGAACCTGAGACCTTGTCTCCATCACAAACTGCTGCAGAGGTCCAAACTCCATCTGAGACACCTGCTGGTGAAGGTGTTTCTCAGCCTCTCTCTGGCCAGAGCATGGAAGCTACACCAAGCAATGAAGACCAAGCCTCAATCCACCTTGAGTCACAAAGGTCTGTTGGTGACAAAGGGAAAAGGATAATGACTCCTGAGGAAATTGAGGAGGAAGAGAGAGAGAGGAAAAGAAGGCTAAGGGGAGAAAGTTCTTCTGGGTCATCTAAATTCATGCAAGCTGCAATCAGGGCTGCCCCCAGACCAAATACTCAAATGATGAACAAAGGGCAGTCAGGATTACTTATTTACAGACCAGGAACTATGATGTTGATGAAATCATCTCCCTCCCCTTAGAAGAGTTGAATGAACTGGCTGACATGGAAGTATCAAGAGAGATAAAGGAGAAAGAGGATGCAAGGTTAATTCTCCAATTCAAGAGGAGAGGAGACAGAAAAGACTTCACAAGCATACTCCCACTCTCTCTCCAGTTCAAGAAAGTCCTGCACAGGAAGATGTGGCTCCACAAGAACCTCAGGTAGATAAAGAAGAGGATAGAATCAAAATGATAAACTACCTGAGTGCCACAGGCTTCTATCAGGCAAATACACTTCTTCCCCTGTCCTATGACTTCATTGAGTTCGAGTACTTAAAGCAACTTGAGCTTGAGCTAGTCAAAGAAAGAAAAACAACCAAAAGGAAGCTAAGGGAAGAAGCTGCAAAGTCAAGAGCCATCATTCAAAAGAATGCAAAGAAGTCTGCTGACAGACAAAGAATGATGAGCTTCTTGAAGTCATATGGATTCTCCGGAAGGAGACTTGGTCCCATGTCTCTATCTACAATGGATGTGCATATAAGGTGATCAAGCAGAAGATTAAAAGTGGTGAATTGATTGACTTGCACTCTCTTTCAAGTCAAGTCCCACCTGAAGTGGAGGTCAAGTTTGAACAACCAGAGACACCTGAACCATAACCTCCAGCTGAGCCTCAGCAAACTTCATCTTCTGATCCAAGACAGGATCAAACTCCCTCTCCTTCTGAACCTGTGAGGGAGGAACACCCAACTGAGAAAGACACTGATGATCAACATGGTGCTGCAGACCAGTCTTCTCAGTTAAAGACATTAAAGAGGAAGAAGAAAATGGCTTCTAAACCAAAGACTAAAAAGAAGAAGCCAAAGTCATCTATCTCTACACCCCAGGCTGAATCAGATCAACCTGAGGAAGTGCATGATGAGGCAGCCCAATCAACTCCTATGCAAGTGGCTCCTCTAGCAACTGAGACACCCATCTTATCCTGGACTTACTCTACCAATCCAGAAAGATGGAATGTTATCAGAGATCAAGGTGTTGAAAATGTCTATCATCAAGACATAATCAACTTACCTCTGCATGATCTCTTTGAAATGAGAAGATACTATGAGAGTCTTGATGATCCTGACCATCAAATGAAGAAAGGAATGGTCTTGATTGTTCTGAAGACTACAAACATTTAAAGATCTTCTAAGTGTTTTGGTAGCATCAGCCTAGGGGGAGTTTGTAAGGATTCCTGAAGTCTGATGCAACCCAAAACTGCCTAAGTGTTTCAGCAACATGCACTAAGTACTGAAGTGAAGAATGCTTCGGAAGAATTACACAAAGCATTAGAAAATACTCTAAGTGTAATATCTTCCGAAGCCAAGACCAATATCTTCCGAAGCCAAACATGAAGTCTTCCGAAGCTTCAAGAGACAAAGTCTTTCGAAGCTTCACCCTATGAAGACAGATTTCTTCCGAAGACTTTTAGTACACATGCTTTATCTGATGTACTGTTCCATAAAGCACCTTTTCCGCTGCGTCTCTGATAAGTCACCAACTTACAAGAGTTGGTGAAAGGGTCCATGCTTTTGGTAACTGTACATTGAGGTCTTGAGTCTGAAACTTTCACTTTATGTACTTTATCCTTTTTGTAATGTATAAGGATGTGAGCTATGGCATGTCATAGTCACAAGGTCAAAAGGCAGATATGCCTTTTGATTCTACAATTGATTTTGTTAGTGTTTAGTCAATTGTATCCAGCTGGCTTTCATAGTATAGCCGGCTGTAGGTTGTAGTATAAGTATTTCAAGTTTCTTGTATCTTTAATATGCTTTGTAACACTTGTAAAAGAACTTGAGAAAGCAATATACTGCTCCCTTGAAAACTATACTCTCTTGTTCTGTCTCTTGCTTTACTTGTGTTCTTTGTATCACCTTTGGTTACCTAGTTCACTGTTTGATTAAAAGTTTAGTTAATCTTCTCATTGTGTTGTTGTGTTGTAATTGTGTTCAAGCCCTTGAACGATCCTGCAAGACTTAATAAATATTTGCAAAGTAAGTAGTCAAGTATGAATTAAAATATCATTATGTAAAGTAGTCATAACACAAGTAATGTGAAATGCATTTATGAGCCCAAAACTAAGCCTATGACTACATGCCTCGTCTATACTTAATCAGGTGTGGAAAAAAGTTAAGTTATAGTCTGCGTAGTAATAATCATTCAATGTAGTTGACTGTAGATTTACACTTTCCAATCAGTCAAGAGAATGGGGATCCTCAATCCCGATAGTACTATCTATACTAAACCTGCGGCTCCAACCCGAAGTTAAATGGTTACGTAAGATAGCGAGGTCTTAGTAAGTCCAACCCAATAAACAAACATTCATCCCCAAAAATGTGTATAAGCAAAAGACATAATAATAATGATTCATGTAAAGTCGTTAACTAACATATTTCTTTTCCGGAATTAGTAAAAGTAAAAAGTGCTACGAGAAGTCATTGATTGTTCTGATATGTATAAGGTGAAACAAGATTGATTGCGCTTAAAACGAAGCAGTCCTACATATCTATGGAGTGTGCAAATGAGGTTTACGTTCTCATGAATAAGTCGTTAAACAAAATGACAAGGCAAGTGCTACATAAAATTTTTAGTTTTAAATTATTGTTTAAAAGTAAACTTATCAAAATTTATGGTTTTGCATATTTTACGAACTGTTAGTAATAGTTGATTAAATATTTATGAATAAGTGTATAAACATATATACATCTTATGAAATGAGTATATTTGTCATAATTATAAATTCACATGCGATTATACGACATTTTTATGATTTAAAGTTTGGTATTTGATATCTGTGTTTTATGGGTCAAATTATGTTAAGGTTTTAATTAACCAAATGTACTAAATAAAATACAATATATTTACCACACTTATAAATGAATTTTAACTTACTATAAATATGAAAGTGACATTTTATGAAGTTTGTTGAATAGTCCAAAAATAATTATATTATTTCAAAAGTATGTGCAGTTATATTCTAGAGTTTAAAACACATTTTAGTTGCTTGGGGTCGAAATCTTAACCATTTTAAGTGAAACCACTTGGGTTTAAATCTAACTTATAACACTAACTTGCAGAAAAAAAATCAAGTCAGTTGGGTAAAAATTAAAAGAGTTATGTCCTCCCAAAGTAGACCTAAGTATTTTGCGAAAACATCTAGTTTTGACCTTTCATCTTGTACTTATCTTTGAGGGCCAAATTTTAATGAAAAATTATGAATTTATTATGGTTTCGGAAAGATATTTATTTTAACTTAACTTTAGGCTTAAGAATCATCCATTTTGGTTTTGTTTTAACCAAGTTATGACCATTAAAGTTAAGGTAAAATTTTAACCGAATGTGTTTTTCAATTCATGAAACTACATGATTGTTGTTGATTTCTAGTTTGTGTGATATGCAACATTTTATGTTATATACGCATGTAAAAGAGCAAGTTAAGTGTTGGAGACATTAAACATGAGATTACCTAAGAACAAGAGGTTGAACACTTGAGTTTGAAAGTTAGGAATGCATTGTTTGAGATTGATTTTGTTGTTGTGGCATTGTTCTTGGCTGCTGCTGTCGTGAGGTTTAAAGGGAGAAAGAGTGGATATAAATATTAATTTAAAGGCACGGATGATGATGAGTTATGGGAGGTGTTGGGGGTTAAAGGTATGCCTACGTACACGACATTTGATGTGTCAATATCATGGGCATGATGATGTATGGATACTCCTTTGTCACGACTGAAACATCTCCATAAGGGGCCCCTTGTGGCTTTAATAATCTCTTAAATTGATTCTTGTCATCGTTATTTTGTAGAAGTGTGGGTGAATGTTGATTACAATAAGATTTTCTTGAGGGGGGCCTAATTTGGGTAAACAAATAGTGATGATTTTCATGAGTTTTTTGTATTTTGTGATTGAAAGATGTTAAAAGATGGTCATTATAGTTAGATTTAATACCTCGTTTGCATTAGAGTAAAAAGATAATTGTGGTAGTGTAAATAATTATGTCATAAATATTTACAAGTTAAATTTATATAATTTTATTGTTGACGTTGAGTTTAGTGTTTGATTGTTAATATTGTTTCTTGATTTATAAAATACATTCGGCATCCTTGACGACTCCCATTAGTTAAATCACCAGTGCTCGATCGTTTGATGAAATGTCATAAATTATTAATTCGACTTGCATGTCAATTGCGTAAAATTATTTAGATTCACAAAAATATCAAAAAAATGGTTCTAGTTGCGGTGATATTAATTTGATTAACATAATACAGTGAGATCCTCTTTTAGTTTATTCAAAAACTAAATAAATTACGTAATCACATAAATAATAATAGAATATATGAAATACCTTAAGTTTTCAGAAGTGTCACATAATTACCATAGGGATGGTTAATATAATTGATTTAAATTAGAAATTTAACTAACTCTGAGACCAGAATGAAGTATTATAGATTAGTTTTGATTATTAGTTGTACGCTTTAAATGCACGAGAGTGAATTAATCATAGTAATCTAATCCATTAATTATTGGTAATCTAGTCAATAATTAGTAAGATCAAGTTGTTTCTTGCATTCCTTTACACTCCTAGATGCATTGTGAGTTATGAGATGAGATCGAGAGATAATGAATTCTTAGAACACATAAATATTTTATTAGGTTAGTGATACCAGGAAGAGAATTAATCTACATCCCATAAGCTTCACACATCTATTTAGGTCCTATAAGATAGTGCTAGTAAGATCGAGAGGATATCTAGCGTATCTATGTAGTTCTTAAGTTGATGAATTTTAGATCCGCTCACCAAACAGATAATCATAACCGAGAGCATTAAAATCACCAATACATATCCTTGTTTAGATAGTTTTGTTTCTAGATCTGAAAGTTTGTCTTTTGTTTGTCCGCATAAGTATTTCTCTTATTTAGAGGTCGTGTTTGGGATTGCTTATTTACATCTTATTTTGACTTTTCAAAAAGAGTTTTGAGAAGTTATATAACTTCTCAAAAATTCTTTTTCCTCCTCACATCTTCATCTCCATCCAAATACATTTTCACATCTTTTCAACTCATCTGCTTTTCAAAAGTTAAAAAAAGTTTTAAATCCATGTTTGAGTAACTTTAAGTTCGTGTGTTAGTTATAATACCACTTCGATAAAGTTGGTTAGAAGTCGACAGAGGTTTATTATCAAAAGCCATCAAACATGAACTCTATAGTTGTCGATTGTGTGAAGTTTAGTTAGTGATTAAATTTTCAAAACCTTAATTTGTGAAATATTTTCTTAACGATTATTGTTTATATATTAGTTTTCACACTTGAGCATATATCAACGCTATATTAGATCCCTTGATCGCAGACTTAGCAATTACAATTGAAACCACCGCTGATCTACGGATGATCCTCGAGGAAACATACTTCCGACATGCCTTTGTCAAAAAATCAAAACATAAAATTCAATTTCAACTACTAAAGCAAGGAAATCATCTGTTACAAAATATTTTTTGACTACGCAAAAAGACGAGCTTATGAACTTGAAGTAGCCGTGTACATATGAAAGGTTTGTTTTAAAAATTTTGTTGGTAGCCTTTCAATAAGTGACAACAAAAATCAAACAACTTTAACCTTTTAGATTTGTAAAAAAAACATGGACCCATTGCCATTACTTGTTACTTCTGATACACACCACAAAATGAAACCTCCAATTCCACTTAGAATCGAAGAAGATGTCGTCGTGAAAGTCACGGGGCGAAGCCTGTTTGGTACTCATGGACTAAGAACTTTTTCATGACATATGGTAATGGACAATCTTTTGGTCGATTTTCTAACCGCTCTACGTTGCCTCATGGGGCATATGCGGCCTCCATTGCTCCAGTTGATTAGAGCATCTATTCGGTATGTTTCTTAATCTGAGATTAACTTTAGTATTCCTAATATTTGATTAGGATACATGGGAACAGAAAATGATATGGGTCCTTGGTAAGGATTTGCTAAAACAACCAAATCGGAATATGCAAAATTGAAATATTTGAAAAATTAGATTCGACTAGTGTTTTTCAAAATTTTCAGATATTCAAATATCAAAATATTTTTTTTTTTAAAAATAGTAAATAATAAATATCAATAAGAAATTTGGATATTTTGGGTATTTTTATTTTTTTTGGTCTGGGACTATTTTTAGTAAAAAAATTTTAAATAGTATATATTGTTTTACAAGTTAGATATTGGATTTGGATATTGAAATCCACTATAAAAAATTCTGAATAATTGAAAATTTGAATATCCGAGTTTGAATGCCTCTTGATCTTGGCTTGGATCCAACAACCCACTCCACACTTTTCTAAAGACCTATATATTTTCCTTGGTGGTCAATATTCTAGCAATTTTTAAAGACCAAATTCCTTTTATTGCCTAAACTCTACATATACAAATGTAATTGATTTAAATAATTCAAGTCCAACATATATATTAAATGTAATCCAGTGCTCCATACGGTGGATTTCATGATTTTAAGACTATGGCAAGACCGAAACCTAACAAAATAATATTAAGTTGCTCTCGACCTAACAAAAACTCTTATATCTATTATCCATATAACTATTGATCACTCTATAGTTATCATGTTCTTAAATTCGGGTATGTATTTAAGACTCTAGCAAGATCGAACCCTCCATTTTATACGGCTTAAATCAAATCAACTGTATTCTCTCACTACTGCAACAACTACTTCTCGTGAGCTGTGGCACTCACTTTTTGAGTACTCATTAGACTCTATTTTGTCATAATTTTCTTTCCTTTCAAATAATAACCTTGTTATGTATGAAAGATTTCAAAATCAACTTAATTACCCTCTATTCATCTTTGATACATAGAACTGTGCCACTTTATTATAATCACTATGACATTTGGGGACTTTCCCTTGCTATTTCTCCCTTCTTGTTACCGTTATTTTGTAACATTCATCATCTCAAAATCATAATCTTCTTCATGCATATTACTAGTGTATAAAATTATCATTTTATACTCTAATCATACCTGAGCTCCTGCTAACGCCAATATTATTGGTTGTAAATGGGTATACATGCATAAGAGAATCCGCGTTGGATTAGTCAGCAGTGGTTGCTAAGGTCTTCATTAATAAACAGAAGATATTGACTACACAGAATCATTTGACCTGGTCGTCAAACTCACCATGATTAGATTGATCTTATTAGTTGCTTTTTCTTGGGGTTGGGACACTCGAAAATTGACATCAACAATGTAGTTTTTACATGGAGATTTTTGTGAGACTGTAATAGCACAACCTTCAAGTTTTAGAAGAAGGCTTTATGGGCAAAACTTGGTTTTCCAAGTTATGTTTAGCACTTCTTAGATTTGGCTTCACTCAGTATGCCTCTAATACAATTCTATTTATTTATTAATGCAATTCTATTATGTGCTATGTACTCATTCACGTGATGATATGATTATCACAGGAAGTTCGTCGTCATTTATGACTAATTTAATACGAAAGTTACACTCTCGGTTTGCATTAAAAGACTTGGGCACATTGAGTTATTTTTTAGGGATACAAGCCACCTTTTTAGACGATACTCTTCATTCTTCCAAACATGGTTTTCTACAATATCTATTATAAGGTACAAGTCTCGGTCAATGTCAAACCATGTAGTCTCTCATAGACATTAGCTTTTTCGGTATTCTTAGGTGCCTTAAAGGATCCATTGTTATATCGCAATACAGTTGGTACCCTATAATATATTGTTTGGACTCGATCAGATATTGCCTATGCTGTAAGTAAGGTAAGGTTTCTTGGTTTCTTCAAAAACCTACTATGCAGTTAAATGTATCCTCTCTTACCTTAAGGGTACTATATCTCTTGGATTGAACATTCGTAGCTCACCCGCTATGCATGTTTATGCTTATGCGGATACTAACTGGGAAAGTTGTTCAAATGACCGTCGTACCACCATAGGGTGTTATTCACTGACCTAACCTCATTAATTGAAGCTCCAAGAAACAACAAATTATTGCACGTTCCAACACTTAGGTAGAGTATTGTGCTCTTGCTCACACTACTTCTAAGCTTTAATGAATTTCCTCCATACTTTATAAGTTACCAATACCCCTTTCTTCTCCATCTACATTATGGTGTGAGAACATCCGGGTTACATATTTAGCGGCCAATCCAACGTTTCATCAACCTATGAAATGCCTAAAGATTGATTTGCATTTTCTACTGGATATGGGTGTTAGCTTAGAGGCATATAGTTCGCTATGTTCCTACCGTTGTTCAAATGGTTGATATTCTCACTAAAGGGTTATCTTCCACACACATTGATATTATTCGGCTCACGCTTCACGTGATTGCACATGTCTAGCTTAAGGGGCATATAGGCAGTACATTTCCATTGGCTTGTATATGTAGATCATAATTGTATTCATGAGTGATGTTTGTATTTTCATGTTCCTTTATAACTTGTAATCCTTTGGTTGGTTTCCAGGGATGAGAACAGTATCGGTATGATACCGTACCAAAATATACCGATATCATTAGTAAAAGTGTAAAGCGGATATTGTACTTATTTTGTCATTGAAAATACCAAAAATTACTAAAAACGAAAAATACCAATACCATAAACTTAAAAAGTAAATATCAATAATAGTACCAATTATGTTTGATCGATACGAGTCGGATACTACTTGATAAAATTAACTTGATCCCTATTTGTTTCACCGAGTCCATGGCACGAACATTATTTTTTAAATTACACAAAACAACACCATGAGGCATGAATAACAACACTTGAACACGATTAAACATCATCTCTCTCGATCATACACACATATAACATCATCACTCTCGATCGATCGATATCGAATTATCGATCATCAGATCCGAACTACCGATCATGTCTTCTACGTTCTCCGGCGACGAAACGGCCCCATTCTTCGGCTTTCTCGGAGCCGCTGCCGCCCTAGTCTTCTCCTGTAACATCCTTCAATCTTCACTCCTCCATCTTATCCTCTCAAATTCCAACAATAACCACCGATTTTGCAGGTATGGGGGCTGCTTACGGGACGGCGAAGAGCGGCGTTGGGGTGGCGTCGATGGGCGTCATGAGGCCGGAGTTGGTGATGAAGTCTATTGTCCCCGTTGTTATGGCTGGAGTTTTGGGGATTTATGGGTTGATTATTGCTGTCATTATTAGCACTGGGATTAACCCTAAGGCGAAATCTTATTATCTGTTTGATGGGTATGCGCATTTGTCTTCTGGTCTTGCTTGTGGCCTTGCTGGTCTTTCTGCTGGTATGGCTATTGGAATCGTTGGTGATGCTGGTGTTAGGTAATCTTGTTTGATGTTACTGTTTAATTTGAAATTGGAGTTTTTTATTGATGTGATCAGTGATTTAGTATGCATTTGGTGATGTTGTGTACTGTGAAGTGTAGTCATGTTTGGCAAATTTAAGAAGAAGTAACTTTTTGATTTTTGGAGGGGTAAAAAGACCAAACTACTCCTCCAGAAAAGTTAAAAAGTTCAAAGGTTTTGACTTTTTAGTTTTTTTGGAAAGGTTTTTTTGGTCTTTTTAACCCTCCAAAAAGTTAAAAGATTACTTATTTGGTATTGCCAAACACCCGCTCCGTATGATTTGTATCTCGTTATTCTCCATTTCTGATATTTGAGTTAGGATGGGCTCATGTTTTCAATCTATTTTGATGAATGAGTAACTAAGTGATCTTTTTAATGTGCTTGTTAATATGCTTCTTTGTTTCTGTGTGCTTGCTCGGTGGTTGGGTGTAGTTTGATGAGAAGCAAAGAGTGATAGGATACTGATCATAATATTGGAGAAATATGTTTTGTTTCCCTGTTTTTCGGTTGTTTGATTCGTTTGAGTTCTAGCAAGGTTGTTATATTTCCATAAGTGGTCGATCATCTTCAACTGCATTGAGTAGTGTATGATGATTTTGTTAGGTCTTTATCATTATTATAGATGCATATATTTATATTGCTTGTTGGGATACAAGTGTTAATATTTTAAAATAGGATCCATCAGAGTGTTACTATGTTATGTTTTTCTTTTGCTTAATTGCTTTAGCTAGCAGCTATTGTGTGTGGCAGACTTTAATCACATTAGCATTTGTATCTTCTTTTAACCATAAGATTTATGTTGTAATTTGCTAGACCGTTTGTGTATATTTGATGACCTGCATCATATTAGTTTTTATACTTCATTTTTGCTCATCTTTGCTCATCTTTGCTTCAATCTCATGAACCAGACTAGAATCACATTAGCATAATGCCTGTCATCTTACTAATAGAATTTAAGTCTAGTCCCAATATGATTATGTCTCAAAATAAGAAGTTGTATATACAAATCAGCATAAAAAAATATAGAAGGCAAGAAGTACAAAATTGAGATTACAAATCTGTGATTTTCTTTGGCTTAAAAGAGCATCTAAACATACGATCCATTGTTTTCTCTTTTGTTGGCTAACATTTATGGCTGACTAGAAGAGTAGAAGGCATCACATCTATATTTATTATACTACATACTATAAGGTTCAGGAAGCAATCTACCTCTTAAAGAAACAAATCCCTATGAATGTAAACTACAGCGTTCAGTTCAAAGTGCATAGTTTGATATTGATTATGTCTCAAGAGATTTTTTATTTTTTTATTTTCTGTTTCTGTTCATTGTGCCCAGAATTTTATGATACAATATCACATGAAGTGTTTATCGTAAATATGAATGAAACATCTAATTATTTTATTCCCTTCCCCAAAAACAATGCTGCTAATTGTGATCATGCCCAGTTGTTTTTTCAATTTAGTCACATGTATCGAATTGAAGTAGGAAAATAAATGAGATTTGAGAAAGGAGATTTTCTATATCACAGAATTATTGCAAACAGAAATGAAGCTGCGGAGAAATATATGTAAAAAGAATTGCTTGTGACTTGTAAGTAGAATAGTATGAGTTGCTTTAGCTCAAATCCAAACATGAAAATGGACTGATTTGAGGGTTGAGTAAAGAGTTAAAATGTGTGAGTTTTGGCTTGATTGGAACACCTTTTTTTTGGTTTCCTTGTGAATAATTTCCATGTTAAATTTGCTTACAGAAATAGACTATAACAATAAGAATATATTCTTTAATTAAATGATTTAGTTAGTAGTGTGCACCAAAAATTTAAGGCTGAGCGGCTTTGAAGTTTGAACTACTTCGAGTCTTTGATCCACTTCACCAATTTACTTTGTTTCCTTTTAGGTCTAAATCATAACATGAAACGATCCATTCATAAGTAAATAAGTGGAAATGGCACCTCAAGAGGTGGCATAGTGATAAAAACATGATTCCTCTCTAGTAGAGGACTCAAGTTTGAATCTAGCTTCTACAGGTTTTCGTCTTAAACCCTAAAGATCACCTGCCTAGTGTATGTTGGGTTTTTCCTGGTCACACTAGTTATTAGCTGTATTGGTGGGTCTTGTGCGTTTTCTTTGAAGGGGTCTCACGTCAGAAAAGAAAATATTACTTGTTGTAATATCTCTTATTCGGCCACACGATGAATTCTTGCTACTGTTTTATGTATCTGCAGTTCTTGTATTTGTGTACTTGGGATTTAGAAGACCTGTAACATATGTTCATAATATGTTTATTTTGGTGAATATTGATTAAATCTTAATTGTTTTCAGAGCCAATGCACAGCAACCAAAACTTTTTGTGGGGATGATCCTGATACTTATCTTCGCAGAAGCTCTTGCTCTTTATGGTCTTATTGTTGGCATCATTCTTTCTTCTAGAGCCGGTCAGTCAAGAGCAGACTAAAAGGTTGGTGATTGATGGATGATCCTGTACTCGCTTGTGTGTTTTACGGTTATAACTTGAAGGATCTTTTGGTTGTTGGTTTGGGTGGAGTTGAAGGTGTGTTATTTTTTCCATAATTTGTGGGTGGTAAATGGTGATGATATGTGTTGAGAGTTGATGCTAGATTAGAGTGTAGTTTTCTGCTATAATAAGGGTGACCCTGCTACTGGTATTATTTGTTGCAATAGCTACTGGTATTATTTGTTGCAATATTTATTTGATTATTATTATTTTTTTCTAAAAAGTGTTTTCTCTTGATCTTAACTTAATATTTCAGAAGAGTTTTTTTCACTTACTTGTGTGATTCAAAAGGCATGGCCGAACTTGTGTGATTCAAGTTGGTGCGGCTAGACCAAAGTGATTTGGCTCAACGATTAAATGAATCCGCGAGATACAGAGCGGTGTAAAGTAGGACGTTAAGTTGTGATCAAAAGTTGCAGATTTTATATGCCGAGGAAATGTGAAAAAAGAGTCTTGTTTGAAGAATGTTGGGTCGTGTTGTGTGCAAGTTTTATAGAGGGATCAATTCCGATCTAATTGATTTCTTTAGATAGCGAGGCTATACATAAGGGGTGGGAATATTAACCCTTGACGATAGTAGGTAAAAAGAAGAACTAATTTGTTTTTATATTTTCACTACTCATATAAGATGACAGCCAACAATCCATCGGGTAATGCGGTTACTGTATCATCCCCTGAATCAAGAAACGTCGCATGAAGTTAACTTCTACTAATTACACAGCTAGGGCGATTATGATGAAGACATATTCAGGTTCTAACCTCTTTGTAAAAATGTATGGACTAACATTGTCGTTATTTTCACCAAATGCTCACGTACTACATGGCACGAATTGTTTTAGCCCATATACACATTTGTTAAATATTATTAAAAGGTATTCTCAAGAACTACATTTACATGAATTTGGTCATTTAAATCCTTCCATAAGTTTAAATCAATATCAAGTGAGCCTCACAGATAAGTTGTCACAACATCCAACATTAGATGCAATTGAATCCCATCTTGTATCTAATGAAAAGCTATCTCATCGACCACTAGAGAATGTCTCCGTACAATCAATACCAAGTTTGTACGGAAATTCTTGTGCTACTAATCTTGTCTTGTATCGTAAAATTTTGTTTTTCTTAATACGTTTTCACACAAAGGCCATTTTATATTCAACGGGCTTTTACATCTTCTGGCCTATGTATAGACAATAGGTCCAAAAATGTGCCCTTTATTGAGGGAATCCAATTATGTCTTAATTATGACTTTATATTAACGCCAACAATTTATATGTTTATATTCCTCTAATAAATTTTGGTTCTTAATCCACATTTTATTCCATTACATCTCATCTGTGAATAGATTTTGGTAGTCTTCTTATTCACTTTTTGTTAACCAATAACAACACATAATTATGGTATGACATATTATGTAGATTGATGGCTAAAATCAAACCAATGATCTAGCACCTTAGAATAAAAGGTGTAGATAGGTTTTTGTTTTTTCAGCCAGTTCTTTACATATATCTGGTTGTAGTTCTTACTTCTTAGTATAAAACATTTCAATGTAATAGTTGATATGTTACATTTTTCAATGTAATAGTTGATATGTTACATTTTTCATACTTGTAACTTTGCATTGTATTGTAACTCGCAAATTTAAGTGAAATATAAAGTAATTTGTGATACTGTTTTATTATTCATAGCGAGTTCTTAGCATTGATAACAAAGATTCTATAGTTAATAAATATATCTAAAACTATCTTGTTATTGATTCATTCACAATGTTTGGATCAGATATATCACTTTAATATCTTATGACTTCTCTTTGCATGTTTTTATATGAGTATGTTTTGTTGTATAATCATCAATATGAGATGTCTTGGAGTTGTTTGGTAGCCCCTAAATGATTTCATAATTATTAAGGGGCTATCTCAAATTTAGAAAGAGATAAAATGTGTTTGTTTCACTTGAAAGTCATCTTTTTAATAATTAACAGAACCTTATAACGGGGAACTTTTAGAAACATATTAATTGATTCAAAAGCGCCCTCTTATTAAATTAGGTCTCTTAATGGCTTAACACAAGAATCTTAAACAACCTCTTACATTGACAATAACAATATTGTCTTGTAATTTCAATTTCAAATATACATCAAAGACGAGTGACATGTGAGTCAAAGTCGGGTAAGTATAGAACTTTTATTAACTATCGTCAGTTATATGGCCAATAGTATCTAAGCTTAGAACATTCATAATCCATTCCTTATATCTATTTTTATAATTATATTATATATCATTATTTTTTCTTTCTTCTTTCTATTAAATGATATTTTTTATATAATTTATCATTATATTTTCTTTCTCATTTTCTCACAACCACTTTAAAATATATTAAAATTTATAAGATTGAACAGTGAATACTCGAATTTACAATGAACATCAATATTTTCTTTCAATTCTACTCACAACCATCCAAAAACACTCAAAATCATTCCACATAATAAAAGATTTACACTCACAAACTTTAAAAAATGGGTTGTGGATGCTTTTACACCATATACATGACCAACATGATCTTGTATGGTGTTCGTTCGATCATGTATGGTGTTCGTTTGATCCTAAACATACGAAATATTGGAACTTTTTAAAATTATTAAAATAAAATTGTCTTGTATTTGTGTACATAAGACATATCTGATTCCTCCTATTTTACATTCGCAAAGGTACATTGCAAATTAATGAGATGGAGGGAATGTTTGACAACCTTGTATTGAGCCATTAAAAAACCTGATTAAATAAAAGGTAGTCTCTAAATCATTCAGCATACGTCTAAACCTTATCAATTAAAAGGCTCCATAAACCATTAAATTAACGAAACATATCTATCCTATTCATATATAACCTTCTAATAGAATGATTAAGTGGCTACTACATAACCATGAAGCCAATTTAGCTTCTTCCATTCACAAAATGAATAAAAAACTAAAAACATCTGAAAACATAGTGATGGGTTGGTTTAGTGCACGTCTTATTTCCTTTACTAGGAAGTGTCAATGCTTGTAATTTTCATAAAATTAAAGAGAAAATTACATATATCTCCGTCTCCATCTCTAAAATTACATATTTTCTCTAAAATACAAGTTTAAATACATTTAAACATGATTTAAAGAAACATAAAATTTTACGAATTTAAATGGGAATATATACAATTGCCCATAAATTAAATGTCCCCTTCAACTTCATGTTTAATAGTAAATATTATTTTCATTATTTCATATCTTTCAAACAGTCTAGGAAGTTTAGATGCTTAATTTTTGTATTTGTTTTGTTTTATTTAAATATGAAATTTTATTTCACATGTTTGTTTGAGAAATAGATATAAGAATACAAATGAAAGTTTCTTCAAAATATTTCTTTCTACTATTAAATGCCACCTAATCAACTTAAAAAATATTTGAACTCATTTCACTTTTATAAAATACAATCATTAATAAAATACAATCACTAATATCACTGGTCTATTAAACTATGAGCAAATATCAATCTGAGTGTTCAGATTTTTTATTAACATCGGATTATTAAAATTAGAGTTACTTCAATTTCACAAATAGTATGTCAATTGATCTTAATTTCACTTTTACGATCTTGGTTTAAAACGTCTCAAACATTGGTTACAATTTGTAACAAGTTTGTGTTCTAAGAATAGTTTCTTTTCAAAATATAGATTACCTTTTGATTATCTTGCATAAGGATCATTTATGTAATTAACTCCTTCATAGACATATTATGTAAACTAGTTGTTTTTCTACCCGTGCTTCGCGCGCAGAGTTGAATCAAGGCTTAGACATGTCATCATAGCCATATGCATGTTAACTTCTAACCACAAAATTTCTCAGATTAAGTCAATCTCATCATCATTAACACATTAGTCTTCGCATTATAATGGAAGCAACAAAGACATATTAAAGCCCCGAAACATAAATAATCATGAACATGTAGTAACACCTATAGAGAGGCTTAGAAGTGATGTTTGGTTGCGGCTGCATACCGTAAAATATTGCCTGTAAGGCCCCGCTCCGGGACGCTTACAGCTGGTCAATCATTGCACATAAAACATAAAACATATATTTAAGTGTACTAAAACAACGCAACGGAATAATTTAAAATCATTTCATTCATTTCTTTTGCAAAATAATATAACATTATAACATTCATAATCGTTACAAAATATTGTTTGTTCGCATTACAATGCAAAAACGTCATAATTTAAACAAATGAATGCATCCCAAAATGCCAAGTATCTGTCCCGTGCCATCCGGAAACATATAAAATTCAGCGTTGCTAAGTGAGTTCTAGTTTTATAAAAACATAGCATACTTTTCTTTCGTTTAAAACCTTTATTTACGTTCATACGCAATCATGCATCATACGTATACATAAATAATATTATTATTATTTTCCATTATCATACATTATCCATCTTTCATTCATTAATTCCGGATCAGTGTCATCAGATATACCCCAAACAGAGGCACAAAGCGGGTACTGGGCTGAAGTTCATAAATAGACTTCCATAATGCACACCGGGGTAAGCGTCAAAGATCCCACCTGTATGTTATACCCCAAACGTAAGTACAAAGCGAGTACTGGGCTGAAGTTTATCATACTTCCACAACGCACATAATGAAAGGCCCCGTTCCCGGGACGCTTACAGCCGGCCAATTATTGCACATAAAACATATATTTTTATTAACTTAAAGAAAACATCACAGCGGAATTATTAAAACAGACATTTCATTTCATTATAAAAGCTTTTACAAAATAATACATCGTTATCAAATTACAAAATACATGTTGCATTACATCACAAAAGCATTATAAAAATGGATGCCATCCAAAAGAGCCAAGTAGCCGCCCCTTGCCATCCTCAGCAACCTTTACCTGCCAACTGAAAACACATAAAAGTCAGCCTTGCCGAGTGAGTTCTAGTTTTAAAATAAAACATACTTTACTTTCGTTAAAATCGTTCTTTACTTTCTTTCAAAATCATACTATACTTTTGCACATGATCACGCATCGTACGTACACATAGACAATAACATTATTATCTTCATCATTCGTTCGTTAACTTTCTTTCATTCATCGTACGTCTTTATCACTAACTTACGCTACTTTCATTCTTATTCATTCATACTTTCTTACTTTCATTCGTACGTTCATTACTTTCGATGACATGTACAATACCCCGAACATTATGCACGAAGCTGGTTACTGGGCCTGAGGTCTTTCATAGACCTCGAACATTATGCATGAAGCTGACTCCAGTACCTAGGGCAAGTATATTCACCACTTATCTTTTCTCTTTCATTTCAGATCAATGCCATATGCTATACCCCGAACATTGTGCACGAAGTTGGTTGTTGGGCCTGAGGTCTTTCATAGACCTCGAACATTGTGCACGAAGCTGACTCCAATACCTGGGGCAAGAGGCAAGGATCCCATACATATGTTCAATCACAAGGATTGGATCCCAATATGCATCCTTCGGGGGTAGCTAACCCGCACACAGTTGAGCTAACACCCTTCATGGGTGTGAACCTCCATACATTTGCTTACAAGCCTTTCATACTTTCATTCATTCATTAATGTATGCATTATTTCATTACGTTCCTCTTTTCATTATCTTACACTTTACGTTACATAATACTTTTCATTTCATTCATTAACATTCAACGTAAAGCCACGCGAAAATAATCATACATAACAGGAACATAAATATAAACATACAACATCGCCATACAAGGCACCATCATACATGCATAACATACATCATACATACCATCATGCATAAGCATCAATCATACATCATCAGATCATATCATTCATCGCCTAATACATCATATATGACTCCAAAAAGTCAACTTACATAGCCCCGAGAACCTCCCAAGTCAAAGCCTACATTTACACTCTTTCCCCAAATATCAAAAAATAAACTAAGTCTTTAGGCGCATGGGCACTATGCAGACGCATGGCCTTTCAGACGCATGAGGAACACTTAGGCGCATGGGCAACTTTTAGGTGCATCAGCACTATTGGGGCGCATGGGCAATACTTAGTCTATTCTAGGCAATTCTAGGCGCATGAGCACTATGCATGCGCATGAGTGCCTAGGCGCATGAACACTTAGTCAATTTTAGCCTATTTCTAGGCGCATGAGTACTATTTGGGCGCATGAACACTTAGTCAATTTTACCTTGAATTCGACTTTTCTTCTTGTTCTTCAAGAACCCGAAACTTTCTGCTCTGCTTCTTTCTTTCTCAAAATCCCGAATGAAAAGGTGAAAAGTGGCATGGCATGGTCGGCCATGCTACTTTTGTACAAAATAAATTAGATTTTGTACCTTTTACATATTTAACCCCTTAACTTGGATTAAATAGCATTTCTTTCTTTTTCTTTCACTTTATTCTTTCTTCCATGACTACAAAGATAACCGGTGTTACAAGTCCACCCCCTTAATAGGTTTTGTCCCCGAAACCTGTTATTCCTCAAATAATCGTGGGTAATGCTGTCTCATTTCCTCCTCCGTCTCCCATGTCGACTCGGATCCCTTCCTGTGCTTCCACTGTACTCGCACAAGAGGAACCACTTTATTCCTCAACCTCTTCTTTTTACAATCAATGATCGCCACTGGTTGCACCACATAATTGTTCCGTTCATGTACGTCGATATCTTCCAGTGGTACAACCATATCTTCGTCTGCTAAGCACTTTCTAATATGAGATACATGCAATGTCAGGTGAATTCCACTTAACTCCTCTGGTAACTCTAGTCTATAGGCCACCTCTCCTACTCGAGCAACGATTCAAAGAGGCCCTAAGTACCTCGGGCTCAACTTGCCCCGCTTTCTGAACCGAATGATACCTTTCCAAGGTGATACCTTCAACATGACTCTATCACCCACTTGGAACTCAATCGGTTTACGTCTCTTATCAGCATACGACTTTTTCCTATCTTTAGCTGCCTTCATAAAGGCTTTGATCATTTCCAGTTTCTCAGTCGTAGCCTCGACCAATTCGATGCTCCCTAACTCTTTATGACCAATATCACTTCAACACACGGGTGTTCTGCATCTTCTCCCGTATAGCATCTCATAAGGAAGCATACCAATGCTGGCATGATAACTATTGTTATATGAGAACTCAACTAACGGTAAGTGGTCATCCTAACTTCCTCCAAAATCAATGACGCATGCCCGAAGCATATCTTCCAATGTCTGAATGGTCCTTTCTAACTGTCCATCTGTCTGAGGATGATAAGCCGTGCTAATATGTAACCACATCCCCATTGCGTCGTGGAATTTCCTCCAAAATTTAGATGTAAACCGAGTGTTGCGATCAGACACAATAGACACCAGCACACCATGACGAGTTACAATTTCTTTAATGAACAGATCCGCCAACCTCTCGGATGAATATGTCTCGCGGATCGGTAGGAAATGAGCACTCTTCGTCAAACGATCGACTATCACCCATATGGCATCATATCCTCGCGCGGTACGCGCTAGATTTGTAATAAAGTCCATGGTGATATGTTCCCACTTCCACTCCGGTATATCCAACGGTTGGATCTTTCCATACGGCTTCTGATGCTCTGCCTTCACTTGCAAGCAAGTAGGGCACTTACTCACATACTCCACTACGTCACACTTCATACCCGACCACCAATAATCTTTCTTCATATCTTGGTACATCTTCGTAGCACCAAGATGAATAAAGTATCGAGTCTTATGAGCTTCATCCATAATCTTCACACGTAGATCCCCAAAACGAGGAATCCACATCCGCCCGAATCGAGTCCTAACACCAAGTGTGTTTTCACCCAGATCCGCAACCAGGCCTCTCATTCTTTCAGATTTAAGGTGATCTTCTTTCAAGCTTCATCTTGAAATTCTTTTACCTGCTTCATCACCTTAGAGGTCATGATCAACTGATAAGCCTTCACCCGAATCGGCTCGGGTCTCTCTTTCCGACTGAGGGCATCCACCACCACGTTGGCTTTGCCCGGATGTTAATGGATCTCGCAATCATAATCCTTTATGAGCTCCAACCATCTCCTTTGCTTCATATTCAAATCTTTCTGCTCGAAGAAATACTTCAAGCTCTTGTGGTCAGTGAATATGGTGTACTTCGTCCCGTATAGGTAGTGCCTCCATATCTTTAACGCAACACGGCTGCAAGCTCCAAGTCATGAGTAGGGTAATTAACCTCATGAACTTTCAACTGTCGGGATGCATAGGCTATAACCTTTCCTCTCTACATCAGTACACATCCCAACCCCGAGTAGGAAGCATCTGAATAAACCACCAAATCTTCGCTCTTATCGGGTAATGATAAGACATGAGCTTGAGTCAACCTCGCCTTTAACTCCTCGAACGCCCTCTCATGAGCTTGACAAAATACAAACTTTATATCTTTTTGGGTCAACTTGGTCAACGAAGAAGCTATCTTAGAGAAGTCTTGGATGAATCTTCTGTAGTAGCCTACCAAACCCAAGAAACTACGAATCTCGGATGGCGTCTTTGGAGACTTCCATTGCATCACTACCTCCATCTTTGCCAGGTCTACCATCATCCCATCGGGATTCACTACATGACCCAAGAATTGGACCTCGCGTAACCAGAACACACACTTGGAGAACTTGGCATACAACTTCTCCCTTCTCAACGTCTCCAACACCTCTCGAATGTGACCGACATGCTCCTCCTCACTCTTGGAGTAAATCAAAATATCATCGATAAACACAATCATTGATTTATCCAACATCGGCCGACACACTTGATTCATCAAGTCCATAAAAGCAGCTGGCGCATTGGTCAAACCAAAAGACGTAACGAGAAACTTGTAGTGTCCATAACGCGTGCGAAAAGTTATTTTAGGAATATCCTGCTCCTTCACTTTCAACTGATTGTAGCTAGATCGAAGTTCTATCCACGAAAACCAACTGGCACCTTGGAGCTGATCAAACAAGTCATCAATTCTCAGTAAGGGGTACCGATTCTTCACCGTCAGCTTATTCAACTCGCAGTAGTCAATACACATCCTCAAACTACCGTCTTTCCTCTTCACAAATAAGACCGGAGCACCCCAAGGAGAGATACTCGGTTTAATGAAGTTGCTCCATCAGTTCCTTCATCTCAGTCGGAGCCAACCGATATGGTGCCTTAGCTACAGGTTGGGCACAGGTAACAAGTCAATCTGAAACTCAATCTCATGGTTAGGTGGTACTCCTCTTAAATCTTCTGGGAACACGTTTGGGAAGTCACATACAACAGGTACGTCGGTCAGTTGTGGTGTCGGCGTATCCATATCCTTCAAGTAGGCCAAGTAGGCACTACATCCACGCCTCATGCACTTTCCTGCCACCGCCAACGAAATCACCTTCGGAATCGTCGTGAATCGATCACTGTAAACCGTCATCGAACTCCCGTCAGGCGCTGTCAATCGAATCATCTTCTTGAGTCATATAATATTCGCCTCGTAGTCCGCCAACCAATCCATTCCTAAGACTACGTCAAATCCGCCTAAGGTCATCACAAATGGTCTAACAGGAAACTTGTGACCTTCTAGTTCTGTCACAACCCTCTATCATCTCAGAAATCCTGCTAGACTACCTATGGCAGTTTCTATATCGAAGGCGTATCTATGTTCTTACTACTAACAGGCAATTTAGCACAAAAAGCAGTAGAAATAAAACTCTTACTAGCACCAGATTCAAATAACATAAAGGCTAAAGTTTGGTTTACTAGAAACGTACTTGACACAATATCGGGGTCTATCCTAGCTTCCTCCTGCGTAATTGTGACCGCTCTAGCACTCGCCATCTTTCTTTCTCCTCCAGCCTTCTTCACCCCCAATCCCTCAGCCCTCGGCTTCTTGCAATCCCTACTCATGTGACCCTCCCCGCCACAGTTAAAACATCTCCCCGCTTTGCACTCCCATGCCATATGACCTGGCTTCCCACACTTAAAGCACATGTTCAATCCCCATCTACACTTGCGGTGTGCTCATTTCCATACTTGCCACACCTCTTCGTCCCCACACCAGATGTGACCACACGTCGATCATCCACCCGTGCACCTTTATTACTTGGAGTGGCCCCGCCACCTCAACCCGCTCCCATTCCAGTTTTGGTCGCCACCACCTTTCTTGCTACCTTCAGCCATCACCATAGTTCTTTCATCATACAACCTCCCTGCCAAATCAACCGCCGACCTAAACGTGCTCGGTCGGGCAGCGATCATATGCCTACGGACATCCGTCGGCAAGCCCTGGATATATCTCTTGATCTTTCGTGACGAGGGTGTCACTTGATCCGGCACCAGCCGTGCCATCTCATTGAACTTGGTGGTGTATTGCTGATGTGTCATGGTTCCCGCCTCCAACTACAGGAACTCTCTCTCAACCTTATCCATCTCTCGGTGATGACATAACTCCTCAATCACCAGCCTTTTTAGCTTTGCCCACTTCATCCTTCCAATTGCCCGACTACCCTCAGCCTGGACAATATTGTCTCACCAACACAGAGCCGAGTCCACAAACGAGTGGGCAACAAACTTCACCTTCTGGTCCTCTCGGCACTCGCTGATATTCAGTACAACTTCCATCTCTCTCACCCATCGGTGAGCAGCAGCAACAGTGCCATTACCATTGAAAGTAGGGGCTTGCACCTTTAAAATGCCCCGTAGTTGCAGCCTCGTGCTGCCTCCGACGCAGGCTCTTCTTCCTCGTCATCCGAGAAAACCGTCTCAGTCTCGGGCCGTCTTCCTTTGCCCGTAGGCCTACTCCTTTCCTTCCTCTCCCCCTCCCGTATAGCCTTTATCACTTCGGTCACCACAGACGGTAAGATCGTCTGCATGACCTGATGCACTTCTTCCACAACAGCCTCCTTCACTGAGGCTCTCAAGTTAGCACTCTTATCTCCGCCCTCTGGATAAGCGGTGTCATGTTTTTCATGAACCACCTTTTCGGCCCTAGGCCTTCCTCTTATGGCCCGTGGTTCAGCATCACGTCCACCATGACCTCCACCACGTGAAGCTTTAGATGATCTACCACCGACCATCTTCTAACACACTATAAGATTCAAACACCAACACGATCATTCAATGGAACAACTCAGTTTATGTCAAGTATAGTACGTCCCTAATTACATTGGCCAGTTGTGATTAGCCACTTACTTTACTCTTCATACCCCGAGCATTACCTATCCTGACTACATCTGTATCTAAATCTACTAAAAGCACACAAAACAAATCACATATATGCGCACATAATGCTGGTTAACATTAAGAAGATACCCGATGGCACGCAGCTACTCGAACTGGCATCCCTTCCCTTTCCATCCCATTTTCAGTTTAAGTTTAGGTTTATTTTAAAATTTTACCCGTTTCACTTAAACTTTGGCTCTGATACCAACTTGTAAGGACACGTTCCTGGGACGCTTACAGCTGGCCAATCATTGCACAAAAAACATATATTTTTATTAACTTAAAGAAAACATCATAGTGGAATCATTAAAACATGCATTTCATTTCATTATAAAAGCTTTTGCAAAATAATACATTGTTATCAAATTACAAAATACATGTTGCATTACATCACAAAAGCATTATAAAAATGGATGCCATCCAAAAGAGCCAAGTAGCCGCCCCGTGCCATCCTCAACAACCTTTACTTGTCAACTGGAAACACATAAAAGTCAGCCTTGCTGAGTGAGTTCTAGTTTTAAAATAAAACATACTTTAAAATCGTTCTTTATATCTTTCAAAATCATACTATACTTTTGCACATGATCACGCATCGTACGTACACATAGACAATAACATTATTATCTTCGTCGTTCGTTCGTTAACTTTCTTTCATTCACCATACATCTTTATCATTAACTTACATTACTTTCATTCTCATTCATTAATACTTTCTTACTTTCATTCGTACGTTCATTACTTTCGATGACATGTACAATACCTAGAACATTGTGCACGAAGCTGGTTACTAAGCCTGAGGTCTTTCAAAGACCTCGAACATTATGCATGAAGCTGACTCTAGTACCTAGGGCAAGTACATTCACCACTTATCTTTTCTCTTTCATTTCAGATCAATGCCATATGCTATACCCCGAACATTGTGCACAAAGCTGGTTACTGGGCCTGAGGTCTTTCATAGACCTCGAACATTATGCACGAAGCTGACTCCAGTACCTGGGGAAAACGACAAGGATCCCATACATGTGGTCAATCACAAGGATTGGACTCCTGTGTGCATCCTTCTAGGGTAGCTAACCCGCACACAGTTGAGCTAACACCCTTCATTGGGTGTGAACCTCCATACATTTGCTTGCAAGGCTTTCAACTTTCATTCATTCATTAATGCATGCATTATTTCATTACGTTCCTTGTTTTATTATTTTACACTTTACGTTACATAATACTTTTCATTTCATTTATTAATATTCAATGTAAAGCCACGGGAAAATAATCATACATAACAGGAACATAAACATAAACATACAACATCGCCATACAAGGCACCATCATACATGCATAACATACATCATACATACCATCATGCATAAGCATCAATCATATATCATCAAATCATATCATACATCATACATCACCCAGTACATCATATATGACTTCAAAAAGTCAACTTACATAGCCCCCGGGAACCTCCCAAGTCAAAGCCTACATTTACACTTTTTCCCCAAATATCAGAAAATAAACGAAGTCTTTAGGCGCATGGGCACTATGCTGGCGCATGGCCTTTCAGATGCATGAGGAACACTTAGGCGCATGGACAACTTTCAGGTGCATCAGCACTATTGGGGCGCATGGGCAATACTTAGTCAATTCTGGGCAATTCTAAGCGCATGAGCACTATGCAGGCGCATGATTGCCTAGGCGCATGAGCTATCTGGGTGCATGAACACTTATTCAATTTCAGCCTATTTCTAGGCGCATGAGTACTATTTGGGCGCATGAGGTTCGATATGTAAATAAATATACATGTTAATAATGCATATCTTTACCCATCTTAAGTGTTTTCTGTTACAGATTCATCTTTATCTATACTTAATTATAATTAATTTGGATTTTGTAGTTTTGGATGGTTGCTTGATGATTTCATAAGAAAAAGATAAGAAATACATGAAGATTTTGGAAGTTTAGAGGCTGTTATGGTCATGACTGATTCTGTCAGGGCCATAACATGCATCAGGCCCCTATTTCCTGCGCATTATGGTCGTGACTGATTCTGTCATGGGCATAACACACATCAAGCCCCCTTTAAAGCACTTCTTCTTCTTCTTCATTTTGGGGGGGACGAATTGGAGAGATAAAACCCTAGTTTTTCTCCATTCTTGTAACAACTTTGAAGGAGTTCTTCTCAAAGTTCAAGCTAGGTTGAAGATCAAGCATTTCAAAAGAAGATTCAACTCCACACAACCCACCTCTACTCATCTTTGGTTTGAAAATCTCTAGATCTACATGTTTTCTTCTATTGTCATGAGCATGGTTGTGGTTTTTGTAAGCCTCATGGGCTAAACACTCTTTATCACTTAGATTAGATGAAGCTTAACATACTTTGACATATTACTTGTAACTTTTGATGATGATTAGGTCAATGTTCATTACAAGGCTATGAATGTTCTTCAATGATTATGTATGCTTGTTGAAATTGGTGAAATGATTAATCTTATGGGTGTTATAATCATATATTGTTGGAAACTTTATGTTTTAGAACATCTATTCATGAAATGCATACATTAGTGTGTGGTTTATGGCATTTGACTAGGAATGGTAAACGATGATTGATTATCTAGTCATGTTAAACAAGTGTGCATCCAAATACATATGTTTATGAAAACTATTGTGTTTGTTATGAATATATCCTAACATTATGTATGTGTAACCATTTATATGCGCATATTTATGAGTCGTGTATTCATGTTAAGGCATTCATAAATTGAAGAATTTATATAGCTATTGTTACATTACGTGAATTGAGGTGGTTACCATGTGTTTATCGTGCTAACTTTCCAAATATTTGTGGGTTTGGTATCCTTGACGGGAGTCCTAACCATCTTCGACTTTGGCTTAATAATATCAATGGGTCTTCTTGGCATAACTTTAGGTGGCTATTATGTGTTATCGTCTTAGCTTTTCAACGAGTTATAAAATTAGATAACCTTGATAGGAGTCTAGTTTATATCCATGTTCAATGTGTAGAAGATGATCTCACCATAGGTTCATGTATGTTGTCATTGTTTTGCTAAGCGGATTCAAAGTCTAAGTGATATCTTCCTCTAATTGATTATCTTCATCTTCGTCTACTTCCTTTATTAGTTTAATTATTAGCTAAATTAGTTAGTCATATTATTCACAAGTCATATTTCATCGGCTAGATAATGACAACGACTTAGTATTAGGAGTTTTCGTGTCCACGGGTCGATACTTGGTTCTAACCAAAAGCTATACTACTATCCGATAGGTACACTTGCCTATTGTGTGTATAGTTAGTCATAAGGTGAAAATCATTATTATAAATTTAAAGCTTAATTATGTAAAATCCATTATCAATATATATATATATATATATATATATATATATATATATATATATATAATATATATATATATCAAACACACATCAAATCAAGATTCTGGGCGCATGGGACATTTAGGTAGTTATTTTCAGTTGGGCGCATGAACTACTATTTGGGCGCATGAGCAGCCTAAGTCATCCTAAACATCATAATTCAATCCCCAAACATCACTTATCATGTTCTAAGCTTAAATCATACATTCTAAGCCTTAGAAACACAATCAACAACATCAACACATACATAGCCCAAAATCAAACTCCACCTGAAATCCCACATATAAAACATACGGTATAAAACCCAACTTTTATAAAACGTTTATACATGCATTTCCTGCCCCAAAACAGTTTAAAACAAGTAAAAAGGGGGTTCTAGAACTCACCTTAGCAGCCCCCACCAAAAACACACCCAAACACATACAAACACACACATAAGCATAAAACCAAGGATAAAACCGGTTAAGAACACTCAAAAACCATGAATTCTTACCTTGAATTTGACTTTTCTTCTTGTTCTTCAAGAACCCGAAACTTCTTGCTCTGCTTCTTTCTTTCTCAAAAATCCCGAATGAAAAGGTGAAAAGTGGCATGGCATGGGCGGCCATGCTACTTTTGTACAAAATAAAATAGATTTTGTACCTTTTACATATTTAACCCCTTAACTTGGATTAAATAGCATTTCTTTCTTTTTCCTTCACTTATTCTTTCTTCCATGACTACAAAGATAACCGAGTGTTACACATAACCTGACACCAGCATCGGGGCAAGAAACAAGGATTCCATACATAAGTTTACCCCTAACGTAGGCACAAAGCGGGTACTGGGCCAAAGTTTATCAGACTTCCATATCGCACATAGGTTGGCACTAGCACCGGTGCAAGCAACAAGGATTCCATACATAAGTTTGCCCAAACGTAGGCACAAAGTGAGTACTGGGTCGAATTTTATCAGACTTCCATAATGCACATAGTCTCGCACCAGTACCGGGGTAATACTTATCCATTCATACTTCTTTAATGCATGCATTCTTTCATTCTTTACGTTCCTCTTTTCATTATCTTCCTCTTTTCATTACATGCTACTTTACATTCATTTCATACCCATAACACGTAAGTCATTGAATAATTAACAGGGGCGGACCTACCCCCATGGGAGGGGCGGCCGCCCACCCTAATTTTTTTAATTGTTATATATACGTACAAATCTCGACCCCCCCTGTAAAATTTTGCAATCACCCCCTCTTTGAAACCTACTTTTTTAGTATAAATCTAATATTTAAACCCAATCTATTTTAACCCAGTTTCTCTAAACCCGATCTATTTAAACCCAATCTTTCAAGCTCAAATTTAAAAACTTAATTTAATGTTTAAGCCCATAAAGGCATAAACCCAACTCATTTTTTAAATCTCAAAAACCCACTACCCCACAATTGTATCCACCGGACACACCCAACCCACCAAACCGGCAAAGTGCAAACCCCTGCAAATCTGAAATCCGACTGGCGACCACACCTAACCCACCTTCCGGTTCCGGCACTCGGCGGTGACCCACTGCTGCAGTGTTGCTGCTGCTTGCGCCCCGCTGCTGTTGTTCGCCTATTTGGGTGCAGGATGCCCGCTGCTGCCTTCGAATGGCCAGTCGGCCACCGAGTCACCAAGACACCTCCAATTTTGGGCTGGTAATGTACTAATGTGTATATTTATATTGTATTATTGTGATATTGTGTATTGTTAAGTTTTGGTTTGTTAATCTTTAGTTAGAATTTAGAAACTAGGGTTTGAAAATTAACATAGCCATAGGATTATATATTTATATTGTGTATTGTAATCTCTAAGATACTATGAGTCTAAGATATTGATTTAGTTTGGGTTAACATAGGAATTACTAGTCATGTTATGGAACGATTTCTCAAGAGTAAGGTTGGAGAATCTTCATCTAAAACTCCTGAATATGTTGATGTGGGTACACTTCCTTCGGATCCTGCTGATCGCAAACCATTTTCATCATATAACCCTAATCAACGAGATGAAATTAGAAGGGAATACTTACTTAGAGGGCCATGCCAACCAAAAGATGTTGTATTCCCACAAACAAAGATTGGTAAAGAATTAAGACGTTTGAATGAAAATTGCTATGATGCTCATCCAAGATGGTTAGAGTATAGTATAAAGAATGATCGTGTGTATTGCTTATGTTGTTACTTGTTTAAAGGGTATTTTGGAGATTCAAAAGACTTGTTTGTCTCTGATGGTTTTAATGGTTGGAAAAAACAAGAAAGACTTGTAAAACATGTGGGTGAAGTTAATAGTTGCATAATAAATGTTTGGAAAAGTGTGATGATTTGCTTAATGAAAATCAATCAATACGAGCCGCCTTTAAGAAGCAAGATTCAAAGCAAAGGTATGAATACCAACTTAGATTAGGTTCTTCTATGAGGCTTGCCCAAAAATTATTGAATCAAGGACAAGCATTTCGCGGTCATGATGAATCGGATGATTCATTAAATAAAGGGAATTTTTTGGAATTTTTAGAATTAATGGGTGAAATAAACGAGAACTTGGGAAGGTTATCTTAAGGAATGCACTCGGGAATAATCAAATGACATGTCCAAAAATTCAACAAGATATCAAGCATTAATTTGATCAAGAGGTACTAAAACAAAATTTTGAAGATCTTGATGGTGATGTTTTCTCTTTATTAGTTGATGAATCAAGTGACATTTCCAAAAAGGAACAAATAGCTGTGGTTATACGATATGTGATTAAGTATGGAGTAGTTAAGGAACGGTTTATTGGACTTGTTCATATGATGGAGACATTCGCATTGACGCTTAAATCCGCTATTGATGATTTATTTGCTCGATATGGATTAAGTTTGGCTAATATTAGAGGCCAAGGTTATGATGGTGCAAGTAATATGTCCACCGAGTTTAAAGGACTAAGAGCATTATTTTAAAAGAAAACGTTTCCGCATTTTATGTACATTGTTTTGCTCATCAACTACAACTTGTTGTTGTCGGGGTTGCACATAAAAAAAATGGTAGGATGTCTAACAATGTTGTTAGTGCATCTTGCAAACGACAAGATAAGCTTCGTGAAAGACAAAAACAAAATTTGGAAGATAACCTTATTACCGTAAGTGGGTTAAATAAAAAAATGTCACTTTCAAGGCCCGGGGATACACATTGGAATTCTCACTATAAAACTCTTTCTCGTTTGATTACTTTATATCCATCAATTATGGAAGTCCTTGAATATGTTGAAGAAACGGGTTTTAATCTTGCAAGTGTCAAATAAGCGGATGGACTCCAATCGGAAATCAATAAATACAACTTTGTCTTCTACTTACACTTGATGTCGCATATTCTAGATCTCACAAACACGTTGTCTCAAAGTCTTCAAAGAAAAGAGCAAGATTTATTAAATGCGGTTCATTGGTTTCTTCCACCAAACATCAACTTGAGGAATTTAGAATGGAGGGTTTCAATAAGTTTTTTGATAATATTAACTCTTTTTGTGAAAAATATAAACTTGAAGTGATAAACATGGATGATGAGTACATTAACCCAAAAAAGCCAAGACAAAAGACAAATATCAGATATCGCCACTATTTTGAGTACGATTGCTTTAATGTGGTTTTAGATATGCAAATATAAGAGTTTGGGAGTCGTTTTAATGAGGTGACATCCAACTTACTTGTTTGTATTAGTAGTTTGAGTCCTTGTGATAATTTTGATGGGTTTGACGTTTCAAAAATAGTAAGATTATCCGAGTTGTATCCGAATGATTTCGATGAAAATGATAAAAGAAGACTTTCGATTGAACTAGAGATCTATATTGACAATTTAAAAGCGGATAGTCGATTTGCCAACTTGGATGGTTTATCAAGTCTTGTAGAGTTGATGGTTCAAACAAAGAAACACCTTTATTTTACTTTGGTATATCGTTTATTGAAGCTAGCTCTCGTATTACCCGTTGCAACCGCAACAGTTGAAAGATGTTTTTCGGCAATGAAGTACGTGAAGTCCGATTTGCGTAATCGGATGGGTGATGAAAATTTAAGCGATAGTTGTGTCTGTTTTATGGAGAAAGATTTACTTAGGAATGTCTCCATAGATGTTGTTATGGAAAGATTTCAAAAAATGAAACCTCGAAGAGAACAACTTTAGGTATATTGTACTTTTATTCTGTTTTTGTAATGACATTTGACGTGATTTTGTTGGTTTTATGAAATTTAGTTTGATTGTCTTTTTTAAAAATGAACCGACCCGATCTAACCTGTCATGGACCCGAAATGGTTTGAAAAAAATTATTATATAGCGTTATCGCGTTAGTCAACCGACTTTTAAAAAGTTTCCGCACACCATGAAAAAATTTTCTGGATACGCCACTGGAATAATACATAATAGGAACATAAGATCAACATAATGCATTCATACATAGTATCACATAAACATCACATACCCCATCACACATTATCATAAACATCATAAATCATCCATTCCATACACCTACACATGCACAACAAGTACAAGTCATCATAGAGCATAACCGACCCTCCACAGGACAGCGGGGGTTCGGGGGCGGCAACCCCTGACAACGGGGTCCTAGGGGTAGCAGCCCTTAGTGGGTCCAAGGGGCAACGCCCCTGGCTGGGGCCTAACTGCCAGGTCAGCGCGAAGAAATTTTATTTTTAGACATTTATATAGCACATTCTGCTATAGAAAAATCGATCTTTTTGTTAAATCTCTTAAAATCTTGGTCATTTAAATCGTATATTTATATGCTTTTCAGGCCCAAATAAGTTTAAAACCTTTAAAATAGGGAATCTAGAACTCACCTGGACTCGATGAGTAACTTCTCAACCAAGCTTTCTAAGCAAAGGTCGCACTACATAGCCTGCAGATAAGTTAACACTCAAAGGGGTTAATTTCTGCCTAATTTCACTACTTGTTTCGCTAGCAGTTTCGCTGTCATCTTCGCTGGCAGTTTCGCCGGCATCTTCGCTGCCAGTTTCGTTGCCGGTTTCGCCTAACTTTGGTTAGATATCCAGGTCTGCGAAAATATTTGTGAAACTATTGTTTCGCAGAAAGTTTTCATAGTTTCGCCGAATGACTACATAATTTCGCCGGATGAACACCCCAAATTCACAAAACGGGCTGAAATTACGAACCAACCCATTTTGACCCAAAACTTCAATCTTTTACAATCAAATCTTTGGTTTATCATCCATGAATCTATATCTAAGCTTTTTACATGTTTTCTTACACAAAAACGTGAGTTTTGGACGATTTTTTATCACTTTCAAAAACCCCAAACCCTAGAATCCGGGTTTACCCTTAAAAACCGATTAAATGATGTTTTGTTACATGGATTCTTGGTATTTTCTTATTGTTTGGATGCCTACAAACATCAATATTCAATCTCTTGATCACCTGAACCTTGAATCACCACTTTCTCTCTATTTTCTCTCTCTACTCTCTCTACTCTCTCTCTAGAAATTGGGTGTTGAGTTTCAAATAAGAGTGGCTCAAGCTGATCAAACTCGTCGAACACATAACCCCCGAGGTCTACTCGGTCCATACTACATTTCCCGCAGATTTCCATTAAAAAATCCCGGCTAAGCCCATTATTTTTAATTGACCTGTTTTGACTTTGTTTCGGGCGCTACATTGCCAAACCATGGAAACCCACACAAATCTTGGTCAAAAATCATAGACTTTAAGATACCAAAAACACTCAGATGAATAATGGTTCAACACATCGACACAGAGAAACAATAAGACACAACATATGAATTTGAATATATAACAAAGCCTCGAACGGCCTAATGCTCATTATCATTGACCTTATAATCAGTCTACAGATCTAAAACCCAAGAGGGCATCAGAAAGAGCACTCGACTACCAACTCCACCTCAAACACTAATGGGAAGCAGAATGACACCGGTGAAAATTCCACAGTCGCAACCACACAACACCTCAAACACTAATGGGAAGCAGAATGACAACCGGTGAAAATTCCACAGTCGCAACCACACAACACCGATAGATCTAAAAACCTGTAAAGGTACCGGACATAAATCACGGCCATAACTACAATTAAAAGCTAAACAAGACCAAAGCCTACCTCACCATAATAGAGGAGCGCAATATAAGACAACGAAAGACCATAAAAGGCTAGCATTGCCGTCGGCTTCCATCAATAGGGGATTCAACCCTGTCAACCTCAGATGTCAATGAATGCAAGGAGATGTCCTAAACCGTCCCAAGCTTGAACCACAACGAAGGCGCCATCGCCACCCCCAATAAACATAAACTCCTATAAAAGAGTGCAAATCTACAAGTAATGGCAGATCTAGGGTTTCATCAACCTATATCGAAAGCCCCATCACTACCACTATCACCACCCCTAAATCCCAAAAACCATCACTGATGTATGTGGTTTCTTCCACCACCCGCCGGAACCTACCCCATTAAAAATTGGCAGAAAAAAATCAACGACCGTCGGCCGATGGACCGTCGGTTTCTTCCATGATGAGGTGATAGTGCAATCGGTGGTGGTGCAACGGTGGCAGTGTAGACGATTACAACCTTTGCTCACGAAATCGTAAGGGGAGAGAGAAAGAGAGACAAGGAGGGCTTCCTCTCTTTTTCCCCTATAATGTTTTGATGTTTGTCATTGTTCTTTCCACATGTGTCTTTTGAAATACCCAAAATAATCCTTAGGTACTATCTCACAATTGGTTTTTTCACTACTAGAAAAAAATAAATTTGCTATGCGTTTTTCCGTCGCAAATGTGTAAGAAAACAACATTTGCTACACATTTGTGACAAACATAGTTTGTCGGAAAAATGCCCGTGGCAAATAGTTTACGACGCACTTGCGACACGACATACAACAAGTTAGTGACAAAAAAAGGCGTAGGAAGATGCTACAACTTTCCAACACATTATCCTAATTACCTTAATTTAATCATTTTGAACTAAATATAAATTGCAACGCAATATTATTATTATTATTATTATATTATTATTATTATATTATTATTATTATTATTATTATTATTAAATGCGTATTTTAAAACATTACACAATAGCTACGCAATGTCAAAATACGTATTTTAAAATATGACGCATTAGCTACGCAATGTCAAAATATGTATTTTAAAACAACAACACATTAGCTATGCAATGTCAAAATATGTCATTTAAAACAACGACGCATTAGCTATGCAATGTCAAAATGCGTCTTTTAAAACAGCAACACATTAGATACATAATGTCAAAATACGTATTTTCAAACAACGACGCATTTGCTACGCAATGTCAAAATACATATTTTTTCAAAAGACGCATTTGCTACAAACTTTTGTTATTTTAGCGACGCTTTTGCAACAATGTTGAGGAACCCATATTCAGAAGGAGAAGACCAAAGATTCTTTGTTTATATAAAATCAAATAGACGACCTAAAACAGATAAGAGAAGTGAAGGTTTCGTATGATTGGAGCAAATTAGTAAACATTAACTTAACACAACAATAAGGATTAAACAATACCTTTACGAGTTCATGAATTATTTGAGAGTTTGACAGATACGAGATTGTCGGGAAGATCAACCTCACCTTTAATTGCCAGAAGTATTTGAGAAAAGAATCCAGCGACCGCGCAATAGATAAAGAGAAGGTGATACACTTGGACATCAGTTGAATGATGTAAACCTATCATAGTTTTTAATGCAAACAGAGGAATTGAAATAAACCCTTCCCTTTGTTTTAAATGGCAATAAGAATGGAAAAGTTGACATAGAGAAGGCAATTAAGGAAGATGAAGACAGATAGAATTTTACCTATGTGTAGCAATGGCGAACGGAGCGGGGATCGTTGAAGATGCCATCGATTCCCAGAGAGTGTGAGCATTGGATTAATTTGATTAGGGTTTGAAGTGACCGTGTTGAATAGGTTTTGAGAAAACCCACGTAGCAATTTGGATCAATAAGGATCCACATGTTTTGTTCCCAGCTTAGGTTATTTTACTAGTAATATTATATTTTGTCGTAAATGGACATATTTTGGTTTTATGTATTATTAATATTATTACACTTCTATCCATTTGCGACCGGCTTATTAGTATGTATCTATTTTGGTTTTTTATATTATTTTCTTTCGTAAATGTGTCGCATTCTTTTTTATGTTTGCGACACACTTTTAAAATATTATTTAGTAATATTACTTTCGTCATAAATGTATCATAAAATTCTACACATTTGTGACACACGTTTTAACTTTCATTTATATTGCTTAAAATTATTTATTGTTTTGAGTGATATTAATAATATAATTTTTTATTGTTCATGACTATTATTATCTATACTATTATTTATATTACTTATTGTTTTCAAAATCACAATACATTTTTATGTGTGTATAGATATATGTGGCATGTGCATTTGTGTATGTATTTACTATTTGTATTTATATGTGTATGTGTATGTTTTATGTGTGTGATAGTGTCGGTTTACATGTGTATGTATCTATGTTAGTGTGTGTATTGTATGTATCTCAACATGTACACAAATAGATGTATTCAGGTTTATATAATCATGATATTGAATTGAAGTTTTTTCATGGCAATGGGATGTGATATCGCATACATAGGTACGTAAGTGTATAATACGTCTAATCTTGTGAAATAAACATAATTAGTGTATAATAAAGTTATATGAAAAAAGAGGAGAAAACAAACAACATTTATGTCTCAAAAAACAAAAAAAAAAACGGCATACAAAAATGTGTATGAAATATGATGCAATTTGCTACACATTTGTCACCAAATTGATTTTTTGTCACTAATGTGTTGATTAGTGCAACATCTTTGCGACACAAGTCAATTGTGAAGGATATATGAATTTTCTTACTTTACATTTCTTACCAGACTTTACGTTTCATCATAAGTGAGCCGCTTATGATGACACATTTGCGACACACTCACTCATAATTATAAAAAAGACAATATTAATATAATAAAAATAATATTATGATAACAAAAACATAATAACTATTACTAACTCTTTTATTATTATTATTATTATTATTAATTTTTTTCACTATTATTATTGGTGGTGGTGGTAGCATTATTATAAGTATTATGTGTTATTATTATTACTACAATTATTTACTTTATACTGGTATGTTTATATGTATTTTGTCGTAAATGTGTCAGAAGTTATGACACATTTGCGACGCAATGTTATTTTCACTTACTAATAATACTAGTGGGAATACTTTGCGGGGTGTTCATGATAAGTCAACTTGTATGATATTTTCAAATTACAAGTTTCTTCTTCTTCAAACAAGACTTGTTATTTGCACATAAAAACATATACTTTACATTTAATCATTTATAAACATTGCAGTGGAAACATAAAAATAACTTTTCATATCATTACAAATTCTTTTGCAAGTTAATATAAGCGTTCATTTCAAAACATCATTCGTTCGTATTACAATGCAAAAACATTAACAAAAGAATGTCATTCAAATACCAAGTAGCTGCTCCATGTCATCCTCAGCAATGCTCACCTGCCAACTGGAAAATGCATAAAAGTCAGCGTTGCTGAGTGAGTTCTAATTTTATAAATAACACATACTTTTCTTTCATTAAAACCTGTCTTTACTTTCATGCGATCATACATTATACGTATACACAGATAATATCATTATTATCTTTGTCATTCATTCATTCATTACTTTCATTCTTTCATACCTTCTTACTTTCATTCGTTCATTCATTATTTCTAGTGACATGTACATTACCCCGAACATTGTGCACGAAGCGGGTAACTGGGCCTGAGGTCTTTCGTTGACCTCGAACATTGTGCACGAAGCTGACCCAGTACCTAGGGCAAGTACATTCACCATTTATCTTTTTTCTTTCATTCCGGATCAATGTCATATGCTATAACCTGAACATTGTGCACAAAGCGGGTAACTGGCCTGAGGTCTTTCGTTGACCTCGAACATTGTGCACGAAGCTGACCCAGTACCTAGGGCAAGTACATTCACCATTTATCTTTTTTCTTTCATTCCGGATCAATGTCATATGCTATAACCTGAACATTGTGCACAAAGCGGGTAACTGGGCCTGAGGTCTTTCATAGACCTCGAACATTATGCACGAAGCTGACTCCAGTACCCAGGGCAAGCGGCAAGGATCCCATTCATATGGTCAATCACAAAGAATAGACCCCAATGTGCATCCTTTGGGGTAGCTAACCCGCACACCGTTGAGCTAACACCTGCATTGGGTGTGCACCTCCATACATTTGCTTGCAAGCCTTCTTACATTCACTCATTCATTAATGCATGCATTCATTCATCATGTTCCTCTTTCATTATATTTCACTTTACGTTACATAATACTTTCGGTTCATTCATTAACATAACACGTAAAGCCACGGAAAGATAATCATACATCATAATAAGGAACATAACATTCAGTCATCATCATCATACAGGGCATCATCATACATTCATAACATACATCATGTATAACCATACAACATCATACATCATCGTTATGCATATGCATCAATACATCATACATGCCCATAATACCATCTATGACCTCAGAGTGAACCTAGATGAACCCCCGGAAACATCTCAAGTCAAAGCCTACATTACTCCTTTTTCCCCAAAAAGTCAGAATTTTCTAAGTGTTCATCCGCATTTGATTTGCTTCATCCGCATTTGTCATCCGCATTTGACTTACTCATCCGCATTTCATATACTTAGTTAAATGCTCATCCGCATTGACCCCATCCGTATTAACTGTTCATCCGCATTTACTTACTTTGCGGTTAATACTCATCCACATTAACTGTTCATCCGCATTTCTTCCTTGGTACTCATCCGCATTTCCCTTTACTTAGCCCATATTCATCCGCATTTCTCAGACTTAGTCAAATGCTCATCCGCATTGACTTCATCCGCATTGACCTTCATACGCATTTGTCATACTTAGTCAATGCTCATCCACATTGACTTACTTTGCTCATCCGCATTAACCTTTCCATCCGCATTGACCTTTCAACACTTATGCAGATTTTAAAACTTAACATATGAGCCTTAAACATCAGATTTCAATCTCAAATCACCATTCATCATGTTCTAAGCTTAAATCATACATCCTAAGCCTTAGAAACATCATCATACATCATCAAGCATGAACATAATCATACATACAATATATACCAAAAGAAACATACGGGTTCGAAACCCAGTTTAATGAAAACATACGTTCATGCATTTCCAGCCCCAAAATCAGTTAAAATAGGTAAAATAGGGGTCCTAGAACTCACCTTTGCAGCTCTTGAGTATGGCTTCTTCCAAACTCATTTGCAAATTGAATTCAACCGTCTAGAAACCCACTAAAAACATACCCAAACACATATAAACACACATAAGCATAGACTCGAGGACATAACCGGTTAAGAACACCATAAAAACATGAATTCTTACCTTGAATACGAATTCTTTCTAGTTCTTCCTTCAAAACCGAGAATTTGCTGCTCCCAGCTACTCTCTCTCTCTCTCTAAACCCGGAAATCATGGTGTATGTGACATATGGGCGGCCGTACCACCTTTTACACCCACTTTTCAAACATTTTGTCCTTTTGGACACTTTTTACCCCTAGACTTGGGTTTTATATCTTTTATTTATTTTTCTTCATATTATTCTTCTTTCTTGTCTAAAAATAGCCGGGTGTTACAAGTCCACCCCCTTAATAGGTTTCGTCCTCGAAACCTGTTATTCCTCGAACAAACACGGGTAATGCTGCTTCATTTCTTCTTCAGTCTCCCACGTTGACTCGGATCCTTTCCTATGCTTCCACTGTATATGCACAAGGGGAACCACTTTATTTCTCAGCCTCTTTCCTTTCGATCTTTGATTGCCACCGGTTGCTCCATGTAATTGAGTCGTTCGTCTACTTCAATATCCTCCAGTGGAACAATCATGTCTTCATCAGCTAAGCACTTTCTCAGATAAGATACATGGAATGTTGGATGAATTTCATTTAACTCTTCTGGTAACTCCAGTCTATAGGCCACCTCTCCTACTCGAGAACAATTCGGAAATGGCCTATTTATCTCGGGCTTAACTTGCCACGCTTTCGGAAACGAATGATACCCTTCCACGGTGAGACCTTCAACATAACCCGGTCACCCACCTGGAACTCAATCGGTCTGTGTCATTTATCGGTATACGACTTCTGTCTATATTTGGATTCCTTCATAAAGGCCTTGATCTTTTCAAGCTGCGCAGTCGTAGCCTCGATTACCTCGACGCTCCCCAATTCCTTCTGACCAATATCACCCCAACAAATGGGTGTTCTACATCTCCTACCGTATAGCATCTCATATGGTGGCATACCAGTGCTGGCATGATAGCTATTGTTGTATGAGAATTCAGCTAACGGTAAGTGGCCATCCCAACTTCTCCCAAAATCAATAACACATGCCCGAAGCATGTCTTCCAATGTCTGAATGGTCCTTTCTGACTGACCATCAGTTTGGGGATAATAAGTCGTGCTAATATGTAACCTCGTCCCCATGGCGTCGTGGAATTTCTTCCAAAATTTAGATGTAAACCGGGTGTCACGATCAGACACAATAGACACCGGCACACCATGGCGAGTTACAATCTCCTTGATGAACAGATCAGCCAACCTCTCAGATGAATATGTCTCACGAATCGGTAGGAAGTGAGCACTCTTCGTCAGACGGTCTACAATCACCCATATGGCATCGTACCCTTTCGGAGTACGTGGCAGCTTCGTAATGAAATCCATGGTGATGTGCTCCCACTTTCATTCCAGTATATCCAAAGGCTGGATCTTCCCATACGGCTTTTGATGCTCGGCCTTCACCTGTAAACAAGTAAGGCACTTACTCACATACTCCACTACATCGCGCTTCATACCTGGCCACCAATAATCTTTCTTCATATCTTGATACATTTTTGTGGCACCTGGATGAATGGAGTATCGAGTCTTGTGAGCTTCATCTAAAATTTTCACCCGTAGATCCCCAAAACGAGGAACCCACGTTCTCCCGAATCGAGTTCTAACACCAAGCGTGTTTTCACCCAATTCTGCGACCAGACCTGTCATTCTCTTAGAGTTAAGATGATCTTCTTTCAGTGCCTCATCTTGAAACTCTTTGACTTGCTTCATCACGTCAGAGGTCATGATCAGCTGATAAGCTTTCACCCGAATCGGCTCGGGCCTCTCCTTTCGGCTAAGGGCATCCGCCACTACATTGGCTTTGCCGGATGGTAGTGAATCTCGTAATCATAGTCTTTTATGAGCTCCAACCATCTTCTTTGTCTCATATTCAGGTCCTTCTGCTCAAAGAAGTACCTCAAGCTCTTGTGGTCAGTGAAAACGGTGCACTTCGTCCCGTACAAATAGTGCCTCCAAATCTTTAACGCAAAGACCACGACTGCTAGCTCCAAGTCATGAGTAGGATAATTGACCTCATGAATCTTTAAATGTCGGGATGCATAAGCTATAACCTTCCATCTCTGCATTAACACACACCCCAACCCTGAGTAAGAAGCATCAGAATAAACCACCAGATCTTTGCTTCCATCGGGTAAAGACAGAACAGGAGCTTGAGTCAATCTTGCCTTCAATTCTTCGAACGCCTTCTCTTGAGCTGACCCCATAAAAACTTCACATTCTTCCGAGTCAACTTAGTTAGTGGAGAAGAAACCTTAGAGAAGTCTTGGATAAACCTCCCATAGTAGCCCGCCAACCCCAAGAAACTATGAATCTCGGATGGCGTCTTAGGAGACTTCCATTGCATCACCGCCTCCACCTTAGTCGGGTCCACCATAATCCCGTCAGGATTTACCACGTGACCCAAGAATTGTACATCGCGCAATCAAAATGCGCACTTGGAGAACTTGGCATCCAGTTTCTCCCTTCTCAACGTCTCCAGAAGCTCCCGAATATGACCGGCATGCTCAATCTCGCTTTTCGAATAAATCAGGATATCATCAATGAACACAATCACTGATTTATCCAGCATCGGCCGACACACTCGATTTATCAAATCCATAAAAGCAACTGGCGTGTTGGTCAAACCTAAAGACATTACAAGGAACTCATAGTGACCATAACGCGTGCGGAAAGTTGTTTCAAGAACATCCTGCTCTTTCACCTTCAGTTGATGATAGCCAGATCGAAGGTCTATTCTTGAGAACCAACTGGCACCCTCAAGCTGATCAAACAAATCATTGATTCTCGGTAAGGGGTATCGGTTCTTGACCGTCAACTTGTTCAGCTCACGGTAGTCAATATACATCCTCATACTACCGTCTTTCTTTTTCACGAACAGGACCGGAGCACCCCAAGGAGTGATACTCGGTCTGATGAACCCCTTATCCAGTAGCTCTTGCAACTGCCCAATAACTCCTTCATCTCAGTCGGGGCCAACCGATACGGTGCCTTGGCAATAGGTTAGGCACCCGGTATCAAATCAATCTGAAACTCGATCTCCCGGTTAGGTGGCACTCCTGATAAATCTTCTGGGAACACGTCTGGAAAGTCACACACAACAGGTACCTTCGATAGTTGTGGTGTTGGCGTATCCACATCCTTTACATAAGCCAAGTAGGCGCTACATCCACGCCTTATACACTTTCCCGCCACCGCCATTGAGATTACCTTCGGGGATCGTAGTAACCGATCCCCATAAACAGTTACCAAACTCCCGTTAGGCGCTGTCAAACGAATCATCTTCTTGCGACACACAATGTTCACTTTGGAGTCCGCTAACCAATCCATCCCAAGAACCAAATCAAAACCACCTAAGGTCATCACAAACGGTCTAACAGGAAACTTATGACCTTCTAGCTCCATATCACAACCCTCTACCCTCTTAGAAATCTTGGTAGACTTACCTATGATAGTTTCTACATCGAAGGGTGCATCAACACGTCCATTACTAATAGGCAGCTTAGCACAGAAAGCAGCAGAAATAAAACTTTTACTAGCACAAGAATCAATAGCACAGAAGCTAATTTTAGTTCACCAGAAACATACCGGACACGACATCAGGGTCCGTCCTAGCTTCCTCCTATGTCATCGTGAATGCCCTGACACTCGTCCTTGGTCCTTCACCTCCAGTTTTCTTCACCCTAAAACCCTCAGCTCTTGGCTTCTTACAATCTCTACTCATATGACCACTCTTCCCGCAGTTGAAACACTTCATACCTCCATAGTCTCTAGCCATATGACCAGGCTTCCCATACTTGAAACAAACATTCAACCCCCATCTACACTCGCAATCGTGCTCCTTGCCACACTTGCCACACTTTTTCGACCCCACACTAAATGTGACCACACGACGGTCATCCACTCGAGCCTTCTTGTTACTCGTCGAGGCGCCACCCTGACCAAACCTCTTCCCATTCCAGTTTCTATCACCTCCACCCTTCCGACTACCTTCAGCCACCATCATCACAGTCCTCTCATCATACAATCTCCCTGCTAAATCCACTGCTGACCTAAACGTGCTCGGTCGAGCGGCGATCATGTGCATGCGAATGTCCGTTGGCAATCCCTGGATGTACCTTTTAATCATTCGTGATAGAGCTGTCACTTGATCCGGCACCAGACGTGCCATTTCGTTGAACGTTGGGTGTACTCTTGGTGTGTCATCGTCCCAACCTCTAATTGCAAAAACTCCCTCTCAACCTTGTCCATTTCCCGATGAGGACAAAACTCCTCAATCACCAACTTTTTCAGTTCGGACCATCTCATTCTCCCAATGGCCCTGCTGCTCTCAGCTTGGACAACATAGAGCTGAGTCCACAAAAGAGTGGGTAACGAACTTCACCTTCTGGTCCTCTCGGCACTCGTTGATATCAAGTACAACCTCCATTTCTCTCACCCAATGATAAGCAGCAGCAGTAGTGTCGTTACCATCAAAAGTAAGGGGCTTGCATCTCATAAACACCTCGTAGTTACAGCCTCGTACCGCCCCTGCACAGGCTCTGGTTCTTCCTCTTCTTTTTCGTCATCAGACGAAACCGTCTCAGTCTCGGGCTGTCTTCTTTCGCCTGTAGGTCTACTCCTTTCCCTTCTCTCCCCCTCTCTAACTGCTTTATCACTTTGGTCACCACAAACAGTAGGATCGTCTGCATAACTTGATGCACTTCCTCCACAACCGCCTCCTTCACTGAGGCTCTTCGATTAGCACTCTCATCTCCGCCCTCCGGATGAGGGGTTTCTGGTTCTTCACGAACCACCTTTTCGGCCCTAGGCCTTCCTCTCGTAACTCGTGGTTCAGCACCACGTCCACAACCACACGAAGCTTTGGATGATCTATCACCGGCCATCCTCACACACATGCGCTGAAAGATTCAAACACCAACGCGAAGCAAAGTGAGCTGTTAGTGCTTCGCTCGTAAAATTCTTGAACTGAGCACAAGCTAAACAAGCCACAAGCCAAGTTTGAGCTTAAATTAGGGGTCGTTTAATAGATAAGCCCAAACTTGAGTACGAGCTCGGGCTTCAAACACTGAGCTTAATTGATTACACACGTGAACCTAGACAAACTTGATTATATAGATTATATTTTTATATAATAATACCTATAAGCATGTATATGATTGATCTCTTTTAATTTAAATGACTCGAATTGGCTCGACTACTTTGCATCCCTATATGCATCTTAACATGTATCGTAAATGATGAAAAAACATAATTACTAATTTGCAAACAATACCAAAGTGTCTAGGGTACGTATATCGGTGTTCAATTCACTTTTGTTTCACATTACCAACAAGTAAAGAATCCTTCATTCAATATATAACCTCATATTGATTCACTTTCATAGCATTTATCAAGCTTCTATCAGAAGGTTAATTATATTACTGTGTAACTTCTACTTTTCAAAATTTAACATCTATAATAATACATCTATGTAACATGCTTGGAAGTATACCTTCTTCGATTCGCCATGAAGCAATGTACCTTCAACTTATAGCATAACAACCATAGTTAGAGCTTGGGTCAAATAATTATTCTTATTTGCCTCGACTAAGGTCCTTGCCAGTGAAGGTTCCAAGGAAAGCTCTACCACAAGAACATAAAATTGGGTTTCAGTAAAGATATTTAACCTATAAAATTAATTTTAATATATACATGGCCTTAAATTTAACAATAATAAAATAACTATGTTGTGCTGTACATACTTTATCCCCTAAATTTAGCATGATAATATAATGAGCCTCAGTTAGAAGAACAAGTGCATTACCTATCATAGCATTCCCTATACTCGGGATTTTGTCATTGTCATTTATAGCATCAATCAGATGCAATTGTTTAACATCATCTTGTAAAGACTCAACTACAGTAAAAGTCATGAAGGGTCATGATATTAGATGGAGAAAGAGTGCCATAAAAATATTGTTCCAATCAATGTTGAGGATGAAATTTCAATGGAATTGAGTTCTTCACAAGTTATAAGTGGGGATTGGAGTGAAACCGACTTCAATCAATGCCATTGATGATTGAGTATTGAAACCTATGATTTAAGATATCATAAAAAACAGTTAGTAAACTATATCATATATATATATAAATATATATATATAGATATAGATATATAGATATACAACATCGGCCTAACTAATCACAATTTGCCAGACAACTAACACCACTAGGGTGGGGTGTCTGCATTGAGTTTTAAAAGTGGATATCTGATTATGTATTTTTAGTGATCAAATAATCGGTTTAAGAGTTGTTCTAGAGTGATATGGATAATTTGATCATTTAGGGGCTATTTAGATATAAATCCTTAGATAATCATAATTTTCCAAACAATTAACACCAATTCAAACAATAGAACTATATCTACACCATCTCCTACAACCTTTTTTTAGTACACTTGAGCATCTAAATTTCATATTTATTCATCCAATCCCTTCCAAAACACAATTTCAAAAACAATTGAAAATTCACATACTTTTGTAAGACGCGCCCTTTGACATTCCGCCCTCACCCTTCGCCCTCCAGCGTTATATATAGTCACCAAGGCACCGCCATTGAAGCCTCCGGCCGTTACGACTCCCTGTGTGAATAATTGATGACATTAAACCCCCTACGTTCTTCTTCTCCTCCATTCAATATCGAACTAAAATGTTTTAGATTGAACAAATAAATTGTTAGAAATATAGATTAGAGAAAACCAGTTATTCAAGTTTTATTGACAATTGCATTTCTATGTCACTTGAAGAATTCTAAATTAAAAGTATTATTTGACAAATACTTAGTAGCTATTCCAAATTCCAATACAAATTAAATGTTTCTAAGTTGTACTTTTAGACTGCTTAAAAACATAATTTTGAATGTTATTCCACTTGAAATTTTGAACTACTTGAAAGATAATTTGGCACCTCCCATTTTTGATAGTAACCATCTGTATATCGTAGTCTTCTTGACAAAAAAGCTAATACCATTGGAAATAACACCAAGATTTGATAACATGTAGATTGGTCATGTATAGGTATGTATAAATATAATATTTTTGGCATGTAATTTGAAGTGTGTTGTTACCTTAGAAAGAAGAAAGCAGGTGGTGATTGTGTAGTGTTGTATTGAATAAACCTAAACTGCATGAATGAGAACAACAAATGACAGACTTAAACACAAAATGACAGGGAGGGAATGACAAAGGCGAATAGTAGAATTCGTTTTGTACCTTATAACATTGTGAGCCAATTGCATCTGGATTGTTCTGATTTGCATCCCCAAGCATAAATAAAGGTGTTAATCGCATTCGACTGTAAATGGACACAACAATTGAATGTCGGTTTCATCCCATTGAATCCCCAAATTGAGTGTCGGCTTCAATTGAATCGTCAACATTCAACCATTAAATCAGTGGAGGATTCATCAGTTGGTTGAGGGCGCTCCCGAAATTAAGTGGTGTTCATTGTATTCAATTGTAAACGTACGTAATGAATGTCGGTTTCATCGCATTCAATCATTAGATGGTTGGTATGCTTCCCAAAAGCAATGGCGCCTTCAATTGCACCGTCGCTTCTTAATTGCTACTATGGAGATGAAGGTGTCTGAGTTGCCTGTGTGTAAAGAAGGGAGAGGCAGACCGAGGGGCGCATCTTACAAATAAAAATGATTTTCCAATTTTACCCTAATGTTATGTTTTATTATTAATCATCATCATTATGATTATTGTTGTAACAATAAAATAACATTATTAATATTAACATTGCGTATTAGTAATAATAATAATACATAATAGTATTATTATTATTAGTACTAAAATTATTATTATTAATATTAGTAAATGAAAATAACATTGTGTCGCAAATGTGTCGTAACTTCCGACACATTTACGACAAAATACATATGAACATACTAATATAAAGTAAATAATTCTAGTAATAATAATAACAACATAATACTTATAATAATACTACCACCACCACCCCCAATAATAATAGTGAAAAGAAAGAGCAAAAATAATAATAACATGATAAAAACAATATATAACATCACAAACTTGTAGAAAATCTTATTACGCATTTGCGACGCAATTTATGATTATTAGTGTTTATTTTTTTGTTTATTTCGTAATAATAATAATAACAACAAAAGAAAACAAACAAAATGAGTTAATAAGCATTCTTAATTTTATTTTACTACCCACTTGTGACGAAGTCGTTCAGTAATTCAATTTTGATTAACTTGGTTTAGCATTGTGTCGCAATTTGCTATGCATTTGCGATAAAAACTGGAGTTTATCAAATTTTATCGTTTCCTTGTCAAAAGTTTAATGAAAATATAGGGTTTCATTTTTTGTATGATATGTGTCGCAATTGTGTTGGAAATTACGACACAAAATTTGGCGTCACAAATTTGCGTAGCAAACATCGCAGTTTTCTAGTAGTGTTTCATATATAGGGTAATTATAACCTAGTCGCCCTTCACCCTCAACCCCACTCCCTCCTCTTGTGTTTTTTGCCTGACTCTTTACTACAACAAATCGTTGACTGTTTATCAGAATGGATTTGACAACTAACAAAATCATAGCATCCCATCTTGTTGATCACCACAAAGCGAACCCCCAACATTTTACTATTTGAATTTCTTGGGTTCGTCACTGTATACGTACGATTAGCGTCAAAACATGTGTCATTTATGTCGTTACCTCTTAATGTAACTTTATAATCGCACAATTATACACATCAAATTCATAAGATCATTAAAAATATCTTTGAAAACTACTGCCTAATGATTTTTCTTGTCTTCACAAAACAGCAGGTAGATATATTTTCTGAAAAAGATATGATTATACTTACATTTTTAATTGCGAAGGCAATTATAAAAAAAATTCTCATATAAATAAATCAAAGTTATATTTAAAAATATATTGTTCAAAATTATCAATCTCGAACTTATCACTCCATACAATCAGGATATTCACACGCACAACCTTGATTTTCGTTTATTCTATTAAAAAACAGAAGCCAGAATGCTGGATCATATATAGAACCACCAAACTATAACTGAATTATAAGAAAACAAATAAAAAATCTGACAACATATATTTGGTTTAATGCCAAAGTGTTCTTGATCTCTTCGAAACCAATAAAGATGGACTCATTGCAGGAACTATTTATATAAAATAAAAAAATTCAAATAATTTTATTAATATACTCAATACGAATGAAGATAAATAAACGATTATCAATCTATTTTACAATGGTAAATTTACAGACTTAGAAAGAACAGAAATGTAAAGGCTGATGATTATGTTCAACATGGGGCCCTTAAAACAAATTATGAGCCTCCTAGGAGAACTCGTTTTGTTTCCCAGGGTACAACAGCCGAAACAGTTTGTACTGTCGGGATTGATCTAGAACCCGAACTTGTTTGTAGAAGAGAAACCAGAGAGATAGAGAACCTGTTTTGCTGTAGGTTTCGAGTTGTGTTGGTGTGTGTCTCTTCTGAGCTACACTGTGCGCCATCAAAGCGCCACATTGCACCCACATGCCCACGTCACGCGCGCGTGTGCGAGTTAAGGGTGCTTCGCACCCTTCGCGAATCCACTTAGTGTGACACATTAGGAAATAATATAGACACGAGGTTATAGAATATAAACCATTTTATATTCTTTCTTTTCTCCAATGTGGGACAACTTCTCATACTATTAATTCCTAATATCATTAATCACATTAATTTTCATTCAACACATTAATTTATTGATTAAATATTAATAACCATATTAATATTATCAATAAATTTCCAACAATCCTTCACATGAATGGAAATCACTTCTCCAAAAAAAAATTTAGCAGTCAAGTGTTGCAGGATAGGTAGGTCTTCCCTTTGAACCTTCCTTTGTGATGTATACTTAGTCTCCTAGTGGTGTGTAGACACGATATCTTTGAACATACCCTATTTTATGTAGACGACAATATACAATAACACACACGCTTCCTGGTTTGATCAACCCCTCATTATAGTGTCCGTTAATGGTAATGGAACACTTTCCTGGTTCTGTGAGAGCTCTAGGATTGGCGCCTCCCCATAAATCCATTCGAAGCGACCTTATTTCTCTCTAACATAGGTGATTCGATTAATCATTAAAAGCATCATAGTTATATTGATTCCCACGAATCATCTAACCTTAATATGCTTAACCTCATTTTGGTCACTTGTTCGGGGAACTCCCCTAGAGTGAATGGACTAGGAAGTTCGTCACTCCCTTTAAGTTGTAGGGTACTCTCCTATCGTGATTCCGTTGGTCATATGATTAAGTTGTCCTATTGAACCTAGATCTTGGGATCTCCAGTCAACTAGGTTAGGTTTCCCTCATATTCCCCTTTTCCGTGGGCTTTAGTCCCATTCCTCTTGACAACTTATAAACTATTTCTGTGCCTAAGACTTTTGTTAACGGGTCTACAATGTTATCTTTTGACTTGACATGGTCAATCGTGATAACACCCGTTGATATTAGTTGTCGTATTGTGTTATGTCTACGCCTGATGTGCCTTGATTTGCCATTGTACATTGAGCTTTTGGCTCTACCAATTGCCGACTCACTATCACAATGTATGCAAACAGCCGATAACAGCTTTGGCCATCTTGGAATGTCTTCCACACATTGATGTAGCCATTCAGCCTCTTCTCCGGCTTTATCCAAAGCGATAAATTCCGATTCCATTGTGGATCTAGCTATAATGGTTTTCTTGGATGATCTCCAAGATATTGCTACTCCACCAAGTAAGAACACATACCCACTTGTTGATTTGGAATCTTTTATATCCGATATCCAGTTTGCATTAGTATACCCTTCAATCATAGCTGGATGACAGGTATAATGTAATCCATAGTCTCTTGTGTATCTTATTTATCTAAGCACCCTCGTTATACTCTTCTAATGTGTTGAGCTTGGATTACTAGTATATCTGCTTAGCCTACTCACCGCGTATGCTAAGTCGGGTCTAGTACATGTCATTAGATACATTAAACTACCAATGATTCTTGAATACTCTAACTGAGCAACACCGTCGCCTCTATTTTTCTTTAGATATTGGGTGGTATCAACAGGAGAACGTGCTACACACGTGTCTCTCGAGTTGAATTTTTCAAGAATCTTGTCCACTTAATGAGCTTGACTTAACATAAGATCATCTTGGGTTTGAATAATTTTCACTCCTAAATTTACATCCGCTAAACCCATATTTATATGTCAAATCTTCCTTTCAACATGTCCTTAGTAGATTTTATTATTTTATCATTACTCCCATTGATAAGCATATTATCTGTTGGACCAAAAGAACCAATGAGCCGGATCAGAAAAACCTTTAAGTCCCACAGACATCACAACAACTACTGAAGACCACAACAGCTGAAGACAACAGCTGATTACAAAGTCTGAAGACACAAGTGCTGAAGACAAAGTCTGAAGACATAAGTGCTGAAGACAAAGTCTGAAGACACAAGTGCTGAAGACAAAGTCTGAAGACACAAGTGCTGAAGACAAAGTCTGAAGTCACAAGTGCTGAAGACAAAGTATCAGACGTTGTCACAACAGCTGAAGAGGTCTTCTTCAGTAGTTGTGATGGTTTACCTTTCAGTAGTTTCTTGTTTCAATATTTGTAAAACAACTGAAGAGTATGTTCTTCAGTTGTTATTGTTTCAGTAGTTTCTTTTCAGTAGTTGTAATAATAGTTAACACTTAGTAGTTTTGTAAGAAGATGTCAGCTGTTTGACATCTTCAGTAGTTGTGTTAACTATCAGTAGTTTGTGATAAATTCTGTTAGATGTCACTATCAAGTGACATCAGCAGACGTCACATCTCTTATATAAGAGGTGTCGACCTAATTGTAATTGTGACATTCCGTTACCACGAAAGCGAATATTGAATGAAATATATCTGCAGAATTCTCTCTATCTATAACCGTTTTTGTTCTTACATTGAATATCTTTTTGTTCTTGTGAATTGGCTAATTCATTGTTAGAATTCCGCTGCTATACTCTCTAGTCAATCAAACGTAGATCACTGATCCTAACAAGTGGTATCAGAGCTGGTTAATCATTGATTGATCTAACAATTGATCATTGAAACTGCTAATTGATATCTATGTTTGATTGAATTAGCATTTTGCAAGAACTGGTTATAGATTATTGAATTTCTGATGCTTTTGTTCATTTATTCTGAGATCTCTCTTGGTTCAATTGGTTGTTGTGTTTTTGTTCTAAATCTGTTATAGCTTAATTGAATTTGATTGAATCTGAGATGACTACTCCTTCTAATGATCCTCACAATACTGGTTCCTCAACCAAGCCCCCGATGCTGGTTAGGACCGAGTATAACATATGGCAGCGAAGAATGCTTCATCACCTGTCTGTTAACAGTTCAGGTTGTTGGACATCTGTGGTACATGGACCACATAAGCCTATGGTGAACAATCCGGAAACCAATCAAATGGTTCCGAAGAAGAAGGAACAATACTCTGATGAAGATCGAAAACTGTTTGAGATTGATGCTAAAGCCCATGGAATTCTGGCCATGGCATTGCCTAATGAAATCTATTCAGGGCTTATGCATCATGAAACTGCTCATGATCTCTGGAATGCCCTGAAGGAACAATTCGGTGGCACAGATGAGGTCTTAGCAAACAACAGAGAAATCCTTGCCCAACAATATGAGACATTCTCTCATAGAAAGGGTGAGACAGTGACGCAACAGTTTGAGCGTTTTTCCTGCTTGATCTCTGAGCTGAAAATGGTGAAACAGGAATACACCAATAGCCAGATGAATAACAGGTTCCTCAGATCACTGCCTGAGAGATGGGACACATACACTATCTGGATAGCCTATCTCTCACCCAACTTCATGGGAAACTGCTTACATTCGAAAGAGAGATAGACCAGAAGAGGAAACTGTCCTCATCAGGAAAGCTCACTGATGACTTTGTACCAGGGAATACTACCTTGGTTGGTCATGAGTCAGAATATGCTGCATCTGAAAGCAATTATGATGAGCATATTGATTTCTCTTCAAATAGTTCTGATCATGCATTTGTTGGTATTGAGAGTCATTCTGGCAGTAATAGTGACAATCTATGCTTCATCATGGATGATTTGAAAGGAATAACTGATGATGATCTAGAAGAGATGGATATTTTGAGCCAAATGGCATTGATTAATATCAGATCTCAGAAGTTCTATAAGAGAACTGGCAGGAAACTTCCTGGACTCTCTGGCAAAACCAAAGTTGGTTTTGACAAGAGTAAGTTGAGGTGTCACAAATGCCAAAGGCTGGGACACTTTGCAAGAGAGTGTAGATCAATTGGATCTAACTCTTCTGCACCCTTTGTGACTTTTCCTAGTACTAGTTCACAAAACAGAGGGCAACATCCTGCTGGTTCTGGTCATCATTCACATCCTAGGTCTCCTGCATACTTTGTTCCCCAGGGTCAAATGTCATATCCTTATCCCTGCTATTATATGCCTCAACCAAATCCTGTTCAAACTCCAATTACACAACAACCACAAGCATTGCCTGAACCACAACCTTCCCAATCTCATCAACAAACTCAACCTCAACAACACAGCTTCTTCACCCCAGGAGTTGTTGACTGGAGCAGTTTACCAGATGATTTGTCTGGTCATGAACAACTGTTCACTGGTGCTGGTCAACATGGTGGTGACAGTCCCTTTGGAAATCTAGCTCTTATGGCTATGGATTCTGCTGATACTTCATCCACAAATGCCTCTACACCAAAGGTATCACAGGTATCCTCTGAGGCAAAAACCAAATTATGTTCTGAAACATGCATAACAGCATTTGCATCTATTAGAGAAGCAAATGTAGCTTTGATTAACAAGAACATTGAGCTAGAACAAACAATTTCCAAAAGAAAAGCTGAATTTGAGTCTGTGCTTAATGAAAAGAATGATGAGATTTACAAACTTAAATGCCAAATCACAGATTATAAGGCTAGGGAAGAGGTACTTCTAGAGAAGTACAAAGATCTCAAAGAAACCCTTGCAGTCACCCAAGTAGAGTGTGATCGATGGGTACAATCATGCAAAGGTTTTGAAATGCTTCTTAGTAAGCAATCTGCTTCCAATGTGAAGTTTGGCATTGGTTATAATCACAATGCTCCACCTACAGATTTTACTCCCAGAGCAGAGGTAGAATCTGATGGTGAGAGTAATAACCAATCCATTTCATCATGTGATCTACTTTCTGATTCAGCACCATCAGAAGTAGAAGTCAGCACTAAGCCCTCTCAGAACCTATCAGCTGATGTTGATGGTTCCACTGCTGACACTCACATGATCAATGAGTTGATCAACTCAGGAGTTAATTCTAAAAGTCCTGAAAGGACTAGAGAGCAAGATTTAACACCTGAAGTTCAAACTCCAACTACTGTCAGTACTGAAAAGAAGAAAACTGTCAGTAGAAAGAGTTTGAAGACTACTAAAGAGGAAGTCAAGAAAGCAAACAATGCTTTCAAAGCACTGAAGAGCAAGTCTTCAGTTGCTTCATCCTCTTTACTTGATGATCAACATAAGATGAAGAAGAAACCATGTGAAGTATGTGGTTTGTTCAATCATCTTACAGATGATTGCTGGTACAAAAGAGGATCCAAACTCAAACATAAAGAGGAAATTAAAGAGAAAATGGTTAAAATGAAAACTGAGTTTGAGACCACATTTGTATCAGCAACATCAAATCCTGTAACCCTTAAGTCCATAAAGAAATCCAAAAAGGAAGGGGTTAAACAGGTAACAGCTGAGATTGCTCAGAAGAAGAAGGTGCAACATAGGAACTTATCAAACTCTAATGGAAATGTGTCTGATGAGCTAAAAGCTTTATCACAAAATCAGACACAGCTGGTTATGATGGTTCAACATCTATTGGGAAGAGTTAACCAATTAGATGTTCCTATGTTGAAACCACAGAAAAGGAGGTCCAAGCCAAAGGATTCCTCTTCTTCACCATCTTCTTCCTCTCAGGCTGTTATTTCCATCAAACCTGTTAGTTTACCATCTGTTGATGAGAACAGGCCCAAAACCAAAAAGGTTTGGGTCTCCAAAACTAACTGATTGTTTATAATTGCAGGGTTCTTCAACATGCCAAAGTAGCATCTGGTATGTAGACAGTGGGGGATCTATGCACATGACTGGGAACAGCTCTCTTCTTCATGACTACTCTCAAGGAAAGAAGGGGTTTGTTTCTTTTGGCAATGATGCTAGGGGTTACATCATTGGAAACGGCTTTGTCTCCAATGGAGAAATAAAGTTTGATGATGTTAATCATGTGGAAAATCTCAAGTACAATCTCTTGAGTGTCAGTCAAATGTGTGATAAAGGCCATGTTGCTCTTTTCACCAGTCAGAACTGTAGGATTCTATCATCCAAAGTTTTGCATTTGATTGATAAGGTGTTGGATGATCACACTCTCCTAAGAGCCAACAGGACAGGAAGAGTGTATGCCTTAGATCTTTCCAAGAAAATAGATCTCAGAGGCAATCCTTGCCTATTTTCCAAAGCCTCTTCTCAAGAATCTAAACTGTGGCACAGAAGGCTGGGTCATGTTAATTTCAAAAACATGAATCAGCTAATCCACAATAGTTTAGTTAGAGGCTTACCAATAAAGGAGTTCCACTGTGATGAAACCTACACTGCTTGTTTAAAAGGAAAACAGCACAAAGTCTCATTCCCTCCTATTGAAGAGCCTAAGTCCACTGCCTGCTTGCACTTACTGCATATGGATCTATTTGGTCCTGTGAGAGTGATGAGCATGGCAAAGAAGAAATACTGTCTGGTAATTGTGGATGATTACTCCAGATTTGTATGGACTTTCTTTCTACATTCAAAGGATGAGGTTGCTCAGAAGATTATTCATTTTGTGTTGTATGTTGAGAAGCAGTATTCCCTTCCAGTCAAGTGTATTAGGAGTGACAATGGAACTAAATTCAGAAACCATACACTTGATGACTTCTATCTTTCAAAGGGAATCAAAAGGCAGTTTAGCATACCACGGGCTTTAGAACAAAATGGAGTAGTGGAGAGGAAGAACAGGACCCTAATTGAAGCTGCAAGGTCCATGCTGCCTGACTCTGGTTTGCCACTGACCTTTTGGGCTGAAGCTGTTAACACAGCTTGCTATGTGCAGAATAGAGCCTTAGTAAATCAGAGGTTGATGAAGACTCCATATGAAGTTCTCCATCACTTGGCTCCTCTAATTTCATTTTTCAAAGCATTTGGGTGTCGCTGTTTTATTCTCAACACAAAGGATCAACTCCAAAAATTTGATCCTAAGGTGGATGCAGGGTATTTTGTTGGTTATTCATCTACTTGCAAGGCATACAGAGTCTTCAACTGCAGAACAAAGATAGTTGAAGAGACTTTGCATGTGAAGTTTAATGAATCTCCTATGGACAAGATTCCACAAAACCCTATGGAGTTGTTTGATTTGGACATACTGCAATATGTTCCTTATCAACCTCCAGCTATTGCAGATCCTGTGGATAAATCATCTTCTGCAGCATGTCTTCCACCTGGTGGTATTGATGATGATGATGATAATATCAATACTCACCTATTCAAGTTTAGTGACCAACTGCCTGTGTCTACTAAATTTGATGTTCCTGTAGCTTCAGCAGTTCCATCCACAACAAATGCTGATGAGATCTCTGATTCCTCTACATCTTTTGGGTTACCATCTAATTCTTGGTTTCAAGAGTCTGCATCAACATCTGCTGCTACTGAAGGTCCTACAAACACTTGCACAGATCTCATTGTTTATCAAGAACTGAAGAATCACCCAATGTCTCAGATTATTGGTGATATCAATGCTGGTGTTTCAACAAGAAGTCAGTTGTCTAACTTCTGCTTCTATGCTCTTCATCAGTCAGCAAGAGCCAAAGAACTACCATGTTGCTTTGAGAGACAATGGATGGGTTGAAGCCATGCAGCTTGAGCTACTTCAGTTCAAGAAACAGCAAGTGTGGGAACTGGTTCCTCTCCCCCAGGTAAGTGTGCAATAGGCACTAAATGGGTGTTTAGGAATAAAACTGATGAAAATGGGCTTATTGTTAAGAACAAGGCTAGATTGGTTGTACAGGGTTTTCACAAGAAGAAGGTATTGACTATGATGAAACCTTTTCCCCTGTAGCCAGACTAGAGGCAATCAGATTGTTTTTAGCCTATGCTGCATTCCACAATCTTAAAGTTTTTCAAATGGATGTCAAAAGTGCCTTTTTATATGGTAAAATAAAGGAAGAAGTTTATGTGTGTCAACCACTAGGTTTTGAGGATAATAAACATCCTGAATGGGTGTATAAACTTGATAAGGCTCTTTATGGGTTGAAACAAGCTCCTAGAGCCTGGTATGAGACACTTTCCACTTTTCTTCTTAAGAATAATTTCACTAGAGGCTCCATTGATAAAACTTTGTTTATTAAGAAGGTGGATCAGCATAAGTGTGACATCTTATATTTTCGTTAAATTAAAAGTAAACTTTGTTAAGTTTTAAAAGGACCTTTTATGTCATTTTGAAACTTTGAGGATTTATTATGCTTAATAAATAATTTGGTGATTAAATAAATTATAATAATAATAATAATAATAATATAATAATATAATAATAATAATAATAATAATAATAATGTACTAATAATGAAGGCTTTATTAATAAAACTAATAGATAACTATAATAATTTATGAAAATATTAAACTTGTAAGAGTTAAAAACTTAAGTAATTAAGTTAGGGGGTTAATTTGTTAATTTTGAAACTTTAAATGAAAATTTTAGCATGAAATAACATTTGAAAGTTGAGGGACCATTTGTGTAAATAACCAAAACTCCAATTTGATTCCCTCTCAACCCACATTTTTCCGGCGGTCTCCGGCCAACTCGCCGGCGACTCTCCGGCCACTTTAAAACTTTGAAATCCGACGTTTTTAACCTCAGAAACCGACCCAAATCGTTACATTTACATGTTTCGAACTTAAATTCACGATTTAATTACGTTTAAACATCGGTTTCAAACCTCAATCGATGGAGTAACCGAAGCCATTAAACCTTAAGCCGTTCAAACATTAAAGTACAATAATATCGAATTATCTTAACATAAACAATCGTTTATCCATTCCTAACGTTGTAATCAAGCTAATTTCTCCTGAGAAACACACAACCATTGAATTCGAGTATCACTTTCATCGTGAACCTGCAACTCGAACAAAGGCTACTTTCTGAGCATTATTGATTTCAATTGATAGAGGGCTTTGGTTCACCTAGGCCTTCAGATGCTTTCTGCAAAATGAATTCGACTATCGTGCACATTTTCATTGTGAACCGATTCCGACCAAGCCGCAACGTGTTCTTCATTTGTTCTTATAGTGGTCAACTTCGAATCGGGTAATTAAACGCTGCTATAGACTCGTTTTCATATAGAGAACAAAAGCCCTAAGTTGGTTTTCACAACAATAACAGTTTGATCTTCAATTTGATCAATGATGATTCTAGGGTTTATGTAAATTGGGATTCTTTTGTGGGTATGTTTTTAACATTTAAAAACCGGGTGATACCGCGGCTGTATGCCTTGGTTCACCGGTTAAATCATCACATTCTCACTTGGAGGTCCCGGGTTCGACCCCGGGCACCCCCATATTTTTTTAAAATGGCTTTTTAAGCCTTAAATCAACTTTAGAAAATTTTTAATAATATAGAAAAATATTTTATAACCTTTAAATATATTTTAAGTTGTCAAATAGTTTTTAGTAATATTTTAAAATACTAAACAATTAAAAACCTTTGTAATAAAACATTTTAAAGATTTGAATACCATCATAACAAATCTGCTTATGATGTCGAATCATTTTTGTCTTTGATTTTGCCTTCTGATTTAAATTCTTCAAGATTTGAACACCATCATAACAAATTCTGCTATCTCGAACTTTGATCTTAAGCTTGTAAGCATAATTTTTTTCCTTTTGTTACATTGATGTAACTTGAAATTTTTTTTTCTTTTCCGAATTTCTAATTGATATTGTTTTCCTTTCGTCGTTAAGTCAAACTCCCTACCGTCTGCATCGTGAGAGATGCAAGTGTTTGCAAGCCAACCTATGACTAAGAACACTCGTATCTCCTAAATGATTCTAACTCATCAAAACAGGGGTGATTCCCTTACTTTGATGATTCTCTATTTGTTTTGATAAATGGTTTCCAATTGTGATTTATAAAATTTCACCCTCTGGATCGGGTTGATTTCCTTATCCCGAGGATTGACTTCAATTATTTTCTTTGGAATGGCATTTCACAAATGACATGATCTCACCAAAATAGGATTGAAACTCGTACTTTGTGACAAATGTCAATCTTCGATTGTTTTCTTGCTATTATGAAATCCAATCATGAAGATAGGCGTGAAACCATATCTTGATGATAATACCATCTTTATGAATTGTATTTGTTCAAATGAGACGACTTCATCAAAGTAGGAGTGAATTCTTCTTCTGGATTTTGATGAAGAAGTTCATCTTGTTATATTTTATTTTTGTAAAACTTCACCGTTAAGATAGGAGTGATTTCCCTTACCTTAATGGTGAGTTACCTCGTCTTATTTCTGTGGATAAACAAGGAGTTGGGATCGAACTTTTTGATTGGTAAGTTAGTGGTCATACCTTGGGAATACACCATCAAGTTAGGAGTGAAAACCACACCTTGATGACTATTCTCATTTCTTGATCTCCAACTTACCAAGTTGTAATCAAGTGACGAGAAACATGTACTAACTTGCAGGGTGAAACAATGTTAGTGTTTCGACCTATCAAGCCAAAGCATGATCTCTGAACTTGAAAGGGGACCCGATCGCTCTAGGTTGATTTTGATTCCAAGCTTGGAGCATTAAATTCTTAAAATGATTTCTTTCCTTTATCCCTATGTTTTGAATTGATCTAGCTATATCGAACCATTTATTCCCTATTATCAACTTTCATTTTGAGATATCATCAACACATGCTGGTGTGATGGTAGTCTTCTTAAACAATCTTTCTGCTAAATAAAGACAGTATCAACTTGTGTTCATGTCTTTCTAGACACACAAATGTTCTCAGCTGTGCTTATGGGTTTGTTGAACTGCGTAAGCAAACTGTACTTGGAAATTTGCTACCTTGCAAAACATGGTTACAAATGCATTTCTTATTGCTTGCGTCACTTCTTGAATCGCTTTTAAATCCTTAACCTTGGAAATCTTTAAAACTCTATCTTGATTTCGATCTACGAGACTCATTATTGTGACGCGGATATGGAGATTCATAAATTTTCGTAATTTGTAGTCATGGGTTTGGTATAAAAGAAAAGACATAACTTGGTATATGTTCAATTGTCTCACCTCCATATATGACCAAGCCTAACACCCGTGTTCCTGAGATCTCCGTTAAACTTTTCATTCACCAAAATGCCCCTTATATTAGAAGTCATGATGACAATTGGTGCATTATAGACCGATTGGCTAATTGCATATTAACTCATGTGGAATAACGGTCGAGAAATTGACTTGTATCTATCTCAAATAGTCGTATACCGTGGTATGTCGGTAAATATCGATCGTTAATTTTAATGATCGATTCATTTTCCTGCTATTAGCAATGTTCCTAGTCATCGTTGTGAACTCATTCCAAAATCTTCGCGTATCGTATTATTCTTAGACCGACGGTTTGGTCAAAAGGAGCAATACATATTCACAAGATATGCGTTAAGATCGTTTCGGTGACGTTTGGGATTCTTAAATTCCAACGGTTAACTTTTCTTACAATTGATGGTCTTTTCATTGATTTCAAGTCATCACTTTATTACATAAATACGTTTTAGATGTTGTCTAATATACCACGGTAACTCGTCATCGTTTTCCAACGTTTCATGTTCCAACTCTCAAAGAGTCTCGTATTTCACCGGAAGAGTTCAAATTGGTATGCATTATGTCAAGAGACTTGTAAGGTTCCATAAAGTGGAATATCTCATCCGTAATCAAACGTCTATCACTGGCCGTTGTACACTTACCTTTCATTATAACTCCTTTTGTTCATTTAAGTTCATTCTTAATTTCGGGACGAAATTCTTTTAAGTTGGGGAGACTGTGACATCTTATATTTTCGTTAAATAAAAGTAAACTTTGTTAAGTTTTAAAAGGACCTTTTATGTTAATTTTGAAACTTTGAGGATTTATTATGCTTAATAATAATTTGGTGATTAAATAAATTATAATAATAATAATAATAATGTACTAATAATGAAGGCTTTATTAATAAAACTAATAGAGATAACTATAATAATTTATGAAAATATTAAACTTGTAAGAGTTAAAAACTTAAAGTAATTAAGTTAGGGGGTTAATTTGTTAATTTTGAAACTTTAAATGAAAATTTTAGCATGAAATAATAACATTTGAAAGTTGAGGGACCATTTGTGTAAATAACCAAAACTCCAATTTGATTCCCTCTCAACCCACGTTTTTCCGGCGGGTCTCCGGCCAACTCGCCGGCGACTCTCCGGCCACTTTAAAACTTTGAAATCCGACGTTTTTAACCTCAGAAACCGACCCAAATCGTTACATTTACATGTTTCGAACTTAAATTCACGATTTAATTACGTTTAAACATCGGTTTCAAACCTCAATCGATGGAGTAACCGAAGCCATTAAACCTTAAGCCGTTCAAACATTAAAGTACAATAATAATCGAATTATCTTAACATAAACAATCGTTTATCCATTCCTAACGTTGTAATCAAGCTAATTTCTCCTGAGAAACACACAACCATTGAATTCGAGTATCACTTTCATCGTGAACCTGCAACTCGAACAAAGGCTACTTTCTGAGCATTATTGATTTCAATTGATAGAGGGCTTTGGTTCACCTAGGCCTTCAGATGCTTTCTGCAAAATGAATTCGACTATCGTGCACATTTTCATTGTGAACCGATTCCGACCAAGCCGCAACGTGTTCTTCATTTGTTCTTATAGTGGTCAACTTCGAATCGGGTAATTAAACGCTGCTATAGACTCGTTTTCATATAGAGAACAAAAGCCCTAAGTTGGTTTTCACAAACAATAACAGTTTGATCTTCAATTTGATCAATGATGATTCTAGGGTTTATGTAAATTGGGATTCTTTTATGGGTATGTTTTTAACATTTAAAAACCGGGTGATACCGCGGCTGTATGCCTTGGTTCACGGTTAAATCATCACATTCTCACTTGGAGGTCCCGGGTTCGACCCCGGGCACCCCCATATTTTTTTAAAATGGCTTTTTAAGCCTAAATCAACTTTAGAAAATTTTTAATAATATAGAAAAATATTTTATAACCTTTAAATATATTTTAAGTTGTCAAATAGTTTTTAGTAATATTTTAAAATACTAAACAATTAAAACTTTGTAATAAAACATTTTAAGGATTTGAATACCATCATAACAAATTCTGCTTATGATGTCGAATCATTTTTGTCTTTGATTTTGCCTTCCTGATTTAAATTCTTCAAGATTTGAACACCATCATAACAAATTCTGCTATCTCGAACTTTGATCTTAAGCTTGTAAGCATAATTTTTTTTCCTTTTGTTACATTGATGTAACTTGAAATTTTTTTTTCTTTTCCGAATTTCTAATTGATATTGTTTTCCTTTCGTCGTTAAGTCAAACTCCCTACCGTCTGCATCGTGAGAGATGCAAGTGTTTGCAAGCCAACCTATGACTAAGAACACTCGTATCTCCTAAATGATTCTAACTCATCAAAACAGGGGTGATTCCCTTACTTTGATGATTCTCTATTTGTTTTGATAAATGGTTTCCAATTGTGATTTATAAAATTTCACCCTCTGGATCGGGTTGATTTCCTTATCCCGAGGATTGACTTCAATTATTTTCTTTGGAATGGCATTTCACAAATGACATGATCTCACCAAAATAGGATTGAAACTCGTACTTTGGTGACAAATGTCAATCTTCGATTGTTTTCTTGCTATTATGAAATCCAATCATGAAGATAGGCGTGAAATCCATATCTTGATGATAATACCATCTTTATGAATTGTATTTGTTCAAATGAGACGACTTCATCAAAGTAGGAGTGAATTCTTCTGGATTTGGATGAAGAAGTTCATCTTGTTATATTTTATTTTTGTAAAACTTCACCGTTAAGATAGGAGTGATTTCCCTTACCTTAATGGTGAGTTACCTCGTCTTATTTCTGTGGATAAACAAGGAGTTGGGATCGAACTTTTTGATTGGTAAGTTAGTGGTCATACCTTGGGAATACACCATCAAGTTAGGAGTGAAAACCACACCTTGATGACTATTCTCATTTCTTGATCTCCAACTTACCAAGTTGTAATCAAGTGACGAGAAACATGTACTAACTTGCAGGGTGAAACAATGTTAGTGTTTCGACCTATCAAGCCAAAGCATGATCTCTGAACTTGAAAGGGGACCCGATCGCTCTAGGTTGATTTTGATTCCAAGCTTGGAGCATTTAAATTCTTAAAATGATTTCTTTCCCTTTATCCCTATGTTTTGAATTGATCTAGCTATATCGAACCATTATTCCCTATTATCAACTTTCATTTTGAGATATCATCAACACATGCTGGTGTGATGGTAGTCTTCTTAAACAATCTTTCTGCTAAATAAAGACAGTATCAACTTGTGTTCATGTCTTTCTAGACACACAAATGTTCTCAGCTGTGCTTATGGGTTTGTTGAACTGCGTAAGCAAACTGTACTTGGAAATTTGCTACCTTGCAAAACATGGTTACAAATGCATTTCTTATTGCTTGCGTCACTTCTTGAATCGCTTTTAAATCCTTAACCTTGGAAATCTTTAAAACTCTATCTTGATTTCGATCTACGAGACTCATTATTGTGACGCGGATATGGAGATTCATAAATTTTCGTAATTTGTAGTCATGGGTTTGGTATAAAAGAAAAGACATAACTTGGTATGTTCAATTGTCTCACCTCCATATATGACCAAGCCTAACACCCGTGTTCCTGAGAATCTCCGTTAAAATTTTCATTCACCAAAATGCCCCTTATATTAGAAGTCATGATGACAATTGGTGCATTATAGACCGATTGGCTAATTGCATATTAACTCATGTGGAATAACGGGTCGAGAATTGACTTGTATCTATCTCAAATAGTCGTATACCGTGGTATGTCGGTAAATATCGATCGTTAATTTTAATGATCGATTCATTTTCCTGCTATTAGCAATGTTCCTAGTCATCGTTGTGAACTCATTCCAAAATCTTCGCGTATCGTATTATTCTTAGACCGACGGTTTGGTCAAAAGGAGCAATACATATTCACAAGATATGCGTTAAGATCGTTTCGGTGACGTTTGGGATTCTTAAATTCCAACGGTTAACTTTTCTTACAATTGATGGTCTTTTCATTGATTTCAAGTCATCACTTTATTACATAAATACGTTTTAGATGTTGTCTAATATACCACGGTAACTCGTCATCGTTTTCCAACGTTTCATGTTCCAACTCTCAAAGAGTCTCGTATTTCACCGGAAGAGTTCAAATTGGTATGCATTATGTCAAGAGACTTGTAAGGTTCCATAAAGTGGAATATCTCATCCGTAATCAAACGTCTATCACTGGCCGTTGTACACTTACCTTTCATTATAACTCCTTTTGTTCATTAAGTTCATTCTTAATTTCGGGACGAAATTCTTTTAAGTTGGGGAGACTGTGACATCTTATATTTTCGTTAAATTAAAAGTAAACTTTGTTAAGTTTTAAAAGGACCTTTTATGTTAATTTTGAAACTTTGAGGATTTATTATGCTTAATAAATAATTTGGTGATTAAATAAATTATAATAATAATAATAATAATGTACTAATAATGAAGGCTTTATTAATAAAACTAATAGAGATAACTATAATAATTTATGAAAATATTAAACTTGTAAGAGTTAAAAACTTAAGTAATTAAGTTAGGGGGTTAATTTGTTAATTTTGAAACTTTAATGAAAATTTTAGCATGAAATAATAACATTTGAAAGTTGAGGGACCATTTGTGTAAATAACCAAAACTCCAATTTGATTCCCTCTCAACCCACGTTTTTCCGGCGGGTCTCCGGCCAACTCGCCGGCGACTCTCCGGCCACTTTAAAACTTTGAAATCCGACGTTTTTAACCTCAGAAACCGACCCAAATCGTTACATTTACATGTTTCGAACTTAAATTCACGATTTAATTACGTTTAAACATCGGTTTCAAACCTCAATCGATGGAGTAACCGAAGCCATTAAACCTTAAGCCGTTCAAACATTAAAGTACAATAATAATCGAATTATCTTAACATAAACATCGTTTATCCATTCCTAACGTTAATCAAGCTAATTTCTCCTGAGAAACACACAACCATTGAATTCGAGTATCACTTTCATCGTGAACCTGCAACTCGAACAAAGGCTACTTTCTGAGCATTATTGATTTCAATTGATAGAGGGCTTTGGTTCACCTAGGCCTTCAGATGCTTTCTGCAAAATGAATTCGACTATCGTGCACATTTTCATTGTGAACCGATTCCGACCAAGCCGCAACGTGTTCTTCATTTGTTCTTATAGTGGTCAACTTCGAATCGGGTAATTAAACGCTGCTATAGACTCGTTTTCATATAGAGAACAAAAGCCCTAAGTTGGTTTTCACAAACAATAACAGTTTGATCTTCAATTTGATCAATGATGATTCTAGGGTTTATGTAAATTGGGATTCTTTTATGGGTATGTTTTTAACATTTAAAAACCGGGTGATACCGCGGCTGTATGCCTTGGTTCACCGGTTAAATCATCACATTCTCACTTGGAGGTCCCGGGTTCGACCCCGGGCACCCCCATATTTTTTTAAAATGGCTTTTTAAGCCTTAAATCAACTTTAGAAAATTTTTAATAATATAGAAAAATATTTTATAACCTTTAAATATATTTTAAGTTGTCAAATATTTTTAGTAATATTTTAAAATACTAAACAATTAAAAACCTTTGTAATAAAACATTTTAAGGATTTGAATACCATCATAACAAATTCTGCTTATGATGTCGAATCATTTTTGTCTTTGATTTTGCCTTCCTGATTAAATTCTTCAAGATTTGAACACCATCATAACAAATTCTGCTATCTCGAACTTTGATCTTAAGCTTGTAAGCATAATTTTTTTCCTTTTGTTACATTGATGTAACTTGAAATTGAAATTTTTTTTTTTCTTTTCCGAATTTCTAATTGATATTGTTTTCTTTCGTCGTTAAGTCAAACTCCCTACCGTCTGCATCGTGAGAGATGCAAGTGTTTGCAAGCCAACCTATGACTAAGAACACTCGTATCTCCTAAATGATTCTAACTCATCAAAACAGGGGTGATTCCCTTACTTTGATGATTCTCTATTTGTTTTGATAAATGGTTTCCAATTGTGATTTATAAAATTTCACCCTCTGGATCGGGTTGATTTCCTTATCCCGAGGATTGACTTCAATTATTTTCTTTGGAATGGCATTTCACAAATGACATGATCTCACCAAAATAGGATTGAAACTCGTACTTTGGTGACAAATGTCAATCTTCGATTGTTTTCTTGCTATTATGAATCCAATCATGAAGATAGGCGTGAAATCCATATCTTGATGATAATACCATCTTTATGAATTGTATTTGTTCAAATGAGACGACTTCATCAAAGTAGGAGTGAATTCTTCTGGATTTGGATGAAGAAGTTCATCTTGTTATATTTTATTTGTAAAACTTCACCGTTAAGATAGGAGTGATTTCCCTTACCTTAATGGTGAGTTACCTCGTCTTATTTCTGTGGATAAACAAGGAGTTGGGATCGAACTTTTTGATTGGTAAGTTAGTGGTCATACCTTGGGAATACACCATCAAGTTAGGAGTGAAAACCACACCTTGATGACTATTCTCATTTCTTGATCTCCAACTTACCAAGTTGTAATCAAGTGACGAGAAACATGTACTAACTTGCAGGGTGAAACAATGTTAGTGTTTCGACCTATCAAGCCAAAGCATGATCTCTGAACTTGAAAGGGGACCCGATCGCTCTAGGTTGATTTTGATTCCAAGCTTGGAGCATTTAAATTCTTAAAATGATTTCTTTCCCTTTATCCCTATGTTTTGAATTGATCTAGCTATATCGAACCATTTATTCCCTATTATCAACTTTCATTTTGAGATATCATCAACACATGCTGGTGTGATGGTAGTCTTCTTAAACAATCTTTCTGCTAAATAAAGACAGTATCAACTTGTGTTCATGTCTTTCTAGACACACAAATGTTCTCAGCTGTGCTTATGGTTTGTTGAACTGCGTAAGCAAACTGTACTTGGAATTTGCTACCTTGCAAAACATGGTTACAAATGCATTTCTTATTGCTTGCGTCACTTCTTGAATCGCTTTTAAATCCTTAACCTTGGAAATCTTTAAAACTCTATCTTGATTTCGATCTACGAGACTCATTATTGTGACGCGGATATGGAGATTCATAATTTTCGTAATTTGTAGTCATGGGTTTGGTATAAAAGAAAAGACATAACTTGGTATATGTTCAATTGTCTCACCTCCATATATGACCAAGCCTAACACCCGTGTTCCTGAGAATCTCCGTTAAACTTTTCATTCATTCACCAAAATGCCCCTTATTAGAAGTCATGATGACAATTGGTGCATTATAGACCGATTGGCTAATTGCATATTAACTCATGTGGAATAACGGGTCGAGAAATTGACTTGTATCTATCTCAAATAGTCGTATACCGTGGTATGTCGGTAAATATCGATCGTTAATTTTAATGATCGATTCATTTTCCTGCTATTAGCAATGTTCCTAGTCATCGTTGTGAACTCATTCCAAAATCTTCGCGTATCGTATTATTCTTAGACCGACGTTTGGTCAAAAGGAGCAATACATATTCACAAGATATGCGTTAAGATCGTTTCGGTGACGTTTGGGATTCTTAAATTCCAACGGTTAACTTTTCTTACAATTGATGGTCTTTTCATTGATTTCAAGTCATCACTTTATTACATAAATACGTTTTAGATGTTGTCTAATATACCACGGTAACTCGTCATCGTTTTCCAACGTTTCATGTTCCAACTCTCAAAGAGTCTCGTATTTCACCGGAAGAGTTCAAATGGTATGCATTATGTCAAGAGACTTGTAAGGTTCCATAAAGTGGAATATCTCATCCGTAATCAAACGTCTATCACTGGCCGTTGTACACTTACCTTTCATTATAACTCCTTTTGTTCATTTAAGTTCATTCTTAATTTCGGGACGAAATTCTTTTAGTTGGGAGACTGTGACATCTTATATTTTCGTTAAATTAAAAGTAAACTTTGTTAAGTTTTAAAAGGACCTTTTATGTTAATTTTGAAACTTTGAGGATTTATTATGCTTAAAATAATTTGGTGATTAAATAAATTATAATAATAATAATAATAATGTACTAATAATGAAGGCTTTATTAATAAAACTAATAGAGATAACTATAATAATTTATGAAAATATTAAACTTGTAAGAGTTAAAAACTTAAAGTAATTAAGTTAGGGGGTTATTTGTTAATTTTGAAACTTTAAATGAAAATTTTAGCATGAAATAATAACATTTGAAAGTTGAGGGACCATTTGTGTAAATAACCAAAACTCCAATTTGATTCCCTCTCAACCCACGTTTTTCCGGCGGGTCTCCGGCCAACTCGCCGGCGACTCTCCGGCCACTTTAAAACTTTGAAATCCGACGTTTTTAACCTCAGAAACCGACCCAAATCGTTACATTTACATGTTTCGAACTTAAATTCACGATTTAATTACGTTTAAACATCGGTTTCAAACCTCAATCGATGGAGTAACCGAAGCCATTAAACCTTAAGCCGTTCAAACATTAAAGTACAATAATAATCGAATTATCTTAACATAAACAATCGTTTATCCATTCCTAACGTTGTAATCAAGCTAATTTCTCCTGAAAACACACAACCATTGAATTCGAGTATCACTTTCATCGTGAACCTGCAACTCGAACAAAGGCTACTTTCTGAGCATTATTGATTTCAATTGATAGAGGGCTTTGGTTCACCTAGGCCTTCAGATGCTTTCTGCAAAATGAATTCGACTATCGTGCACATTTTCATTGTGAACCGATTCCGACCAAGCCGCAACGTGTTCTTCATTTGTTCTTATAGTGGTCAACTTCGAATCGGGTAATTAAACGCTGCTATAGACTCGTTTTCATATAGAGAACAAAAGCCCTAAGTTGGTTTTCACAAACAATAACAGTTTGATCTTCAATTTGATCAATGATGATTCTAGGGTTATGTAAATTGGGATTCTTTTATGGTATGTTTTTAACATTTAAAAACCGGGTGATACCGCGGCTGTATGCCTTGGTTCACCGTTAAATCATCACATTCTCACTTGGAGGTCCCGGGTTCGACCCCGGGCACCCCCATATTTTTTTAAAATGGCTTTTTAAGCCTTAAATCAACTTTAGAAAATTTTTAATAATATAGAAAAATATTTTATAACCTTTAATATATTTTAAGTTGTCAAATAGTTTTTAGTAATATTTTAAAATACTAAACAATTAAAAACCTTTGTAATAAAACATTTTAAGGATTTGAATACCATCATAACAAATTCTGCTTATGATGTCGAATCATTTTTGTCTTTGATTTTGCCTTCCTGATTTAAATTCTTCAAGATTTGAACACCATCATAACAAATTCTGCTATCTCGAACTTTGATCTTAAGCTTGTAAGCATAATTTTTTTCCTTTTGTTACATTGATGTAACTTGAATTTTTTTTTCTTTTCCGAATTTCTAATTGATATTGTTTTCCTTTCGTCGTTAAGTCAAACTCCCTACCGTCTGCATCGTGAGAGATGCAAGTGTTTGCAAGCCAACCTATGACTAAGAACACTCGTATCTCCTAAATGATTCTAACTCATCAAAACAGGGGTGATTCCCTTACTTTGATGATTCTATTTGTTTTGATAAATGGTTTCCAATTGTGATTTATAAAATTTCACCCTCTGGATCGGGTTGATTTCCTTATCCCGAGGATTGACTTCAATTATTTTCTTTGGAATGGCATTTCACAAATGACATGATCTCACCAAAATAGGATTGAAACTCGTACTTTGGTGACAAATGTCAATCTTCGATTGTTTTCTTGCTATTATGAAATCCAATCATGAAGATAGGCGTGAAATCCATATCTTGATGAATACCATCTTTATGAATTGTATTTGTTCAAATGAGACGACTTCATCAAAGTAGGAGTGAATTCTTCTGGATTTGGATGAAGAAGTTCATCTTGTTATATTTTATTTTTGTAAAACTTCACCGTTAAGATAGGAGTGATTTCCCTTACCTTAATGGTGAGTTACCTCGTCTTATTTCTGTGGATAAACAAGGAGTTGGGATCGAACTTTTTGATTGGTAAGTTAGTGGTCATACCTTGGGAATACACCATCAAGTTAGGAGTGAAAACCACACCTTGATGACTATTCTCATTTCTTGATCTCCAACTTACCAAGTTGTAATCAAGTGACGAGAAACATGTACTAACTTGCAGGGTGAAACAATGTTAGTGTTTCGACCTATCAAGCCAAAGCATGATCTCTGAACTTGAAAGGGGACCCGATCGCTCTAGGTTGATTTTGATTCCAAGCTTGGAGCATTTAAATTTTAAAATGATTTCTTTCCCTTTATCCCTATGTTTTGAATTGATCTAGCTATATCGAACCATTTATTCCCTATTATCAACTTTCATTTTGAGATATCATCAACACATGCTGGTGTGATGGTAGTCTTCTTAAACAATCTTTCTGCTAAATAAAGACAGTATCAACTTGTGTTCATGTCTTTCTAGACACACAAATGTTCTCAGCTGTGCTTATGGGTTTGTTGAACTGCGTAAGCAAACTGTACTTGGAAATTGCTACCTTGCAAAACATGGTTACAAATGCATCTTATTGCTTGCGTCACTTCTTGAATCGCTTTTAAATCCTTAACCTTGGAAATCTTTAAAACTCTATCTTGATTTCGATCTACGAGACTCATTATTGTGACGCGGATATGGAGATTCATAAATTTTCGTAATTTGTAGTCATGGGTTTGGTATAAAAGAAAAGACATAACTTGGTATATGTTCAATTGTCTCACCTCCATATATGACCAAGCCTAACACCCGTGTTCCTGAGAATCTCCGTTAAACTTTTCATTCACCAAAATGCCCCTTATATTAGAAGTCATGATGACAATTGGTGCATTATAGACCGATTATATTGGCTAATGATATTAACTCATGTGGAATAACGGGTCGAGAAATTGACTTGTATCTATCTCAAATAGTCGTATACCGTGGTATGTCGGTAAATATCGATCGTTAATTTTAATGATCGATTCATTTTCCTGCTATTAGCAATGTTCCTAGTCATCGTTGTGAACTCATTCCAAAATCTTCGCGTATCGTATTATTCTTAGACCGACGGTTTGGTCAAAAGGAGCAATACATATTCACAAGATATGCGTTAAGATCGTTTCGGTGACGTTTGGGATTCTTAAATTCCAACGGTTAACTTACAATGATGGTCTTTTCATTGATTTCAAGTCATCACTTTATTACATAAATACGTTTTAGATGTTGTCTAATATACCACGGTAACTCGTCATCGTTTTCCAACGTTTCATGTTCCAACTCTCAAAGAGTCTCGTATTTCCGGAAGAGTTCAAATTGGTATGCATTATGTCAAGAGACTTGTAAGGTTCCATAAAGTGGAATATCTCATCCGTAATCAAACGTCTATCACTGGCCGTTGTACACTTACCTTTCATTATAACCTTTTGTTCATTTAGTTCATTCTTAATTTCGGGACGAAATTCTTTTAAGTTGGGGAGACTGTGACATCTTATATTTTCGTTAAATTAAAAGTAAACTTTGTTAAGTTTTAAAAGGACCTTTTATGTTAATTTTGAAACTTTGAGGATTTATTATGCTTAATAAATAATTTGGTGATTAATAAATTATAATAATAATAATAATAATGTACTAATAATGAAGGCTTTATTAATAAAACTAATAGAGATAACTATAATAATTATGAAAATATTAAACTTGTAAGAGTTAAAAACTTAAAGTAATTAAGTTAGGGGGTTAATTTGTTAATTTTGAAACTTTAAATGAAAATTTTAGCATGAAATAATAACATTTGAAAGTTGAGGGACCATTTGTGTAAATAACCAAAACTCCAATTTGATTCCCTCTCAACCCACGTTTTTCCGGCGGGTCTCCGGCCAACTCGCCGGCGACTCTCCGGCCACTTTAAAACTTTGAAATCCGACGTTTTTAACCTCAGAAACCGACCCAAATCGTTACATTTACATGTTTCGAACTTAAATTCACGATTTAATTACGTTTAAACATCGGTTTCAAACCTCAATCGATGGAGTAACCGAAGCCATTAAACTTAAGCCGTTCAAACATTAAAGTACAATAATAATCGAATTATCTTAACATAAACAATCGTTTATCCATTCCTAACGTTGTAATCAAGCTAATTTCTCCTGAGAAACACACAACCATTGAATTCGAGTATCACTTTCATCGTGAACCTGCAACTCGAACAAAGGCTACTTTCTGAGCATTATTGATTTCAATTGATAGAGGGCTTTGGTTCACCTAGGCCTTCAGATGCTTTCTGCAAAATGAATTCGACTATCGTGCACATTTTCATTGTGAACCGATTCCGACCAAGCCGCAACGTGTTCTTCATTTGTTCTTATAGTGGTCAACTTCGAATCGGGTAATTAAACGCTGCTATAGACTCGTTTTCATATAGAGAACAAAAGCCCTAAGTTGGTTTTCACAAACAATAACAGTTTGATCTTCAATTTGATCAATGATGATTCTAGGGTTATGTAAATTGGGATTCTTTTATGGGTGTTTTTAACATTTAAAAACCGGGTGATACCGCGGCTGTATGCCTTGGTTCACCGGTTAAATCATCACATTCTCACTTGGAGGTCCCGGGTTCGACCCCGGGCACCCCCATATTTTTTTAAAATGGCTTTTTAAGCCTTAAATCAACTTTAGAAAATTTTTAATAATATAGAAAAATTTTATAACCTTTAAATATATTTTAAGTTGTCAAATAGTTTTTAGTAATATTTTAAAATACTAAACAATTAAAAACCTTTGTAATAAAACATTTTAAGGATTTGAATACCATCATAACAAATTCTGCTTATGATGTCGAATCATTTTTGTCTTTGATTTTGCCTTCCTGATTTAAATTCTTCAAGATTTGAACACCATCATAACAAATTCTGCTATCTCGAACTTTGATCTTAAGCTTGTAAGCATAATTTTTTTCCTTTTGTTACATTGATGTAACTTGAAATTTTTTTTTCTTTTCCGAATTTCTAATTGATATTGTTTTCCTTTCGTCGTTAAGTCAAACTCCCTACCGTCTGCATCGTGAGAGATGCAAGTGTTTGCAAGCCAACCTATGACTAAGAACACTCGTATCTCCTAAATGATTCTAACTCATCAAAACAGGGGTGATTCCCTTACTTTGATGATTCTCTATTTGTTTTGATAAATGGTTTCCAATTGTGATTTATAAAATTTCACCCTCTGGATCGGGTGATTTCCTTATCCCGAGGATTGACTTCAATTATTTTCTTTGGAATGGCATTTCACAAACATGATCTCACCAAAATAGGATTGAAACTCGTACTTTGGTGACAAATGTCAATCTTCGATTGTTTTCTTGCTATTATGAAATCCAATCATGAAGATAGGCGTGAAATCCATATCTTGATGATAATACCATCTTTATGAATTGTATTTGTTCAAATGAGACGACTTCATCAAAGTAGGAGTGAATTCTTCTGGATTTGGATGAAGAAGTTCATCTTGTTATATTTTATTTTTGTAAAACTTCACCGTTAAGATAGGAGTGATTCCCTTACCTTAATGGTGAGTTACCTCGTCTTATTTCTGTGGATAAACAAGGAGTTGGGATCGAACTTTTTGATTGGTAAGTTAGTGGTCATACCTTGGGAATACACCATCAAGTTAGGAGTGAAAACCACACCTTGATGACTATTCTCATTTCTTGATCTCCAACTTACCAAGTTGTAATCAAGTGACGAGAAACATGTACTAACTTGCAGGGTGAAACAATGTTAGTGTTTCGACCTATCAAGCCAAAGCATGATCTCTGAACTTGAAAGGGGACCCGATCGCTCTAGGTTGATTTTGATTCCAAGCTTGGAGCATTTAAATTCTTAAAATGATTTCTTTCCCTTTATCCCTATGTTTTGAATTGATCTAGCTATATCGAACCATTTATTCCCTATTATCACTTTCATTTTGAGATATCATCAACACATGCTGGTGTGATGGTAGTCTTCTTAAACAATCTTTCTGCTAAATAAAGACAGTATCAACTTGTGTTCATGTCTTTCTAGACACACAAATGTTCTCAGCTGTGCTTATGGGTTTGTTGAACTGCGTAAGCAAACTGTACTTGGAAATTTGCTACCTTGCAAAACATGGTTACAAATGCATTTCTTATTGCTTGCGTCACTTCTTGAATCGCTTTTAAATCCTTAACCTTGGAAATCTTTAAAACTCTATCTTGATTTCGATCTACGAGACTCATTATTGTGACGCGGATATGGAGATTCATAAATTTTCGTAATTTGTAGTCATGGGTTTGGTATAAAAGAAAAGACATAACTTGGTATATGTTCAATTGTCTCACCTCCATATATGACCAAGCCTAACACCCGTGTTCCTGAGAATCTCCGTTAAACTTTTCATTCACCAAAATGCCCCTTATATTAGAAGTCATGATGACAATTGGTGCATTATAGACCGATTGGCTAATTGCATATTAACTCATGTGGAATAACGGGTCGAGAAATTGACTTGTATCTATCTCAAATAGTCGTATACCGTGGTATGTCGGTAAATATCGATCGTTAATTTTAATGATCGATTCATTTTCCTGCTATTAGCAATGTTCCTAGTCATCGTTGTGAACTCATTCCAAAATCTTCGCGTATCGTATTATTCTTAGACCGACGGTTTGGTCAAAAGGAGCAATACATATTCACAAGATATGCGTTAAGATCGTTTCGGTGACGTTTGGGATTCTTAAATTCCAACGGTTAACTTTTCTTACAATTGATGGTCTTTTCATTGATTTCAAGTCATCACTATTACATAAATACGTTTTAGATGTTGTCTAATATACCACGGTGTAACTCGTCATCGTTCCAACGTTTCATGTTCCAACTCTCAAGAGTCTCGTATTTCACCGGAAGAGTTCAAATTGGTATGCATTATGTCAAGAGACTTGTAAGGTTCCATAAAGTGGAATATCTCATCCGTAATCAAACGTCTATCACTGGCCGTTGTACACTTACCTTCATTATAACTCCTTTTGTTCATTTAAGTTCATTCTTAATTTCGGGACGAAATTCTTTTAAGTTGGGGAGACTGTGACATCTTATATTTTCGTTAAATTAAAAGTAAACTTTGTTAAGTTTTAAAAGGACCTTTTATGTTAATTTTGAAACTTTGAGGATTTATTATGCTTAATAAATAATTGGTGATTAAATAAATTATAATAATAAATAATAATGTACTAATAATGAAGGCTTTATTAATAAAACTAATAGAGATAACTATAATAATTTATGAAAATATTAAACTTGTAAGAGTTAAAAACTAAAGTAATTAAGTTAGGGGGTTAATTTGTTAATTTTGAAACTTTAAATGAAAATTTTAGCATGAAATAATAACATTTGAAAGTTGAGGGACCATTTGTGTAAATAACCAAAACTCCAATTTGATTCCCTCTCAACCCACGTTTTTCCGGCGGGTCTCCGGCCAACTCGCCGGCGACTCTCCGGCCACTTTAAAACTTTGAAATCCGACGTTTTTAACCTCAGAAACCGACCCAAATCGTTACATTTACATGTTTCGAACTTAAATTCACGATTTAATTACGTTTAAACATCGGTTTCAAACCTCAATCGATGGAGTAACCGAAGCCATTAAACCTTAAGCCGTTCAAACATTAAAGTACAATAATAATAATCGAATTATCTTAACATAAACAATCGTTTATCCATTCCTAACGTTGTAATCAAGCTAATTTCTCCTGAGAAACACACAACCATTGAATTCGAGTATCACTTTCATCGTGAACCTGCAACTCGAACAAAGGCTACTTTCTGAGCATTATTGATTTCAATTGATAGAGGGCTTTGGTTCACCTAGGCCTTCAGATGCTTTCTGCAAAATGAATTCGACTATCGTGCACATTTTCATTGTGAACCGATTCCGACCAAGCCGCAACGTGTTCTTCATTTGTTCTTATAGTGGTCAACTTCGAATCGGGTAATTAAACGCTGCTATAGACTCGTTTTCATATAGAGAACAAAAGCCCTAAGTTGGTTTTCACAAACAATAACAGTTTGATCTTCAATTTGATCAATGATGATTCTAGGGTTTATGTAAATTGGGATTCTTTTGTGGGTATGTTTTTAACATTTAAAAACCGGGTGATACCGCGGCTGTATGCCTTGGTTCACCGGTTAAATCATCACATTCTCACTTGGAGGTCCCGGGTTCGACCCCGGGCACCCCCATATTTTTTTAAAATGGCTTTTTAAGCCTTAAATCAACTTTAGAAAATTTTTAATAATATAGAAAAATATTTTATAACCTTTAAATATATTTTAAGTTGTCAAATAGTTTTTAGTAATATTTTAAAATACTAAACAATTAAAAACCTTTGTAATAAAACATTTTAAAGGTTATTTTTGATTATTAACATAGATTTTAAATAATTAACAAAATAGTAGTGACCCGAACTGTCCTTAAATTCTATCGTTTAAATCCCGATATTTTAAATGGAGTTTTATTTTAAAACGTTATAAATTCTTTTGTGTAATAAAACTATATTATGTTTCAAATTTAATTATAAATCTAAATGATAAATAACTAGTTCTTCAAGTAGTTGTTAAAATGATTATGTGAATAGTATGTTATTATCTAATCATTTGAGCATGTTTATCATTTAATGAAGTTATTCGTTAACTTTTTTTAAATTCTTGAAAATTATAAAACAATATAAATTGCTTTAAGTTTTTAAAACTTTATAATAATTATTTAAAAGCTCAAAACCTTATAAAATGATTATAATATGTAACTTCCTTATCAACTTTTAAATAGTTAATTTTTTTTAAATTAATAATTTTCTTTTCACATATTATACTTAATTTCTATAAAATCAATAACTTAAATTGTTAAGACACTTTCAATTATTATTGGTCTTAATTGATTTAAATTATCTTTATTAAACCTAAATGATTTATTATTAAACTCCCAAATTCCATTTGAAACCCTAGTTCATGTTTTATTGTTAATCTTATTACCAAACCTAATCTTGGAATCTATACGTTTAAAACAACTTGTAAAAGAAACCATTTGGAACCTCGTTTAAATTATTATCATCATTATTATAAACATAATTACTCATCAAAACCCTAAAACTATTGAAACCCTAATTCTTATTTAAACATTAATCATTATATTAACCTTAATCTTCATCTTGTAAATCATATATTTAGGTGCTTGTAATGGACACTTGGGATTTATCTTGTAATCTTTTATATCATCTTGAAATGCTTATTTCCATGTGAGTATTCTATACCCCCTTTTTCCTATTTTCACACTTTGGGGTGAAACATGTTAACTTATACTATTGCACTCGTAGACTTATTTGAGACTTGTAAACCTATGGCAATTCATCTTGTAAAAGTTGTGGTTAGTTGAACTTTCGTGATTAACATGTTATGGCGTTATATGTACAATCATTACTATTGCTAGCCCAGCGAAGTCATAGATCTATGGGCAAGACAAGCCTGCTTTGGTTGATCCAAGTACACTTAGCTGATCGTATAATCTTGTAAACGTTTGAGACTTGTAAAACTTTGTCGAGGTTTGATTGTTGCATTGTTCATAACATCCCTAATCACTTTATTCACTAACTTATGACTTGAATTGCCATCTTTTATATAATCTATGTATTGAAACTATAGAATGCTCACCAACATTTTATGTTGACCCTCTTTATTTTTAACATGTTTCAGGAATACCTTAAGTATGTGTTCTACTCTTTGAGGCTTATCACAACTAGATTGGACCCAGAGATAAGATGGAAGATCATGTGCAAATGCTACAAATGAAACTTATGAATAATATATTTGGATTAATAAATAGCGTTATGTGGCTGTGAACAATCGTAACCCTCACATCTCGACGTTTCCGCCGTCAAGGTTGGGGTGTGACAATAAGCTACTTGTTCAGATTTATGTTGATGATATCAATTTTGCATCCTCTGATCCCCAGTTGTGTGATGATTTTACAACATTAATGAAAAAGAGTTTGAAATGAGTGCAATGGGAGAATTACAGTTCTTTCTAGGCTTGCAATTAAACAAAAGGCTGATGGAACCTTTATTCATCAGTCAAAATATACAAAAGATCTTTTGAATAAGTTTGATTTACAAAACTGTAAGCCCTGTTCTACTCCCATGTGCAACACCACACAACTGGATGCAGATCATAAAGGTAAAGCTGTTGATGGAACACTTTACAGATGTATGATTGGGTCCTTGATGTATTTAACAGCTTCTAGACCAGATATTATGTTCGCTACATGTGTTTGTGCTAGATTTCAGGCTGCTCCTAAAGAGTCTCATTTGATTGCAGTCAAGAGAATCTTTAGATATTTGCAAGGTACACAATCTCTGGGTTTATGGTATTCCACTGGACACTCTTGCAAATTAGTTGCTTTTTCAGATAGTGACTATGCAGGGTGCAGGTTAACTAGAAAGTCACTTCTGGTGGTTGTCAATTCCTAGGCAACTGTTTGATTTCTTGGCAGAGTAAGAAACAAACATCTGTTGCTACATCAACTACTGAAGCCGAGTACATTGCTGCTGCAAGTTGCACTTCTCAGGTACTCTGGCTTCAGAACCAACTTCTGGATTATGACATTATAGAGACTAAGACTCCATTATTAATGGATAGTGCTTCAGCTCTGTGTATTGTCAAAAATCCAGTCCAGCACTCTAGGACCAAACATATAGAGATCAGACATCACTTTATTCGGGATTGTTTTGAAAAAGGTCTGATTGATCCTAAGTTTGTGCCTAGTGCTGATGAGCTTGCAGATATTTTTACTAAGCCTTTGGATAGTTCTACTTTCCAAAACCTTGTGTTAAGGCTTGGTATGCTGCAGCTAGAATAAGTGACAACTACTGATGATTCCAGTAATAATTACTGGTGATCATTGGTAACCATGTCACATACAAGTACTGATGAGTTCTTTCACCTTCAGTAGTTTTTATAACTACTGATGGCTAAATGCCTCACAAGTACTGAAGTACTTTATCTGTTCTAAACCACTGATGTAGTTACAACTACTGATGTAGTTACAACTACTAAAATCAGTACAAACAGATAAGTACTGACGTCCTATGAAACACCTGAAAAGCAGATGCAAAGTCTGATGAGTAAGTGTTGAGGACAGTATGAAACAGCTGAAAGGCTATGAATTGACGAAAACTACTGAAGAGAACTTTCTCTTCAGTTGTTTCTACAACTGCTGTTTCATCCTAAACAACTGATGACTAATACCAAGTCATCAGCTGTTTACAACAACTGATGACAAAACCATGTCTTCAGTAGTTTCACAACTACTGAAGACTAACACCAAGTCATCAGCTGTTTACAACAACTGATGAGAAAACCATGTCTTCAGTAGTTTCACAACTACTGATGACTAATACCAAGTCATCAGCTGTTTACAACAACTGATGACAAAACCATGTCTTCAGTAGTTTCACAACTACTGAAGACTAACACCAAGTCTTCAGATGTTTACAACAACTGCTGACAAAACCAATGTCTTCAGTAGTTTCACAAGTACTGATGACTGATACCAAGTCTTCAGTTGTTTCATCATCTGAAGTCAAAACCATGGTCTTCAGTAGTTTTCTAACTGCTGATGCCTAAAACCACGACTTCAGCTGTTTCAACGTCTGAATGGGTAATACCATGTCAACAGTCGTTTAAAACTACTGATGACTAACACCAAACCCTTTAGTCGTTTTCTAACCCGTACCCTATAAATATCCCTGACCTAATCCTTCAGAGCCTCATCTTCTTCAAACCTAACGTTCATCTCTCCAAAACTTCTCTCTCATTAATGGCGTCCATGCAGCTCAAACCGCGACACAACTGTGTAGCTTACCTCACCAAATCGCCATTCTGGGCTAAGTTCGATAATGCTATTGATCTTATGGTCCAGTCACCCTACAAAACGGCCTTTCTTCTCAATCCAATCCTTCATGCCGAATCCCTTAACCAGTTTTGGATGAACGTCACCCTCACCACTGGGGAGAACAACACAGCGTCTCTCCGATCGGTCATCAATAACCACGAAGTGGTCATCACTCCCGATATACTTCGTCAAACTCTACACCTGGATGATGCCACTTCTCCTGCTGGATATCCAAAGGGCACAACTGATTTATCCTTTGCCCACCATGGATATTAGGGAAACCTTAGTGCCTCCACCATACTGAAGAAACATTTCCATGATGCTGAATGTCTCATATTTCACATGGTAAATGTCTGTTTGGCTCCTAAGACTTCGTCTTGGGATCAAATGTCTACAAGGTGGCAGCAGGTAATGTACTCCATCCTTGAGCAACAACCTTTAATTTTTCGGAAATACTATTTTCAGAGCTCAAGGATATGGCTCAAAAACAAACTGCTAACCGTTGGATATTATATCCGCGGTTCATAATGGCCATAATTACAAACCAGCTTCAAGCTGAGGGACTTGTTGGCCTGGGAGTCCCTGCTATGGCTGTTTTGCCTGAAGTATACTCCAGGCACAACTCTGACCAATCACTCAAAATGGCTGCCAAGCTGCGCAAACCCACGCAGCTGGAACCCACAGCCACCACCTCTAAATCAAAAGTCCCCACCAAACCCACTAAAAAGAAAACCAAAAAGGCTACTCAGGGAAATGAGTCCCCTGAGGATGCCCCTGCAACACAAACGCAGGCTATATCCACTGGTTATAACCCCCTAGTGGATATAAGGACTCTTCCAGCCACAGCCGCTCAGGATTCCTCTCAAAAGGAGCCTGCAGCAACCTCAGAAGGGGTACCCACCAATCTGGGATCTTCGTCATTTGAGGAGATTGCCATTGAAGAGCACCATCCTCCCAGGTGCAGACTGCTTTTACCCCATCTCCCCATGCAACCGCCCCCCAAAGTCCTACATTGCTTGTTGCACAAGTGCTGACTCAGTTGCACTCCTCACCCCCTCCCCAGATACCAATTACTACTGGGAACACTTCTACCATTGAGGGGGAGGACCAAAGTGCAGCTGAGAACCCACAACATAGGGGTTACAATGTTCCTTCTCCTAGTGTAGCAATGGAGATTGGAACTTCTGGTGAGGCTGCCACTTCTCGTGAGTCAGCATATGATCAGGTTGTAGTTGGTACCATTACTAAGACCTTACCAGAGGCAACTGCTGATGACGGACACAGTCCTGAGGCAGGAAGTCCCCAGTTCCAAGACAAAGGGGCACATGCTACAACTGAGCTACACTCAGTGCATGTTCATCCTGATCCTATCAGGAGGTCAGGTGATTCAGTATCTACTGATGATGACCTGGGCTTCTTTTACGATGTAATCGCCCAAAACACCATCCTGGAAGAGGAGGTGAGCAGACTCAAAGAGCTGCTTGCCAAAACTTCTAAGGAACAAAGACCATCTGCCTCTACCACCTCACAGATGGCACCTTCATCTGAAGGTCTCCCAAACACTGAGCCACTCCCAACAACTAAGCCACCTGCCTCTGCTTCTGGCACTATTTCTCAGGAACAGAACCCTCCTGAGCAAATAGTTGCTATCCTTCAAAATTCCCTCCCTCTCATCACACCCATAATCATTGACATCGTGATCAAAGCCATTGATGAGAGGCTTCCCTCAGTCATACACCCATTGATAGAGGAGGTTGTGGGCAAACACCTTTCTGGCAATCAACCCCTTGCAACCAATGCAACCAAAAAGGGGGAGATTAAGTCAGTGAAAGGAAAAAGAAAGAGGAGTACAGAGGAGAAAGAAAAGGAGAAAGAAACAGAAGGGAGAGTAGTGGAAAAGGAGTTAGAGTTGAATGTGGAGACTGATAAAGAGAAGGAAAAAGAGAAAGCCTTGGAGCTACTGATAAAAGAGGCTGATGCCGAACACAGCAGATCAATGGACAACATCATTGATCAGCTGTTTAGGCAAGGCCATGACACCGATAAACTTGACTCTGAGATTTGACGATTAGAGATTGAAGAAATCCAGAATAGATGGGCGAGTTATGAAGTGTTAGAAAGAGAAAGGCTTGAGATCATGATTAGATTTATTGCAAAATATCTGGGAAGATCAATGATCGAAATCAAAGCTTGGTCCAGGGACAGTATCTTGGCAATCACCACCAAGATCTGTTCATCTGAAGCATATACCAAGGGACTTGTTATTGAAGCTTTGAATGAAGCAGGAGCAGGGAGCAGGACTGAGCTAGCCAAATACTCAAAAGCAACACTCACCTCCAAAATGCTAACTCAGCCTGTCAACATTCCCTCTCCAAAACAACCACAACCACAACCACAACCCACAAAACCAACTCCCTTACCATCAAACCAACAGCCGATGATGCACCTAAGAAGAAGAAGAGAAGGGTGTTGAGGCTAGAAGAAGAAGAAGAGGATGATGTGGAAGAAGATAGGCTGCCTCTGTCTGCAGTTCTAACATTGGCGAAAGCCAAACCCATGCCCATCACTCCACCTCACAGATGGAAGCTGTGAGAGTAAAGATTGAAGAAGAACAGCAGCAAAAGCTTCATGATGATGAAATGCTGAAAAGCATTGACAAAACTTATGCTGCTTCGTCATCAATTATTAGTATGAAGAAAGAAGCTCTGAGGTTGTACACTCTTGCCAACACATTTCAATATCAGAAGGAAAAGGTGAGAGTATGGCCTGATCCTAGGGTGGCTCACAGGATTGTAAAGAAAGACATTCCTTCGAGATACAAGGGCCAAGTAAAAGGATCGTAGATGAAGAGATCACAATGGTCCTTGTAGTATCACCGTGGGAGATTGTCGAAGACTTCAAGAAGGCCTATGAGACTAAACAACCACCCAAAAGATGTTAGAGAACAGAATTATTAAAAAGGGGTTAGTCTACAAGAGGCTTGAGAACTTCAAACAAAATGAGCTCAGTCTGTTACTTGAAGGGACTCATCCTGATGAGTTTGCATACCGACAGATTACAACAGTTGAGCTCAAAAATGGTAAACAGGCCAAGTACATCTCAGAGCTGTATGGGCGAGAAGGATTGTTTGATGGTGAAGCCGAGAACCTGACCATGGAAGAACAAATCATGTTTCTCAGAGCATACACCAGAGAATCCTACAGGCTTATACATGGGAAGTGAGTCTCATGGATGGGGGAACAGCTCAGTGTCCAATTCCCCAATACAGAGCTCCCATCCATACATTGCCAACCAAATCTTCAGAGACTCATTTCCAGGCCAGTGCTTGTATGGGTTATCTTCTCAACTGATCAAGAAGGAAAAAGACCAACCATTCTGCCAACAATAAGTGGGACCTCAATAAAGTTAAAGGTTTTGGCTGCATTGGTTCAGGGGGAGTTTGTTGGACCAAAAGAACCAATGAGCCGGATCAGAAAAACTTTTAAGTCCCACAGACATCACAACAGCTACTGAAGACCACAACAGCTGAAGACAACAACTGATTATAAAGTCTGAAGACACAGACAAAGTTTGAAGACACAAGTGCTGAAGACAAAGTCTGAAGACACAAGTGCTGAAGACAAAGTCTGAAGACACAAGTGCTGAAGACAAAGTCTGAAGTCACAAGTGCTGAAGACAAAGTATCAGACGTTGTCACAACAGCTGAAGAGGTCTTCTTCAGTAGTTGTGATGGTTTACCTTTCAGTAGTTTCTTGTTTCAATATTTGTAAAACAACTGAAGAGTATGTTCTTCAGTTGTTATTGTTTCAGTAGTTTCTTTTCAGTAGTTGTAATAATAGTTAACACTTAGTAGTTTTGTAAGAAGATGTCAACTATTTGACATCTTCAGTAGTTGTGTTAACTATCAGTAGTTTGTGATAAATTCTGTTAGATGTCACTATCAAGTGACATCAGCAGACGTCACATCTCTTATATAAGAGGTGTCGACCTAATTGTAATTGTGACATTCCGTTACCACGAAAGCGAATATTGAATGAAATATATCTGCAGAATTCTCTCTATCTATAACCGTTTTTGTTCTTACATTGAATACCTTTTTGTTCTTGTGAATTGGCTAATTCATTGTTAGAATTCCGCTGCTATACTCTCTAGTCAATCAAACGTAGATCACTGATCCTAACATTATCTACATAAAGACATAAAATTACATAACCTGTTGGTGTATCTTTCACATATACACATTTGTCACACTCATTTATTTTGAAACCGTTGTTAATCATGACAAGATCAAAGTTTTGGTGCCACTGTTTTGGAGCTTGCTTTAACCCATACAATGACTTGACCAATTTACATACTTTACCCTCTTGACCATGGGCAGAGAAACCCTCAGGTTGCTATATGTAAATCTCTGCTTCTAAATCGCCATTTAGAAATACGGTTTTGACATCCATTTGATGTACTTCCAAATTTCTTAATGCCGCAATAGAAAGAACCAATCATATGTGTTAGGATCAGTGATCTAAGTTTGATTAATTAGAGAGTATTTTAGCGGAATTCGAACAATGAATTAAAAAATTCGCAAGAACACGATTGATATTCAATGTAACAGTAAATGGTTATAAAAAAGAGAATTCTGCAAAAGAAATATTTCATTCATATGCTTTCGTGGTGGCTCAATGTCACCCGTTACAACTAGGTCAACATTCCTTATATAGGAAATGCGACGTCTGCTGATGTCACTTGATAGTGACATCTAACAGAATTATTCAAACTACTGAAACTATGCAAACTACTGAAAATGTTCTCAACTACTGATTGCATCTTAGAGAATGCTTAAGTACAAAACCATAAAACTACTGAACTACAACTACTGAAACTATACCTACTGAAAAGTAAATTACAAGTACTGAAAGGAAACCATCAAACTACTGAAGTTAATTACTTCAGATGTTGTGACAACTACTGATCACTTGGTCTTCAGTCTTGTCTTCAGTCTTTGTTCTTCAGTACTTTACTTTCAAACTTTGTCTTCAGCTGATGGCTTCATACTTTGTCTTCAAACCTTGTAATCAGCTGATGTCTTCAGCTGTTGTGATCTTCTTCAGCGGTTGTAATGTCTGTGGACTTAGAGGTTTTTCTGATCAGGCTCATGGTTCTTTTGGTCCAACAATATGGAGGTTATGCGAGTCACATGTGAGTAAGTATCAAAATAGTCTAGACCTTCCTTTTGTCTATACCTTTGACTACTAGCCTTGCTTTGTATTTATCAATACTTCCATCAGCTTTCATCTTCTTTTTAAGTATCCAATGATATCTAAGCGGTTTTCAACCAGGAGGAAGATATACTAGCTCCCAAGTATGGTTGTGAAGAATTGAATCAATTTCATTCTTGATTGTCCTTTCCATTGAGGTCCTTCCGAAGAAGATACCGCTTCACGATAGGTATTAGGCTCACCCTCAACCATATAACTTACGAAGTCTGGACCAAAGGATTTTCCAACCCTTGCCCTTTTACTTTGTCTAATTTCTACCTCTTCAACCACGAGTCATTCATGTTGACTATCATGAACTATGTCATCAATTTGTGTTGATGAACTTGCACCTCTATCATCAAACCGCGATGATGAAGATGCATGTGTTTGTCCTCGTATTGGAAACACATTTTTAAAATATGAAGCATTCCCCAGCCTTATCTCCAGGATAGTGTTCTTTTATACATCGGGATTCTTGGACTCATGTACAAGAAATCGATGTGCATTACTCTTTTGGGCATATCCAATGAATATGCAATCAACAATTTTGGGTCCTAGTTTTTGAGCTTTAGGCGGTGGTACAATCACCTTAGCTAGGCACCCCACACTTTGAGATAATTATAAGATGGTTTTCTATCCATCCATAATTCATAAGGGGTTACATCCCTTTTCTTTGGTAGTATTTTATTTAATAGATAATTGGCCGAGAGGATAACTTCCCCCCACATGTCATGGCTTATCCTAGATGTAAGGCCCTGTTCCTGGGACGCTCACAGCTGGTCAATCATTGCACATAAAACATACATTTATATTAACTTTAAGAAAACATCGCAACAGAAACATTATAAATAACATTTCATTTCATTATAAAAGCTTTTGCAAAATAATACATCATTATCAGATTATGAAATACTTGTTGCATTACATCCTAAACATTATAGAAATGGATGCCATCCAAAAAGAGACAAGTAGTCGCCCCGTTCCATCCTCAGCAACCTTTACATGGCAACTGGAAACACATAAAAGTCAAAGTTGCTGAGTGAGTTCTAGTTTTATAAAATAAAATACTTTTACTTTCGTTTAAAACTATTAGGACCGTGTACGTACGGAGTACTAACTGATTCTGCATTTAAACCAGATCAAATATTGCGGAATCATATTTTATTGGTGATCCAATCAGTGAGAACGATAACCCGATCGATATAAGATTGAACTAAACATTAAAAACGAGTAGAAATCGATCAGGAACGAACTATGAACTTGGACAGGCTATTTGGGATGCTCTGGACAGCTACGGTTTATGTGTATTCGAAGTATCTCTCCAAGTGTTTTTGTTTTTCCATGAATTAGGTGGTATTTATAGGTTAGTGGTTTTCATTCGTACGACTGAATCATTAGCATGGTTCAGTCATGCAACTGAATCATGCGATTGAGTCATACGCACGACTGAAGGTTCAGTCGTGCGACTGAGTCAATCTTATGTCTCAATCATACGACTAATCCAGTCTCCTGGTTTAGTCATGCGACTGGTCCATAAGCATGATATATTCATGCGTATGGTCCATAAGTATGGTCTATTAGCATGAATAATCATCCGACTAGGTTGAACACATTACTTAATCATTATTGACTTAGAATTGTGTACAACAACCTCAATCCTATATAAGAACTTCATACATATGAATTAAAGATAAATAAACATCTTGTGTACAACAACCTCAATCCTATATAAGAAGTTCATACATATGAATTAAAGATAAATAAACATCAAAGCATATATCATATTTCATTACTTCGTCACATTACATATATGTAAGACATGAAAGACTTTTACATTTAAGCATATAAACTAGGAACAACATGTATCTACAAACTCCCCCTTGGACCTAGTTTACTCTATTGTCTATCATTCTTCACATGTTCTTGGAACTTCTTGTACTTCTCTTCTCTTGTGACTCTTGCATGTATCTTGAATGCAAAGCAGAGCCATATAACATGTTGGAATTGAAGAGCTTGTACATGTCTTGCGTGTCATAGAACAGTGGCCACTTGTATAAAGTATAGACATCTTTAGCAGACAAGTTAGTGAGCCTCATTGGGTCGAATACGCTGATAGTCTCTATCTTTCCATGTTTGTTCAGAACTATGACCGCTTCCCCTGTCCTCCAGTCATAATACCACCATTTGAAGTGTGGAGTGAAGTTCTGAGGCATTTCCCGTAGGAGAATCTTGGACATTGTGCGCGGAGGACTCCACTTCAGCACTACTTTAGGCTTTCCAGATATAGGAACAACTTCAGACTTATGAATGAACCTCTTAGGTTGTTGAGGTCTGAATTTTACCCATCTGGTGTGTATTCTTTCTTCAATGCAGCCTCAAACCATCCTGACATCTTTCTTGGGTTAGCATATAACAGATCTAAGCATGCCAGTCGTTGAGCTCAAAACCAGGAAAGTTTTTAGATCATGTGGATATCTGAAGTACTAATCCCTTTCTCCCTTTTCACAGCATAGACCTCCACGTCTTCAAAATATGCCCACGCGATAATCTTGCCTTATACCTTTTGATGTCTTTTAACTCTATAAAGCTTGGTCTAGGCAGTTTGCTTGGGGGTGCCTGTTGGGCTTTCATCTCAGCAAAACAAGCTGCCCATTCAACTTTCTTAATATCAACACTAGCATCCAAAGCTTGGGCTGTCCTTTCATCTTTTTCTTTTTATTTCTCTATCTCCTCCAACTTATCAAAAGTACCACTGCCAAAGGTTCCACCCAAGTTGGGAATAACATTTCCTTCCGGGTCAATGTACTCTGGATAACAATCTATAATGACATCTTCTATCTCTATCTCATCCACATCTTTCAGCTCATCATCACTCACAACATCAACTTCTGGATCATCTTTGACAAGCTCGTCAGGATTCAGTCTGAACATTTCAGTGAGCTACTTGTCTGTTAGATCATGGATGATCTCCTTCCTCCGGAGTGTAGCTCACAGATCTTTAACGATCCCTTGCAAGTCAAGAATCATAGTAAGTTGAGTCTTAACTTGCTGAAGGGGGGCGACATCATATTCATCTGTCGGTTGAGCTTCATCTGTTTGATTAAACATTCAACATAGCACATGTAAATCATTAGACAGGACATTTAAACATAAATAATCATTAATTACATTAATTTAATACACTTTCAAGTACAAAAGGTTCAAATACATAAACATCTAATCATTACTTTTGTCTTGATCTGTAGTCTCTTCAGCTTGAGGAGCTGAGGACGAGGCTCCTTGATCTTGATTTCTCTTGGTACGCCTCTCTTTCGCTGATGGATTTGAGGTGATGATGTAGTGCATCACCTTCTTGATCATCCTCGTCATTATCATCACCTTCTTTTCCTTTCCATTTCCTCCGCTACCTCGTCATCATCATCATCTTCCTCAGATTCATCTTCATCCTCATCATCATTATCATCCACATCATCACCATCCTTAATCTTTAGTGGCTCACTCTTTGATCCCTTCAATTTTAGCAAGATCCTTTTGTTCTTCTTCTCAAGACCTTCAATCCTCTTTACCGATGCCAACACCATCTCATTTTGACTTTTTAGTGCATGGTGGGCTCGGCCTAACGCTCTCTCGTACTGAGCGTTTTTCTCACTCAGCTGAGCAATTTGCTTTGCTTAAGTCGCATTCACCGCCATCAGCTGATTGATCTGAGTAGCCCTCAGATCATCAGTAGCAATAAGCTTTAGCACCATCCGGTTCAGGCTAGCCAGCTGCTCCTCTAACCCAACCATGGGTAGAGTAGGTCCGGGTGTGAATATGGATTGGGTGGAGGGACCCGCTTGGTGAGTGGTTGTGGTAGTGGTGGATGTGTTGAAGATGGGAGGAGGGATGGGAATGGGTTGTGGAGGAGTAGGTGTATGAGTGGTGGATGGAGTGGTGGCTGTGGTAGTGGGTGTGGTTGTGGTGGTGGCTGTGGCAGTGGTGGTAGTGGGTGTGGTAGTGGTGGCGGCTGTGGTAGTGGTGGTAGTGGGTGTGGTAGTGGTGGTGGTAGTGGCAATGGTAGTAGAAGATGTGATCAAAGTAAACCTTGGTCTCTTACTCTTTTTCCCAAGGGGATGGGCCATCCTCTTCTTACTGGAGCCCTTGGAGACAGAGGCTCCCCCTAAGTTGAGTAGCTGGTCTGGGGTGCAAGTAGGATCAGTGACATATGTAGAAATACCCTTTGACCCAACCTAGCATCTACCAACCGCCTCTATCCCTTTGTCGGTGGCCACAACCCGGCTACCAACTGTCCTAACCAGTGGCTCATCATCAGTCTCTTCCTCTTTATCGAGCAGGAAGTCTGTTGGACCAAAAGAACCAATGAGCCTGATCAGAAAAACCTCTAAGTCCCACAGACATTACAACTGCTGAAGAAGATCACAACAGTTGAAGACATCAACTGATCACAAAGTCTGAAGACAAGAACTGAAGACTACTACTGAAGACAAAGTTTGAAAGTAAAGTACTGAAGACAAAGTCTGAAGACAAGAACTGAAGACTACTACTGAAGACAAAGTCTAAAAGTAAAGTACTGAAGACAAAGTCTGAAGCTATCAGCTAAAGACAAAATCTGAAAGTAAAAGTCTGAAGAACAAAGACTGAAGACCAAAGTGATCAGTAGTTGTCACAACAGCTGAAGTTATCAACTTCAGTAGTTGTGATGGTTTCTTTTCAGTACTTGTAATTTACTTTTCAGTAGTTATAGTTTCAGTAGTTTAGTTTTAGTAGTTTTATGTTTCTTGTACTTAGCATTCTCTGAGATGTAATCAGTAGTTGAGAACATTCTCAGTAGTTTGCATAGTTTCAGTAGTTTGAATAATTCTGTTAGATGTCACTATCAAGTGACATCAGTAGACGTCACATATCCTATATAAGGAATGTTGACCTAATTGTAAAGTGTGACATTGAGCCACCACGAAAGCATATGAATGAAATATCTCTTTTGCAGAATACTCTTTTTCTATAACGATTTACTGTTACATTGAATATCAATTGTGTTCTTGTGAATTGTTTAAATTCATTGTTCAAATTCCACTGCAATACTCTCTAATCAATCAAACTTAGATCACTGATCCTAACAAATGGTATCAGAGCAAGGTTAATCATTGATCGATCTAACAATTGATCATTGAAACTGCTATTCGATATCTAAGTTTGATTGAATTAGCATATTTGCAAGAATTGGTTATAGATCATTGAATTTCTGCTGCTTTCGTTTATCTGCTTTGAGTTTTCTCTTGGTTCATATTGAGTTTGTTGTGTTTTGCACTAAATCAGTTAAAACTGAATTGTATTTGGTTGAATCTGAGAATGACTACTCCTTCTAACGACCCTCACAATACCGGTTCCTCAACCAAGCCTCTGATGCTGGTTAGGACTGAGTATAACATATGGCAACGAAGAATGCTTCATCACCTGTCTGTTAACAGTTCAGGTTGTTGGACATCTGTGGTACATGGTCCACACAAGCCTATGGTGAACAATCCGGAACCAACCAAATGGTTCCGAAGAAGAAGGAACAATACTCAGATGAGGATCGAAAACTGTTTGAGATTGATGCTAAAGCGCATGGAATTCTGGCCATGACACTGCCAAATGAAATCTATTCTGGGCTTATGCATCATGAAACTGCTCATGACCTCTGGAATGCATTGAAGGAACAATTTGGTGGAACAGATGAGGTCTTAGCAAACAACAGAGAAATCCTTGCCCAACAATATGAGACATTCTCTCATAGGAAGGGTGAGTCACTGGCTCAACAATTTGAGTGTTTTTCCTGTTTGATCTCTAAGCTGAAAATGGTCAAACATGAATACACTAATAGTCAGATGAACAATAGATTCCTCAGATCACTGCCTGAGAGATGGGACACATATACCATTGTCCTACGCTCCAGTGCAAATCTAGATAGTCTATCTCTCACCCAACTCCATGGGAAACTGCTTACATTTGAAAGAGAGATAGAGCAGAAAAGGAAACTGGCATCATCAGGAAAGCTCACTGATGACTTTGTACGAGGGAACACTACATTGGTTTGTCATGAGTCAGAATATGCTGCATCAGAAAGCAATTATGATGAGCATATAGATTTCTCCTCAAACGGTTCATATCATGCATTTGTTAGTGTTGATAGTCAGTCAGGCTGTAATAGTGACAATTTGTGTTTCATTATGGATGATTTAAAGGGTATTGCTGATGATGACTTAGAAGAGATGGATATTCTGAGCCAAATGGCCTTGATTAATATCAGATCTCAAAAGTTCTACAAGAGAACTGGTAGGAATTCCCAGGACTCTCTGGCAAAACCAAGTTGGTTTTGACAAGAGTAAGTTGAGGTGTCACAAATGCCACAGGCTTGGACACTTTGCAAGAGAGTGTAGATCATCTGGATCTAACTCCTCTGCACCCTTTATGACTTTTCCAAGCAATAGTCCACAAAACAGAGGGCAACATCCTGCTAGTTCTGGTCATCATTCACAACCTATATCACCTGCATATTTTGTCCCTCAGGGTTCAATGTCATATCCATATCCCTGCTATTACATGTCACACCCAAATCCGGTTCAAGTTTCTAATGCACAACAACCTCAAGCCCTACCTGAGCCTCTACCATCTCAATCATCTCAATCACAACCTCATCACAACTTCTTCACCCCTGGTATTGTTGACTGGAGCAGTTTACCAGATGATCTATCTGGTAATGAGCAATTATTTGCTGGTGATGGTCAACATGGTGGTGAACATCCTTTTGGGAATCTAGCTCTCATGGCCCTGGAATCTACTGATAGTTCATGCTCCAAGCATCTTCATCACAGGTAACCCATGTATCCTCTGAGGCTAAGGCCAAGCTATGTTCTGAATCTTGCATAGCTGCATTTATCTCTATTAGAGAGGCAAATGTAGCTTTAATAAATCAAAATCTAGAGCTTGAGCAAACCCTTTCCAAAAGAAAAGCTGAATTTGAGTCTGTACTTAAGGATAAAGATGATGAGATTTATAAGCATAAATGCCAATTAAATGATGAAAAGGCTAAGCTAGAGGTCATTCTTGAGAACCATAGAGATCTTAAAGAAAAACTTGCAGTTACCCGAGTTGAGTGTGACCGCTGGGTATCATCCTGTAAGGGATTTGAAATGCTGCTCAGCAAGCAATCTGCTTCGAATGTGAAGTTTGGAATAGGTACACCCACATTGCACCACCTACAATTTTACTCCAAAACCAATAGTAAAATCTGAAGGTGAAAGTAATTTCCAAACCACATCATCATGTACATCATCCTCAAGTGATCACCCAAAATCACAAGATGAAATCAGTGTTGATACCTCAGCAAATCAATTAGCTGATGGGTTAACTACTGATAAGCACATGAAGCTGAGTACTTCAGATGTTGTCCCTCAAAGTACCTCAAGTACTGAAGGGCAAGTCACAACATCTGAAAAAGCATTTCAAATCAGCTGAAATAAAGGATTAACAAATGCTGATAGAGAACAGCTGAAGAACAAGTCTTAGTTGTTACAGATCCTTCAGTACTAAACAAAAGTACTGAAAGGAGGAAAGTACTGAAGAGCACACCTTCAGTAGTTTCCACATCAGCAGTTGATCAATCCAAGAGAAGATAAGCCATGTGAAATATGTGGTAAATTCAATCATCTTTTGATAAATGTTGGTACAGAGGGTTCCAAACTCACAGAGATAAGCTCATTAAAATCCGATGGATGAAATGCAATGAGTTTGCGACTAAGTTTGTACCACAATCATCCTCTTTGTGATAAAACTAAGCCTTCAACCAAATCCAAAAAGAAGGTAGGGTTTATCAATAAAACAGTGATAGTGTCCTAATGATAAACAGCAGACTAAGTCTGTAATTTAAGGAGGAAAACTGGTGGGTCACAGGAACTCATCAAACACAAGTAATGATATGTCAGAGAGCTGAAAGCTTTAGCTACAAGCAGACACAACTTGTTTGATGGTTCAGCATGGTTGGGGAGTTAATGTTAGGACCTGGTATTTGAACGAAATACCTGGAGATTAGCGTGTAAACAGATCAAATAGTGCGGAATCCTATTTGATTGGCGATCCAATCAGTGAGAACACACGAAGAATCAATCAGGAATTAAACTAACGTTAGAAATCGATTGGGAATCGATCTAATGTGTTCTGTGAACTTGGAGAACGAATTGGGAGGTTTCTGGATGGCTAGGGTACGTCTGGAATCGTAATTGATCGAGAGCTTTTATTTTCACGAATTGAGTTGTATTTATAGGTTGGTATTATTCAATCGTGCGACTGAACCATTAGTATGGTTCAGTCGTGCGATTGAGCCATGCGGTTGATTCATTCGCACGACTGAGTGTTCAGTCGTGCGACTGAGCCAATCTTATGTTACAATCATACGACTGATCCAGTCTCCTGGTTCAGTCGTGCGACTGAGTCATTCGTATGAAGGTGTTCATGCTTATGGTCCATTCGCATGGGCCATTCGCATGATAACTTCATTATTTTAAGTTTGAATGTATTAATTAGTAAACATTATATGTAAACATTCAACCAATCACTAACCTAATTAATTAATTTAATATCAACTTATTAATGAAATATTAATCATTACAAATCACAACACACCAATATCATTTCATTAATCATATCAAATTACACCAGAATCAGATAAACAAGATCTATTACATTTCATATCATGATATAGGGACATACATGTATCAACAAACTCCCCCTTGGACCTAGATCTCTCTAATCTCTTGTTTTCTGCATAACCTCCTTGTATTTCTTGTACTTCTCCTCTGTTGTGACTCCGTGTGAATCTCAAACGTGAAGCAGAGTCGTATAACGTTCTGGAACTGAAGAGCTTGTACAATATCTTGCGTATCATAGAACAGTGGCCACTTGTATAGCGTATATACATCACTTTCTGACAAGTTTGTAAGCCACATCGGGTCGAATACCCTGATAGTATCCATTTGTCCCTCTTTGCTTAAGACTATGACCGCTTCAGCTGTTCTCCAATCATAGTACCACCACTTAAAATGTGGAGTGAAATCCTGTGGCATTTCCCTGAGTGGGATTCTCGACATTGTGCGTGGAGGATTCCACTTCAACACTATCTTAGGCTTGCCGTACTGGCATCAACCTCAGACCTTCTGACATACCTAGTAGGGCGTTGGGGTCTGAAGTTAACCCATCTAGTGTGGTACTCCTTTAGGGCAGCCTCAAACCAGCCTGACATCTTCCTCGAGTCAGCATACAAAAGCTTTAGTTTGGCCAGCTGGTTGAGCTCAAAACCTGGTAGAGTCTTTAGATCATGTGGAAACCTAAAATACTCTATGCCCTTCTCCCTCTTAACTGCATAGACGTTAAGGTCATCAAAATATGCCCATGCTATAATCCTACCTGACACCTTATGATGTTTCTTGACTCTGTAGAGTTTGGTGTAGGAATCCTTCTTTGGTGTAGTACGTTGGGCTCTAACTTCTTCAAAACATGCAGCCCACTCAGCCTTTCGAATGTCAACATCATCATTTGAGGCTTGGGCTGTGTCTTCTGCTTTCTCTGTTTCTTGCTCCATATTGTTCAACACCTCAATAGTATCGCTGACAAGGGATTCACCCAGATTGGGGACCACATTACCCTCATTGTCAGCGTACTGAGGGTACTCCTCGGCAGTGACATCTTCGATCTCTACATCATCAACATCGTTGAACTCTTCGTCACTAGTCGAATCGCATGTCGGAGCATCTTTTACTATTTCATCTGGATTTAGCTCGAAAAGCTCTGCGAGTTGCTCATTTGATAAGTCATGAATTATTTCCCCTTCTTCAGGGTATAATTCACTGAACTCCTGACTATCCCTTGCAGATCAAGAATCATTGTTAGCTGAGACTTGACCTGCTGAAGGGGAGCAACGTCAAACTCATCTCTTTGGTAATTTTGATCTGTTTGATTTAAACATTTCACACATAAATCATTAGTAATTCATCAAACAGAAAGGCATTAAAGTAATATAAACATTAAGTACATTGTGTTCAATACATGATTCAAATACAAAAGAAGATAAATACATAATCATCTAATCTTTACTTTTTTCTTGTATCAAGGTTTCATCACTTGTAGGGGCAGAGGTAGAGGCTGATTGATCTTGTCTGTTCTTAGTCCTGTTCTCTTGACCTGTAGCAGTGGCCGACAGGTGCATCCCCTCCTTCTGCTTCTTCATCACATCACTCTCTTCATCTTCATCCACATCATCATCATCACTATCATCACCATCTCCCTCTTTAATCTTCAGAGGCTCATCTTTAGATCCTTTAAGTTTGAGCATGATGGTCTTAGCATTCTCCAACTCTTCAATTTTCTTAGCAGAAGTGACTCTATGCTCTTGGAGTTGGGCGATCTCGAGGCTCTGAGCAGCCATTTGCTGGCCTGCTCCTTGATTAGCCGATCCTGCTCCGAGATCTGATGTGACTGCACAGCAGTGAGATCTGCAAGCTGTCGGATCTGTGCAGTCTTCTCTCATCAGCAGCTAACAGTCGCATCACCATACGGTTTAGCGCTGACAGCTGGTCCTCTACCCCAAATTGAGGTAGATGAGATCCATATATACGTGCGGGATCAGATGAGGGTCCTGATGGTGGCTAGTGGTGGTGGTGGTTGGTAAAGATAGGGTTGGGTCTGTGAGATATTGGAGGTGATGTAGGAGTGAAAGATATGGGTGGTGGTTGGCATATTTACAGTGGTGGGGGGTTGGTAGTGGTAGTGGTAGCTGCGTGGTGTGGTGTGTGGTGGCTGTGGTGGCTGTGGTGGTGGATGGTGTGGCTGTAGAAGTGGTAGGGATGGTGGTAGATGTAGTGGCTGTGGTGGGTACGAAGGTGAGTCTTCTTCTCTTCTTCTTCTGGCCGTGGGGCTGAGCCATCCGTTTCTTCCTCGATCCAGTCGAGGTGGATGCTCCCCCTAGAACACGGCTAGTAGACTCAGGAGCATAGCTGGGATCTACAGTCGTCTCTCCCGAATCCCTGGGGCGTTCACCAACCGCCCGGAGTCCATACTCGGTGGGAACAACCTTGCTTCCCACGGTCCTCGTCAAGGGCTCCTCATCTGACTCTTCTTCCTCCTCACCAGGTATGAAGTCCTGGTGGAAGCCTGCAGACTCAGCTATGTCGCCTGTTGGGGCAGACACTGGGGTATAACATCTGAAGCTGTGCCCCTCGTTGGAGCAGGCATATCATCCCAACACCCACTATCATCATCGTCTGAATCATGCTCTGGGAGCAACAACCTCTCATCATCTGAATCGCTGTCATCATGACGCCATTTGCGTCTACCTGGTGCCCATATCGTTCATTTGCCAGATGGCCGATCAACCTTTTTACCTGGGGCTTTACCTGCTTGCCCCGATACACTCTCATGCGACCCAAAGTCGTGTCATCCATAACCTCTAGGGCAACCGCATCATGTTCTCCTTGGGAAGTAATGGCAGCTTCTCGTTAAAGATCAGCTGCAGAAATCTGGGATACATACAAAAAACCCTCCTTCCCCTTGGCCTCCAGATTCTCCACCAGATACGAGAAGATCATGCTCGAGAAGCTGAAGGGTGGTTCAGCACCAGTGCCACATAGGCATTCTGAATCTGGTCTGACAGGTCATCAAACCCACCCCTTCGAGAAGCAATACACTTCAGGATCACATGCGCCAAGTATTTATACTGGGGACACAGGTTGCTCTTGTTGAGCACACCTGAGTTGATGTCCCCAGCATATTTAATCCTGAGGAAGCAACCTCTGACTGTAAGTGGATGTAGTCTGGGGGTTGATCAGTATCATCCCCAAAATCAAGTACTCTCTGGATGTCAGCTGCTGTAATTTCAATGTCATGACCATGAATGGAGCTCCGTATTCTGTAAGGCTCATGTGAACGATCTACGGAGGCATTTTCCCAGAAAGCCTGATGTAACGACCTGTAAGGAGTACACTGTGTGGATATGGCTTTATGTATCCGAGAGCGTCGAAGGAATGCAATAATCTCTGTAAACTCGGCTCCATTCGAGTCGTATGGTCCAAATGAGCACATATATTGTGCTTTGGATTTATGGACCATCTATCAGCCATTGACCTGAAACACAAGACACAGAACCATTTGTAAGTCATACATTCAAAATTCAGTTCAAGGTGTATAGTTTAAATTCAATCCGATACATTCGTGCGAATGAATCATGCGACTGGAGTCAGTCGTTTGTTCTTTCGTGCGACTGAGCTCGTTCGGGTGAATGAGACATGCGACTGAGTTCAATTTGCTGACTGAGTCTGCGATTGGTTCAGTCGGCCGACTGAACTCATTCGCATGGTTCATTCTGCCGATTGATCCAATCGCAAGATTCAATCGTGCGATTGGAGTTCATCCGAACGACCAATCGCATGACCCCTGTTCAATCGACTGAGGTTCGAATCTTGACCTAATCCAAGTAATTTAACATGGTTTAATGGTCCATTAGACTCGCCATCTTGTCACTAATGACCTATTAAACTTAATTTTAACATTTTGCTTAGTTTATGTAGGTTATTAGGGCATTTTTCAATCCGGTTAATGTTTCATTCGAATAACACAAATTTGACTCAAGATCTTCTGATTTCTATAAGATTTAACTGCAATGTACCTGTATACTTGTCAAACGAATGTCAGAAGATCAATAGCAAGGTGAAAACACTATCTCTAGAAATTTTTGGCAGAGTAACGGGAAAGAAAGCGATTTGGTTGCGATTGGAGTGATGAGTGAAATGCGATCGACTGAGGCCCTTTGAATACTGACCCTAATTTCAATCGGCCGACTGGCCTCATTCGCTCAGTTCATTCGGGCGACTGAGGTTCAGTCGTGCGATTGGCCCAGTCGGTCGCTTTCAGTTGGCCGACTGAGTCTCAGTCGGTCGACTGACTCATTCGTGCCCTTTCATTGCTTTCTCAATTAACCGACTGAGTCTCAGTCGGTTGACTGACTCATTCGCACCCTGTCATTCGGTCGAAGGATCATTCTTAAACGCCATTCGGGTGAATGACTAAATTTCATGTCCAGTCGTGCGAATGGGATCCATTCGCATGGTTGGTCCATATTCATGGTCCAATCGTGCGAATAGGTCACACTTAGTAGATTTTCTGCCATTTTGAACATTTTAACCTTTTGAAATAGACATTATGAGTTTTGATCATCTAGACATGATCATTTTTAACCAATTTAGTCACCTCAGACGTGACTGCTTTAAACTTGAAAATTCATGTGGTCATCTCAGACATGACCCATTCAGTGAGTTGATCCCTTATCGATTTCATGATGTAGTCGGCAAACAAATTAACTAAACGACTCGCTAAATTAGAAACTTAAACTAAAGACTAAAATTAAGACTTTGTTTTGGCTTTTTGTGAGAGATAGAACCTAAGGTGGAAATCTACTGGATTTGGTTCCGGAATAGAAAGCTTCAACTTAGATTGACCACACCTGGACCAATTCAATTTTGGAATCATACAGGCACATCAAATCATTTGGGACTTGTTATCAAAATCTTTTGATGCTCAATCTTGGTGTTCATCCAGAGTCATTAGCAACTTTAGGAAATCATACTGGAACTCTTAGATTACCACATTGATTTGAACTTTCAAGAATTGCAGCCACAATGATTGTCAATATGTTTGTCCACTTAATCCATACACAGACTTTGACACAAACTGGTGATTGTTTTTGGTTTAATTATTTCAACGAACATTTGTGGATCCCACACTTATATGGTAATCAACATTCCTCAGGAGCTTTTGAGCGGTCTACGGTTATTTTACAAGAAGAGACTATTCTTAGAGCTTTCAAGGAGAAGCCAATCCTCAGGTCAGTGCCATCGCACAGCAGAGAGGCGGCAAACAACAATGAATTCTAGAATATCTAGGTTATGCTTATCCTCAGGTCAGTGCCATCGCACAGCAGAGAGGCACACAACCTATCTCCTTGTTAGAGCAGCTTAATTTATTTTGCACCAAATGCACCAACAACATAAGTCATTAGCTTGATAGCATTTTTCTTCATTTTTTCTGGTGCTTTGCTCTATTTATGGTCATCCGCACACATTTGTGGCGTTTACATGCTCATTGCCCCTTATTGGAATATTGTTGATTGTGTTAACCAGCGATAAGATGGGAGCCCACAGTCAGTTGAACCACTTAGTTGATCTTGAGATCACCAGTCAGGTCTAATCATCTATTGTGTTGAATCTACCGACATATCTATTGTGATCTAGCAACCTCTAGGTCTACTCTCCTTGTGTTACCTTAGAGTTACCAGTTTTTCTATCATCTTCCCTTTTATTGCTTAGACTACACAGACTTATACTTTGAATGTTTTTGCATCTTTTCTAAATTAAAATTTCAAAGTCCCTCTTGATTTGTTCCTGTGTACTATCATATTCCAAGGGTTTGAATCGGTATCACAGATACGATCTACCTGTATCAGCTTTCCACTCTTCTCCCTCGTATTTTTTTAATGTTGCTTGCTGACTTCTCCCCCTAAAATACTAAAATCATAACTGGTTCATTATTTTAGAATTTTAATAAATAGCAGAATAACATAAGTTTAATTTTAACAGACTAATTTAACCAAATGAGCTCAAATAGAATGAAGAATTAACTAAGCTACATCGGACTACACATGATCATCATCAGGAATAACCTCACTTCTCTGTTTAACGCCGTTGACCTCTAGCAAATATTGAAAACGTGGTTTATCAAAGGCTTTAGTATAGAGGTCAGCGCGTTGAAAATCAGTATTAATTTTGATCACATCAATTAAGTTTTTTCAAAAACAATGCGTATGAAATGATATTTAATACCGATATGTTGGTCTTAGGATGTTGGACCGGATTTTTAGTTACTGCAATTGCAGCAGAGTTATCTACAAAAATAGGAGTAGAATAGAACGTTAAACCGTAATCCCGCATTTGCTGTTGAATCCAGATGATTTGTGAACAGCAACTTGCAGCAGCAACATATTCGGCTTCACAGGTTGACAATGCAACCGATGTCTGCTTCTTACACTGCCAGGTAATTAATCTTCTCCAAAGAATTAACCCTGCTGATGTAGACTTGTAGTTCATCTTGCAGCCTCCGTAATCCGAGTCACTATACTCCGTGAGCTCAAAATCATCATCATGAGGATACCACAACCCAAGTGTGGGTGTACCTTTAGATAGCGAAAAATCCTTTTGACCCCGATCAGATGATTGACCTTAGGTTTAGCCTGATATCTAGAACATAAACATGTCGCATACATGATATCAGGTCTAGAGGCAGTGAGATACATGAGGGATCCAATCATTCCTCGGTACATCGTGGCATCCACAAGATCTCCATTTTCATCAGGTGCTATGTCGTGATTCGTAGCCAGTGGAGTACCGGCAGCAGATGCATTCTCCATGTCAAAGCGATTGAGAATGTCTCTTACGTACTTGGTCTGATGTAGAAAGATCCCATTTGGTGTTTGATCCACCTGTAGCCCGAGAAAGAACTTCATCTCCCCCATAGCACTCATCTCAAACTCTTTCTTCATAACTGCTTCAAACTCTTTGCATAACTCTTCGTTCTTTGAACCGAAAATTATGTCATCAACATAGATTTGTACGAGCAGTAGGTCGCCATCTTTTCTTTAATGAACAGCGTGCAGTCAATGACTCCCCTGCGAAAGCCGTGTTTCAAAGATGAGTCGAGAGTTTCTCATACCAAGCTCTTGGAGCTTGATGAAGCCCGTATAAAGCCTTGTCGAGCTTGTAGACTCTATCCCGATGATAAGGATCTTCAAATCCTCGGGTTGACTGACATAGACTGTTTCTCTGATTTCCCCATGAAGAAATGCACTCTTCACATCTAATTGATAGACTTTAATCTTCATGTACGATGCATAGGCAAGGAAGATACGAATGGCTTCCATCCTTGCCACGGGTGCAAACACCTCATTGTAATCAATTCCCTCGACTTGGCGAAAACCCTAAACCACCAGTCGAGCTTTGTTCCTGATAATGACCCCTGGTCATCTTTCTTGCATTTTAAAACCCATTTGGTGCCAATGACCTTAGCACCTTTAGGTCTATCACAAGAGTCCATACACCTAACTTCTTGAACTGAAGAAGTTCTTCTTGCATTGCACTCACCCACGCCTCATCATTTAGTGCTTCACTGACATATTTTGGCTCAACCTGTGAGACAAAACACCGATAGGCACCATCATGAATATATCCCTTTCCATAACTGGCGTAATCAGCTGAGTATAACTGATTCGGGTTTGTACTCCTGATCTGACATCTCCAATGACATGTCTATTGGATGATAGCATTTAGTCGTGATCCTGGAGTAGTAGGAACAGCTACCTCAGAGCCAAGATGATGAACATTGGTTCTGCATCTGAGGTAGTTGGAGTTTGAGGCTCTGAAGTCGAAGGTGCATCACTGGTAGATGCTTGTGGACTTTCAGGAACTGGAACTGTTCCTCCTGACTATTCTGGTTATCTTCTTCAGCTTCATCTTCAGGAGGAGTCACTGTCGTCGACTACTCCCCCTGACTGAGTAGATGATTCTCCCTGTGAGCTAGATGTTGGTGGATTCAAGCTATCATACATCATTCGTGTAGCTAATTCGTCATCCGAGGGAGAGAGAGGAATGTTGAAGGACTTGAAGAATCCATCATAGTCAAAGAAGTAGGGGGCCTTTGCCAGTAGGTGGTGTGGTAAATCGCTGAACGTCAACATTACACCACACTTCTACTAGACCCGTTGAGTGTTGTAAACTCGCTTGTTCGGTATGTTGTATCCTAGAAAGATGCCTTCATCTGCCTTCTCGCTGAATTTACCCTCTTGTGTCTTCTTCAGAAGTGTGCACGGTGCCCCAAATGGTTCGAGATACTCCAAGTTCGGTTTGCGTCTTTGTAGTAGCTCGTAACATGTTTTTACCGTGGCGACTGACTATCAGGACTCGATTCAGTGTATAACAAGCATTCGCCACTGCTCATTCCATTCCAAAATTGGATAGGCAGTTTCGAGTCTGCCAGCATAGTCCGTGCTGTCTTATCAAGCTTCTGTTCTTTCTCTCAGCAACGCCATTCATCTGAGGTGTGTAGGCAGAAGTGAATTGATGCACAATTCCCTTTTCCTTGCAGTATGCCTCCATCCACTGGTTCTTGAATTCCGTTCCGTTGTCTGAGCGACTTGTCTAACTTTCAGCTTGTAGAGAGATTCCAGTGTGGTTACCAATCCTTGAATGATTCAAATGTTTCTGATTGGATTTTTCTGAAACATTACCCAAGTGAACCTGAGTAGTCATCGGTGACCACAAAACAGTACAAGTCGCCTGCAATGCTCTTTGTACTGATTGGACCAAATGATCCATGTGAAGAAGTTCAAGAGGAAGTTCTATTGAATTAACTTTCTTTTCCATATGAGACTTCTTTGTCTGCTTGCCTTTCTTGCAAGCTACACAAAAATCAGGAAGCTGAAAGTTCTAACATTAACTCCTCTCACCAGATCCTTCTGAATCAAGTGATTCATCTTCCTTTGACTAATGTGTCCATTCTCCTATGCCAGGAGATGGAATCCTTTTCAGTAGCTTTAGATAGAAAACACTGAACCTCATGATCCATTGTAGAAGCTGTTGACAGATCCAAGACATAAAGATCTTTATATCTTGAAGCAGTCATAAAACATGGTCCTCTGGGATCACGTAGTCTTTCTTCAGTACGTAACACTTCTTGTTGTCGAAGATGACTTAAATTCCTTATCACATATTTGAGAAACAGAGAGTAAGTTGTTTTGAAGTTGCTGGTGTAGTTCACCCTATCAAACTTAACTTTCTGATTTCCAACTTCTCCCTGAGCGTGATATAGCCTCCTTGTTTCCAGCAAACGAAAACATGCCTCCTTTTATTTGCTTTACGTTTGATAAAGAGATCTGTTTCCTGTCATGTGCCTGGATGCTCCGCTGTCTACTATCCACGTGTTAGTTTCAGCACTGTTTGAAAACTGCACACAATAAGGTAAAGGATTAGTTTAAGTTAGGAACCCAAGCCTTACTGGCTTGGGTTTCCAGAGGCATCACACATCAGAAATTCAACCCATTGACCCTTAGAAGATGAGGGTAGCTCAGGTTCCTTCTTGTCATCATTATCAGACATAGAGATTGACTTCTCTTTCCATAAGCAGATTTGTGCAATGCCTGTTTGTGATAAACAGCGACGGGCTGGCTAACGGGTTGAACCTTCTGTTCACTAGTCTTCTAGGTGGAGTTAAAGAGCTCCTTTTAGAAGACTAGGTTTTGAGTCCTGAAGTTCAATCTTCTTCTAGGTGTCTGATAATAAGAACAATAGAAGAAGCAATGTGTCCATTCTCCACAGTTGTAGCACGCCCTGCTATCAACTTTATGATTAAACTTTCTTTGTGGAGACGTGTGTGACACTCTAGTAACATCACTCACTTTAGGTTTTGACTCTGGTTCTTTTGATGTTTTCACTAGTTTAACAAAATTAACTGATTTAACCTGTTTTTCATCCTTTTCTTTTTGGTTAATAGGTCTTTGACTTGAAGTATGTGAGAGATTATCCTTAAAAGCCCTTTTAGGTGCTGATTTGACTCTGTTTGACCCTGACTTTAAGTTAACCTTTTCAAATTCCTTTTCCAGATTAACACAAGGCAATTTACCATTTGCCTTTGAAGTGGCTCCTTTTGTTTGTTTCCAGAGTCAATAAATGAACATAAGGAATCTGGATCATTAACAAGAGGAGTAGACACTACATGATCCTTGATGGATTACTATTTACTGGTCTAGTCTTAGTGTTCATTAAAGTCTCAGATGGTGGTGGAACCACTTTGTAACCCAATCCCTCCCCATTGTTCCTGTCTCTCACTAAGTGTTGGACTATGTGTGAAGAACTAGTCCAACTATGCAGTTTCTGTTTTAATGAATTTACTTCTACTTCTAGAACTGCCTTTTGCTTCTTAGTGTCTTCTAAGGAGTTAGATAGTACCTAATGTCATTAGCTTGGTTAAATGCAACTACTTCGGTTTCCCTGAGCTGTTTAGTCAAAAGGTCTATCGTTTCTTTATAACTATGCTCATTTTGTTTTAGTACCCTATTAGCCTCAGTGCACAGTTGCAAATCTTTTACTAAGTTATCATTATGACCTAATAACCTAGTAAAATTTTCATCTATGCTATTCCTAAAAGTATCACAATCAGAACAAGCATGATTATTAAACATTTGGTCAGTAGTACTTACCTGAGTTGATTCAGAAGAGTTAGCCATCAACGCAACATTAGATGTCTCTGGTTCTGGTGATTCTGTCTAGTCTGTCTCTGACGTGGTAGTATCCTCTTTAGGTTGGTAACTGACCTCGGTTGCAGTTGCTTCTTCACTATGTGACATCGCTATCCAAACTGCTAGATCTCCTTCACTAGCGGAATCACTGTCAATATCTTCTACACTTGCAATGTTTGATTCCCCTGGTGAGACAAACCTAAAGCTCCAATCCTGTCCTTCATTATCATGAGCAGTCAAGGCTTTTGGATCCTTGTTTGATGAAGTAGAACTGGTAGCTTTCTTGTCTTGACGAGTGAAGGACGAGAATGGGTTCCCGTTACCCGTCTTCTTAGGCTTGACACATTCTCTTTTGAAGTGCCCCTTCTCTCCACAGTTGAAGCAGGTCACTTTGCTCTTGTCAAAGCCGAATGTGGTGTCCTTAGTCGCTACTAAGTTCTGTCCGGATTGTTTTACAAACTTCTTTGCCCTCCGGACAGCACTGGCTAAAGCCCATATTATATCCATTCTCTCAAGCTCCATTTCGTCCACCTGCTCATAGTCCTCGTCTGCAAATGGCAGTTTCCAATCTTTCCAGCAACCAGTTCATCATAAGAATGAACCACTGCTGCCAAAAGATCCATGTGCTCTCGAGCTACTTCCACAGTCACATTACCGAGGTTCTCGGTCTTTAGTCTAGTAGCATTCGCTTCAGATCCAATGTATTGGGTACAAGAGACCCGACGTTTTGAACCTGAAGGAGGTGCATGTGTAGGACCCGATGTGCTAGACACAAATGCAGTCTGGAGAGGTGCTCCAGATGTCTTAGCTTAAGGCGTGGCATTGTATAAAGCTGGATTTTGATTGTACGTAGACTTCTGAGCTCTGTACTTCATTCTAAGTGATTCTTCTCGCAACTTAAGAATGAAGTCATTAATATCCAGTTTTGACAGCATTCCATTCTGTCTAAGATTAGACACGAATGAAACCCATTTTTCAGGCAATCCGTCTGCAAAATTAGTAACTTTCTTTCCATGGTAGTAGCCACCCCATGTGTATGCAGTTCACTCATCAGATGGTAGAATCTATCTATAACATCGTCCAAACTCTCGTTTCCCATCGATGAGAAGTTGTCAAATTCCTTCTTTAACTCCTTAGCCTTGATTGCCTTCAACGAGGCATTCCCGTCGTACCTCTTTTCTAGCTCATCCCATAGTTTCTTGGACTGCTTATTCTCTGAGTACTGGTGGAATATGTCTTTAGGGATAGACTGTGTAATCAATGCATAGACCCTCTTCTTTGCATTATATTGACTTTCTGCGCGTCTGTCATCCCTCCTAAGGTTAACTTTACTCCATCGGCTCCCACCGCGTACTATATCCAATCTCGATGGCTTCCCACAGATTCGGATCCACTCCATTTAGGTAGATCTCAAAACGTTGTTTCCAGTGGGGAAACTCATCTAACGTTAAAAGCTTTAGTGGTTTATTATGATTACCCACCTCACTCTCAAGTAACAGCAGGTTCTGGATCCTAGAGTCCTTCCCAGCAGTAAAGGCTGACATTTGATCTTCCATTGTGAATAACTTTAAGTCTAATAAACAATTGTCACTGGGGCGACTGAAGGGTGCGAATGGACTAGTCGTGCGTATGAACTCTACGACTGGTTCAATCGTGTGGCTGAACTAAGTGATTAGCTCAGTCGTGCGAATGAATCTAATGCGTATGAACAGTACGACCGAACGGTTCAATCGTACGAATGGAGATACGACTATGTCCAATCGTGCGTCTGAGCAATGCGAATGAGGTCCAGTCGTGCGAATGGCTCACTCGTGCAACTGAAGCTGTTGTTATGCGAAAATTTCTAGGTTAAACATGTTTTAGCCGTAAAAATTTGAACTTTCGCAAGGTTTAATTGCCTAAGTCCGTAGAAACCAAACTTTGATGAGCAGGGAACGTCCAAGATCACTTTTGACACAAAAGATTGCGTTTTTTAGTGCAAAAACACAAACTTTTTATCAATCTTGATTGAATCACACGTAATCAAGAGCCAAAGCTCTGATACCACTTGTTAGGACCTGGTATTTGAACAAAATACCTGGAGATTAGCGTGTAAACCAGATCAAATAGTGCGGAATCCTATTTGATTGGCGATCCAATCAGTGAGAACACACGAAGAATCAATCAGGAATTGAAACTAACGTTAGAAATCAATTGGGAATCGATCTAATGTGTTTTGTGAACTTGGAGAACGAATTGGGAGGTTTCTGGACGGCTAGGGTACGTCTGGAATCGTAATTGATCGAGAGCTTTTATTTTTCATGAATTGAGTTGTATTTATAGGTTGGTATTATTCAATCGTGCGACTGAACCATTAGTATGGTTCAGTCGTGCGATTGAGCCATGCGGTTGATTCATTCGCACGACTGAGTGTTCAGTCGTGCGACTGAGCCAATCTTATGTTACAATCATACGACTGATCCAGTCTCCTGGTTCAGTCGTGCGACTGAGTCATTCGTATGAAGGTGTTCATGCTTATGGTCCATTCGCATGGGCCATTCGCATGATAACTTCATTATTTTAAGTTTGAATATATTAATTAGTAAACATTATATGTAAACATTCAACCAATCACTAACCTAATTAATTAATTTAATATCAACTTATTAATGAAATATTAATCATTACAAATCACAAACACCCAATATCATTTCATTAGTCATATCAAATTACACCAGAATCAGATAAACAAGATCTATTACATTTCATATCATGATCTAGGGACATACATGTATCAACATTAACCAACTAGATGCACCTGTGATCAAACCACTTAAAAGGCATTCCAAGCCCAAATCCAAGGAATCCATTTCAGCACCATCTCCTTCTTCATTAGCTGTTAATCATAAGAAACAAGTTATGGTTAAATCTGTTGATGAAAACAGACCCAAAACCAAAAAGGTTTGGGTCTTAAAACCTAACTAGTTCTTTATGATGAATGCAGGGTTCTTCAGTATGCCAAAGGAGCATCTGGTATGTAGACAGTGGAGGATTTATGCATATGACTGGGAGTAGTTCTCTTCTTAATGACTACTCTCAAGGAAAGAAGGGATTTGTTTCATTTGGAAATGATGCCAAGGGTTACATCATCGGGAAATGATATGTGTCTAATGGACAAATTAGGTTTGATGATGTTAATCATGTGGAGAATCTCAAGTATAATCTACTGAGTGTCAGTCAGATGTGTGATAAAGGGCATGTTGCACTTTTCACAAGCCAGAACTGCAGGATTCTATCTTCACAAGTTCTGAGGATGATTGATAAGGTATTGGATGAACATACTCTCCTAAAGGCCAACAGGATTGGAAGAGTGTATGCCTTGGATTTGTCAAAGAAGATTGATTTGAAGGGTCATCCTTGCCTGTTCTGCAAAGCCTATTCTCAGGAATCTAAACTGTGGCATAGAAGGCTGGGTCATGTTAATCTCAAAAACATGAATAAGTTGATCCACAATAGTTTATTGAGAGGTCTACCAATAAAGGAGTTCCACTGTGATGAAACCTGCACTGCTTGTTTGAAAGGAAAACAACACAAAGTCTCATTCCCACCTATTGAAGAACCTAAGTCCACTGCCTGCTTACAGTTACTGCACATGGATCTATTTGGTCCTGTGAGAGTGATGAGCATGGCAAAGAAGAATATTGTCTGGTAATTGTTGACGATTACTCCAGATTTGTATGGACTTTCTTCTTGCATTCAAAGGATGAGGTTGCTCAGACGATTATAAACTTTGTGTTGTATGTTGAGAAGCAGTATTCCCTATCAGTCAAGTGTATAAGGAGTGATGATGGAACTGAATTCAGAAACCATACACTTGATGATTTTTATCTATCAAAAGGAATCAAGAGGCAGTTTAGCATCCCAAGGACTCCAGAACAAAATGGAGTAGTGGAGAGAAAGAACAGGACCCTAATTGAAGCTGCAAGGTCTATGTTGGCTGACTCTGGTTTGCCATTGACCTTTTGGGCTGAAGCTGTTAACACAGCTTGCTATGTGCAGAATAGAGTATTAGTAAATCAGAGGTTGATGAAGACTCCATATGAACTTCTACATCATTTGGCTCCTCTAATTTCATTCTTCAAAGCCTTTGGGTGTCCTTGTTTCATTCTCAACACAAAGGATCAACTCCACAAATTTGATCCTAAGGTGGATGCAGGGTATTTTGTAGGTTATTCATTCACATGCAAGGCTTACAGAGTCTTCAACTGCAGAACAAAGTTAGTTGAAGAAACCTTGCATGTGAAATTCAATGAATCTCCTAAGGATAAAATTCCACAAAACCCTGTGGAGTTGTTTGATCTGGACATACTGCAATATGTTTCTTATCAACCTCTAGTTGTTGTAGATCTTGTGAATAAATCATCTTCTGCAGCAAGTCTTCCACCTGGTGGTACTGAAGATGATGATGATATCAGTACTCACCTTTTCAAGTTTAGTGACCAACTGCCTGAGTCCACTAAACTTGATGTTCCTGTAGCTTCAGCAGCTCCATCCACAACAAATGCTGATGAGATTTCTGACTCCTCTACATCATTTGATTTGCTATCTCATACTTGGTTTCCAGAGTCTGGATCAACATCTGCTGCTGCTGAACCTGCTACAAACACTTGAACTGATCTTATAGTGTACCAAGAGCTGAAGAATCACCCCATGTCTCAAATCATTGGCGATATCAATGCTGGTGTCTCAACTAGAAGTCAATTGTCCAACTTCTGCTTCTATGCTCTCTTCATCAGTCAGCTAGAGCCAAAGAACTATAATGTTGCTTTAAGAGACTATGGATGGGTTGAAGCCATGCAGCTTGAGCTACTTCAATTCAAAAAGCAGCAAGTGTGGGAAGTGGTTCCTTTACCCCCAGGTAAGTGTGCAATAGGCACTAAATGGGTGTTTAGGAATAAAACTGATGAAAATGGGCTTATTGTCAAGAACAAGGCTAGACTGGTTGTACAAGGGTTTTCACAAGAAGAAGGTATTGATTATGATGAAACCTTTGCCCCTGTAGCCAGACTAGAGGCAATTAGATTGTTCTTAGCCTATGCTGCATTCCACAATCTTAAAGTTTTTCAAATGGATGTCAAAAGTGCATTTTTATATGGTAAAATAAAAGAAGAGGTTTATGTGTGTCAACCACCAGGTTTTGAGGACAATAAACATCCTGATTGGGTGTATAAACTTGATAAGGCTCTTTATGGGTTGAAGCAAGCTCCTAGAGCCTGGTATGAAACACTTTCTAATTTTCTACTTAACAATGATTTCACTAGAGGTTCCATAGATAAAACTTTGTTTATTAAGAAGGTGGATCAACATAAGCTACTTGTTCAAATTTATGTTGATGATATTATTTTTGCATCCTCTGATCACCAGTTGTGTGATGATTTTACAAGTTTAATGAAACAAAAGTTTGAAATGAGTGCAATGGGAGAATTACAGTTCTTTCTAGGCTTGCAAATCAAACAAAAGGATGCTGGAACTTTTATTCATCAGTCAAAATATACAAAAGATCGTTTGAATAAGTTTGATTTACAAAACTATAAGCCCTGTTCTACTCTCATGTGCAACACCACACAACTGGATGCAGATCAGAAAGGTAAAGCTGTTGATGAAACACTTTATAGATGTATGATTGGGTCCTTGATGTACTTAACAGCTTCTAGACCAGATATTATGTTTGCAACGTGTGTTTGTGCTAGATTTCAGGCTGCTCCTAAAGAGTCTCATTTGATTGCAGTCAAGAGGATCTTTAGATATCTGCAAGGTACACAATCTCTAGGTCTTTGGTATTCCACTGGACACTCATGCAAATTAGTTGCTTTTTCTGATAGTGACTATGCAGGGTGTAAGTTAACCAGAAAGTCAACTTCTGGTGGATGTCAATTCCTAGGCAACTGTTTGATTTCTTAGCAGAGTAAGAAACAAACATCTATTGCTACATCCACTGCTGAAGCAGAGTACATTGCTGCTGCAAGTTGTACATCTCAGGTACTCTGGCTTCAAAACCAATTATTGGATTATGGCATTACAGAGACTAAGACTCCATTATTAATGGATAGTGCTTCAGCTCTGTGCATTGTCAAGAATCTAGTCCAGCACTCTAGGACCAAACATATTGAGATCAGACACCATTTTATTAGGATTGTTTTGAAAAAGGTCTGATTGATCCAAAGTTTGTGCCTAGTGCTGATGAGCTTGCAGATATATTTACTAAGCCTTTGGATAGTTCAACTTTCCAAAACCTTGTGTTAAGGCTTGGTATGCTGCAACTAGAATAAGTGATAACTACTGATGATCTCAGTAAACAAGTACTGATGATCATTAGTAAACATGTCATAAATATGTACTAATTCTGTTAAAAGAAACTGATGCGGTTACAACTACTGATGTAGTTATAACTCCTGATGTCAGTAAAAACAGATAAGTACTGATGTCCTATGAAACAACTGAAATCAGCTAAAAAGTCTGATGCGTAAGTGTTGAGGACAGTATGAAATAGCTGAAAAGCTAAGAATTGACGAAAACTACTGATGAGAATTTTCACTTTAGTCATTTCCACAAACTGCTGTTTCACTCTAAACAGCTGATGACAAAACCATGTCTTCAGTAGTTTCACAACTACTGATGACTAATACCAAGTCCTCAGTTGTTTACAACAGCTGAAGACCAAACCAAGGTTTTCAGTAGTTTCACAACTACTGATGACTAAAACCAAGTCTTCAGTTGTTTTCAAACATCTGATAGTTAAAATCACGTCTTCAGTTGTTTTAATAACAACTGATGCCAACACCAACACTTTCAGTCGTTTTCTTTTCAGCCTTTTCTTAACCTATAAATACCTGAACTTATAGCCAAACGTTTCATAAGCCGTTTTCAAACCTTTCTCTCTCAACAATGGCGACCATGAAACTCAAACCCTGACACAACTGTGTTGCCTACCTTTCGAAATCGGCCTTCTGGAATAAGTTTGACACTGCCATCGATCTTATGGTGGATTCCCCATACAGAACAGCCTTTCTTTTGAATCCTACCATATATCCTGACTCCTTATCCCAGTTCTGGACCAACGTCTCTGTAATAACTGGTGAGAATGATAGACAAATCACTCTCCAGTCGTTGGTGAACCAAAAACAGGTGCTCATCACCCCCGACATCATTCGCAAAACCCTAAATTTGCATGATGGCACCCATCCTAAAGAATACCCGAAAGGCACCACTGATATGTCTTTTCTCCATAACGGGTATGAAGGCGATTTAAGTGCTACAACCATACTTAAAAAGCACTTCCATGATGTTGAACGACTTATCTTTCATATGGTGAATGTCTGCCTTGCATCAAAGACATCTTCTTGGGATCAGATGTATTCCCGATAGCAACAGGTATTGTTCTCTATCCTTGAACGCCAAAATCTAAATTTTTCTGAGATAGTGTTCATGGAACTAAAGGATCTGGCTCAGAAACCTGTGGCAAATAGATGGATACTCTATCCCAGGTTTCTGATGGCCATAATTTTGAATCAATTACAATCTGATGGCCTTGTTGGTCTTGGAGTCCCTGCTCCAGCTGTTTTAGCTGAGGTATACTCCCGACATAACTCAGACCCTACTCTTAAAGGGGCTGCCCGGATGCTAAAACCCAAGCAGAGGGAACCCACAGCCTCCACTTCCAGATCCAAAGTCCCCACCAACCCAAATCCAAAAAGCCCAAAAAGGCTACTCAGGGAGATGAGTCCCCTAAGGATGCCCCTATACCACAAACACAGGAAATACATACTGGTTATAACCCCCCAGTTATGTCCAAGACTGTGAAGTCGCTAGATCGGTAAACATCCGAGCATGTTCTTGACGGAAGGATAAACACAACACAAACCAAAAGTCAAACAATAACACGAACTATAATTGAATGGTTTCATTGATAAAACCTAACAATTACAAGTTCGTTACAACATAAGAATCAAGACTCTTGGCAAGGGGAGATTGAGCATGATCTCCCCTCTCATCCGGCAGCTCTAGACTCCGGGCAGACTTCCCCTCAATCCATCCCCTCCTACACATTAAAACTGGTATATTTAGGCCTCGGCCCATATTAGATGCGACTGGGCCCATTCGTGCGATTGGACCATGCGTATGGTCCAATCGTACGACTGGACCATACGTATGGTTCAATCGTACGACTGGACCATTCTTATGGTTCAGTCTTACGAATGTCCCAATCGCATCTCTCAGTCGCACAACTGGTCCATTAGCATGGCTCAGTTGTACGACTTAGTCTTATTCGCATATGCTCCTGCGAATGACCCTGTTTCATGTGTTTACAACATATCAGGTGTATAACATTAAGCCTAGACTATTCGACAAGCGATGGACACACTATATATGACTATATATGCTCCAACAAATTCCCCCTTGTCCGTTGCTTGCTAATTGTAGATAACACCTCTTACAATCTTCAGTCAATCTTTGCTCTGGTTGCCAATAGAATCAAACGAAAACCATTTTAGCCAACGTTGCCGATCCGTCAGGTTACTACCTCATCCCTGAAAATGAATTTAGGCACAATAGCTTTCGTTTACTTTGCAGAACACCATCACAGCAGCAAGATTCCCCATATGACTGATTTTTCCAGATAATGATACGAACAGTTTTCCATTGCTTCAATCTTCACACAGGCTAACCTGATTAACATCACCACCTGTAGAAATCCCCCTCACATTCAGCATATCCCAATATATATACATTGTGCTCTCCTTGCGTCTGGACACGGTGTATTGGGCAAAAGGTTGAAGGTTCCAATCCACAGCTGAAAATATCAACCAAATCAGCACGCACGAAGATTCATCATCGGAAACTGGTTCACATCATCACTTTCTGATTGCGTCTTCACTTTCTATATACAAGGATTCCCCCTAAGAAGCAGACTCCATTCTGTGCGGATAAATATAACTTGATTGGCCCATAAGTATTCAGATGCTCCTGACTACCCCACAAAATTAGCAACAATTGCTGACATCTTCTCTTCTCTCTTTCGTGTTCCAATTACATTCACCTATTCTGGAAATCCGACGAATAATGGGGTACACATCGAACTTATTTGACAAACGAACCTCTTGGTGAATATGCTTTGCTCATTTTCAAATCCATGCAAGAAGCTGTTCCAGACTCGTTTTTTTTTATTTTTTTATTTTATAGTCTGGAACAAATGCGAATGAGTCAATGCGGATGGCTCATTCGTGCGATTGAACATACGACTAGTCCAGTCGCACGACTGAACATACGACTGGTCCAGTCGTACGAATGGCTAATTCGCATGGTCCAGTCGTACGAATGGTCCATTCGCATGGCCCAGTCGTACGAATGGTCCATTCGCATGGCCCAGTCGCATGAACGGGTCTGCATGCAGATTTTCAGATCTGCAGCCGCCAGGGCTGCCCAAAACCCTAATCTGACGAATTCAACATGAACCGAAACAAAGTAGACATCATCAGATTCGAAAGGGTGACAGGAACGTGGTTTCGAATTCGATTTCAACATAGAAGCAACACATGTAACAAGATCTGAGCAAAACACAAAGAACACGAAGTGGGTTTAACGTCAAGATCTGAAATTCAATCCAGAAATCAAGAGCTCGGGTTGCTAGAATGATTGTTAGATCATTCCAGCAGTAACGGCTCTGATACCAATTGTGAAGTCGCTAGATCGGTAAACATCCGAGCATGTTCTTGACGGAAGGATAAACAACAACACAAACCAAAAGTCAAACAATAACATGAACTATAATTGAATGGTTTCATTGATAAAACCTAACGATTACAAGTTCGTTACAACATAAGAATCAAGACTCTTGGCAAGGGGAGATTGAGCATGATCTCCCCTCTCATCCGGCAGCTCTAGGCTCCAGGCAGACTTCCCCTCAATCCATCCCCTCCTACACATTAAAACTGGTATATATAGACCTCGGCCCATATTAGATGCGACTGGGCCCATTCGTGCGATTGGACCATGCGTATGGTCCAATTGTACGACTGGACCATGCGTATGGTTCAATCGTACGACTAGACCATTCTTATGGTTCAGTCTTACGAATGTCCCAATCGCATCTCTCAGTCGCATGGCTGGTCCATTAGCATGGCTCAGTCGTACGACTGAGTCTCATTCGCATATGCTCCTGCGAATGACCCGGTTTCATGTGTTTACAACATATCAGGTGTATAACATTAAGCCTAGACTATTCGACAAGCGACGGACACACTATATATGACTATATATGCTCCAACGAAGACTCAACCTGCTGAAGCCGCACAGGTATCCTCTCAACAGGATCCTGTTGCAACCACAATTGGGGATCCCACATTTTTGGAACCTCTCTCAATTGAGAGGGTTATCATTGAAGAGCACCTCTCTCCCCGGTGCATTGTGCTTCAGACCAATCTCCACATGCAACCACCCCTCAAAGCCCAACACTGATAGTTGCTAAAGTGCTGAGTCAGTTGCATTCCTCACCCCCTCCCTAGAAACCACTTACCATTGGGAATACCTCAACTATAGAGGGGGAGGACCAAAATGCTTCTGATAACCCACAATACAGGGGTTACAATGTTCACTCTCCAAGTGTAGAAACGGAGAATAGAACATTTGGTAAGGCTGCCACTTCTACTGATTCAGCAAATGATCAGGATGCAGTTGGTAACATCCATAAGACCTTACCAGAGGCAACTGCCAATGAAGGACACAGTCCTGAGGCAGGAAGTCCCCAGTACCAAGAACAAGGGGCACATGCTTCTACTGATCTACACTCAGAGCATGTACATCCTGATTCCATCCGGAGGTCAGGTGATTCAGCACAAACTGATGATGACCTGGGCTTTTTCTATGATGTATTAGCCCATAATACCATCCTTGAGACTGAGGTGAGCAGACTCAAAGAGTTGTTAGCCAACATGTCTCAGGATCAAAGTCCATCTACCTCACAAACCCCACAGATGGCACCTTCCATTGAAGGTTCCCCAAACACTGAGCCTACACACGTAACTAAGCCACCAGCCACTACTTTTGGCACCACCTCTCAGGGACAGAACCCCTCTGAGCAGATGGTTGCTATCTTTCAAAAATCCTTACCTCTCATCACTCCCATCATCACTGACATAGTGCATAAAGCCGTTGATGAGAGGATATCCTCAAATCTACAAACCCTCATTGATGATGTTGTTCACAAATCTCTTTCTGCCTTTCAAGCCCCTGATCCCAATGCAACCAAAAAAGGGGAGACTTCCAAGTCTAAGGCAGTGAAAGAAAAGAAAAGAAAAAGAGTTGATGATGACAAAGAACCTACAAAAGAGAAGGAGGTGGAGAAAGAACTGATCTCAGAACAGTTGATCACATATAAAAGAAAGAAAAGTGCTGAGTCAAAAGCTGATGAAGATAAATTCTTAGAAGATCTTGTCAACGATGCTGATGAAGCTCACAGCAGATCCATGGATAAAATTATAGATCAGCTCTTTCGACAAGGTCATGACACAGCTACACTAGACACTGAGATCAGAAGGCTGGAAATAGAAGAGATTCAAGCTAGATGGGCCGGTTATAGTGTGTTGGAAAGGGAAAGATTGGAGATAATGATCAGATTCATTGCCAAATACCTTGGAAGATCATTGATAGAGATAAAGGCCTGGTCCAGAGATAGTATCCTGGAGATAACCAAGAAGATCTGCTCTACTCGAGGCTATAATAAGGGGTTGATAATTGAAGCACTGGATGAAGCAGGTGCAGGGAAGAGAACTGAAATGGAAAAGCTCTCCAAAGCCAAACTCACCACCAAAATGCTAAGTCAGTCTTCTCACACTCCCACTCAAACACAACCCTTATCTCTAAAATCTCCCAAATCTATCCCTAAACCAAAGCCACCCACAACTCAACCCACAAAACCAATCCCTTTACCCCAAAAACCACCTCAAACCTTACCCAGTGATGCACCCAGAAGGAGGAGAAGGGTGTTGAGGGTAGAAGAAGATGAAGAAGAGGATGATGATGATGATAGTCTGCCAATCTCTGCCATTCTCAAACTCAAATCACCTGAGCACAGAAGTCAACAAGTGATTACTCCTGACTTGCAAATGTAGATGTTGAAGGTAAAGATTGAAGAAGCAGAACAGCAGAAACAACACGATGAGAAGTTTCTCAAGATGGTTGATAAGGATTTCCCTCGGTCCTCATCCATTCAAGAAATGAAGAAACAGGCTCTGAGGCTGTACACTCTTAGACATACTTTTCAACATCAAAAAGAAAGAGTGCGGATCTGGCTAGACCCCAGGGTAAGTTCTAGAATTCATAAGATCATATACCAAGTAGATATCATGGCCAAGTGAAGAAGATCTTGAATGCTGCAATTACATTGGCCATGGTAGTCTCACCCTGGGAAATCATTGAATAATTCAAGAGAGCTCACAAATCCAAGACAACCCCTCAATCTATTATTGAGAACAAAATGATCAAGAAGGGGTTGTTATACAAAAGAATTGAAGATCTTCAGAAGAGTGAACTCCAGTTGTTGCTTGAAGGCTCTCACCCTGATGAATTTGCTTATAGAGAGATAACAACTGTGGAGTTGAAAAATGGAAAGACAGTGAGATACATGTATGAGTATTATGGCCTAGAGTTCTTCTTTGAGGGAGAAGCAGAAGAACTCACCAAGGAGGAACAAGTTGTTCTTCTTGAGGCCTATGCTAGTGAGTCTTATAGACTCATTGATGGGAATTAGGTTTCATGGTTGGGATAAGACTCTGTGTTCAGTTTCTCCAAAACAGAGTTCCCTTCCATACTTAGCCAATCAAAAGATTAGAAACCTTTTCCCCGCCTGTGCTTAACTGATTACCTCTGAAGCTGATCAAGAGGGTGTTTCTGCCAAGAATAAGTGGGATCATCAATTAGTTTAGAGGTTTTGGCTACATTGGTACAGGGGGAGTTTGTTGGACCAAAAGAACCAATGAGCCTGATCAGAAAAACCTCTAGGTCCCACAGACATTACAACTGCTGAAGAAGATCACAACAGCTGAAGACATCAGCTGATCACAAAGTCTGAAGACAATAACTGAAGACTACTACTAAAGACAAAGTCTGAAAGTAAAGTACTGAAGACAAAGTCTGAAGACAAGAACTGAAGACTACTACTGAAGACAAAGTCTAAAAGTAAAGTACCGAAGACAAAGTCTGAAGCTATCAGCTGAAGACAAAGTCTGAAAGTAAAAGTCTGAAGAACAAAGTCTGAAGAACAAAGACTGAAGACCAAAGTGACCAGTAGTTGTCACAACAGCTGAAGTTATCAACTTCAGTAGTTGTCACAACAGCTGAAGTTATCAACTTCAGTAGTTGTGATGGTTTCCTTTCAGTACTTGTAATTTACTTTTCAGTAGTTATAGTTTCAGTAGTTTAGTTTCAGTAGTTTTATGTTTCTTGTACTTAGCATTCTCTGAGATGTAATCAGTAGTTGAGAACATTCTCAGTAGTTTTCATAGTTTCAGTAGTTTGAATAATTTTATTAGATGTCACTATTAAGTGACATCAGCAGACGTCACATATCCTATATAAGGAATGTTGATCTAATTGTAAAGTGTGACATTGAGCCACCACGAAAGCATATGAATGAAATATCTCTTTTGCAGAGTACTCTTTTTCTATAACCATTTACTGTTACATTGAATATCAATTGTGTTCTTGTGAATTGTTTAAATTAATTGTTCAAATTCCACTGCAATACTCTCTAATCAATCAAACTTAGATCACTGATCCTAACAAAGTCTTGGTGGAAGGCAACCTTCTCTGTTCCACCAGGTGCATCACCACCTTGACCATCATCATGGTCGTCATCATCATCATATTCTTCATCAGTTGGTAGCTCAATTGGCTCAACATTGGAGTCGCTATCATCGTGACGCCACTTCTTGCGAGAAGGCGCCACATAACCTTCACTGGCCAAATGCCCGAACAATCTCTTGACTGGGGGCTTCACCTGCTTCCCCTGGTACACCTTCATCCACCTAAAGTCGTGTCATCCATCACCTCTAGAATCACAACATCATCTCTCTTTTGGTAGCGAAGGAAGCTTCTCATCAATGATCATCTGTAAAAACCTTGGATACATGCAGAAGCCTTCCTTGCCCTTGGCCTCAAGGTTCTCGATCATGTAGGAGAATATCATGTGGGAGAAACTGAACGGGTGGTTCAGTACCAGAGCAACATATGCATTCTGGATTTGATCTGACATCTCGTCGAATCCTCCTCTCCTTCACACTATGCACTTTAGAATGACATAAGCCAAGTACTTAAACTGGGGGCACAGGTTGCTCTTGTTGTGTACACCTGCATTGATGTCCCCAGTGTACTTTATCCTTAGAAAGCATCCCCGAATGGTCAGAGGATGTAGCTTGGTTGGGTGGGCACCATCCTCACCCAGATCCAGGACTCGCCTTAGATCGTTTGCAGTAATCGTAATCTCCTGTCCGAAGATCAAGCTCTGAATACTGTGAGGCTCAAAGGACCTGTCAACCGAAGCACCTTCCCAGAAGGTCTGTTGTATAGATCGGTAGGGTGTGCATGGAGCAGAGATAGCCTTGTAGATCGTCGATCTACGAAGAAAGGCTATGATCCCAGCAAACTCGGAAGCATTCCGAGAGGTAGCATCTAAGTGAGCACAGATATTGTGCTTGGTGCTCATCATCCATCTATCAGCTATGTTGCTCAAACACAAGAAAAATATACATTAGATTTGTGCAAAACAAAAGATAGTTGGAAACTTTAACTGTTTTGATCAACCTGGTTTTGTCATGCCACTAAACCATACGACTGAGTTTTAGTCATACGATTGAGTTCAGTCGTACGATTGAGCCTGCGGCTGAGTTCAGTCGTGTGATTGAGCCTGCGACCTAACTTAGTCGTATACTACACCATGTGGTTGAGTCAGTCATGCGATTGAGCCTGCGACCTAACTTAATCGTATACTACACCATGCGGTTGAGTCAGTCGTGCGACTAAACCCATACTCATGATTCATTCCTGCGATTGAATCGTGCGCCTGGCTCAATCGTGCGATTGATTAGCATGTCCATTCGCATCCTATACTGTTGAACACCCTAGATTTGAATCTTTGTCAAAACTTTATGTTAGACTTTGTGTTTAGACTCATTTGGACCGCAGAGACTATAAATAGCACTTAATCCTTTAAATCAACTTTAATGTTCATATAAGCGGTCTATTTTTAGGGTTTAGTCTCGCTTCTAGGTTTTACCATAATTGGTCTTAAGATGCGATTAAGACGTTCATTTGGATCGATTTTAGTTGCCCCGTACCTGTAGATGAGTAGAACACACGTTAGAATCACAATCAGTAGGTTCTATCAGTCAAAAGAAATTTTGGCAGAGTATGTGTGTGTGTGTGCGATTTCAGAGAACTTTGAAGGGTGGTAAGGGTTAGGACCGACTAACCCCCTTATTTATACTATTTTAAATTTTAGTCATGCGACTGGACCCATACGCATGCTTCATTCGTGCGACTGGGTTTCAGTCGTGCGACTGGCTCATACTCCCTCATCCATTCGTACGATTGGCTCAGTCTTGTGGTCCAATCGCATGGTTGTCCCATACTCATGGTCCAAACGTGTGACTGGCTCATACATATGGTTCAAACATGCGATTGGCTCATTCTTATGATTCAATTGTACGATTGGCTCATACTTATGAGCTTGTACTCATACACTTTTCAAACACTTAAAATTTTTAACTTTTGATATAAAAACATTCTGCCCTTTAATCATCTCAGACATGACCCTTTTAATTTAACACCATTTGATCACCTCAGACGTGATCCTTTTAGTTTGGAACCGATTGGTCACCTCAGACGTGACCCATTTTAGTGAGTGATTCATAGAATTCATCTAGTTGTATAGTCTGGCATCTACGCAAAAAAAAGACTAGAAAAAGAAAACAACTTTAAATTAAAAAGAAAAACAAGACATATTTTTGTGGTTTTGGGTTTGAGCGGAACAACTTCAAGTTAATTTAATCATTTCTGGAACAATTCATTATAGAATCATACAGGCATATCATAATCATTCGGGACCCCTTTTAATATGCACTTTTATGCTAGATTCTTGTTTTGTCTGAGAGTCAATAACACTTTCAAGAAATCATACTAGAGCTATAAGATGCACACAATGATTTTGACTATTAAGAGTTGCAGTCACGATGATTGTTAGTATATTTGTCCACTTAAATCCATACATAGATTTTTGACTCACATTGATGATGAGTTAGTTTAATTATTTCAACAAGCATTTGTGGATACCACACTTATATGGTAATCAACATTCCTCAGGAGATTTTTGAGCGGTCTACAGGTATTGGACAAGAAGAAACTATTCTAAGAGCTTTCAAAGAGATGCCAAGCCTCAGGTCAGTGACATCACACAGCAGAGAGGTGCAAACAACAATGAATTCTAGAATATTTAGGTTATGCTTATCCTCAGGTCAGTGCCACCGCACAACAGAGAGGCACACAACCTATCTTCTTGTTAGAGCATTTGTTTCTTTTGCACACAACGCACCAATAACATTAGTCATTAGCTTGATTGCTTTTAGCAGTTTTCCATGTGCTTTGCTCATTTATAAGGTCATCCGCACACATTTGTGGCATTTATTTTGCTCGTCACCCCTTATTGGAAATGCATTGATTGTGTTAATGAGGGATAAGATGAGAACCCACATCAATTTGAACAATTTAGTTTGAATTTTAATTCACAAATGAAGTCTACTCATCTATTGTGTTGAATCTACCAACACATCATATAATAAACTGGCAACCTCTAGGTCTACTTTCTCTACGTTACTTCAGTAGCAGACTAGTTTTACTATCATTTTCATTTTGTTGTGCTTAGACTTCTCAGAGTTGTAATTTGAATTTCGCATTTTGAGCAAATTAGTTTTGAAGTCCCAACCATTTGTTCCTCGTGTACTATCATTTTTCATAAGCTTTGAATCAAAATCACATGTTTGATTTCATTTAATTCTGCTAACCTGCCATCCCTCTTGTTTTTTAAGTATGTAACTACTGCAACAAATTAAATACTAAACTAAAACTATTCTCCCCCTAAAAATACTAAAACCAAAAATCTTTTTTTTTGTTTTTGGATTTTAATAGACAGGAAAATAATAATATAAAAGAGAACCTAATTGTCAGACTAAGAACTGTCGTCTTCTTGAATCACATCACTTTTTTTTTCACGCCATTGACCTCTAAAAGATATAAAAATCAAGGTTTGTCAAATGCTTTTGTGTAGAGGTCGTGCATTGAAAATCAGTATTAATTTTAACAACATTGATTAATTGCTTTTCAAAACAGTCACGTATAAAGTGATATTTAATACCGATATGTTTTGTTTTAGGGTGTTGGACCGGATTTTTGGTTACAGCAATTGCAGTAGAATTATCAACAAAAATAGGGATGTTAGAAAATTTCAAACCGTAGTGGCGCATTTGCTGTTGAATCCAAATGATTTGTGAACAGCAACTTGCAGCAGCAAAGTATTCAGCTTCACATGTTGACATAGCAATTGATGTCTACTTCTTACACTGCCAGTTGACTAACCGTCTACCAAAGAACTGACATCCCGCTGATGTTGACTTGTAATTCATTTTGCAACCACCATAGTCCGAGTCACTATACGCTGTAAGCTCAAAGTCATCATCATGAGGATACCACAACCCGAGTGTTGGAGTACCCTTCAGATAACAAAAAATCCTCTTAACTCCGATGAAATGATTTACTTTTGGTTTTGCCTGTTATCTGGAATAGAGACACGTGGAGTACATGATATCAGGACGCGAGGTTGTGAGGTACATGAGAGATCCGATCATTCCTCTGTACATGGTGGCATAAACCAGATCACCATTTTTGTCTGTGGAGTGTAGGCAAAAGTATATTGATGTACAATTCCTCTCTCTCTACAGTATGCCTTCATCCACTGATTCTTGAACTCTTTGCCGTTGTCTGATCGTATATGCCTTACTTTCAGCTTGTAGAGTGATTCTAGAGTAGTTACTAGATGTTTGAATGATTCAAAAGTTTCTGATTTGACTTTCAGAAACATCACCCAAGAGAATCTTGAGTAATCATCCGTTACTACAAAGCAGTATAGGTCTCCAGCAATGCTCTTTGTGCTGACAGGGCCAAACAGATCCATGTGTAGAAGCTCGAGAGGTATATCAATAAAATTCACTTTATTTGCCTTATGAGACTTCTTGGTCTATTCCCCTTTTTAGATGCTACACAGAAATCCGGAAGCTGGAAATTCTTGATAGTTACTCCATTTACTAAATCGTTCTGAACCAAATGATTCATCTTTCTTGGATTAATGTGTCTCATTCTCCTATGCCATGAGACTGAGTCCCTCTTAGTTGCCTTTGATAAGAAGCATTGAACAGTGTGATCAGTTGTGGAGGCTTTTGATAGATCTAAGACATACAAGTCGTTATATCTAAATCTGACATAAGAATTTTATCCTCCTCAATCACATAGTCCTTCTTCAACATGTAGCACTTCTTGTTGTCAAACACAACTTTGAATCCTTTATCGTAGAACTGGGAGACTGAAAGTAAGTTGTTCTATAGTTGTTGAACGTAGTTGACCTTATCAAGCTTTACTTTTTCGTTTTCCCTTCACCTTGAGCACTGATGTAACCTCCCTTGTTCCCAGCAAATGAAACATGTCCCCCTTTAATTTGTTTGACGTTGAAAAGGAGGGACGAATTCCCTGTCATGTGCCTGGACGCCCCACTATCAATAATCCAGGTATTAGTGATAGCGCTGTAGCAGACACTCTGCACATTCAAAGAAACTTATCAGTTCAGATTTGGGACCCAAGCCTTAAGTGGCTTGGGTGACCTAGAGGAATCACACATCATGAACTCAACCCACTTTCCTTTAGAGGACGAGGGGACATCCTTCTTCTTCTTGTCCTCACTATCAGACACATTACTTGATTTTTCTTTCCATAGACCAGTTTTGTGTAAGGCCTATTTGTTGTAAACAGCGACTGGCTTAGGATTTGAACTTTAGATTCACTAAAAACTCTTAGGTGGAGTATTAGATCTCATTTTAGAAAAACTTGGTGTTTCATCAAAAAGTTCAATTTTTTTCTAGTCGTCTGATAATAAGGACAATTAGGAGAGATATGTCCTCGTTTTCCACAACTATAGCATGATCTTCCTTCTACAGATTGAGGAAACTTTTTATGTGGTGTTTAGTTTGGTGAAGGTGTGAGGTGTGTCTTGTTGGGTTTTGTCACTTCTATTCTAGATGTTTCCGCTTCTTTAACAAAATTAATTGTTTTTACATTTTGAACATCTTTAACTTTTAGTTTACCTAGACTTTGATGATTAAAACGTTTATGGTTAACTAGTTTAGTCATTTTGGGTTCTGAAATATACGTTTGTGAACCTGACCGTACATTAACCCTTTTAATTTCATCATCCAAATTCTCAACTGGCATTTTTCCTTTTGATTTCAAAGTAGAATCCTTTTGTTTAGTGACAGATTTCACCGGTTTACCCGTGGAATCAGGATCACTAACCAGAGTAGTGGACACCACATGATCCTTTACTCGGTTGTTATTGATAGGTCTACATTTAGTATTCAAAAGGATCTCATGTGATGGTGGAACTACTTTGTACCCCAGACCTTCCCCATTATTTCGTTCTTTCACTAAGTTTTGAACTATGTGAGAAGAACTAGCCAGACTATGAAGTTTTTGTTTTAAAGAATCAATCTCGACTTCCAAAACTGCTTTTTCCTTTTTCCTTTCTTCTAAAGAATTTAAATAAAACTTTATTTCATTTGATTGATTTAAGGCAAAAACCTCGGTTTCCCTTAGTTGTTTCCCTAAAAGTTCTATGTTTTCTTTTAAAATTGCACTCATTTTGTTTTAAAATATGATTAGCTTCAGTGCAGAGTTGTAAATCATTTATTAAGTTATCATTGTGTTCTAATAACCTAGAAAATTTCAGATCAATGCTTTCCCTAAATTTTTCACATTCAGAACAAGCACGTTTTGCAAATAATTGATCTAAAGAACTTACCTTTGATGAATCAGTTGAATCAGCCATCAAAGCAGAATCAGACCCTTCGGTGACTGGAGATTTTGAAATTATGGCTCTAAGTTCTTCCTCAACCAGGTGGTTTACCATGTTCACAGCTTCTTTGGTATCTGACATCGCTTGCCTAACTGTAATCTCACCTTCACTAGCAGATCCATCATCTAGTGCTTCGACAAAGGCAATATTTGATTCCCTGGGAGAAACAAATTGAAAGGACCAGTCTTGCCCTTCATCACCTTGAGTAATTAGACCCTTTGTCTCTTTGCTTGAAGAAGCAGTTCCAATCACGTCTTTATCTTGACGGTTGAAGGTAGGAAATGGGTTACAACTTCCAGTTTTCTTGGGCTTTACACATTCATGTTTAAAGTGCCCCTTTTCACCACAGTTGAAACATGTGACTTTGGTTTTGTCAAAACCAAAAGTCGTATCTTTAGTGGCGACTAGATTTTGTCCCGTCTTCTTAACAAACTTCTTAGCTCTTCTGACTACACTCGCCAGTGCCCACATGATGTGCATTCCTTTTAGCTCATTCTTATCAACTTGCTCGTAATCTTCATCTACAAGATGACAATTTCCAATCTTACCTGCAACTAGACCATCATAAGATTGGACAACGGCCACTAGAAGATCCATATGCTCCTTAGCAACTTCCACTGTGATATTACCAAGATTCTCGGTCTTCAACTTCGTAGTATTTGCCTCAAGGACTATATATTGGGTTCCAGATGACCCTAATGTTTCGGTTCCTGAAGCAGTGGTGGGGGAAGGAGCAGATGAACTAGACACGAACACCGTTTGTAATGGTGCTCCTGAGACAGCTGGAGTCGGAACTGAGTTGTAAAGCGAAGGATTCTGAACGTAGGGTCCTTTCTTCGACTTGTACTTCATCCGCAGTTACTCATCCCTTAACTTCAAGATGAAGTCATTTATGTCTAACATTGCAAGAATGTCGTTCTGTCTCAGATTAGACATAAATGAATCCCATTTCTCAGGCAAATCATCAGCAATGCTTGAAACTTTATCTTCCATTGATGTGGTTATGCCATGAGTGTGTAACTCACTTATTAGATGATAGAATCTATCAATAATATCATCTAAGCTCTCATTCCCTATCAAAGAGAAATTATCAAACTCCTTCTTGAGAGCCTTAGCCTTCAGTGCCTTCAAAGTTGCATTTTCATCATATCTCTTCTCCAATGCTTCCTATAACTTTTTAGCATGCTTGTTCTTAGAGAACTGATGAAAAATATCCTTAGGTATCGACTGAGTCAACAAGGCATAAACTTTCTTCTCAGCATTGAATAGAATCTTCTGAGCTTCACTCATTCCTCCTAACAATAACTTTACTCCATTTGCATTGAGTGATACCGTGTAACCAGCCTCAATGGATGTCCAAAGATTGGGTCCACTCCATTTAAAAAAATCTCAAACCGCTATTTCCACTGTGGGTATTCATCTAACGTTAATAGCTTTGGCGGTTCGTTATGGTTTCCTATCTCATTCTCTAGAAGTAGAAGGTTCTGGATGCGTGAGTCCTTTCTGGAAGTAAACGCAGCAAATTGATCTTCTATTTCTATAAACTGGTACTTGGAGAACAGGACAGTTTCAATCGTGTGAATGGATAATGAGTATGGATCACTCATGCGATTGAGGGGTGCGAATGAATTCAATCGTGCGATTAGATTTAGTCGTGCGTATGAATAGGACGATCGGAATCAAATGACTGGAGTTGTTCAGTCGTGCGAATGAGGAATGAGAATGAGTTCAATCGTGCGAATGGAGTATACGAATGATTTCAATCGTACGAATGAGCTAATTGTGCGACTAAAGGCTGCTGTTTTTGCAAAATCAATGATTTTGACACTTTGACACAAAATTCGATTTTTCTAGGAACCCTAATCTGCCGTATAATGAAAAATTGAAACTTTAATGCAAGAAAACATCGAAAACACCATTTGAAGAAACGTGGTGACTCTTTTGATTAAAACATAGGTTTTTGACACCAAACCTAATGAATCAAACACAAAATCAAGAGCCAATGCTCTGATACCACTTGAATTGAAACTTTAATGCAAGAAAACATCTATGTGTACGTATGAAGTTCATACATATGAATTGAAGATAAATAAACATCAAAGCATATATCATATTTCATTACTTCGTCACATTACATATATGTAAGACATGAAAGACTTTTACATTAAGCATATAAACTAGGAAGAACATGTATCTACAAAAACCTTATTTTACATTCTTACGCGATCAGGCATCATACGTACACATAGATAATAACATTATTATCTTTGATCATCATTCATTAACATTCATTCGTGCATCATCATATGTCATTGTTATCATTCATCACCTTTCTTACCGTTCATTACATACGTTCATCGCTACTTCTTTATATTCCATACCAATACCATGAACTTTACCCCACCGTCATGCTTAAAGCAGGTACTGGACCGAGATTTATCATAGATCCCCATACATTGCGCCCGGTGACCTGGCCACAGTACCAGGGTAAATTCATGTGTACCATTGCCATGTGCTGTACCTCACCGTCATGCATAACATGGGTACTAGGCCAAAGTCAATAAATATACTCCCATACATTATGCATGGTGGCCTGACCATCCTAAGCCTTAGAAACCAATACGTATCATCATTCAACACAATCTACCCAAAAATCCAAACCCTACCCGAATCACACATAACACACAAACACACCACACATACATACGGGTACACACCCAACACAACAAAAATAGTTTCATATGTGTTCCAGCCCCAAAATCAGTTAAAAACATGTAAAATAGGGGTCCTAGAACTCACCTTAGCAGCCTCTTCAGGTAGAGCTTCCCACAAACCCGTGTGCTTCAAGCTTCACCACAAAAACCCACTAGAAATCGACTCTTTCTCGTTGTTGTTCAAGATTCCGAAAGTTCTGCCCCTTTTTCTCCGTTTTCTCCCACTCTCAACCGATTGAAGTATGAGTATGGGGAAGAGAGTGGGTTGCCATGCCCTTAATACCAACTTTTGTAACTTTTTGTCCTTTTAACACATTTTAGCCCTTGACTTGGGTAAAATACATTTTTATTTCTTTTTCTTTCTTTATTCTTCCTTCTTTGACTACAAGGAAAATAATCGGGTGTTACAAGTCCACCCCCTTATATAGGTTTCGTCCCCGAAACCTATTTTCCTCAAACAAACGTGGGTAATGTTGTCTCATCTCTTCTTCAGTCTCCTATGTAGACTCAGATCCCTTTCTGTGCTTCCACTGTACGCGCACAAGTGGAACCACTTTAGTCCTCAACCTCTTCTCTTTACGGTCAATGATCATCACTGGTTGCTCCACATAGTTGAGCCATTCATCTACCTCGATATCTTCTAGTTCTACAACCATATCCTCGTCAGCTAAACACTTTCTTAGATGAGATACATGGAATGTCAGATGAATTCCACTTAACTCCTCCGGTAACTCTAGTCTATAGGCCACCTCTCCTACTCGAGCAATAATTCGGAAAGGCCCATGTACCTTGGACTCAACTTGCCCCGCTTTCTGAACCGAATGATACCCTTTCCAAGGTGAGACTTTCAACATAACTCTATCACCCACCTGGAACTCAATCGGTCTACGTCATTTATCAACATACGAATTTTGCCTATCTTTAGCTGCCTTTATGAAGGCCTTGATCCTTCCCAGCTTCTCAGTAGTAGCCTCGACCACCTCGACGCTCCCTAATTCTTTATGGCTGATATCGCCCCAACAAACGGGTATTCTACATCTTTTACCTTATAGCATCTCATAAGGTGGCATACCAATACTGGCATGATAACTATTGTTATATGAGAACTCAGCTAACGGTAAGTGGTCATCCCAACTTCCTCCAAAGTCAATGACGTATGCCCAAAGCATATCCTCTAGCGTTTGAATGGTCCTTTCTGACTGACCATCCGTCTGAGGATAATAAGCCATGCTAATATGTAACCTCGTCCCCATCGCATCGTGAAATTTCTTCCAAAACTTTGATGTAAACCGGGTGTCACGATTAGACACAATATACACTGGCACACCATGACGAGTTACAATCTCTTTAATGAACAGATCCGCCAACCTCTCAGATGAATAAGTCTCGCGAATCAGAAGGAAGTGAGCACTCTTCGTCAAACAATCAACTATCACCCAGATGGCATCATAACCTCGCGCAGTACGCGACAACTTTGTAATAAAATCCATGGTGATGTGCTCCCACTTTCACTCCAGTATATCCAAAGGTTGGATCTTCTCATACGGCTTTTGGTGCTCGGCCTTCACTTGTAAACAAGTAAGGCATTTACTCACATACTCCACCACATCACGCTTCATACCCGGCCATCGATAATCTTCTTCATGTCTTGGTACATCTTTGTAGCGCCGCGATGAATGGAGTATCAGGTATTATGAGCTTTATCCATAATCTTTACACTTAGATCCCGAAAACGAGGAATCCACATCCGCCCGGATCGGGTCCTGACACCGAATGTGTTTTCACCCAATTCTGCAACCAGACCTCTCATTCTTTCAGAGTTAAGATGATCTTCTTTCAACGCCTCATCTTGAAACTCTTTGACTTGCTTCATCACCTCAGAGGTCATAACCAACTGATAAGCCTTCACTCGAATCGACTCGGGTCTCTCCCTTCGACTGAGGGTGTCCGCCACCACATTGGCTTTGCTCGGATGGTAATGGATCTCGCAATCATAATCTTTTATGAGCTCCAACCATCTCCTTTGCCTTATGTTTAAGTCTTTCTGCTCGAAGAAGTACTTCAAGCTCTTGTGGTCAGTGAATATGGTGCACTTCGTCCCATACAGGTAGTGCCTCCAAATCTTTAACGCAAAAACCATGACTGCTACCTCCAAGTCGTGAGTGGGATAATTAACTCACGAACTTTCAACTATTAGGGTGCGTAGGCTATAACCTTTCCTTGCTGCATCAAGACACATCCCAACCCCGAGTAAGAAGCATCTGAATAAACCACGAAATCTTCGCTTCCATCGAGTAACGACAAGACAGGTGCTTGAGTTAACCTCACCTTTAATTCCCCAAACGCCTTCTCTTGAGCTTGACCCCATACAAACTTTACATCCTTACGGGTCAACTTAGTCAATACATATACTTCCGCTCTTCTTCTTCTTAGACAAGACCGGAGCACCTCAAAGAGAGATACAAGGTCAAATGAACCGCTTATCGAGCAACTCTTGCAGTTGCTCCATCGATTCCTTCATCTCAGAGGGGTAAACGATATGGCGCATTAGCAACAGGTTGGGCACCAGGTATCGAATCTATCTGGAACTCGATCTCACGGTTAGGTGGCACTCCTGGTAAGTCTTTGGGAAACATGTTCAGAAAGTCACACACAATCGATACATTGGATAAGCACTATATCCATGTCTCATGCCCATCAAAACCACCTTCGGAATCGTAGTGACAAAATGACCGTAGATCATCATTAAACTACCGTCAGGCACTGTCAATTCGACCATCTTCTTGCAACATACGATATTCTTCTCGTAATCCGCCGACCAATCCATTCCTAGGACTACATCGAACGCACCTAAGGTCATTACGAATGGTCTAACAGGAAACTTGTGACCTTCTAATTCCATGTCACAACCTTCTATCACCTCAGAAATCTTGGTAGACTTACCTATGGCAGTTTCTACATCAAAATATGCATCTACACTCCTACTACTAATAGGCAGTTTAGTACAAAAAGCAGTAGAAATAAACTTTTACTAGCACCAAAATTAAATGACACAAAAGCTAGAGTTTGTTTTACTAGAAACGTACTTGACACAACATCGGGGTCCGTCCTAACCTCCACCTGCATCATCGTGAAGGCTTAGCGCTCTCCTTCTGCCCTTCAGTTCCGGTTGTCTTCCTTGCCCCGAAACTCTCATCCCACGGCTTCTTGCAGTCCCTACTTATGTTACCCTTTCCGCTGCAATTATAACACCTCTTCACCTCACACTTTCTTGCCAGATGACCGGGCCTCCCACACTTGACAGAGGTTTGATCCCCACCTACACTCTCCAGTATGCCCCTTACCACACTTACCACACCTCATCGTCTCCGCACCAGACATGGCCACACACCAGCATCCGTCCTGGCCCCCTTACTGTTTGGAGTGAAACCCACACGTTCAACCCGCTTTTCGTTCCAATTCTTGTCGCCGATACTCTTCTTGTTCACTTCAATCACGGTCGTCTCCTTCACCGCCCTAATTACCTCAGTCACCATAGACGATAGAATCATCTGCATGACTTTTGGGTGATGGATCTCGGGCTCTTTGAGTGCCATTTCATCAGTCCTAGCCATGCTTCTTGCGACAGGCGGTCCAGCACCACGTCCACCACAACCTTCACTTGACGAAACCTTCGAAGATCTACCACTGGCCATCCTTTAACACGCTATAAGATTCAAACACTAACGCGGTCATTCAATGGAATAGCTCAATTTATCTCAAGTATAGTAAGTCCTAATTACAGTGGCCAGTTGTGATTAGCCACTTACTTTACTCTTCATACCCCAAGCATTTCCTATCCTGACTTCATTAGTATCAAAATCACATAACATGCACACGTAATTCCGGTTAACAAAGAAAATACCTGATGGCACACAGCTACTCAGACTGGCATTCCTTCCATTTCCATCCCATTTTCTGTTTAAGTTTAGGTTTCTTTTGAATATTTACCCGTTTCACTTAAACTATGGCTCTGATACCAACTTGTAAGGCCCCGTTCCCGGGACGCTCACAGTTGGTCAATCATTGCACATAAAACATACATTTATATAACTTTAAGAAAACATCACAATAGAAACATCATAAACAACATTTCATTTCATTATAAAAGCTTTTGCAAAATAATACATCATTATCAGATTACAAAATACTTGTTGCATTACATCACAAAAGCATTATAGAAATGGATGTCATCCAAAAAGAGACAAGTAGCCGCCCCGTGCCATCCTCAACAACCTTTACCTGCCAACTGGAAACACATAAAAGTCAGCGTTGCTGAGTGAGGTCTAGTTTTATAAAATAAAATACTTTTACTTCCGTTTAAAACCTTCTTTTACATTCTTACGCGATCAGGCATCATACGTACACATAGATAATAACATTATTACCTTTGATCATCGTTCATTAACTTTCATTCGTGCATCATCATATGTCATTGTTATCATTCATTACCTTTCTTACCGTTCATTACGTACATTCATCGTTACTTCTTTACATTCCATACCAATACCATGAACTTTACCCCACCGTCATGCTTAAAGCGGGTACTAGGCCGAGATCTATCATAGACCCCCATACATTGCGCCCGGTTGCCTGGCCATAGTACCAGGGTAAATTCATGTATACCATTGCCATTTTCTGTACCCTACCGTCATGCATAAAACGGGTACTGGGCCGAAGTCTATAAATAAACTCCCATACATTGCGCCCGGTGGCTTGACCACAACACCGGGGTAAGCGACAAAGGTTCCATACAAATGGTCAATCACAAAGAAAGACCCCGGTGTGCATCCTTCCGGGGTAGCTAACCCACACACCGTTGAACTAACACCCTTCATTGAGTGTGTTTCTCTATACAAGGCTTGCAAGACTTTCTTTACTTTCCTTTTATTAATGTATGCATTTATTCTTAGTTTACGTTCCACTTCTCATTATCATTAGCTTCCACTTTACGTTACATAATACTTCACGTTCATTCATTAATATTCAATGTAAAGGCACATGAAAAATAACATACATAATCAGGAACATAAACATATAAAACATCATCATACAAGGCACCATCAATCATTCATAACATACATCATACACACCATCATGCATCAATCATACATCACCCATAACATCATCTATGACCTCAAACGTCAACTTAGTTAGCCCCCGGGCACTCCAAGTCAAAGCCTACATATCATTTTTCTCCCGAAAATGAGAAAATAAACTAAGTCCTTTCAGGCGCATGAGCCCTATTTGGGTGTATAAAGAACACTTAGGCGTATGGAGGGCTTGCAGATGCATGGGCACTATGGGGCGTATGGACACTATGGGGCGTATGGACACTATGGGGCGTATGGACTCTCAGTCGCATGACTTACAGGCGCATGACCTTCAGTCGCATGACTTCCAGGCGCATGACCTTCAGTCGCATGACTTTCGGCCATATGGCCTCCAGTCGCATGACCTTCGGTCGCATGACCTCTAGTCGCATAAGGAAATTCCCAGTCGCATAAGGAAATTCCCAGTCGCATGAGCCCTAACTGGGTGCAAAATGCAGTTTCATTTGGGCCAGAACACAGATTGCAGTCTCCAACCTTCTCTAACCTGTTCTAAGCTTATTCTAACCATCCTAAGCCTTAGAAACCCATACGCATCATCATTCAACACAATCTGCCCAAAAATCCGAACCCTACCCGAATCGTACACAACACACAAACACACCACACATACATATGGGTACACACCCAACACAACAAAAACAATTTCATATGTGTTCCAGCCCCAAAATCAGTTACAATATGTAAAATAGGGGTCCTAGAACTCACCTTAGCAGCCTCTTCGGGTAGAGCTTCCCACAAACCCGTGTGCTTCAAGCTTCACCACAAAAACCCACTAGAAATCGACTCTTTCTCCTTCTTCTTCAAGATCCCAAAAGTTCTGCTCCCTTTTATCCTTTTTTCCACTCTTAACCTATTGAAGGATGAGTATGGGGAAGAGAGTGGGCTGCCATGCCCTTAATACCAACTTTTGTAACTTTTTGTCCTTTTGACACTTTTTACATCTTGACTTGGTAAAATACCATTTTCTCCATTTTTCTTTCTTTATTCTTCTTTATTTGACTACAAGGAAAATAATGGGTTGTTACACCAGAGCTTATCAACATGACATTCATTATCTCTTTTAAAGTACGATTTTTCCATTCCGCAATGCCATTTGATTGTGGTGAGTAAGGTGCTCGTACATTCATGTATTATACCACTTTTTGCACATAAATCGGCAAACGGTGCAAAATATCCACCACCTCTATCACTTCGCACAACTTTAATTTTCTTTTTTAGTTGATTCTCAACTTTATTTTTATACAAGATAAATTTGTCGATTGCCTCATCCTTACTTTTAAGTAAGTATATATAGTAATATCTACTACAATTGTCAATAAAAGTGGTGAAATATTTGTTGCCACCTCTTGTTGGGCGTGCTTTAAAATCACATATGTTGGTGTGAATTAAACCAAGGGTTTCGATTATTCTTTCAACCGGTTTTGCCTCAATGCATGTCTCACATTTATTTGTGTCAATATGGAATGTATGTATGCATTTTAAATTTATTAAACGGCAAATAGAATTATAATTTACATGTCCTAGTCTACCATGCCAAATATTTGAAGACTCAAGCATATAAATAGAAGTAGTAGTCTTATTCATTTCACTTTTGACAACAGTTACATTCATCTTAAACATACCATTGAGGGCATAACCCTTTCCTACATACATTCCACATCTAGTAAGGACAAACTTGTCCGACTCAAACACTAAACGAAAACCAAACTTATTAAGCAACCATCTCAAACAAGATTCTTGCGAATCTCCGAAACATACAAGGTGTTGCTCAAGGTGAGTTCCTTCCCGAAAGTCATCTTCAAGATCACATTTCCTTCACCTTTGATGTCGGTCATAACTTTATTACCCATATAAAGCTTTTCATCACCCTTAACCTTGTGCGAGATAAGGGTGCTTCGCACCCTTCGCGAATCCACATAGTGTGACACTTTAGGAAATAATATAGATAAGAAGTTATAGAATACAAACATTTTTATATTCTTTCTTTCCTCCAATGTGGGACAACTTTCCACACTATTAATTACTAATGTCATTAACCATATTAATTTTCATTCAACACATAAATTTAATTATAAAACTTTAATAACCATATTAATATTATCAATAAATTTCCAACACTCATTTAAGGCACCATGAAGCAATTCCCATCAGATACCCACTTTTTGCTTGATTTACTCCTATTAATGATCTTATCAAGATTGATGCAATTATTTTGAGCAAATGAAAGTGTTGATCCGTTAATTTTTTGATCTCCAAATCGTATACTTGAAATGGGTTCGAATTGTCGAGGCACATGAGCATGAGGCCGGCTCAATTATTTTTGGTGCCTCAAGCAAAGTACAAATATGAGGCCATTATTCGAAAAAATTTTGGGTAGTAATTTAGAATTGAGTGTTTTTTTCAATATATTTAATTTGATATGGTTTTAGATGTTAATGAACTCTTACCAGGTTGAGTCTATTAATCAAAATTAGCTACATTGTACAACTATAGTTCTTAAATATATTTTGCATAGCTAGAATAATCTTTTTCCTACGATGCGTATCATTTTTCTAACAAAAACAAAGAATTATAAAACAATTAAAATCTAAAGCAAACATTAATATAACACTTACCTATTTCTAGTTGTCATTGAAATTCAAATAGGAGTTGGACTATTCTGTTAATTATTTTGTTTCATAATTGGCCTTTTGTAGGGTTTTGTATGTAATTTAATATTCAAAATTGAGGGCCCGTATTGCCCTTTTCAAATAGGAGTTGGATTATTCTGTAGGTTATCTATTGCCCTTTTGTCGCCTTTTGTATTCAAATAGTCTAGTTGAAGCTTTCTATAAAACTGGGGCCTTATGTTTTGGGCCCCCAAGCTCATGGCTTCATCAATTCCATTTGATGGGCCGGCCCTACATGAGCATACTGTGGTGCCGGAGATGGTGCTTGTGGAACCAATATCCCCATTGATTCCGGCGAGAAAGAACTATTCAAGCTTCCATCTAACATATAATCACCACTCCAATTCGAACAAAGATCATTGTCAACAACCTATAGTTCCTTCAGATCACCATTCAAAACTCATGATCGAAACTTAATAAAAAGCGTGCAAATGGGTGAAATTAAACCCTCACGAGCTAGCTACTTGAGATAAATCAATAAAAAACTCGAAACCAACCGAGACTTATCGAGCTCGAGACAACCCCTAACCTATAAAGACTCACTAAATTATCAAGCTTGAGACTAAGAGTTTCGAGAACTATGTATTTTTTATTTAATCTATTAAATATATTAATATATAGTTACTATTATTATATATATAATTATAACAAAAGCAATTAGATAACATGTAAAATATTATATTTAAACTATATAATTATAAACATCTATAAAATTAAATATATAACTATTAGAATATAATAATTAAGTAATAAGTGAGACCAGTTCATGCCAAGCTCGAGTTTGAAAAGAATTTGACGAGTCTAGCTTGAGCTTTGAAATAAGGCTTAACACACAAGCCGAGTCCTAGATTGATCTCTTTAAGTCAAATCAATCAAACTCAAGTCTAAGCAAGCTCGGACTTCACACTGCTTGCTTTGAGCATTAATAAGTCGCATGACTTTGGAGAATTCAGCAGGAGGATCAAGAAAATCTTCAACATGCTACCCAGGAAGCGTTTCAATCAAATTCTCCGATATGCTACTGGTGGCTAAACCATGATCGGACCCTTTTGGTTCTCTATGGCAGATTGGAGTTTCAACAACAGTAGTCTGCTTCACGATCGGAGAAGAGAGCTCGCTTCTCTGCGGTGGTCGTCGGAGAAGAGAGCTCGTTTAACGTCGGTGAGAAGAAACCGGTGGTGATTCTGCCTGTGTTGGTTGACTCTATGAATCGCTACATCACAATCTTTACATAGGATAGCTCGACCCTGTTGACAAAACAAGAAAGCTTTGTTTTCGTTACAGACAGTGGCGGACCCAGGAATTTCTTTTATGGGGTCGACTTATTCTTTGAAACTCCATTGACTATAGTAAAAATAAATTCTTTCGGTATGATTTGGGTTGGGTGTTTTTGGTCGAGTTGAGTTGGGTTACACATTAAAAGATAAAGTGAAGTTAAATATCAAAATAACAAAAGAAAGTACTTTAATAGTCATTAAAATTACATAAGATATATAGAATATTTACAAAGTTGTTCTCTATGAGTTTTCATGTTTTGAAATATATTCATTGTATCATCTCGTTAAACATTTTAAAGTAAGTCTTTTTTTAATATAACATACAACTATCGCTCAAATTCTCATCTCCAATACTATTATGCAAATCGGACTTCACATACTTCATTGCTAAAAACCATCTTCCTCTTGATGTTGTGGCAAGTCATACGAGAGCTAACTTCAATAAACGATACACCAACATGAAGGAAAGATGTTTTTTGTTGCAACCATCAGTTGTACAAGAGTAGATAGACCATTCAAATTGTAAAATCTTATATCTTATTTTAAATTATCAATGTTAGTCAATAGTTCAATCTTAAGTTTTTTTTATCATCTTCATTAATTTAATGAGTTCTAGTATTGAGCAATTGGGTAATAAAAATTGAGTTTGGGGTTAAGGATGTTAACTTATTGGGTAATAACTTCATAGGCTAAATCTGATAAGGTTAATGGTGTAAAATGATTTATATTAAGTTTATATTAATTATTTTTGTTATAATTTTTTGGTTATATTCGTAAAACTTTTAAATTTTATAAGGTCGTTGATAGTAAGAAATACAATAGGGTCATTGTCAAAATTTCTTGGAGGTCTTTGTCAAAATTTCTTGGTGGTCGGTTGAAAATATAACATATATGCTATTAAAAGAAATAATAAATTCATGGGGGTCGGATGAACCCTAACTTTGCACAAATAGGTGAGTCTTTAGGTGGAGGGTGGAGGAGGGGATATCGTGGGTGTTTTCCGGTGTGGTGGACGCGGTGGTCGTAGGCAGAGTAGAGGGCGGCATCGTCGGCGGAGCAGTAAAATAAGGCCTCGTGTTGGTTGCAGTGGATCTTCATCAATGGACGTGTGGTAATGGTGAAGAGTGTTTGGGATCTTAAAAATGGAAAGGGCGGGGAATGATAGATGATAATAAGGATATTATCATACGTGTTTCTGGTCTAATGGTACGAGATGATAGAGTTTGGGATTAAAATCTAATTCGACAGTATTTTCTTTTACAGTTATGAGTCAGGTTGAAACATTAAAATCAATATATACGAATAAATTCTAGTCTAAAGAGAAATCATTCGGATATGAGGGATCGTTCGTTCAAGAAAAAACACATAATAAGAATATTATTAAATGGAAAGGGTGTGATGATGACAGTTGAAGATCAATATGATGCGTTTGTATAAGGTTCAGGAAACCGAAAGTCGTGTGGACAACGTAGAGTTATTGCTTTTAACTAATATTAAACTTGAGCAAGGTGGGTTTATTAATATTATAAAATAATATCTAGTTTTTTGTAAAGACCATATGACTCATCCACGACACGTGTTATTTTTCATCATTGGTAAGATCTTGAAAATTATGAAGTGTATTGTTGATTTAACGTGATATACACGTGGAAAAAGCGATATCAGTTGATAAAGAAAAAAGTAAATTTCATAATTCATCTTTTACGTATGTTAGTAATCATGAATTAAATTTTTTATCTTTACCAATTACAGAAAACATCATTTATTTTAATAATTATAACGATTTCGTCCTTTAGGTTAACTATATTTAATTAAAGAGGTTACATTAAACCCATAGTCAACTCACATGAGGGCACCATAATAAATTTCTCTTTTATTAACTTCTAAAACATAATGATAGATGCAACATATGAAAAAAAATAAATTTAAACATAAAATAAACAATAAATAAAAAATAAATATGGTACTTAAAGTTCCATATTGAAATGTAAAATGATGTTTGCCCAAGACTAATTGAAAGAATATTTTTTTATCGTATATTATTTTTCTATATAGTTCTAAAACAAAAATACATCTAGCAGTGATCTTTTTTTTAATTTAAGAATTGTACTGTTCATAAACATTTGTATTTGAATGTATATAGTTACTAGGTTGAACTTTAATAATCATAGAGTGTTTTTTCGAAAGAACATGCAACATAAACTAGCTTAATAAAAAGATTAATATAAATAGTATGTCATAGTTTGAAAAACAAAAATAACAAAATAGTTTCAAAACCCATACGATAATAGTTCTAACAATTTAGATTGTTCATATTTTCATAAGCAAAACCATAAAAGCATTATACTTGTTCACCAAGTATATTTTGAATCCCATCCAAGTTTAAGAAACAAAAGAAAATGATAATCTAGTCTATAAAGGGAGATTTATTCTAAGAGTTAGGAGGGGTGAATCTGAATGTACTATTATGTCCTCATCTGATTTGCATATGTATTTCATTTAACTTCTTGAACTAACTATGATTAACTTAAAGGACAAGATGGTTACAAACCATTAAACTAAAGGATGCTTTTTATAATTAGTAAAGTTAAAATACCAAATAATAACTACTAGCATACATTAAGGATGAATAACGTAATTTACTCTAAAGAAAACCATAATCTATCTACGTGTGTCATTACCTTTCTATAGCATGAGTTAAAAATTTAAATCTCTTAATATAATCATCTACATTCAAAAGTTGTTTTGCATCAAAAAGAAGTTAGAAGAAAAAAAAGCATGTATCAAACAAGAAAGAATCAAGAAAAATAATAATAATAATAATAATAACAATAATAATAATAACAACAATAATAATAACAACAATAATAATAACAACAATAATAATAACAACAATAATAATAACAACAATAATAATAACAACACCAATAACAACAACAATAACAACAATAACAACAACAACAATAACAATAATAACAATAACAATAATAAGAACAATAAAAATAATAACAAAAATAATAAAACAATAATAAGAATAATAATAATAATAACAAATAATAATAATAATAATAATAATAATAATAGTAATAATAATAATAGTAATAATAATAGTAGTATAACAAGAGTAATAATAATAGTAATAATAATAGTAATAATAATATAATAATAATAGTAATAATAATAATAACTATAATAATAATAGTAATAATAATGGTAATAATAATGGTAATAATAATAATAATGATGATAATAATAATAATATATATATGTAATAATAATAGTAATAATATAGTATAATAATAGTAATAATAATAATAATAATAATAATAATAATTGTAGGACCGGTGAGGGATATGTACTTACAACACAACAACACAATGAGGAGAGTTGCTAAGAATACTTAACAGATCAAATAGTTTAACTGAATTAACTTTTGTTAATGATACTAAGAACACAAGTAAATATGAGACAGAACAAGATAACAAAATACACACGGAGATGGTTTTCAAGATTGCAGTATATTGCCTTCTCAAGTTCTATTACAAATGTTACAAAGCATATCCATAAAGTTACAAGTATTGAGATACATATACTACATCCTACAGCCGACCATACTATGAAGGCCAGTTGGATACAATTGACTAGACACAAACAAAATCAAGTTAAAAGTCAGATTTCCTTTTGACTAGTGACTATGACATGTCATAGGTCACATCCTAATATATTACAAAAAGGATATATTACATGAAGTAGAAAGTTACAAACTCAAGACCTCAATGTACATTTACTAAAAACATGTTCACCAACTTATGTAAGTTGGTAACTTTACAGAGTTGCATCGGAAAGGGGTCCAGCTTTATGTAAAGTACATCAGATAAAACATGTATCTTAAAAGTCTTCAGAAGAAATCTATCTTCAAGTGTTGGCTTCGGAAGAATTTTCCTCTGAAGCTTCGAAAGACTTCATCTTTGGCTTCGGAAGATATTGGTCTTGGCTTCGGAAGATTTGACACTTAGAATATTTCTGTTGCTGATGTGAAACTTCCGAAGCATTATTCCTCAGTGCATTTGTGCATGCATGCAGGAGACTTTGAGTGTTTGAGTTGCATCAGTCTTTACATTTAATCCTTAAAAACTCTCCCTAGGCTGATGCTACCAAAACACTTTGAAGACTTCAGATATCAACAGTCCTTATTATCATGATGACCATCCCTTCTTCATGAGATGATTAGGATCAATTAGACTCTCATAGTGTCTTCTCATGTCAAAGAGATCATGCAGAGGCAGATTGAACATGTCTTGCCCTGTGTAGACATTCTCAAAGCCTTGATCTTTGATGACATGCCACCTTTCTGGATTTTTGGTGTATGTCCAGGACAAGATGGGTCATCTTGATGCTAGAGGAGCTATTTGAATAGGAGATGATGGAGCATCCTCTGGTTGCACATCCTTTGGATGTTGTGACTCATCCTGAGGTTCTGAAAAGGATGTTTCTTTCTTCTTCTTTGGTTTTGGTTTTGAAGCAATCCTTTTCTTTCTTTTCGTTCCTTTTAACTAAGAAGACTGGCCTGCAATACCTGATTGATCTTCTTTGTCTTTCTTAATTGGGTCTTCTTCAATCATAGGTTCAGAAGGAGAGGGAGTTTGACCATTCTGTGGATCAGAAGATGAAGCTTGCTGAGTCTTAGCATGAGGTTCAGGTTGTGTTGTCTCAGGTTGTTCAACCTTAACCTCCACTTAAGGTGGAGCTTGACTTGGAGGGGAGTGTAAGTTTATCAGCTCTCCACTTTTGATCTTCTGCTTGATTACCCTGATATGCTCATCCATAGTGGACAAAGACATAGGGCCAAGTCTCCTTCCGGAGAATCCATACAGCTTCAAGAAGCTCATCATCCTCTACTTGTCTGTAGATTTCTTCATACTCTTCTAGATGATGGCTCTTGACTTTGCAACCTCTTCCCTTAGCTTCTTTTTGGTGATCTTTCTTTCCTTGAATATCTCAAGTTCAAGTTGTTTGAGGTACTCAAACTGAATATAGTCATAGGATAAGAGAAGAATTGCATCTACTTGATAGAGGCATGTGGCACTCAGGTAGTTGATCATTTTGATCCTATCTTCTTCTTTGTCTACCTGAGGTTCTTGTTGAACCACATCCTTATGTGCAGGACTTTCTTGAACTGGGGAGAGAGTAGGCACATGCTTGTATAATCTTTTCTTTCTTCTTTCTTCTTTGATTTGAATCAGTAGCTCTGCATATTCTGCCTCCTTTCTCTCATTTGACACTTCCATGTCAATCAGTTCATTCAATTCCTCTAAGGGGAGAGAAATGACATTATCAATGTCATAGTTCTTGGTCTGCAAGTAATTGATCCTGACTGCCCTCAACTCATCATCCTGAGTGTTTGGCCTGGGGGTAGTCCTGATAGCAGTTCTATGAGTCTTGCAGACCCAGTAGAGGAACTTTCTCCCCTCAGCTTCCTTTTCTTCTCTCTCTCTCCTCCTCCTCAATATCCTCAGAAGTCATCTTTCTTTTCCTTTTGTCACTCACAGACCTTTGTGACTCAGGATGGAGAGAGTTTTGATCTTTATGCTTGGTGTAGCTTCCAAGCTCTGGCCAGAGAGAGGTTAAGATGCACCTTCACCAGCAGGTGTCTCAAAAAGGGTATGAATCTCTACAACAGTTGATGATGATGAGACAGGGCTCTCAGGTTCAGCGACTGGGCCTTCAGTCAAGGTTTCCCCTTGAAACTAACCTTAGGGTCTGCCTCAACATCAAGTTGACCGATGGCATTGGCTGATTGCCTTAGTCTCCTTCTAAAGCTGAACTCTGCAGTGATCCTGTCTTGGATTCTTTGAGCTAGCTTGTCTTGATTGACTTTGATTCACAAGTGGCATGCTGACTAGATCCAGACTTTCATAGAAGTTCAAAGTCTGAAAATTAAAGACCTCTTGTTGTTCTTGAACTCTAAGAATGATGAGGGTTCTTCTGCTTTCATCATACCTCCACCCAATAATGTGATTTGAAGTTAGTGGAGATGACATGGCCCTTGGTATTCCTTCCTCAAATAGTCTCTGAATGTAGGAGTCTATGGAGTCCACATCAATGTGAACTGGAGGAAGTTGCTGAGTATGCACAATTGCAAGTGAGGATGGTGAGTCCTCAATGTCCATAATCTCTAAAGAACTCCCAGGTTCTGTGATTGTAATGACTTTCTCCCCCTTTTTGGTAAGCATCACCCTCTTGCATAGGTGAGCTAGGAGTTAGGTCAATCACACTCACGGGTTCTTGTGTTCCCGGTTGAGTTCCTCTTAAAGGTCTCCTAGCTAGTTTTTCCTTGAGATAAGAAATCTCAAGTTGCTGATCATTGACCCTATTTTGCAAGGTAGTCACTTGAGATTCAAGATGACTAACCTTGGAGACTAAATGGGTGCATGTTTTAGACAGTTTTGCACCTTTAGTCTTAAATTCCCATAATCTTCATCAGAAGAAGCATTGGGGGATGAGATGATTGGACCGGAGTCCTCTCTCTCATCACCAGCTTCAGGTTCTTGGCTGCTGGATTTCCTCTGCTCACTGCCAGCCTCAGTTGAGGTGTCAATGGGCTAAGTTGCCATGGTTGTGGTTTTAACGATGGAATCACTTGCAAATGTAAGAGCCTTTTCCATATGGACATCTTGAATAGGTTCAGAGGTGTCCACCTTAGTAATAGGTGACTAATGTGGGCTAGATATAGGAGACTCAGGAGCACTCATCTCTTTTTGAGTAGGGGAAAAGAAGAAAGCATCATGGTACTCATTGAAACCTAAATCTTCATCATTATAGAAGTCAAGGTTGGGAATTGGTTGGTTTAAGTCCAAAGGCTGGGGATGGTAGCTGTCCCCTGAAGGTTGTTCACTTGAGTGTTGAGACTCAAAGTGAAGGCTTAAGGCATTTGGGCTTGTGAACTCATCAGGCTGACCATGAGGAACCTCAGCACTGATCTTTGAAGGAATGGGAGTGGTCTGCTCCTCAGGAGAAGTGGAAGCTCCAGTGTCCACGTCTTCCTGTGTAGGTGAGTATATGGGGACTTGCACAGACTGAATAGTCTAAGTATGGGTTCGTTTGTGTTTTCTTTGGTAGGTGAGGGTGATTTGTGGCTATTGTAGTGGTTGGGATGTAGAAGGTGTGGGTTCAATACTAGCCGGTGCTGCTAAGTTGTCACCTTGAGCAATGAGCTCTAACATTTTTAGGACAAGGTTGTTTCTACCCCAAACAAGCCAACAGTGGGCTTTCTCAAGATCTTAAAGATGTCAGGCTTTATCTTTCCCAGTTTAAGAATATTACCTGTTCCCCTTAACTGTGAGCCCAGTTCATAGTTAAGAATGTATTGAACGTATCTCGGGAACATGTAGTATTCTAAGGAGTCCAAGTTTGCAAGCAAATTTGTATAAACAAACTGAGAGTACTTGAACTTGACTTCCTAAATCATTCCATGGACAATGAAGGAGAGATCTTCAGGAATCTGGTCCCATCCTCCATGCTTGTTTGACAAGCTGTGGATAACCACATGGAGTAGGAACTTCTATTAGGATGAGATCTTTCCTTTCCTGTAGGTCATTACAGAGAAATATCCCTCATACCCCATCTGCTTAAAGGAGTGATTAATTGCTTCTTTGGGGAAGAACACCTGACCTTCTTCATTATCCAGTTGAAGATGAGTGTTGATGATGGCTGGAGTGATGAAGACTATTCTCCCCAGCACTGTGGCAGACAGTGCCTTCTCTCCATCCATTACAACCTCTTAGCATGTTTTCCAAAATTCAAGCAGATGATCCTCATATAGTGTAGGATCAATGGTAAGGGAGGTGAAGTAGTTGGATAGAGCTAAGAAACGACAAACCTCTGAGAAATGTGGATCTTTCTTAGAGTGTAACAGAGCAACTTGGTTGTGTTGCCTGTGTAACTGCATGGAGAAATTTGGTTCATCTCTGCGGTTAAGGTTGGACATTTTGATAAAGCTTAAGGATGAAGAAAGATGAACGAAAGTAATTTCAAAGAGAATTTAGGGTTTAGGTTTAGAGGAAAGATGAAGATAATAGAAAGAGGGGGAACCTTTGGGTTTATATGTGAAAAGGATTTAAGACAAAGTTAATGAAAGAGGATAAACTTTGAAATCCAGATGTTGGCTCCACCTTTGAAAAAGTAGTTTGCTTTTGCTCAAAAAGTAGTTTTCTTGGAAGTCAAAAAGCTTCTGAAAGTAAATTATCTTTGGTAGTTTTAATGAAAAAGCTTCCGAAGCTAAAATGACTTCGGAAGATTTCCCTAAGAGTTGTGAAAAATTTGCTTCAGAAGAGAATTAAAACTTGAATGCTTTGTTTAGAGGAGCAAAGCTTCCAAGAGTTAGTTTGCTTCGGGAGAAAATAGTCCTTGAAAACATATAAGTGTCTGAGACAAATGTTGAGCTTCGGAAGATATTTCAGAAAATTCTTCCGAAGGTAAATTACTTAGATAGTTATTTTTTTAAAGGCATGAGTTTCTTCCGAAGGTAAAAAACATATCTTCAAGGAGGGTCAAAATTTTGCAGAAATCTAAGAAAAGTCTTCAAAAGGTTTTCATCCAAAGAAAACAAGAGCGTATGAAAGTGATGAACTAGACAACTTAGGACACACATATTTTAAGAAATAATAAGAATTACTTTTAAGAAAGACCTACTCAAAGTTTATCATCCCAATAGCTGATATAAGATATTTAAATCTATGTTCATCAAAAACCTTTGTAAACAAATCAGCATAGACTTTGACTAGTTTAATTAATCCCTTTTCAAAATTATCTCTAATTAAATGATACCTGATGTTGATGGGTTTTGTCCTTGAGTGCTGCACAGGATTCTTTGTGATAGAGATAACAATATTGTTGTCTATGTGAATGGGAGTCTTCTTGAAGTTTAATTCATAGTCAAGCATCTGATTCTGAATCCATAGCACTTGAGCACAACAGCTTGCAGCAGTAATGTATTCAGCTTTAGCAGTTGATGCAAAGACACAAGATTGTTTCTTGCTCCATGAGACAACCCTTCTACCAAGAAACTAACATCCCCCAGATGTAGTCTTTGCAATCATGTTGTAACCACCATAATCACTATTTGTATAAGCATACAGATTGAAGTCAGAATTCTTAGGATACCAAAGACTAAGTGTTAAAGCACCTTTGAGGTATGTTAGAATCCTTTTGACAGTGATAAGATGAGACCTCTTAGGGTTGGCTTGATATCTTGCACAAATACATGTAGCAAACATGATATCAGGTCTGCTAGCTGTAAGATACATAGAGACCCAATCATAGCCCTGTAAAGGCGTTCATCCACACACTCCCCCTCAAGATCAGGTTCAAGGGAGTGGTTTCTTGCTATGGGTGTCTTAACAATCTTACAATCAGTCATGTTGAATCTCTTGAGTGTGTCTTGAACATAATTTGACTAACTAATGAAGATGCCATCTTCAACGTGCTTCACTTGAATTCCTAGAAAGAAATTGAGTTCCCCTATGGCACTCATTTAAATCTGTCCTTCATCAACTTCTCAAAGTCTTTGCAGAGCCTTGGATTAGTTGAACCAAAGATGATGTCATCTTTATACACTTGAACTAGCATTATGTCATTTCGCTGTCCTTTGATGAATAGATTTCCATCTATAGTGACCTGTATCCATGCTTACAGAGATACTGAGATAGAGTGTCATGTCATTTCCCTGTCCTTTGATGAATAAAGTGTCCATCATCTGATTTCTCAGCAAATTTGGCAATTTGATCTTTGGTATTTAAGATGGTACAAGGACATCTAAATGACCTGAGAAAACCAATGAAAGGTTTCCTTTTGTGCCAAAGTTCATAAGGAGTCTTGTCATGAGTCTTAACCACTAAAACTCTATTCTGCACATAGTAGGCAGTGTTGACTGCCTCTGCCCAAAAGGTGATGGATAGCTTAGAGTTAGACAAAATGGTTCTTGCAGCTTCAATTAGTGTCATGTTTCTCCTATCAGTAACACCATTTTGCTGAGGAGTCCTGGGAGCACTGTATTGTCTTGTAATACCATTTTCATAATAAAATGTATTAAGGATTTAGTTCTTGAATTCAGTTCCCTGATCACATTTTATGGATTTGACCTTGTGATCTGATTGATTCTCAATCTTTAAGATGAATTCTTCAGAATCTCAGGAGTCTCATCCTTAGTTCTAAGAAAAAAACCCAAATGAATCTTGTAAAGTCATCTATGATTACCAAACAATATGAGATCCTTCCTAGACTCATTACATTGGTGGGGACAAAAAGATCCATATGTAACAATTGTAGGGGTGTAGTGATGAAGTTACTTTCCTTAGGCTTATGAGATACCTTATGTTGCTTTCCTTTCAGGCATGTAACACAATGATCATCACTTGTAAACTCTTTCTTTGGCATTCCAGTTATCAAATCATTCTTAATCAGTTTATTCATGTTCTTAAAGTTTACATGGCATATTCTTTTATGCCATAGGAAAGACTCATCACTATTGGCTTTAGACAGAAAGCATGAAACTTCTCTAGAGGGAGATGTTTCTTGCAAGTCCATCTTGTACATGTTCCTTTTCCTGGGGGCTCTAAGCAAGATATGCTCATGAGGAATGACCACCTCGAGCTTGAGAACAATGCACTCATGCTCAGTAAAGAGCATGTTATGACTCTGATCATAAAATTGGAATACACTCAGAAGATTGTACCCAAGCTCTTTGACAAAGTGTACCTTTTCAATACTGAGCTTACCATTTGTGACCTTGCCCCTTCCAGAAATGTAACCACCTTCATCTCCTCCAAAAGCAACTGGTCCTCCATCAATCCTTTCGAAGTTCTAGATAGTGACCTATTGCCTGTCATGTGCCTGGAACAACCACTATCAACGATCCAGACATTCTTGTTTGTCTTGAGCTGTCTCTGTACAAAGAAAATGGTTAGTTACATTTGGAAACCCAAGCCTTACTTGTCTTGGGCTCATTAAAAGAAGTAGAAGGTAATGCAACAGTAATAGATCCTATAGTTGTGCTTTGAGGATCTTGAGCTATTGTTGATAGAGAACATCCAGTCACTTGGTCTTTCTTTGACTTCCTACCACCTTTGGAAGTTTGGACTTGACCTTCAACACTTCGGAAGCTTTTGAGACTTGGAAGTTTGGATGACTGGACCTTCGGAAGATTCTGCAACCACTACAACAGACTTCAGTGCTTCGGAAGTATTTCTTGCTTCCGAGACCAAAATTTCTTCCGAAGGCAATTTTCCACTTGCCTTCTTCTTAGTTTTAGAGCTTTTGAAGGAAATGGATTTTCCTTCCGAAGCTAGAATCTTCTTGGAACTCTTGGAAGTCCTTTTCTTGGTCATGTGAAGAGTACCTCTAGGATTGTATGGACAATCCTTAGCAAGATGAGAAGTACTTTCACACATGACACATTCCATTTTCTTCTTCCCAAGAGCCTTCTGCTGAGAACAAGACTGATTTTGATCACATCCCTTCTCTACCTTCATCTTTATAGATGCTGAGAAAGTCCTTTTGGGCTAAGAACTGTTCTTGGAGTTGGATGGTCCAAGCAGTGTAGCAATGGTACACAATAGATCAACCTTCTTCTTCGTGCTAAGATGATTTGAACATGAACCAGAACTCTTGGCAGTAGAGTTTAGGTTGATGTCTTCAGTCTTCACTACTTCAAATCTTGTAGAGATAAAAACTTGTTTCTGCTTAGAGTCAAAAGTAACCTTGATCTCTTGAGCCTTCCAAGCTTTTCTTTTGCTCTTTCTGATCAATTTCTTTCTCATAGACTTGGTCGTCATAGTCTTCTTCTTCTTCTCCTCAGAAGGATAGTAGTCCTTCTTAGAATCCTCCTCTTCACTCTTCTCAGAGGAATTCTTCACTATCACTTCTTCTTCCTCTTCATTCAAGGGGTCTATGAGAGGAAGCTCATCTTCGCAAGTTTCACACCTGGGTGATCTTACAGACAATATTGTGTGTGGAGGAGCTATCTTATTAGATCCCAGTCCCTACTTGTTTTGATAGCACACCTTGTTATGCAAGGATGAAGATATCATGTTCTTAAAGGTCTCTTCTTCAAGAACACACTTTTCTGCCTTGGCTTTGCTGATCATAAGCTCAGTCTGGCACTCAGTCAGCTTAGTTATGAGATCCTTGATCTGAGTCCTATAATTTGTATGCTCATGTTTTAGAACTGAAATGGTTTTCTCTAAGTCCTCTATCTTTAGTTTAAAATCACTTTCAGTCTTTCTAAAATCAGCTTTTAGGATGTTTAAGGACTCAAGATCAGATCTCATTTCTAAGTTGTAGGACTTGTATCTGTTAGCTTTAGCAATGCATTCAGGGGTACAGAGATGTTCCAATACCTTGGCTTCATTATGATCTGCCATCAGTGCTTGGTTTGGAGAAGCATCTTCCACCTAAAAGCTCCAGTCAAAGCCTCCTTCTTTAACGGCAACTACAACTTGCTACTTCGACTTCTCATTCTGGGTAGCTTTGTTAGTGTAGTTTGGTCTGGATTGTGCTTGGCCACTATTTGTTCTTGGTGCCTTATACTTCCTGGCCAAATGGGCCATCAAGTTACAGTTGTAACACTTGACTTTACTTTTATCCAGTCCAAACTTTCCACTGGCTACATTGTTGGGGAAATTCCTTCCAGTCCTCTTGTAGAACTTCTTGGCTCTGTGAGTGAGAAGACCCATCTGCTGGACTATCACCATGTACTCTAAATCATCTGGATGGATACAGTCTAGGTCTTCAAGGGTGAAAAAGAAAGTTGCCATAACTTTCATTAGAGGACACAAAGGCTTGAGAAGAACTTGTCTCTTGGAATGGGCTTCCTTGAGTGTAGTTCTCCCTTAGTGTCTCAGGGAAGGTGAGGAAAGGTCCTTTTTGTGAGTTATCAGGGTAGGATATGAGATGATGTTGAGGTTCTATGCTATCCCTTTCAACCACATGAAGGGCTGAACCCATTTGATTGTTGAGTTTCCAGATGAACCTTGCATGTTCATCTCCATCTGGTAGCCACTGAGAATCCCATATAACTCTGTTAGAGTGAGAGTTTTTAGGTTCTCAGTTCTCTTGATAACCACACAGTAGTGTGTCCATTGCCTAGGAAGTGAGGACATGAACTTCCTTACAATGTCTTTGTTTTCAAGAGCAACTCCTCTATCCACTAGGGTATCAACAATCTCAACATACCTGAAGTATTGTTGAGTCATGGTTTCACCTGCATTAAAGGTGAAATTCTCAAACTTCTGCTTCAAGAGATCCTTCTTGTTATCCTTAGCTTCAGAGGAACCCTCATACATTAGTTTCAATGCATCCCACAACTGCTTAGCTGTTTTGCATTTCTTGAAACCTCTGTACACAGAGTTTGGAAGAGCATCTGAAGGGCTGTCATGGCCTTCTGGTCAATCTCTACTCTCTTTCTATCTTTACCTGAGTAGTCAGCCACAACCTTGGGGATCATACCACCACCAGTAGTAGAAGGGGTGCTTGGTATGTAAGATCCATTTTCAACAGACTCCCACATTCTTGAGTCAAGAGACCTAATGAAACCTTCCATTCTTTGGCACCAGGTGTCAAAGTCATCAAGAGTGATCAGTGGGGACTTTGTCATGGTACCAATTTCCATATTAGATTAGGAAATGGCTTCCATTTGATAAGTTAAGTATTTTGTGTGTGTGAGGGATCTTAAGATGGTGAAATCTTATATCAAGAGCCTGGAATGCTCTGATACCAAATGCAAGACCGGTGAGGGGTATGCACTTACAACATAACAACAGAATGAGGAGTGTTGCTAAAAATACTTAACAGATTAAATAGTGAAACGAGATTAACTTTTGGTAATGATACTAAGAACACAAGTAAATATGAGACAGAACAAGATAACAAAATACACACGGAGATGGTTTTCAAGATTGCAGTATATTGCCTTCTCAAGTTCTATTACAAATGTTACAAAGCATATCCAGAAAGTTACAAGTACTTGAGATACATATACTACATCCTACAGCCGGCCATACTATGAAGGCCAGTTGGATACAATTGACTAGACACAAACAAAATCAATTATAGAGTTAAAAGTTAGATTGCCTTTTGACTAGTGACTATGACATGTCGTAGGTCACATCCTAATATATTACAAAAAAGATGTAGTACATGAAGTAGAAAGTTACAAACTCAAGACCTCAATGTACATTTACTAAAAACATGGACCTTTTCACCAACTTATGTAAGTTGGTAACTTTACAGAATTGCATCGGAAATGGGTCCAGCTTTATGTAAAGTACATCAGATAAAACATGTATTTTAAAAGTCTTCAGAAGAAATCTATCTTCAAGTGTTGGCTTCGGAAGAATTTTCCTCTGAAGCTTCGGAAGACTTCATCTTTGGCTTCGGAAGATATTGGTCTTGGCTTCGGAAGATATTGGTCTTGGTTTCGGAAGATTTCGCACTTAGAATATTTATGTTGCTGATGTAATAATAATAGTAACAATAATAATAATAGTAATAATATTAGTAATAATAATAATAATAAAATAATAATAATAATAATAATAGTAATAACAATAATAATAACATAATAATAATGATACTATAATAAACATAAAAATAGTAATAATATAGTAATAATAGTAATAATAATAATAATAATGATAATAATAATACTAATAATAATAATAGTAGTAGTAATAATAATATAATAATAATAAAATAATAATATAATAATAGTAATAATAATAGTAATTATAATAGTAATAATAATAGTAATAATAATAATAATAATAGTAATAATAGTAATAATAATAATAATATAATAATAGTAATAATAATAATAATAATATCAATAATAATATAATAATATTAACAATAATAATAACAATAATAATAACAATAATAACAACAATAATAATAACAATAATAATAACAATATAATAATAATAATAATAATAATATAAAATAATAATAATATAATAATAATAATAATAATAATGATAACAATAATGATAACAATAATGATAACAATAACGATAACAATAACGATAACACTAACGATAACGGTAACGATAACAGTAACGATAACAATAACGATAATAATAACGATATAATCACGATATTAATAACGATAATAATAACGATAATAATAACGATAATAATAACGATAATAATGACAATAATAACGACAATAATAACGATAGACATCCGAGCGTGTTCTTGACGGAAGGAAACAAAACCAAAACCAAGAGACAAACAATAAACACAAACTATAATAAAATGGTTCCATTGATAAAACTTAATGATTACAAGCTCGTTACAACATAAGAATCACGACTCTTGGCAAGAGGAGATCGAGCATGATCTCCCTTCTCATCCGGCAGCACCTAGGCCCCAGGTACAATCCTTCATCTCTCTACACAACGAAACTGGTATTTATAGGCCTCAGCTCATATCAGATGCGACTGGGCCCATTCGTATGATTGGGCCATACGTATTATCTATCGTACGACTGGACCATACTTATGGTTCAGTCTTATGAACGGCCCAATCGTATCTCTCAGTCGCACGACTAGTCCATTAATATGGCTCAATCGTACGATTGAGTCTCATTCGCATATGCTCTTGCGAATGACCCAGTTTCATGTGTTTACAACATATCAGGTGTATTACATTAAGCCTAGACTATTCGACAAGCGACGGACACACTATATATGACAATATATGCTCCAACAATAATAATAATATAAACGATAATAACAATAATAATATTAATGATGATAATATAATAATAACCATGATAATAATAATAGTAGTAGTAGTAGTAATAATAATATTAATAGTAATAGTAATAGTAATAGTAATAGCAATAGCAATAGCAATAGTAGTAGTAGTAGTAATAATAACAATAATAGTAATAGCAATAGCAATAGTAGCAATAGCAATAGCAATAGCAATAGCAATAGCAAGCAATAGCAATAGCAATAGCAATAGCAATAGCAATAGCATAGCAATAGCAGTAGCAGTAGCAGTAGCAGTAGCAGTAGCAGTAGCAGTAGCAGTAGCATAGCAGTAGCAGTAGCATAGCAGTAGCAATAGCAGTAGCAATAGCAATAGCAATAGCAATAGCAATAGCAATAGCAATAGCAGTAGCAGTAGCAGTAGCAATAGCAGTAGCAGTAGCAGTAGCAGTAGCAACAGCAGTAGCAGCAGCAACAGCAACAGCAACAGCAACAGCAACAGCAACAGCCATAAGCCATAAACAGCGATAAGCCATAAACAGCGATAGCCATAAACAGCGATAGCGACAGCGACAGCGACAGCGACAGCGACAGCGACAGCGACAGCGACAGCGACAGCGACAGCGACAGCGACAGCGACAGCGACAGCGACAGCGACAGCGACAGCGACAGCGACAGCGACAGCGACAGCGACAGCGACAGCGACAGCGACAGCGACAGCGACAGCGACAGCGACAGCGATAGCGACAGTGATAGTCATAGTGATAGTGATAATAATAATAGTGATAATAATAATAGTGATAATAATAATAGTAATAATAATAATAATAATAGTAATAATAAAATTAATAATAAAAGTAATAATAATAATAATAATAATAATAATAATAACAGTAATAATATAGTAATAATAATGTCAAAGCTTTCCAGTTGCTTGGCTAACCAATCCATACCGATAATAACATGTGTTACTTCGCTAACCAATCCATACCAATAATAACGTCAAAGCTTCCCAGTTACATAGGAATACGGTCGATGAGGAACTCGTGCTCGTTAAGACTCAACAATAATTGATTTTCCATCGGCGATTTCGACCGTAAAGGATCTTTCTAGATTAACACGCGGCTTAGAGAGCATATGCTCGAACTTCAAAGACACAAAACTCTTATCCGCACCCCATCAAACAGTACAGAAGAATAATGACTATTTACAATATACATAGCATTCACCACGTCGTTGTTGGCTTGAGCTTGGTTGGTGTTGATGTTGAAGGCCCTCCCATGAGCCGGTGGCATAGTTCCCGCATTGTGAGGACATTGTGGACGAATATGTCCAGGTTCGCCACAGTTGTAGCAGGCTCGATTAGCAAGCATCGCAGTATTGTTCGGAGCATGAAGGCAAGTAGCCACCAGATGCCCATACTTCCCACACAACAAGCAAACTCAGCATGGAGTGTTACTCGCATGATAGTACTTGCAAGTATTGCACATCGGGTGCGGTCCAGTATAAGCCCTCGCCACAGGGGCTTGATTTGCAATGATAGTTTGCCTTTGAGGGGCATTAGGTGCTGTCACCGCGTAATTATGAGTCGGTGTGAACTTGCGTTTCTTGATTTGAAAAGAGGACTCGGCCTTCACCTTCTTTGTAGCCTCGGATGTCAACTTTGCAGTAGTTTTGGCACCTTTCACCAACAAAGTGCCAGCCCTAATATGGTTTCTAGTGAGCTGGGCGGTGATAGTAATCGCTTCCTCTAAGGTTGTGGGCTTACTAGCCACCACAACATCTTGAATTTGAGATGGCACCCCCTTAATAAACTTCTCGATGTTATGGGGCACGGTATCCACCATATAGGGTAGGAGCATGCTCAAATCATGATGCCTGGTGGAATAAGCCAAATGATTGCCACTATCTTGCTTGAGGTTCCAGAACTCTTCCTCTAGCTTTTGCAATTCACTCCTTGGGCAGAACTTTTGGATCATTATGTCCTTAAATTCTTCCCAAGGTAATGCCAAGGCAACTTCAGCCTCTTAGTTCCTTTTCTCACTATTCCACCATGTCAGCACCCATTGTTAAAGGACACTTACAGCATAGCGGACCTTGAATTCATCAGGACACTCGCTAACAATAAACGTATTCTCCATACTCTCGAATCACTCAAGAAGTCCAGAGGCTCCTTGTTTTACACTAAAGCTAGTGGGTTTACACGAGTTGAAATGCTTAAATGTGTAGGTGCGATTATTCCACCCTTGGTTGTTGCTATTTTCTCCTTGACCATTTCCATTGTTATTGGAATTGGTCATTAAGGTGCTATTGAGTTCAACAACCATGGTGGGATGAAGACAACCATTTGTCGTGCAATCATGGCGGCTAGCTTACGGTCGAAACTTCCACGCTTTCCATGATGACGAGATATGTTGGATATACAAAATGGGTTAGACACGGGAATGAGAATAACAAAGGATAGTAATTTAAACAAGAATAAGTCAGGAGTTGTAAGGCACACAGAATGGTTCCATTTGGTAATGCATTACCATTTGGAAACGTTGACACGTCAAGGTAAATTGACCTATTTGGCTTAGAAACTTGTGTATGTTGACCATAGTTTATCACTCATCCTAGAAATCCACAGGTAAGCATAACTAGTCCCATAGGATTTATGCGAAATGCTTACCTTAGCTCGAAGACCTTTTTCCAGGAAATCCAGAATACAGGTGTTTATGTGTCACACAGTATTTCTTAGATTCATGGATCAAAACCTTGATGAGATTTGTATAGATTAGACATAAAGTCTAAAGATTTAAACCATAGATATAAAGTGTACGAACCAACATGTCATTGAGACTAAGTTTAAGAAGTTTCATTCGTCAGGGAGAATTAAAGAATCAATAATAAGTCTAGCGGAGACAAGAAACAATATTTAAGCATTTACAAGGCAATCCTATGCTAAGGCATCAAGTTGCACATAAGAAGGCATAGCATTATGTAGCATGTAAATAATATATATATTTACAAGAATATAGATATAATTTTATAAGGTTTATGCATAAACTATAGTCTAGGTCAACATTTCTAATAACCTAAATCACTATAGTTATGGGCTTTAATACCAATCTGTCACACCTCAACCATGACGGCGGAATCATCGAGATGTGAAAGTTAAGATTGTTCACAACCACATAACGCTATTATTAATCCAAATATTATAATCATAAGTTTCAAAAGTAAATTTCAAACATAAGTCTCAAATATGAAAATAAACAAAATATAACATTGAATAATCCAAGATAATTCATTTATTTAACTAGGTCCAATCCTAGATGTGAGTAAGCTTCAAAGAAGACATCAACTTGTGTGTTTCTTGAAACATGTTAAAAATAAAAAGGTCAACAAAACGTTGGTGAGATTTCCATAGTTTCCATACACACATATATAAAAGATGGCCATTCATGTCATAAGTTAGTGAACAAAGTAACTAGGGATGTGTGACAAATGTAACAATAAAACCTTGACAGTTTACAAGATTACACGTTTACAAGATTATACGATAGCTAAGTGTACTTGGATTAACCAAGTAGGCTTGTCAGGCCCATAGATCTTTGGCATAGCCGGGATAGAAATAATTAATTATTGTACACATAATAGTCATCACATAGTAATTACTAAAGTTCAACTAACCACAACAAACAAGTTGAATTGCCCAAGTGTTTACAAGATTCAAATGAGTTTACAAGTGCAATAATCATACGCTAACATGTTTCACCCTAAAGTGTAAAAATAAGCAAAAGGGGTATGGAAAAACTCACATGATCAATATGTATATAATTGATGAGTAATAGAAATAATACACGTCGTTCCAAAGTAATTCTTCACAAGGTACCTATATATATTTACAAGATTTTAAGTTTGATAATAACTGTAACGATTTAATTTGAGGACTAGGGTTTCAATTTGGTGTTTGGGGGTTTTATTAACCAAATTAAATAAAATTAAATAATTGATTATGTTTTTCATTCCATAAGAATAAAACACATTAGTAAATCATTTTAGTATAAAGGAATGCAAAAGAAATCTTTTGTAATTTATAAGTTTGAATAACTTTTATAATAAATTTTCTTTTAAAATAGTCATCATTTAAAATATATATATAAATAAATGTTGAACAAATAATTATTTAGTGATTTAAACCATTATTTTTATAAAAAATAAACAAAGTATGTTATTTGTCCAAAATACTTATAATATTAAGATTATTTTATAAAATAACTTTGCAGAAAATAATATAGTATCTCTAAAATTAATAAATTTATTTTTTATAAATTTAAAAAAATTGGACTTAATTTAAAGGCTAAAAAGCCTTAAAACCAAAACATGAGGTTCCCCGGATTCAAACCGGGGACCTCCTGTATAGGAGACATGCGTGTTACCAGCGAACCAAGGGTCGTGGCCGTGTTAGGGCTCGGCCCTTAATTTTTAAAAACATACTTATCCAAGAATCCCCCAAATCCAATAAACCCTAGATTGTTCTTGGATCCAATTGAACCCCGATTCGATTCAATTACCGATTAGGGTCATCGGACTTTTATTCTCCATGTTAAAACGATCATGTAAATGTGTTTAATTACTCGAATGAGATGATTCAAAGTCGAACACTACAAAGAACAAGAAGCGACAGAGACTTGATTCAATTTGTCGGCAAACGACTATGAAAACCAAGTTAAACTCGTGTGAAGCTTCGGATAGTGATCTTGATGCAAAGCCCTCTATCAATTTCAGTTTAATTTGCTCAGAAAGTGTATTTCGATCGAGGTTCAAGTCACGATGAAATGGTTGTTTGGATTGATTTGTTCGTGTGTTTTCAGGAGAAATTGGAACTAGTAATCGATTGGAGATGGTTAAACGTTCAATTAGGTTGACTAAATTTGATCATCATTGAGCTTTAATGTTCGAACGGCTCTATGATTAAAGCTGTCGGTTATTCATTCGATTAATCTTCGAAACCATGTTTAAATGTGATTAAAAATGCATTAAAGTTCAAAACTTGTTCCAGAAACGGTTGGAATCGTTTGGGAATCAGAATTCGAAGTAACTATGCGGTTTGGGGCTCGCCGGATCTCGTCCGGAGGTGGCCGGAGTGCTTGCCGGAATTGCGGGGAGAGAGCAAAAGGGTGGGAGGTTTGAGTTTAATAATTTACACAATTGGTCCCTGCGGTTTGACTCTTAACATTTTATGCACAAACTTAATATTTAAAGTTTCTAAATTAACAATAAGGCCCCTTAAACTTAATCAAACTTTGAGTTTTACATAATTTACCTTTTTAACTTGTATAATCTATTATTATTATTATTAAAATCATTATTATTATTATTATTATTATTATTATTATTTATTGTTATTGATGTTATTATTAGTGTTATTATTATTTTAATTTTAATTTTTGTTATTATTATTATAATTATTATTATTTAATTTAATAGTTATATTATTATGTTTTATATTACAAATTAATGACAAACTAACAAATAAGCTTACGTAACTAACAACTTTCATAAAAGGCATAAATAGTCCTTAAAGAACTTAACAAAGTTAACTTTTATTTAACGAAAACACGAGATGTTACAGTCTCCCAACTTATAAGAATTTTGTCCCAAAGTTATGAAACTACACGAACAAATATGGGTACTTGTTTTTCATATGCTCCTCATGTTCACAAGTAAACTCAGCTCCATGTTTGTTTTCCCAATGGACCTTGATGATTAGTGTGGTAGTTGTTCGGGTCTTCTTCAGGGTTCGGTCCATGATCTCGACAGGCTTCTCAACGAAATGCAATGACTCATCTATTTGAATTTCCTCTAGCGGAACATGCAAATTTTCATTAGCCAGGCATTTCCTCAGGTTTGAGACATGAAAGACAGGATCAACTCCGCTAAGTTCATAAGGTAGTTCTAGTTTGTAAGCCACTTTTCCAATTCTTTTCAAAATCTTGAAAGGTCCTACAAAACGTGGGGCTGACTTACCCTTCTTCCCAAAGCGAACAACACCTTTCCATGGAGAGACCTTAAGAAGAACCATGTCATCGACTTGAAATTCCAACGGTTTGCGTCTTTTATCGGCATAACTCTTTTGATTACTTCTAGCCAGCTCAAGGTTATTTCCAATTTTGGAAACTTTGTTGGTCATTTCTTGAATAAGTTCAGGACCAATGATGAGATTCTCACCAATGTCAGTCCAACAAATCGGAGAACGATATTTACGACCATACAAAGCCTCGAATGGTGCCATCTTGATACTTGAGTGATAGTATTGTTATACAAGAATTCCTCTAACGATAAATACATATCCCAGTCACCACCAAAATCAAGGACAGAAAGACGTAGCAAGTCCTTGAGGGTTTGAACTGTTCGTTCAGTTTGACCGTCCGTTTGAGGATGGTAAGCCGTGCTTAAATCAAATTGTTGATACACTTATGTACCTAGATCCTGATCTCAATGTACTATGTCTTGAATGTCTTGCACTTATGTAATATTGGGTACTTAATAAAATGATAATATTTGGTTGTGATTCATAATGTTTAATATTTCATTAATGAGTTGGATAATGCTTATTGACTAGATTATATAGGTTTGTGATTGTTTGAATTGATATACATAATGTTATAATAATGAATACATTCAAACTTTGGTTAAGTGAAGCTCACATGCGTCCGACTGGACCATGCGCCCAAACAGTGGTCATGCGTCCGAATGGCCATGCAACTGAGTGTCCATGCGCCTAAACAGTCTATACGCCTGAACAGCTTCATGCGACTGACTCAGTCGCAGGACTGAACATTCAGTCATGCAAATGGATCAACCGCATGGCTCAATCGCACGAATGAACCATGCTCATGGTTCAGTCGCCCAAATGAGCAACCCTAACCTATAAATACCACTTAATTCGTGGAAAAACATAACAATTGAGAAGCATTCGATCCACTTCGACTCCAGACGTACCCTAGCCGTCCAGAAGCCTCTAAGTTCGTACTCCAAGTTCATAGAACGCTGTAGATCGATTCCTAATCAATTCTTGACGTTAGATTCAATTCATTATTGTGTCTACGTGCATTCTCACTGATTGGATTGCCAATCAAATAGGATTCCGCATTATTTGGTTTGGTTTAACACGTTAAGTAGTTGGTGTTTCGTTCAATACCAGATCCTAACAAGTGGTATCAGAGCTTTGGCTCTTGATTACGTGTTGATTCAATAGTTTTGATACAAAAGTTGTGTTTGTTCATAAAAAAACGCAATCTTTTTGTGTCTAACGGAGTCTTAGACGTTTCCTGATCTAAAAGTTTAGTTTGTTCGGTATACGGCGACTAGGTTTGGTAAAATTCGAGTTTTTACAGCCAAAACACGTTTAACCTACGAATTATCAAACTTCAGCAAGTTCAGTCGCACGATTGGCTCAATCGCACGACTGAGTTCATTCGCATTCTCCAACCGCATGATTGGACTCATTCGTACGCTCATTCGTATGATTGAGAATCTCATTCGGACTATTCAACCGCATTAGTTCATTCGGCCGACTGACTCATCCACATTTGTTCAGTCGCACGATTGAACCATCCGCATTTGTTCAGTCGCACGATTGAACCATCCGCATTTGTTCAATCGCCCGAATAAGTCCAATCGCATACCTTCATTCGCATACATCAGCAGTTTTATAAATAGTAAAGTTAAGTGAAATGGAGGACCAGTTTTCAGCATACACAGCAACTAGAGATACTCGTATCCAGAATCTACTGTTGTTGGAGAATGAAGTGAGAATTCACAATAAACCCCCGAAGCTTATAATGTTAGATGACTACCCACAATGGAAGCAATGTTTTGAAATCTACTTAAATGGAGTAGATACAAATCTGTTGGAGGCAATAGAGTCGGGGTACAGCATGCCCGTAGGAGCAGATGGAGTTAAACATACTCTAAGTGGAATGTCGGATGCTCAGAAGGTAAAACACAACACTGAGAAGAAAGTATACGCTTTGCTCACTCAGTCTATTTTGAAGGATATCTTCCATCGGTATTCGGAGTATACTCAAGCAAAGAAACTATGGGATGCGTTGGAGAAGAGGTATGACGGAAATGCCTCACTCAAGGCCATTAAGGCCAAAGCTTTGAAGAAGGTGTTTGACAACTTCTCTTCAATGGGAAAGGAAGGTCTGGATGATGTGATCGACAGATTCTACCACTTGATGAGTGAGATGCACACTCATGGTGTAACTACGTCGATGGATGATAAGGTATCCAATTTTGCAGATGGTCTACCGGAGAAATGGGCTTCCTTCGTTTCAAATCTCAGATAGAATGGGATGCTCTCAAAGTTAGACGTAAATGACTTCATTCTTACATTGAGGGAAGAGGAGCTTAGGATGAAGTACAGAGCCCAAAAGGCCAACTACGATTAGAATCCTGCACTCTACAATGCCACTCCTCCGGTCAAGACATCTGGAGCACCACTGCAAACCGCCTTCGTCTCAAGCGCAACAATTCCAGCACAACCGTCAACTTCAGGGTCCAAAATGTCAGGGTCGTCTAGCACCCAGTATATGATACCTGAAGCCAATGCAGCAAAACTGAAAACCAACAACTTCGGGAATGTGACTGTTGAGATGGCCAAAGAACACATGGACCTCTTAGCTGCTGTAGTCCATTCCTATGATGGACTAGTTGCTGGAAAGATAGGAAATTGTCACCTGGCACATGAAGATTATGAACAGGTGGACGAAATGGAGTTGGAACGTATGGACATAATGTGGGCTTTTGCAAGTGCTATCCGACGAGCTAAAAAGTTTGTCAAAAAGAGCAGACAGAACTTGGTTGCAACCAAAGACACAACCTTTGGTTTTGACATGTCAAAGGTTACTTGTTTTAACTGTGGTGAGAAGGGACACTTCAAGAGGGAGTGTGTAAAGCCAAAGAAGACTGGGAACGTTAATCCCTTCTCGTCATTCAATCGTCAGGACAAAGCCACATCTAGCAGTTCTACTTCATCAAGTAAGGACCCCAAAGCCTTGAATACTAATAAGGATGAAGGACAGGACTGGAGCTTTCGGTTCGTGTCACCAGGAGAGTCCAACATAGCTAATGTGGAGGACATTGATGACGGTTCTGCTAGTGAGGAAGACATAGCAGTAGAGCTTGTGATGTCAAATTCTGAAGACACTGCACCTATGGTCAACCACCTGCCTGAAGAAGAAAAATCTGCATCACGTCAGAATCACCAGAACCAGAATCAACAGATTCGTACTCATGGTTGATTCATCTTCAACATCTTAGGTAAGTACTACTGACTAGTTGTTTAATAATCATGCTTGTTTAGATTGTAATCAATTTAGAGAAAGTATAGATTTAAAATTTTCTAGGTTATTAGATCATAATGATAGCTTAGTAAAGGACCTGGAACTGTGCACTGAGGCAAATAGAGTGTTAAAACAAAACGAGCACAGTTATAAGAAAAAGATAGACCTATTGAATAAACAACTTAGGGAAACAGAGGTAGTCGCCTTTAACCAAGCAAATGACATTAGGTACTATCTGAACTCCCTAGAGGACAATAAGAAGCAGAAAGCAGTTTTAGAAGTAGAAGTCAACTCCTTAAAATAGAAACTACACAGTTGGACAAGCTCATCACACATTGTCCAACACTTAGTGAGAGAGAGAAATAATGGGGAGGGGCTGGGATACAAAGTGATTCCACCACCACCTGAGACCTTGATGAACACCAAAAGTAAACCGATTAACAATAAGCCCATCAAGGATCACGTGGTGTCCACTCCTCTTGTTAGTGATCCAGATTTTGTAAGTAAATCAAATGAATCTGACTCTAAACAAAAGGAGGCCACTTCAAAGGCAAAAGGAAAGATGCCTTGTGTTAACCTGGAAACTGAATTTGAAAAGATTAATTTAAAGTCTGGGTCAAACCAAGTCAAACCAGAACCCAAAAAGACTATAAAACCTAATCAATCACAACGTCATGTCAAAGTCCAGGTAAACAAGAGGTAAAAGATGTAAAACCAGGTAAAGCAATTAAGTTTGTAAAACCAAGTCATACATCTAATAAAGAAGTGTCTCAATCCAAACATAATAAGGTCAACTGCGTGACTTTTACATCTCCACCAATACAAATAAACCGTAAAGTTGAAAGCAGATCCTGCTATAATTTGGAGAGTATGGTCACATAGCGTTTCAGTGTCCTTATTATCAGACACCGAGGAGGAAAGTAGAACTTTCAGTATCCACAACTAGATCTTTTAAGAGGAACTCAATGACGCCTCCAAAAAGGGCTAGTGAACCCAAAGTTCAATCTATCAGCTAGTCGTCTGTCTATCACAAACAGGCCCTACACAAAGCTGGTTTATGGAAAGAAAAGTCTGCCTCAGTGTCTGAAAATGAGAACAAACAGCAATTTGGGCTTCCTCAACCTCAAATGGTCAATGGGTTGAGTTTATGATGTGTGATGACTCAGGGAAACCCAAGCCAGTGAAGGCTTGGGTTCCGAACATGAACTAATGTTTTCATTGAATGTGCAGGGTGTTCGCTATAGTGCTAAGACTAACACGTGGATTGTAGATAGCGGAGCATCCAGGCACATGACAGGGAACAGAGCTCTTTATCAAACGTCAGCCAAATCAAAGGAAGGCATGTTTCATTTGCTGGAAACAAAGGCGGGTACATCACAGCCTAAGGGGAAGTGGGAAATGAGAAAGTTAAGTTTGATAAGGTAAACTACGTCCAACAACTACAAAATAACTTGCTTTCAGTTTCTCAAATTTGTGATAAAGGATTCAAGGTAGTCTTTGACAACAAGAAGTGCTACGTTCTAAAGAAGGACTACGTGATTCCAGAGGACCAAATCCTAATGTCAGCTTCAAGATATAATGATCTTTATGTTTTGGATCTCTCAAAGGCCTCTACAACGGATCATGAAGTTCAGTGCTTCTTATCCAAAGCTACTGAGAAGGACTCCATCTTCTGGCATAAGAGAATGGGACACATAAATCAGGGAAGATGAATCACTTGGTTCAGAATGAGATAGTGAGAGGAGTAAATGTCAAAAACTTCCAACTCCCGGATTTCTGTGTTGCGTGCAAAAAGGGCAAACAGATGAAGAAGTCTCATAAGGAAAAGAAAGTTCATTCTATAGAACTTCCTCTTGAGCTTCTTCACATGGATCTGTTTGGTCCAGTCAGTACAAGAAGCATCACAGGTGACTTGTATTGCTATGTAGTTACAGATGACTACTCAAGATTCTCTTGGGTAATGTTTCTGAACCAAATCAGAACATTTGAATCTTTCAAGGAATTAGTAGCAACACTGGAATCCCTATACAAGCTGAAGGTACGACAGGTGCGCTCAGACAACGGAACCGAGTTTAAGAATCAGTGGATGGAGGCCTATTGCAAGGAAAGGGAATTGTGCATCAATTCACCTCTGCCTACACTCCTCAGATGAACGGGGTTGCTAAACGGAAGAATCGCAACTTGATAGAGACGGCACGTACTATGCTGGCAGACTCGAAATTGCCTATTCAATTCTGGAATGAAGCAGTGGCAAATGCATGTTACACGCTTAATCAAGTTTTGGTTGTGAAACGCCATGGAAAAACGTGCTACGAGTTACTACAACGACGTAAACCTAACTTAGAGTATCTCGAGCCGTTTGGTGCTCCATGCACCCTACTGAAGAGGACTCAGGAAGGGAAATTTAGTGAGAAGGTTGATGAAGGGATTTTTCTAGGATATAACATACCGAACAAGAGAGTTTACAACAACTCAACAGGTCAAGTAGAGGTGTGGTGTAACGTTGATGTTCGGAGATACATCACACCGCCTGCTGGAAAAGGACCTGCTTACTTCTTCGACTATGATGGATTCTTCAAATCCTTCAATATTACTTTTTCTACTTCAGAAGACGAGTTGGCAAACAAGATAATGTATGATGTCTCGAACACACCGTCTCAAGACTCAACACCATCCAGTTCACAAAGTCCATCATCTACCAATTCAGAGGGAGCACTTGATATGAGTGACTCCTCCTCTGATGAAGAAAATGTGGAAAATGATCAGAATAACCAGGATGCACAGGTTCCGCTTACCTCAAGTCCACAAGCATCTCATAATGATGCGTCTGAGATGTCGGAACCTCAGACTCCTATTGCCTCAGATTCAGAACCAAATGTTCACAATCTTGATTCTGAGGTAGTTGTTCCAACAACTCCTGGCTCATGTCTAAACGTCTATCATCCTTTCGATAATGTTATAGGAGATGTGAGATCAGGGGTTCAGACTAGAAATCAGCTGTACTCAGCTGATTATGCCTCTGTGATGGAAACGGGATACCTTCACGATGGTGCCTACCACTGCTTTGTGTCTTAGTTTGAGCCAAAGTATGTAAGTGAAGCATTGAGTGATGAGGCTTGGGTGAGTGCCATATAAGAAGAACTTCTTCAGTTTAAGAAGTTAGGTGTATGGACTCTAGTAGATAGACCTAAAGGTGCAAAAGTCATCGGTACCAAATGGGTCTTGAAATGCAAGAAAGATAATCAGGGAGTAATCATCAGAAACAAAGCTCGGCTTGTTGTTCAGGGTTTTTGACAAGTTGAGGGTATCGACTACAATGAAGTGTTTGCACCAGTGGCACGGATGGAAGCAATTCGCATCTTCCTTGCCTATGCATCGTATATGAAAATCAAATTTATCAACTAGATGTGAAGAGTGTGTTCCTTCATGGTGAGATTCGAGAGATAGTGTATGTCAGTCAACCCGAGGGATTTGAGGATCCATATCATCGGAATAGAGTTTACAAACTCAACAAGGCACTATATGGGCTTCATCAAGCTCCAAGGGCCTGGTATGAGAAACTCTCGACTCATCTTGTGAAACATGGTTTTCGCAGGGGAGTCATTGACTATACATTGTTTATCAAAGAAAGGAATGAAGATTTACTGCTGGTACAAATCTATGTCGATGACATAATCTTCGGTTCAAAGAACGAAGAATTATGCAAAGAGTTTGAAGCAGTAATGAAGGCTGAGTTTGAGATGAGTGCAATGGGGGAGATGAAGTTCTTTCTCGGGTTACAAGTGGATCAGACACCAAATGGGATCTTCCTACATCAGACCAAGTATGTAGGGGATATTCTCAGTCGGTTTGACATGGAGAACGCTTCTACAGCTGGCATTCCACTTGCTACAAACCATGATGTAGCACCCAATGAGAATGGTGATCTGGTAGATGCCACTATGTATCAAGGGATTATTGGATCTCTCATGTATCTCACTGCCTCACGACCTGATATCATGTACACTACATGTTTATGCTCACGATATCAGGCAAAGCCTAAGGTGAACCATCTAATTGGGGTCAAAAGGTTTTTCGTTATCTGAAGGGCACACCCATACTTGGGTTGTGGTACCCTCATGATGATGAATTTCAGCTTACAGCGTATAGCGACTCGGATTACGGCGGCTGCAAGATGAACTACAAGTCTACATCAGCAGGATGTCAGTTCTTTGGAAGAAGATTAGTAACCTGGCAGTGTAAGAAGCAGACCTCGGTTGCATTGTCAACCTGTGAAGCTAAATACGTTGCTGCTGCAAGCTGCTGTTCTCAAATCATATGGATTCAACAGCAAATGCGGGATTATGGTTTGAACTTCTCTTCTACTCCTATCTTTGTTGATAACTCTGCTGCAATTGCAGTCACTAAGAACCCAATCCAACATCCTAAGACCAAACACATCAGTATTAAATATCACTTTATACGTGATTGCTTTGAAAAGAACTTAATCAATATGGTAAAAATAAATACAGATTTTCAACGCACTGACCTTTATACAAATGCATTTGACAAACCACATTTTTTATATTTGTTAGAGTTCAACGGCATTAAAAAGAAAAGTGAGGTCATTCCTGAAGATGACCATGTATAGTCCGATGCGTCATGTCTAGTTTCTTTTATTTTTAAAATTTTTAATTTTATTTTATGTTATTCTCTTGTCTTTGTTTATTTTAATTAGTTTAATTCCAATTGGTTTTTTTCCTTGCCTATTAAAATCCTAAAACGCTACTCCGTGGTGGTTTTATAATTTTAGGGGGAGAATAGGTTTAGGCAATATAAAAAAAAAGACGAGGGAAAAGGAGAGGCAAGCTAATAATAATAAGATCGTATGTGTGATACCGATCCAATTTTTGGAATATGATAGTACACAGGCAAAACCATTTGGGACTTTAAAATTTCAAAATTGAAAAAGATGCAAAGCTCATGTATAAGTCTGTGTAGTCTGAGCAATATAAAAGGAGATATGATAGATAAGCTAGCTACCACTAAGGTAACACAAAGAGAGTAGACCTAGAGGTTGCTAGACCACAAATGATATGTCGGTAGATTCAACACAATAGATGACTAGACCTTTTGGTGATCTCAAGATTAAACTAAAATGTTTGACTAGCTGTGGGTAACACCTTATCCCTGGTTAACACAATCAACAAGATTCCAATAAGGGGTGACGAGCAAAATAAACGTGAAAAATGTGTGCGTAAGACCAAAGCATGAGCAAAAGCACTTAAAACAATGTAATCAAACTGATAACTTATGTTGTTGGTGAGATCTGTGCAAAAAGAATGAAAATTCTCAAACAAGAAGATGGGTTATGTGTCTCTCTCTGCTGTGTGGTGGCACTGACCTGAGGATAAGCATAATCTATATATTCTAGAAGTCATTGTTGTTTGCCGCCTCTCTGCTGTGCGGTGGCACTGACCTGAGGATTGGCTTCTCTTTGAAAGTGTCTTTTCTTGAACACTACCCTAAGATCGCTCAAAAATCTCCTGAGGAATGTTGATTACCATATAAGTGTGGGATCCACTAATGCTGGTTGAAATAAACAACCTTAAACTGTCACCAAACTGTGTTGAAAGTCTGTGTATTAATTTAAGAGGACAAATATACTGACAATCATTGTGGCTACAATTCTTGAAAGTTCAAATCAGTGTGGGGACCTGGGAAGTACTAGCATGATTTACTAGCTTTGCTAACTGACTCCAGATGAAAAACTAGAATAGAGCATCAAAGTATTTTAAATAACATGTCCTGAATGATTTGAATCTCCTGTATGATTCCAATTTGAATTGGTCCATGTATGGTTTAAATGATTGAGGCTGCTCTCTCAGAAAAATTATTCCTTAGAATTACATCTTAGGAATTAACCCTCACAAAAACATAAAAACATGTCCTGGTTTTAAGTTTTAGCATTATTTCTTTTATTTCTGTTCAAAATCTGTAAATTTTAGTTTTATGTAGTATCAGACTATGTCATGGAAGTTGATAAGGGACCTTATCATCCAAAAGGTCACGTCTGAGGTGACCACACGTGCTTTCAAATAAAATTGGGTCACGTCTGAGGTGACAAAATGTTTTAAAAAGATCACGTCTGAGGTGATCAAAGGTTTTTTAAGATAAAATGATCATGTTAGAGATGATCAAGTGCACATAACGTTTATTCAAAAGTTAAAAGGGTGTAATTTGTAAAATGGTCATAAAGTCCAATTCATGAGTCTGACCCATTCGCACGAATGGACCAATCATACGAATGGACCATAATCATGCATTAAACAGCCGTATGGACATGAATATGAACCATTCACCCGAATGGGTTATCAGAATGACCCATTCGACTGAATGGGAGTGTGCGAATGAGTCAGTCGACTGATTGAAAGTGCACGACTAAGCCAATCGTCTGACTGAGTTCCATTCGCCCGAATGAACCGAGCGAATGAGTCCAGTCGGCCAATTGAGCTTAGATTCAGTATAAATAGGACCACAGTCGATCGCATTCAGCTCATCACTCCCAATCGCCCGTATATCGCACATTCTACCGTTACGCTGCCCAAATTTCTTTAGACCTCGATTATACATTCCTATTGATCTTCTTACGTGTGTGTGCATTTATACAAGTATAATGTGATGAAATCTCACAGAAATCAGAAGATATGGTGCCCTAATTAGTGATTCGCGATCGAAACAAGAACCGAACAACTCAATGGATTAATGACCTACTAAAACCATGTAAAATGTTAAAAATAATGTTATTAGGTTATTAGTTAAGTGATTACGAGTCTAAAGAACCTATACACAACATTTAATTTCATGAATTGGTCAAGATTCAAACCTTAGTCGACCGAACAGTGGGTCATGCGACTGGTCGTCTGGATGAACTCCAATCGCTCGATTGAGCTGGCCGAATAGCTCAATCGGCCGAATGTATCATATGAATGAGTTCAGTCGACCGACTGAACCAATCGCAAGATCAGTCAACCGATTGAACTCAGTCGCCTGTTCATTCACCCAAATGAGTCCAGTCGCATGATAGGACAACCGACTGAACACAGTCGCATGATTCATTCGCATGAATGAATTAGAATGAATTAGAATGAATTCTACCAAGTTACTTAAAACTGATTTATGTTATGTGAGTATCTAACGTTTATGTATCTTGTGTTACAGATCGATGGCTGATGGATGGTCTATCAATCCCAAGCACAACATCTGTGCTCATTTAGACCACACAACTCGGAATGGTGCCGAGTTTGCAGAGATCATCGCATTTCTCAAGCGATCAAGGATACACAAAGCCATCTCTACTCCATGCACTCCCTATAGGTCTATACACCAGGCCTTCTGGGAGAATGCATCAATGGATAGATCACGAGAGCCATACAACATTCGGAGCTCCATCTTGGTATGGATATAGAGATTACAGCTGAAGACATTCAGCGTGTACTTGGGTTGGGAGATGACACTAGATACCCCACCAAGCTACACCCGCTGACAGTGAGAGGCTGTTTTCTGAGGATTAAGTACGCTGGGGACATCAACTCAGGTGTGCTCAACAAGAGCAACCTGTGCCCCCAGTAAAAGTACTTGGCACATGTTATTCTGAAGTGCATAACTTCCAGAAGGGGTGGGTTTGACGACCTATCAGACCAGATACAAAATGCCTACGTGGCACTGATGCTGAACTACCCCTTCAGCTTCTCTAGCATGATCTTCTCTTACCTCGTGGAGAATCTGGAGGCCAAGGGAAAATAGGGTTTCTGTATGTACCCTAGGTTCTTGCAGCTGATTTTTGATGAGAAGCTGCCCTCGCTTCCAAAGGAGCGCCACGATGCAGTGGCTTTGGAGATCATGGATGATACAACTCTGGGTCGTATAAGAGTTTACCGAGGTAAGCAGGTAAAGCCCCAGGTAAAGAGGTTTATAGGCCATCTGGCCAAGGAGAACTACGTGGCGCCAGGCAGGCGTAAGTGACGTCACGTAGATAGTGACTCAGATGATGAGCAGCTACAGCTCCCAGAGCATGACTTTGATGATGATAATAGCAGGGATGTTGGAGATGAAGGGCCCACTCAACCAAGGGGCCCCACTACTACTAGTGCATCTCCAGCATCTGCCCCCACTAGAGAAGTAGCAGAGACTGCTGGATTCTATCGTGAATTCATACCTGGTGAAGAAGAGGAGGAGTCAGATGAGGAGCCATTGACAGGAGGAGTCAGATGAGGAGCCATTGACCCGTACTGTGGGCAGCAAAGTCATTGCCATAGAACGGGGGCTCAGGGCGGTTGGTGAATGCCCCGGCAGGTCGGGAGATGATGATACCGATCCCACGTATGCTCCCGATCAGCCGAGTCGTGCCCTAGGGGGAGCATCCTCCTCGTCAGGACCGAGGAAGAAGAGGATCGCTTAGCCCCATGGCATGAAGAAGACGAAAAGACCACTCACCTTCACCACTACTTCTGCCCACTACCACCACCACATCTACCACTACTACCATACCACCCACTTTCACCATTACACCTCCACCCTCCACTACTATAGCCATACCTCCACCAGTTATTCCACCCCCAATCCACATCACATCCACCACCACTTCAGCTTACCCATCACCACCCACACACATACCACCTCCCATATTCACCAATGCTACCACCACCACCTCTAGCCACCAGGCAGGACCGTCATATTCCCCATCCTTTCCCTCAGGATCATCTCTACCTCATAGTGGGGTAGAGGAACAGCTTTCAGCATTAAATCATATGGTGCTGAAGCTGTTAGCAGCCGATGACGAGAAGACTGCTCAACTCAGACAGTTAGTGGAGCTTACCGCTGCACAATCACAGCAGATCTCTCAACATGCACAACAGATTGAGGAGCAGGCTCAGCAAATGGCTGCTCAGAGTCAAGAGATTTTCCAACTCAAGGAGCAAAATGTGTTATCTACTAAGAAGATTGAGGAGTTGGAGGATGCTAAGAGGACCATCCTGCTTAAACTTAAGGGCACAAAGGATAAGCCTCTGAAAATCAGAGAGGGAGACAGTGATGATGGTGATGATAGTGATGATGATGAGAGTGATGATGATGATGATGGTGATGATAAAGGTGATGATGAGGATGGAGGAGACATTAAAGGAGGAGGAGAGTCATCTGCTTCGGGTGCACAGGAAGCTAGTGAGAGGCAGACCAAAAACACTCAAGATCCAGGTGCCTCGACATCAGCCCTGACAACAGAAGAACACAAGATCGAAGACAAGAGTAATATTTAGATGTTTTATTATTATTTAAACTCATTTGTATTTGGATCATGTATAAAATTATGTAATGAATGTTTATATGTAATGTAAATGGTTATGTCTTGATTATTAATTATTGATTGCTGTGTTGAATGTTTAAATCAAGCAGATCCAGATTTTCAACGAGATGAATATGATATTGCTCTACTCCAACAGATCAAGACTCAACTGACGTTGATTCTTGATCTGCAAGGTATTGTAAGGAGATATGTGATGTATACTCCTGAAGAAGGAGAAATCATTCACAATCTCACAGATGAGCAACTAGCCGACATGTTCAAGTTGAATGCTGAAAAGATTGTGAAAGATGCCCCTACTATGAATATAGAGAGTGACGATGAGTTTCAGGATGTCGATGAGATTGAGATAGAAGATGTCACTGCTCAAGACTATCCCTAGTACACTGACAAGGAAGGAACTGCCATTCCCAATCTGGGAGACACCCTTGTCAGTGACACTTTTGAGACTCTGGACAGGATGGAACAAGAGTCCGGAAAGGATAAAGATAAGGCCCAAGCCACAGATGCTGAAGTGAACATCAAAAAGGCAGAATGGGCAGCATGTTTTGAGGAGATAAGAGCCCAACGCAGCGCTTCAACATCAACTGCCTACACCAAATTGTATAAGGTCAAGAAACATCAAAAGTTGGCAGGCAGGATCATAGCATGGGCACATTTTGAAGACCTCAATGTTTACGCTATTAAACGTGAGAAGGGAATTGAGTATTTCAGGTTTCCACATGACCTGAAGACTCTTCCAGGTTTTGAGCTTAACCAGTTAGCAAAGTTACAATTGCTATATGCTAACACTCGTAAGATGTCAGGCTAGTTTGAAGCAGCTCTAAAGAGGGAGTACCACACCAGATGGGTCAACTTCAAACCTCAACAACCAACAAGGTACATCAGAAGATCTGAGGTTGACGCCATAACTAGCAAACCAAAAGTCGTGTTGAAGTGGAGTCCACCACGTATAATGTCAAAGATCCCACTACGTGACATGCCTCAGGACTTCACTCCACATTTCAAATGGGGGTACTACGATTGGAGAACAGGAGAGGCCGTGATAGTCTTGAACAGAAATGGTAAAATGGAAACCATAAGGGTGTTTAACCCAATGTGGCTTACCAACTTGTCAGCTAATGATGTGTATATATTATACAAGTGGCCACTGTTCTATGACTCACAAGATATAGTAAAAACTTTACAATTTCATAATGTAATACGACTCTATTTTGCTTTTGAGATAAATACGAGAGTCACCAAAGAAGCTAAGTACAAGAAAGTTGAGGAATTATTAAAGATGTAAGACAATAGATAGATCTAGGTCCAAGGGGGAGTTTGTTGATACACTTATGTACCTAGATCCTGATCTCAATGTAATATGTCTTGAATGTCTTGCACTTATGTAATATTGGGTACTTAGTGAAATGATAATGTTTGGTTGTGATTCATAATGTTTAATATTTCATTAATGAGTTGGATAACACTTATTGACTAGATTATATAGGTTTGTGATTGTTTGAATTGATATACATAATGTTATAATAATGAATACATTCAACTTTGGTTAAGTGAAGTTCACATGCGTCCGACTGGACCATGCACCCAAAAAGTGGTCATGCGTCCGAATGGCCATCCGACTGAGTGTCCATGCGCCTAAACAGTCCATACGCCTGAACACCTTGATGCGACTGATTCAGTCGCACGACTGAACATTCAGTCGTGCGAATGGATCAATCGCATGGCTCAATCGCACGAATGAACCATGCTCATGGTTCATTCACCCGAATGAGCAACCCCAACCTATAAATACCACTTAATTCGTGGAAAAACATAACAATTGAGAAGCATTCGATCCACTTCGACTCCAGATGTACCCTAGCCGTCCAGAAGCCTCTAAGTTTGTACTCCAAGTTCATAGAACGTTGTAGATCAATTCCTAATCGATTCTTGACGTTAGATTCAATTCATTATTGTGTCTATGTGCGTTCTCACTGATTGGATCGCCAATCAAATTGGATTCCGCACTATTTGGTTTGGTTTAACACGTTAATCAGTTGGTGTTTTGTTCAAATACCAGATACTAACACAAATTGAGTACCCAAAAGTTCTTGCATCGAATACCAGAAAAGCGAAGTGAAACGAGCATCACGATCAAAAATAATGTGCAATGGCACGCCATGATGACTCACAATTTCATCAATATATGGGCCAATCTTGAAACCTTGTAAGTGTCTCATATTGGTATGAAATCTGGCGTTTTGCTCAAACGACCAACAATCACCCATATACTGTCATGGCCATGAGGGGTATGTGGTAACTTGGTTATGAAATCCATGGATATATGTTCCCATTTCCACATAGGGATTTTGGTTTGTTTAAGTAAACCACTCGGTCGTTAGTATTTGGCTTTGACTCTTGCACATGTGAGGCACTTTGAAACATAAGACGCTATGTCTTTCTTCATTCCAGGCCACCAATATTGACCACGCAGGTCCATGTACATCTTATCGGAGCCAGGATGAATAGAATATTGGGTTTGATGAGCTTTGTTCATGATGAAGTGACAGAGGTTGTCACGATTCGGGATCCAAAGTCGATTAAAGAAATACCACATGCCATTTGGTTTTGTCTCCAGTTGTGACCGAACATTAAACGCCAAATCTTCATCTTTCCCTTCCTTGGTTAACGTTGCTTGTTGAGCCTCACGAATGCATAATTCGAGATCACTATCAATCCTTATGTTTTGAAGCATGGTAGTAGTCTCGTTAATATCCATATGAATCTTAGTATCAAATTCCCCTAACGTGTCAAACCACTTCCTTTGATCTCAGATTTCTTGGAGCGAGACGGTCTTGTTGTGGATCTTGCGACTCAGTGAGTCGGCTACAACATTTGCCTTTCCAGGATGATAGCGGATGTCACAGTCGTAGTCGCTAATCAACTCGATCCAACATCTTTCTCTCAGGTTGAGATCCTTTTGATTGAACACGTGTTGGAGAATCTTATGATCGGTGTAGACTATGCATTGCGTCCCATAAAGATAGTGACGCCAGATCTTCAAAGTAAAAACCACAACACCAAGTTCAAGATCGTGGGTTGTGTAGTTCATTTCATGAACCTTCAATTGTCTCGATGCGTATGCTATGACTTTTCCTCGTTGCATGAGAACACAACCAAGACCTTGATTAGAGGGATCATAGTACATGGTAAAATCGTCGTTTCCATCAGGGAGTGTTAGAATAGGAGCGGTATACAGCATGCGTTTCAATGTCCCGAAAGCCTCTTCTTGTTTGGGTCCCCATTCAACGAGTTGGTTCTTTTGAGTTAGCGTCGTTAGTGGTTTAGCAATCTTCGAAAAGTTTGCGATGAATCTACAGTAATAACCCGCTAAACCCATAAAAGAACGAACTTTGGTTGGGGTCGTGGGAACACACCAGTTTTTCACGGCTTCTATTTTAGCAGGGTTGACGTGAATCCCCTGGCTATTTACCACATGACCCAAAAATTGGACCTCTTCCAACCAGAACTCACACTTAGAGAACTTGGCGTATAGTTTTTCCTTCCTTAAAAGTTCAAGAACTTGTCGGTAGTTGTAGATACATGTGTCCCTAGTTTCTGAACTTAATGTAAAATGTCTTTATTGTCTTACTCATATGTAATTGAATGGGTACTCAATGAAATACAATGTGTGATCGTGCTTATAATGTTAAATATTTCATTGCTTGGTATGTAATAACACTTATTGAACTAATTATATAGGTTTGCGGTTGTTTGCATAGATCTTATTAAATGATAATTAAGAAATATGTTAAACTTAATCATGTGAAGTTTCCATGCGATTGGCCCATGCTAATGGACCGTACGCATGAACAACTTCATACTAATGAACCAGTCGTACGAATGAACCAGGAGACTGGATCAGTCGCATGATTGTAACATAAGATTGGCTCAGTCGCACGACTGAACACTCATTCGTCCGAATGGATCAACCGCATGACTCAATCGCACGACTGAACCATGCTAATGGTCCAGTCGCTCGATTGATAAACCCTAACCTATAAATACCACTAAATTCGTGGAAAAACGAGAGACTTTGAATAATTCAATACCTACACGTACCCTAGCCGGCCAGAGACCTCTAGCAACCCGTTCCAAGTTCAAAGATCGCAGTAGATCGATTACTAATCGTTCTTAACGTTTAGATTCAATCTTTAATTGATTCTACGTGCGTTCTCACTGATTGGATCGCCAATCAAATAGGATTCCGCACTATTTGATTCAGTATACGCGTATATCTGTTAGTATTCGTCCAGTACACGATCCTAACAAGTGGTAGCAGAGCTTTGGCTCTGGATTTACATGTGATTCAATCATTTTGATATAAAAATTGTGTTTTTACACTCAAAAACGCAATCTTTTGTGTCAAATCGGGTTTTAGACGTCTCCTAATCGTAAAGTTTAGTTTTTCCGGCATACGGCAATTAGGGTTAGCAAGAAATTCGTGTTTTTGCGTCCAAAACACCTTAAACCTATGAATTTTCAAAATCCAGCAGGTTCAGTCGCACCATTGACTCAATCGCACGACTGATTTCATACGCATGCCCCATGCGCACGATTGGACTCATTCGTACTCCTATTCATACGACTGAGCAATCTATTCGCATTGTTCAACCGCATTAGTTCATTCGCCCGACTGAGCCATCTGCATTAGTTCAGTCGCATGATTGAACCATCCGCATTGTTCAATCGCCCGAATAGCCCAATCGCACACCTTCATTCACACAAATAAAACAGTTTGGTTTAAATTTAAATTTTTTAGCAATGGGGGACCAATACTCAACATTCACAGCAGGGAGAGACTCACGTATTCAGAACTTACTGCTACTAGAGAATGAAGTGGCGAATCACAACAAACCCCCAAAGCTAATCACGTTAGACGAATACACACAATGGAAGCAACGTTTCGAGATCTACTTAAATAGAGTAGATCACAATCTGTGGGAATCTATAGAGACGGGGTACAACATGCCAGTAGGAGCTGATGGTGTCAAACTCACACTAGGTGGCATGACTGATGGACACAAAGTCAAGTACAATGCTGAAAAGAAAGTCTATGCTTTTCTTACACAGTCAATTCCGAAGGATATTTTCCATCAATTCTTGGAATATACGCAAGCAAAGAAACTATGGGATGCATTGGAGAAACGGTATGACGGAAACGCATCATTGAAGGCCATAAAGGCTAAGGCTTTAAAGAAGGAGTTTGACAACTTCTCCTTGATGGGAAAAGAAAACCTGGATGATGTCATCGATAGGTTCTACCACTTGATGAGTGAGATGCACACTCATGGAGTAACGACATCAATGGAGGACAAAGTGTCTAACTTTGCAGATGGGTTGCCTGAGAAATGGGTTTCATTTGTCTCCAACCTCAGACAGAATGATATGCTAACGAAGTTAGATATCAATGACTTCATTTTGAAACTGAGAGAGGTAGAGCTGAGAATGAAGTATAGAGCACAAAAGTCTTCCTATGATCAGAACCCAACCTTGTACAATGCGACTCCACAAGCCAAAACATCTGGAGCACTTCTTCAGACAGCTTTTGTATCAAGCTCGTCTGGTCCTTCTCAAGCCTCTACTTCAAGGTCAGAAACGTCAGGGTCGTCTGGTACCCAATACATTGTACCTGAAGCCAATGCAGCAAAACTGAAGATCGAGATTTTCGGTAATGTGACTGTTGAGGTAGCTAAAGAACACATGGATCTCTTAGCTGTTGTAGTCCACTCCTATGATGGACTAATTTCTGGGAAAATTGGGAACTGCCATCTGGCAAATGAGGACTATGAGCAGGTTGACGAGACAGAGCTGGAAAGGATGGACATAATGTGGGCCTTAGCGAGTGCTGTCTGGCGAGCTAAGAAGTTTGTCAAGAAAACCAGACAGAACTTGGTTGCAACTAAGAACACTACCTTTGGTTTCGATAAGACCAAGGTGACTTGTTTCAACTGCGACAAGAAAGGGCACTTCAAACGAGAGTGTGTGAAGCCAAGAAGACTGGAAACGGAAATCCTTTCACTTCCTTCAATCGTCAGGATAAACCCACTAGCAGTTCTACTTCATCAAGCAAGGATCCTAAAGCCTTGACTGCTCATGATGATGAAGGACAGGACTTGAGCTTTTGGTTTGTTTCACAGGGAGAATCCAATATCGCTAGTGTGGAGGATCTAGATGATGATTATGCTAGTGAAGGAGATATTGCAGTCGAACTCGCGATGTCAAACACATAAGAGACCGCCCCAGTTGTCAATTACCTGCTTGAAGAAGGGAAAACTACAACAACGTCAGAATTACCAGCACCAGAAATACCAGACTCTACATTGATGGCTGATTCATCAGAACCTTCTCAGGTAAGTACTACTGACCAACTTTTCAATAATCATGCTTGTTCTGATTGTAATAAATTTAGGAAAAGCATTGATTTAAAATTTGCTAGGTTATTAAATCATAATGACAACTTAGTAAAGGACTTAGAACTATGCACTGAAGCTAACAAAGTTCTAAAACAAAATGAGCATAGTTACAAAGAAAAGATAGACCTTTTGAACAAATAGCTTAGGGAAACAAAAGTAGTAGCCTATAACCAAGCTAATGACATTAGGTACTATCTTAACTCCCTAGAGGACACTAAGAAACAAAAGGCAGTTTTAGAAGTAGAAGTTAATTCCTTAAAGCAAAAACTGCACAGTTGGACAAGTTCATCTCATATTGTCCAGAACCTAGTAAGAGAGAGAAACAACAGGGAGGGATTGGGTTATAAAGTGGTTCCACCACCACATGAGATCTTGATGAACGCGAAATGTAAACTAATCAATGACAATCCAATCAAAGATCATGTGGTGTCTACTCCTCTTGTAAGTGATCCAGATTCCACATGTAAATCAAATGAATCTGGTACTAAACAAAAGGAGGCCACCTCAAAGGCAAAAGATAAAATGCCTAGTCTTAATCTGGACAAAGAGTTTGAAAAGGTTAGTATAAAGTCTGGTTCAATAACAGTCAAATTTGAACCTAAAAGGATCCGTAATGTTAACCAATCACGTGCATCTTGTCAAAGTCCAGATAATAGAAAAGGAAAAGATGTTAAAACTGTTAAAGCAATTAACTTTGTTAAACCAGACAAAACATCTAAACAAGAAGAGTCAAAACCCAACCAGAGTAAGGTCACACGTGTGTCACATATATCTCCACAAAAATAGTTAAATCGTAAAGTCGAAAGCAGATCATGCTACAGCTGTGGATTGTATAGACACATTGCGTCTCATTGACCTTATTATCAAACACTGAGGAGGAAAGTTGAAATTTCGGAACCAAAACATATCTCTTTTAAGAGGAACTCAATGAGGCCACCTAAAAGGGCTAGTGAACCTAAAGTTCATCCCATTAGCCAATCATCTGTTGTAACACCCCGAATTTCTATTTAAACAAAAGGAAAAGAAAAGTAAATAGAAAGAATAGATAATGAGCATAAGTGGAGGGGGATAAAGTGTACAAAGTACAAAACCTTACTACTTTAAGGTTTAAAGGGGGCATGGTTGCCCATTTCTTCTTCATCTTCTTCAATCGGATGAAAAGTAGAAAGAAGAGAGAGAAGCCCCGAGAGAGAAAGTGGAAGAAACAGCTTCAAAGGTAAGTCTTCTCTTATATGAGCTCAGTTTCAGCTGGGTTTCGAGTTCTTGATTGAAGTTCTGGTTGTTTAGTGTTTGTTTTCAGGATTCAAGAGCTCAATCGAAGGTGGGTCTCGAACTTGAAGTGTGTTGCTCAAAGGCTGCTCAAGGTGAGTTTCTAGAACCCCTCTTTTACTGATTCTCAACTGATTAGGGGCTATTATGCATACTAAGTAAACGTTTTGAAAAAAACCATGGGTTTACAACCTTATGTTCGAAGTGATGTATGTATGTATATATGTTATAGTGATGATTATGGGTTAGTGATGATGAATAGTATGCTTAGATGACCTTAGTAGGTTAGATCTGTGTTTGGGTGATTAGAATGATAATCGGGTGATGTTGATAACATAGAAAATATTTCAGAATGTTTTGATGAACATGAACAGTGGCCCATGCGCCCAGCATGAGTGGCCAGACGCCTAAGTGTTGGCCATGCGCCCAAGTGTGGGTCATGCGCCTAAATAGTGGCTCATGCGCCTAAACAGTGGCCCATGCACCCATCATGTTGGCCATGCGTCTAAGTGTTGGCCATGCGCCCAGAGGTGGTCCATGTGCCTAAACAGTGGCCCATGCACCTAAGTGTTGGCCCATACGCCCAAGTGTTGGCCATACGCCTAAATAGTGCCATGCGCCTAAATGATAGGATCAATTGAGCTAATCTGTGATTATATATGAACACAATTCAAACAAAACACATACAAAGTAATCAAATTCATATTAACAAAATTCATAGTCTCATTAATATCAAGCAAAGACAATTACAAAGTAATAAGCAGTGGTTCATTCACTCTCACAAAACTCTACTACTAACTAACAGTCTAAGCTATTTATAATGAAACACAAAGGAACTAACAATTACAAAAATAGTCCCTATACTATTACAAATACCAAAAAGACATATAAAGACAACATGTTAATCTTTCTAGAGTCCTAACAATACTCCCCCTAAGATTTACATGGTCTTCGGTCTTCAAAATCTTCAATCTTTTCTTCTTTCTTTATCTCCTTCAGCTTTATCTTCAGCATCAATCTTCTATCTTCAATCTTTTTCACTCAAAAAAGTCTTTTGGTTCTTCTTTTATCTTGAACATTGGCTTCTTTTTGTACATCTCTTGTTCTTTCAAAGCATTTACAATAGCAGACTTGAATTTGCTTGCAAGAATGCCTTGTTCTGGTTTAGCTTCATTTGTCTTTATCTCCATCTTGTTCATTCTTTCCAACGTATCTTTTGATAAGCAAGTGATGTCAATGTTTGCATATAACTCAATAGGATTTGGACTTTCCTTTGAGTATACTTCTAAGACACCTTTCCTTGAGATTCTCATAAATTCAATATCTTTGATATCTTTCTTCACAATGTTTGCATAAGCAAGAGCTTTTCTTAATGATATTCTTTCCATAGCTGCACTCATTACATTGATTATTGAAATGAAATATTTCTTGTCTTGCTCTGCAATATCCAAAGATACTTTCTCAAACTTTTGTACAGACAAAAATGAAATATAACTTGGATGTAACAGTTTGAGTTTGAAAGCACCAAAAAGAGTAATCATGTCTTCATCCCACTGTTCAAGATTTTGAACCAATTTAAGTTCAAACGTCTCAATGTTATAAAACCACCTGAGAATTGGTTTTGATTTCTGGTTACCTTCAATCACTTTCAAACCAGGAGTTGTTACCTTTTCAAAGTACTTATCATAAAATTCAATCATAAAGTGTTCATCTTCAGATTGTACTCCTTTGATCATTTTTGTTTTTCTTTAGAGTAGCAAAGTACTCTTTATCTTCTTGATCACATCTAGTTTGAAGAAAATTACTTGATCGATCCATACCTTTTCTCAGTAATTCTACCGTCATTTTACCACGTTTGGAATCTGTTGGATTGATCAGAGGTAATCTATTCAACTCCTTCAAATCTTGCACAGGAAGCTTAATTATGCTAGAGTAAAAGTGATATACATCACAGATTGCATTTACTCTTTTTATCAAGAAAGCATCAAAGATCTCATCGTACTTCCACGCAATTATTTTTACTTGATTTTTAAAATCCAGAGCAATCATAGCATTCAACAATTCAACAACTGATTGTCCTTTCTGCAATAGTTTCTTACTAAATCACCTATGGATCTAGCATTATCAAAAATCTGAATTTGCTCAGATGATGCTTTGTAAGCTTGCTTTTATGTACTTGAAAACATTTTAATCAATTCTTTTCTACTGGCATAAGCATCTGACTTTCTTGCCATTTCTTTGATTTCTTGAGGTTTTAGCACTATTGTTCTTTTTGTGATCTCCAAATATTGAGGATTGTCTATATCAAGAATAATCAACTTCTTTGTTTGTTTTTCTATCTCTTGGAAGCTTCTGACAAGATTTCTTAATGATACAGATCGTATCTTTTCAATTTTCTCCACGGATAGTTTCTAGCTTGCAACCATGATCTTAATGCTGGAATACTCATACCATCCGGATCAGGATGGTGAAGCTCTGAGCTTGGTAATTATTCTACATTAATACTTTCTTTTTCTTTGATCCATTCACCATGCTCTATCACAATTTCATTTGGATAAATTGGTGCGACTGACTCTGCTACAATACACTTCTCATATTCATCATTAATCTGAGAAACTGTCAGTCCATCAAAAAATACTCTGTTATACTTCATCCTCAAAAGATAATTATATCTTTCTTCAAAATCTTGTGGTACTTCTTCTTGATCTTGAAATTGTTCTTGTGAAGATAAATTAGCTACAAATTGTGCTTCATCAATATCTTCATCATTCAATACTTCATCATACCAATCATCATTGTACATTTCTTCAATATCTACTAAAGCCTCAATTTGTTCATGAGAGGTTTGCTCTTCAACATTTTCTTCAATTCTTTGAGCTTTTGAAACTGACTTAGATAAACTTGCATCTTCAATCTCATCAATTTTTCTTTTTCCTTTATCCATTTCAGGATTTTCTTCAACAATGTTTCTTTCAGAACTAATCATTTGTTCAGGTGATATAGGCTTTTGAACTTCTTTTCTCTTTAGCAATTCTTCTTTCAATTTTTCATTTTCCTCTGAAAATTTCTTGAATTTTTCTTCAAGAATATCATAATCTTTTATCATGACTTCAAAGTTTTTGATCACGTCTTCTTTATCTTTCGCATAAGTCACAATCTTTGTATCTTTCAACAAATTTTCTTCTTTTAACTTTGAAGTTTCATTCTCTAACTTTTGAATTTCCTTCTCAACAGATATGTTCATTTCTTTCAGCCTTTCATTTTCACCCTTTAAATCTTTAATTTCTGTACAAACACATTTTGGGTGGTACTTAAAGGAATTTCTTCTACTTCTTCATTTTCTTCTGCTTGAAACACAGGTTCATATAACACATCATTCATGAAATCAAAATCAAAGGTTTGATTTTGTAAACCTTCTTCATGTACTCCAATGGCAGGTTCATCTTCTTGAAATTCATTAACAGAATCATCAAGACTATCATTAGCAACAGTTTCTTCAACTCTGTTTTGTACTTCATTTACATTCTCATTTTCATTCATTTCTTCAATGGATTCTTGATGAGCTCTAGCTGCACCATAATTATCATCATCATTATTATCATTATCTTCATCTTCTGATGAGCTTTCAGAATCTTCATTTTCATTTTCTTCATTATCATCATCAATCATATCATCAACAACATCCTCAATGAGATCATTAGGATCTATTGGTTCGTCTTCAGATAAATGAAAATGTTGTTGATTTATGTTAACTTCAGCATTAGATACGTTCCTTATATAATCGAACACAGGAATGTTTTGAGCACCGGTGATCATTGTCATTCTTTTATACACAGATTCTGACATGTGCTCCAATTGCAATTTATCACCTTCAACTCCTTCAAGATAGAAGTCTGGATTCTCTTCATTTATGAGCATTTGGAGAAATCTAGGATACATTAAGTATTTATTTCTCCTTCCTCTTCCAAGATTGAAAATAAATCCATTCAATATCCATTTAGCCATATTGAATCTTCTATTTGTGGCTAAGGCAATAATCGAAGATGCAATGTCTACAAGGAACGAGTCCCAACCAGCACTTCGTTTAGACATGCAGTGTTGAAAGATATAACATAATAATTTCCAATGCTTATACACTCTTGCTCGGAAAAATTGTTTCTTTGGAATTGATCATTTGTATAAACACTTCTCTACATTCATTGAATGTATACTCAGATAAGTCTTTAGGGTCATTTTCTCCAAGTTTAAGAGCTGATCTAATTGCTTGTTCAGAGACTTCAAGCATTCTGTCAGATGTGATGAAAGCTCTTACAACTTTGTTTCCTTCATCATCTCTTTCAACTTCGGCAGTTCTCTAAAATTTCTTTATCAATCTTTCATTAATCATTGGTCGTGCACATATTGCATAAACATATCGTATCATTTCTTCATAGCCCACTGCTTCTCTATTTTCTTCATCTAGAAATGCAGTAACATTATGCTTTGGTTCAAACTTTAAAGCTGCCATCTGCAAAATAAAATAAAAATACTAGAATATTGAAAGATTGAAGAATTTATATTTTGAAAATTAAATTCAATTTTGAATTGTGATTTTTAATTTTGTTTTACTTGTGAATTTAAGTTTGTGACATTCTTGAATTATTTATTCTGAATTTCACATTTTATCCATTTTGATTTCTGAGTTTTTCTACATTTTATTAAAAAAATATTTTTTTTTATTTTTTATTTTTAAAAAATATTCACATGTCTGTTCATCTTCTTCTTCTTCCTTCGAAGAAAACCGACTGAGTAATTCATTATCATTATCATTTTCAAGTTAATCCATAATAAATATATCAAATCACTCAAAATTTGATATACATCAACAATCTATGATCAATTTCGTATATGATTATGATTTGATTAGTTTAAATGTGAATTTCATAGTGTTCTAACGCCCAAATAGTAGTCAAACGCCTATGTCAATCATCGTGTTTTTAATCAAAATCTACTTATGAGAATCATTCACTTACATTTATCAACTCAAATACTATCTAAAACCAACACAATTTGTTTCAATCACTTATAAACTGCTGGATTTATGAAACTTGAGAGTCGATGGTTTCAAAGAAATTTTGGTTTTTCAGAGAATTTTGAGTGTAAATGAGAAAACAAGTGTAAGTGTTCTATTTATATTAAGTGAAATTTTAGACGCATTAGCACTGTTTGTGCGTATGAAACCCTAAAATTCACAAATTAATGAGACACATGAACACTGTTTGGTCATATGGACTTAGACGCATGAGAACTGTTCCGCCGCATCAGCACTGTACAGACGCATCAGCACTGTACAGACGCATTAGCACTGTACAGACGCATAAGCACTATTTAGGCGCTTTTGCACTGTTTAAGTGCTTTTGAAGTGTTCAGCCGTCTGAAGTTCCTGAAACTTCCAACACTTAACTTTCAACACTAACACTGTGTAGACGCATGAGACATTCAAAACGTCTAACACTTGTATAAAATCAAACTCATTATCACTGTTTAGTCGTATGGGATTAATGAAACGCCCAAACACTTGGTTAAACTTTATGGACTTATTGTAACTGTTTAGGCGCATGGGAATAGAAAAACGCCCAAACACTTGTATAAATTTCTGAAAGTTCACCATGCTCCTATTTAGACGTATGAAGACTATTTAAGCGCATGAGTTGACTTTGAGTTGACTTTCATGAGTCTTATACTTGTATTTTTCACACTTCTTCACCTGCACACTGTTTAAACATATTAGTAATATTTCATACTAATATTTAAACATTTTAAGCATAAATTTGAATTTTTCAAAATTTTCATTTTAGTCCCTCAAATTTGAACTTTTACATTTTTCACACTCAAAATTAATTTCCAACAATTTCAAATTTTTTTTTCACTTGATGTTTAACTTTTGAAAATTTTCTTTCTTTTCTTTCCCTTCATTTTAGTCTCAAAACATAATCAAATCTTTATTTCTCAACTTTGAGAGAAGCATTTCCACTTGCAATGTTATATAGGTTCATATTATCATTTTCAAAAGTTTCATGATCACACTCACATAAACTTTGAACATATAGCATCATCCTTTCAATTCAACTTTCTTTGATTTTGATTTTCTAAGAAAAACTCTTTCATTTATTACTCCCCTTAAACTTTTAAGTTGAAACAACTTATAAGTTTCCTAAGGTAGCATAATAAGATCACACAACTCATTGTGACATTGCCTTCACACATAGAAAACATGCATAAAATCAAAATGAAAGCAAAATCAAAATCTAATATCAACAAGAATTAGTGTCTGCAGTGAAATCATATCAATGAAGATCAGCACATTAAAATAAAAAATTATGGATAGTCATAGACAGTGAATAAATCCTGATCAAGTGTGTTCCAGGTCAGTGATATCCCAGCAAAGGAGACACAAGATCTAAGGACAGACAATGAGTTTTTGACACAATATCAGCTCACTTACTTTTTCAATTCTTGGATTGATTAGGTTATATGTAGAGAGCTCAACTATCATCAAGACATGCAAGCAAGAACAGATACTCAACTTATTACCTGAAATATATGTAATCAGAGCTCATGTTACTTAAATGCATAGAGAATGTTCATGGATAACTATTTGATCAGCTCTAACTATCCATTTGAATAGATTGTGCACATTGGTATCTTTTGCATCAAAGAGAATATCCAGGTCTGTAATGACTTACAAGAAAGGATATCTCAGCACTTCGGGTCTATGATGACTTATAACAAATAAGTGAAATGATTCTTGTAACAGATCTCATGATTAACTACATCACCATCAGGTGTGAGTGGTGTTACTCAACAAACAGTCAATCTGGTTTAAGTTGGAAATCTGATGTAACAAGTTAGAAGAATGTGGATTGAAGTTTGGAACTTGATTCGGTGAGTTAATAAAATAATCAAAGTTACCGGTATCAACTACATCACCAGAGATGGATGATGTTCCAGACTCAGGTTGCACGAAATCATTACCATCATTAGGAATAGGTTATGATCCTTCCTGATCAAATGAGACTGAATGATTTGAAGCTGAATTAGCATGATCATTGTCATTAAATCGTATTAATGAATCCTTGACAAATGATAAAAATAGGTAGTCTGAGCTAGAATCATCTTGATCGTCAGAATCTGAGTCCTCATTGAAAGATCCAAGATCTCCTCTAGAGTTCTTCTTACCTGAAGAATCAAAACAATTTGATTGATTAAACAAGTTAGATTGAAGTTAGTTTGATAATGAATCTAAATCAAATAACCATGCAGGACCATTTGCAACTGATGGAAAAGAATTTTCCAAAAATTTAACGTTGAATGTTTAAAAAATTATATTTGTCCTAGAGTTGTACACTCGATAGGCTTTTGAAACAGATGAGTATCCAACGAAAAATCCATTATCAGATTTTGCATCAAATTTTCCTAACTAATCATTTGAATTAAGAATTATAACAGGACAACCAAATGATTTTAGAAAATTTATGTTCGGTTTCCTTCCAAACATTAACTCATAAGAAGTTTTCATTTTATCTTTCACAATTAAGGTTGTGTTCTGAACAAAACACGCAGTTGATATAGCTTCATCCCAAAAAGTTATAGGAATATTTGCATCAGCTAACATAGAACGAGCAGCTTCAATCAATGTTCTGTTCTTCCTTTCAGCAACTCCATTTTGTTGAGGAGTTGTGGGAGCACTGAACTGATGAGCTATCCCTTTCTGAGCACAAAAAATTTCAATGTTAGCATTTTTGAATTCCATTCCATTATCACTTCTTATTATTTTCACTTTATTTTCTAATTGATTTTCAACTTTAATGATAAATTCTTTTAGTAATTCAGCCGTTTCAGATTTAGCATACAAAAAGAAAACCCATGAAAACCTTGTATAGTCATTAATGATAACTAAACAATATGATTTTCGTCCAATACTCTTGACATTTGTTGGTCCAAAAAGGTCCATATGTAACAATTGAAGAGGTTTAGAAGTTGAGTTTATGAGTTTGGTCTTATAAGACGCTCTGTGTTGTTTTCCCTTTAAACATGTTGAGTAGTGATCAGTCGTTGCAAACTTCTTAGATGGAAGTCCAATGACATGATTTCCTGATACAAGCTTGTTCATATTCTTGAAATTTGAATGTCCGAGACGTCTATGCCAAAGATGACTTTCATCATTTGATGCTTTAGCATTTAGACAAGTTGTTTCAGTTGAAGGATCAACTTAAGACATATCCAGCTTGTATACATCTCTATCCCTTTCAGCTGTAACAATTACCCACTCTTTGCTTATCTGAAAACCTGACTTCAAAACATAACAGAATGAATCAACAAAAAGAACAGAATATGATTTATCACAAATTTGGGATACACTTAAAAGATTAAAGTTCAACTGTGAGCAAAAGTTGACTTTGTCAAAGCTTATTATCCTATTTGATACTGTTCCTTCTCAAGTTATTTTTCCACCAGCATCACCACCAAAGGCGACATGTGTTCCATCTTTTAACTTAAATTCTTGTAACAAGGCAGGATTTCCTATCATATGTCGGCTACACCCACTATCCACATACCATGTATTGAGTGGTCTTCTTGGGCGTACCTACACAACAAGAAAATTAAGTTGATATATCCACCCAAGCCGAGATGATCTTGGGTTTTCCAAATTTATCAACAATGGTAAATTGTTTGTAATGAAGATTATTCGAATCAGGTTTATTCTTGATGAATTTACCAATCTTGTTTTGGAAATTGTTTGAGTTATTTTTGAAAGCATTCATACCATTTGATTGATCAACTTTTGACACGAATTGATGACTAACATTTTTATTAGTCATTCTTACCGATCTTTGTATGAATTGTTCTTGCACATTTTTAGATCTCACATAATTGTTCTTTTGAAAAGATCTCAAACCTAAAGAAGGTTGATAATCTTTGAAATCCATCAGTTTGATTTCTCATCAATTGAGGATTAACATAACCTTTGCTCAAGTTTGAGTTTGCAAATCCTCTTTTAGGTTATCTCATTCTAAGTAACAATTTGTAGTATTGTGAGTCTTCTCATCACAATAAGTACAGTATTTGTTAAAATAAAAATCTGCTGTAGAATGATTTCTCATGTCACATATGTGACAGTAGTTGTTGAATAGCACTCAGTAGTATTGTGATTTTTCATATCACATATTTCATAGTACTTTTGTGGAGTTTTAAACAAATATTTGTTAACTTTTGACATTGACACTTTGTTTGATTCATTTTTATATTTTGGTGTCAAGTAGTTAAACTGTTGTTTTTCATGTTTCACATTGTTGTGTCATATTGTTTTTCATCTGTTTAACATGAACTTCCTTCTCGAATTTCTTATGAACAAATCTTTTTGCTACATCGGAAGTCTTAGAATCTGAACTTGATTTCAGATCAGAGTGAGATTTGTTCATAGAATTCACCTTGTTTTTTTTGAAGAGAATTCATATTTAACAAACCTGATGACACAAATTTTATCGGTTTAAGTTTTGTTGTCTGATTTGTTGCTTTGATAAACTTTTCTGAACTTTTGTTTGTTCAGATTTGATTTTTGATGATTTCTTTCTTCTCTTTTGATTCTTTGATTTAGAAGAACTTGGTTTACTTTCAGATTGAACTTGTTTTATCTTAATAGTGTTTGAATCTTCTGATGTTCCTACCTGTTGTTTATCTTTGCTTTGAACTTTCACTTCTTCTAAAACATAACTAATTTTAAGTGTTTTGTTTTGTTTGTTTAGGTTCATATGATTTTATCTTGATTGGATGACTATTTTTAATCTTTTCTTGATCATTTTCAACAAACACTTTTATATTTTCCTTTTCTTCTTCATAATTCTTGTTTTTGACCTGAAAAGCTTTAAGTTTAGCTTTGTTCTCAGGAGAATGATCATGTGTATTGAAATTCTCTGGTAAAGTGTTTGTGATAGATTCAGGCATAGGTTCATGAGTGAACCCTAATCCTGCTTTCTCTTTATCTTTCCTCTCACTTACCAGTTTTTCTATAATCATTTTTGAACTCTTTACTTTAGCAAGATCCATTTGAGTAGCAGCATGTGCTATCTTCTCCTGTTCAAGATTTTTAGTCATCTCTTCCAATTGTTTAGAAACATTTTCTAATTCTTTTAGAGTTTTGTTCCATGATGTTTGAAGAGAGATAATTTTTTGGTCTGCTATTTTATGAGTAGATTTTAATTTGTTATGCATTGATTCTTCTTATTTGAGTTTGTCACAGATTTTATATGAATATGTTCTGTAGTATTCAACATGTTCAAAGCATGATTTTGTGCATAGTTTTTGTCTCACTTCAGATGATATTTAAGGAAATTTTGGGGATGAGGTTTCAGATTTTGAAGATGAAGTGTCAACCTTTGGTTGATTAGACTGTGCCATTAGAGCTACTTCATCTGTATCCTCCATAGGATCTGATTTGTCACTCCAATCATAGTTATCTTCATTATTCTCACCTTCCACCTTTGGATCATTAATTTCTGACCGGTCTTCTTCCTGAATTTCTGCAATAAGAGATAAACTTGATGTTAAATCATTAGTAAATTATTCAGCATATGCACTCCAATCATAACCATCTTTAATATTGACTACAAGAGCTTTTTCGGTTTCATCAGATGATTTTGTTTCATCTTTAAGCTCAGCCATAGGAAGACTTTGATAAGGCTTTTGATAAGTCTTCTGAGCTTGTTGAAACCTTTGATTGCTAGAGCTTGATTGAGCACTTCCTCCATTATTTCTTGGAGCTTTGCATTCTCTTGAGAAATGGCCATAACTGTTACAGTTAAAACACCTAGATTTTGACTTGTCAAATCCAACAGTCTTGTTAGCACTTGGCTTGTACTTCCTGTTGACATATGAGTGTTTTTGTGTCCTGTAAGCAATCATCACCATTTGCTAGTTTAAGTCCATTTCTTCTATATCTTCAGGATCCATTTCAAATAAATCCTGCAAAACAATATCTAATTGGGTTAAATGGCTACCTTGATATGCTTGAAAACAAGCCATAAATGCAGTAAATGTAGTTTTAGACTCTTCATCCTCTAATAGGATGTTTATCACATCTTTAACTTTGCTAGATTTAGTAGAGTTAAATGAAGAAGTCTCTGTTTGAGCATTAGATGTTTGAGACTGAGATTTAGGAGGAGATTGAGAATGAGATTGTGTTGTGTAAGCAAGGGCACTAGTAAATGATGAGTCAGTGAAAAATCTTGCTCCGACAAACAAATCTCCTTCTTCTTCTTTAACTTTCTCACTTTTTGCATTGAAAACATTTTCAACTATGTTTGCTGGAGAAGCAACAAACTGATATTGAGTCATTGATGATGCTCTATCATTGTTCCTTGAGATTTCATCAATCTCTATCGACTCAATCTTAGCAATAAGTAGATCTAGATCCATAGGGAACTTCTCAGTATGCTTTAGTAAGGTTAGTGTTTGTTTCCATGATGAGGGTAAAGCATTGAGTAGTCTAAGATTTAGATCTTCAAGATCAGGCTTAATGTGAAGTCGGTTTTTGGATCGATAAACATCCGAGCATGTTCTTGATGGAAGGATAAACAACAGCACAAACCAAAAAGTCAAACAATAATACGAACTATAATTGAATGGTTTCATTGATAAAACCTAACGATTACAAGCTCGTTACAACATAAGAATCAAGACTCTTGGCAAGGGGAAGATCGAGCATGATCTCCCCTCTCATCCGGCAGCCCTAGGCTCCGGGCAGACTTCCTCTCTAAAACCTTTAGAAATCCTTAATCTCTATACACATTAAAACTGGTATATATAGACCTCGGCACATATTAGATGCGACTAGGCCCATTCGTGCGATTAGACCATGCGCATGGTTCAATCGTACGACTGGACCATACTTATGGTTCAGTCTTACGAATGTCCCAATCACATCTCTCAGTCACACGGCTGGTCCATTAGCATGGCTCAGTCATACGACTGAATCTCATTCGCATATGCTCCTGCGAATGACCCAGTTTCATGTGTTTACAACATATCAGGTGTATTACATTAAGCCTAGACTATTCGACAAGCGACGGACACACTATATATGACTATATATGCTCCAACACTTAATACCAGCTGTTGACATCTCAGCAATAAGTTGAACAAATCTGTTCATCATCTGGTTTATAGTTTCTCCAGATAAATGTTGAAACATTTCCAATTGCCTTTTCAACTTTTGCTTCTTGAGATTTTGAATCTCCTTGCCTCCTTCACATATGGTCTTTAAGGCTTTATACATGGTATATCCAGTTTGATATCCATCAGGCCTTGCAAGAACTTCCAGAGGTAGTCCTTTACACATCAAGGAGTTAACTCTGACATCATTTTTTACTCTTCTCAAATCATCTCCTTGAAGACCGTCTTTAGGATAGGGTTCCTGAGAGTCTTTAGTGTATACCAACCCTCTGTCAGGTCCATCAGTGATTATTGGGATAAATGGTCCTTTTTCTTTGGATTTCCAAAGATCAGTGTCAATGGAATTTAAGTGATGTTTCAACCTAAGAGACCAATTTTTGAAATCAGCTCTGTTTTTAAGTTTTGGAACTCTATTTTCAGAATCTTATGATTTCACCATTTTTATATTTTTGTTGTTTTTCTTATATTTTGAATTAAGAAAAGGAATGTAAAAGTGTTTGAAGAAATTTTTTTATTTTATTATATTTTTTAAAAAAAATTCTAAGTCAAGTTTGATACGCCTGAACAGTATTCAAACGCCCCAACAGTTGATGCGCCAAAGTTGATGCGTCTGAACAGTAGTAAAACGTCTAAACAGTTGTGATGCGCCTACACATTTTTAAACGTCTAAACAGTTCAAATACTCCTCAACAATGATGATACGTCTGGACTTTTTCTCTTCAACAGTGGTCAAACATCTGAACTGAAAACGTCTACACAGTGTTAATGCGACTAAATAGTAGTCAAACGCCTAACACTTAGACAATTTTTCAGCAAACTTCAACCCTAATGCGTCACATTCATCATGTTCATATGAATGTAACAGACTCAATCTTCTGAAAATCTTCAAAAGTTTATGAATTGGATTGAAACTTTCCAATTAGATGAGTTTCATGCTGATAATCATTTTCTGAAATCAATTTCTATCAATATCAACAACAAATCAATTAATTTGCAATTTTCAGTTCGACAAAGCAATGAACTTTTCGAACACAAATTCACCAAATTATCTCAAATTTGATGAATTCAACTTCTAATTGTGGTTCAAAACATGTTTCTGATGATGAAAAACATCTGAAATTCACAAGTTTTCATTTGAATTGTCTATCAATCATTGATTCAGTAAGCTTTTTGAGTTTCAAAGTTCGACAAACTTCAAAATCACTCAAATAACAGCTACCAACAGCTCTGATACCATTTGATAGGATCAATTGAGCTAATTTGTGATTATATATGAACACAATTCAAAGAAAACACATACAAAGTAATCGAATTCAAACAAGATATTAACAAAATTCACAGTCTCATAAATATCAAGCAAAGACAATTACAAAGTAATAAGCAGTAGTTTGTTCACTCTCACAAAACTCTACTACTAACTAACAGTCTAAGCTATTTATAATGAAACACAATGGAACTAACGATTACAAAAATAGTCCCTATACTATTACAAATACCAAAAAGACACATAAAGACAACATGTTAATATTTCTAGAGTCCTAACACTAAATAGTGCCACGCGCCCAAAGGGATTGAAACGGCTAAGTATTGATGCGCCTACATAGTGGCAAAGCGCCTAAACAGGGTAGAAGCGCCCAAATAGTGCCCATGCACCCAGACTGTTTTATACTTAGAATTTTTATGCTCATGCGCTTGGAAGGTCCCATGCGCCCAATTTGGACTTGAGGTTTTCTAAGTGGATTTTAAGGGGTAAATGGGGAGATAGGCCTGGTTATGATGTGATGGCTTTTGTTTGATGTGTGTTATGCATGTATGATGTGTCTGTATTGTTGATGGTGTATGTTTATGATTATGTATATGTTCCTTATTATGATTGTATGTCTTCCCTTGGCTTTGCGTTGAACGTTAATGAATGTAATGAAAGTATTATGTAATGTAAAGTGGAAGATAATGAAAAGAGAAACATAATAATAGAATGCATGCATGAATAAATGAATGAATGAATGAATGAAAGGCTTGCAAGCACATATATGAGGTGAGCGACTATATGTCGCAACAGACTCCAAAGAGGTCCTTGTCACGTATCCCGGTACTGTGTCAGTCTTCGGACATGAGTTGGGGGTTTGGTTACAGGCCCCGGCACAGTATCAGTCTTCGGACATGAGTCGGGGGTATTGCATGAGACAGGACACAGATCGCGTACTCCAGTACTGTGTCAGTCTTTGGACATGAGTCGGGGGTTTGTGAGCGGGCCCCGGCACAGTATCAGTCTTCGGACATGATTCGGGAGTATTGCATATGACGAAAGTGACGGATGATGAGATCCGTGTCGTGTATCCCGGTACTGTGTCAGTCTTCGTACATGAGTCGGGGGTTTGTTTATCAGGCCCCGGCACAGTATCAGTCTTCGGACATGAGTCGGGGATATTGCATGAGACGAGATAATGAGGTGAGCGACTTTGTGTTGCAACAGACTAGGATAGAGTTCAATCCCTGTTATTGACTCGTATGGGATCTTTGTCACGTATCCCGGTGTTGTGTCAGTCTTAGGACATGAGTCGGGGGTTTGTGAGCAGGCCCTGGTACATCATCAGCTTTCGAGCATGAGTCGGGGATATTGCACGAGACAAGATTAGAGTAATAAAGATTAATGAGCAAAGAGATGAATGAAAGTAAATGAATTATCGTAATAAAGTACTAAACAGGATCCTTGTCATTCGACCTCAACAATCGTGGCTGAGTGCCACGAAGAGGGTAAAGTCTGACCGGATCTAGAAGGAGAAGTGAACGATAATATAAGACGTTGAATGAAGGAGGTTAACGAACGTAATGCCGAAGATAATAATGATATTATATGTATGTACGTATGATGCATGATCACGAACGGTTGTAAAATACAGTATGATTTTGAATGAAAGTAAAGAATGGTTTTAACAAAGAAAAGTATTTTATTATAAAAACTAGAACTCACTCAGCGTCGCTGACTTTTGTATGCATGATAGTTGGCAGGTATTTGTTGATGCTGAGGAGTTGCAGGCATGGATGCATAGCTACTGGGAGCGTTTTGAGGCTGGCATCTGTATTTTGACATGTCATTGTATTTTGAGATGAAAACGATCGTTGTAAATAATATGTTTTTAGTTATCAATGAAAGATTTAAATTCCGCTGCAAAATGTACATACATTTTAAAATGTTTTAAGTGCAATGAATAACCAACTGGGGGTGCCTGGGAACGAGGCCTTACATCTGTCTATCACAAACAAGCCTTACACAAAGCTGGTTTATGGAAGGAAAAATCAACCTCATTGTCTGATAATGAGAACAAGAAGACATCTGAGCTTCCCACACCCTCGAACGGTCAATGGGTTGAGTTTATGATGTATGATGCCTCTGGGAAACCTAAGCCAGTGAAGGCTTGGGTCCCTAACATGAACTATGTTTTCATTTGAATATGCAAGGTGTTCGCTATAGTGTTGAAACCAACATGTGGATTATAGATAGCGGAGTATCCAGGCACATGACAGGGAACAGGGCTCTCCTATCAAACGTCAAACAAATAAAAGGAGGCCATGTTTCATTTGCTAGAAACAAAGGAGGGTATATCATAGCTCAAGGGGAAGTAGGTAATTAGAAAGTGAAGTTTGACAAGGTAAACTATGTTCAACAACTGCAAAATAAATTGCTTTCTGTTTCTCAAATTTGTGATAAAGATTTTAGGGTAGTATTTGACAACAAGAAGTGCTATGTCCTGAAAAAAGACTATGTGATCCCAGAGGGTCAAGTCTTAATGTCTGCCTCAAGATATAAGGACCTTTATGTCTTGGATCTATCAAAGGCCTCCACAACGGATCATGAAGTTCAGTGCTTCTTGTAAAAAGCTACTGAGAAGGATTCCATCTCCTGACATAGGAGAATGGAACACATTAATCCACGGAAGATGAATCACTTGATCCAGAATGATCTAGTGAGAGGAGTTAACGTCAAAAATTTCCAACTTCCAGATTTCTATGTTTCATGCAAGAAGGGCAAACAGACGAAGAAGTCTCATAAGGAAAAGAAAGTTCATTCCATCGAACTTCCTCTTGAACTTCTTCACATGGATCTGTTTGGTCTAGTCAGTACAAGAAGCATCGCAAGCGATCTATACTGCTATGTAGTTACTGATGACTACTAAAGATTCTCTTGGGTGATATTTTTGAAATCCAAATCAGAAACATTTGAGTCATTCAAGGAATTAGTAACTACTCTGGAGTCTCTATACAAGTTGAAGGTACGACAAGTGCGCTCAGACAACGGAACCGAGTTCAAGAATCAATGGATGGAGGCTTACTGCAAGGAAAAGGGAATTGTACATTAGTTCACTTCTGCCTACACTCCTCATATGAACGACATTGCTGAAAGGAAGAATCGTAGCTTGATAGAGACAACACGGACGATGCTAGCAGACTTGAAACTGCCCATCCAATTCTGGAATGAAGCAGTTGCAAATGCATGTTATACGCTAAATCGAGTTCTGGTAGTTAAACGCCATGGAAACACGTGTTACGAGTTACTACAACGATGTAAACCTGATCTAGAGTATCTCGAGCCGTTTGGCGCTCCGTGCACCCTACTGAAGAAGACTCAGGAGGAAAATTCAATGAGAAGGCTGATGAAGGTATCTTTCTAGGATACAACATACCGAACAAGAGAGTTTACAACAACTCAATGGGTCAAGTAGAAGTGTGGTGTAACATTAATGTTCAAAGATACACCACACCACCTGCTGGAAAAGGAAACGCCTTCTTTTTTTACTATAATGGATTCTTCAAGTCCTTCAGCATCCCACTCTCCACGTCTAATGATGAGTTAGCAACAAAGATGATGTATGATGTTTTAAACACACCATCTCAGGAATGTACATCATCCGGATTACAAGGTGATTCATCTACCAAATCAGGGGGAGCACTCGAGGGAAGTGACTATTCCTCTGAAGATGAAGACGTGGAGAATGATCCGAACAACTAGGAGCAATAGGTTCCTCCTACTGCTAGTCCACAAGAATCTGACATTGATGCCTCTGAGTCTTCGGAACCGCAGACTCCTACTACCTCAGATACTGAACCCAATGTTCATAATCTTGATTCTGAGGTAGTTGTTTCAACCACTCCTGGATCACACCTAAATGTCTATCATCCTTTGGATAATGTCATTGGGGATGTGAGATCAGGAGTTCAGACCAGAAATCAGCTGTACTCAGCTAATTATGCCTCGGTGAAGGAAAAGAGATACCTTCACGACGGTGCATATCGTTGCATTATGTCTCAGTTTGAGACAAAGTATGTTAGTGAAGCTCTGAATGATGAGGCATGGGTGAGTGCCTTGCAAGAAGAACTTCTTCAGTTCAAGAAGTTAGGTGTATGGACTCTGGTGGATAGACCTAAAGGTGCTAAGGTCATTCGCACCAAATGGGTCTTGAAGTGTAAGAAAGATGATCAAGGCGTGATCAACAGAAACAAGGCTCGACTTGTTGTTCAAGGATTTCGACAAGTCGAGGGCATAGACTACAATGAAGTGTTTGCACCCGTGGCAAGAATGGAAGCAATCCGTATCTTCCTTGCCTATGCATCATATATGAAGATTAAAGTTTATCATCTTGATGTGAAAAGTGCATTCCTCTATGGTGAAATCCGAGAGGCAGTGTACGTCAGTCAACCCGAGGGATTTGAGGATCCATATTATCAGGACAGAGTTTACAAACTCGACAAGGCTTTATACGGGCTTCATCAAGCTCCTAGAGCCTGGTATGAGAAACTCTCCACTAACCTTGTGAAACATGGGTTTCGCAGAGGTGTTATTGACTGCACACTGTTCATTAAAGAAAAGGATGGTGATTTACTGCTAGTCCAAGTTTATGTAGATGACATAATCTTCGGTTCAAAGAATGAAGATCTATGTAAAGAGATTAAAGCAGTAATGAAGGCTGAGTTTGAAATGAGTGCCATGGGAGAGATGAAATTCTTTCTTGGGTTATAGGTGGAGCAGATACCAAAAGGGATTTTCCTACATCAGGCCAAGTATGTAAGAGATATTCTCAGTCGGTTTGACATGAAGAATGCTTTCGCAGTTGGGACTCCACTTGCTACAAACCATGATGTAGCACCCCACGAGAATGGTGATCTGGTCGATGCCACCATGTACCTAGGAATGATTGGATCTCTCATGTACCTCACTGCCTCAAGACCTGACAGCATGTACACAACATGTTTATGTTCAAGATATCAGGCAAAGCCTAAAGTTAACCATCTGATCGGGGTCAAAAGGATCTTTCGTTATCTGAAGGGTACTCCAACAGTAGGGTTGTGGTATCCTCATGAAGATGACTTCGAGCTTACAGCTTATAGTGACTTGGATTACGGTAGCTGCAAGATGAACTACAAGTCTACATCAGCGGGATGTCAATTCTTTGGGAGGAGATTAGTGACCTGGCAGTGTAAGAAGCAGACCTCGGTTGCTTTCTCAACCTGTGAAGCCAAATACGTTGCTGCTGCAAGTTGCTGTTCACAAATCATATGGATTCAACAGCAAATGCAGGACCACGGTTTGAATTTCTCTTCTACTCCTATTTTTGTTGATAACTCTGCTGCAATTGCAGTAACTAAAAATCCGGTCCAACATCCTAAGACCAAACACATCGGCATAAAATATCACTTTATACGTGATTATTTTGAAAAAAAGCTAATCGATGTGATTAAAATAAATACTGATTTTCAAGGCGCTGACCTCTATACAAAGGCTTTTCATAAACCATGTTTTCTATATTTGTTAGAGGTCAACGGCGTTAAAAAGAAAAGTGTTTTAATTCCTGAAGATGACCTTGTGTAGTCCGATGCGTATTGTCCATATTTCTTTTAATTTTATTATTTGTTTTGTTTAATTTTAAGTAGTTTAATTAATTTGGTGTTATTTCGTCACCTATTAAAATCCTAAAAAGCGTAAATCGGTTACGGTTTTAGAATTTTAGGGGGAGAATAGGTTTAGTTAGTAACATTATAAAAAACGAGGGAGGAGGAGAGGCTAGCTAATAGAAACTAGATCGTATCTGTGATACCGATTCAATGACTTTGGAAAATGATAGTACACAGGAACAAACCATTTGGGACTTTAAAAGTTTAAATTGAATGAGATGCGGAGTTCAAAGTATAAGTCTGTGTAGTCTGAGCAATATAAAAGGAAAAATGATAGTAAAACTAGCTACTACTAAGGTAACACAAAGAAAGTAGACCTAGAGGTTGCTAGACCACAGATGATATGTCGGTAGATTCAACACAATAGATGATTAGACCTTATTGGTGATCTCAAGATTAAACTAAGTTGTTCAACAAGCTGTGGGTTATCATCTTATCCCTAGTTAACATAATCAACAAGATTCCAATAAGGGGTGACGAGCAGAATAAAAGCCACAAATATGAGCGTAAGACCAAAATATGAGCAAAAACACATGAAAAAATGCAAAAGCAATCAAACTAATAACCTATGTTGTTGGTGAGATCTGTGCAAAAGATTAAACTTGCTTAAACAAGAAGATAGGTTACGTGCCTCTCTGTTGTGCGGTGGCACTGACCTGAGGATAAGCATAACCTATATATTCTAGAATTCATTGTTGTTTGCCGCCTCTCTGCTATGCGGTGGCACTGACCTGAGGCTTAGCTTCTCTTGAAAGTTCTAAGAATAGTTTCTTCTTGAAAACTACCCTGAGACCGCTCAAAAAATCTCCTGAGGAATGTTGATTACCATATAAGTGTGGGGTCCACAAATGCTTATTGAAATAATCAAACCTTAAACTATCACCAATCTGTGTCAAAAGTCTGTGTATGGATTTAAGAGGACCAGTATACTGACAATCATCGTGGCTACAATTCTTGAAAGTCCAAATCAATGTGGGGATCTAATAGTACTAGTATGATTTCCTAAACTTGCTAACGACTCTAGATGAAAAACAAGAATTAAGCATCAAAAGGTGTTGATAATATGTCCCAAATGATTTGACTTACCTGTATGATTCCAAATTGAATTGGGCCATTTATGGTCAAAATGAATTGAAGTTGCCTTTTCCGGAACCGAATCTATTAGATTTCTATCTTAGGATTTACACCTCACACAAAACATCAAAAACAAGTTTTAGTTTTGAATTTCAGTTTAAGTCTTTTATTTTGTTTAAATTTCTTCAGTTCAGTTTGTTAGATATCGGACTACGCCATGGAATTCAATTGAGGTTTTAATCACCAAAACGGGTCACGTCTGAGGTGACCACATGTATTTTCAAATGTAAAATCCATCACGTCTAAGGTGACAAATTGTTTAAAAGGATCACGTCTGAGGTGATCAAAAGTTTTCCAAGTTAAAATGATCATGTTTGAGATGATCGAATGCTCATAACGTTTAATCAGAAGTTAAAAGGGATTAAGTGTGGAATGGTCATAAAGTCAAAATCATGACTATGATCCATTCGCACAAATGGACCATGAGTATGGACCAACCATACGAATGGACCATACTTATGCCCTAGACAACCGAATGGAGCATGAGTATGAACCATTCACCCGAATGGCTTGCCAGATTGAGCAAATTTCCCGACTGGAGCTGTGCGAATGAGTCAGTTGCCTTACTAAACCCCAGTAGGCCGACTAAATGTGATCGACTGAATCAATCGCACGACTGAGGTCCATTCGCCCGAGTGAACCAAGCGAATGGGTCCAGTCACCCGATTGAAATCAGATTCAGTATATAGGGCCATAGTCGGACTACGGCATGGAATTCAATAGAGGTTTTAATCACCAAAACAGGTCACGTCTGAGGTGACCACACCTATTTTCAAATGTAAAATCCATCACGTCTGAGGTGACAAATTGTTTAAAAGGATCACGTCTGAGGTGATCAAAAGTTTTCCAAGTTAAAATGATCATGTCTGAGATGATCGAATGCTCATAACATTTAATCAAAAGTTAAAAGGATTAAGTGTGGAATGGTCATAAAGTCAAAATCATGACTATGATCCATTCGCACAAATAGACCATGAGTATGGACCAACCATACGAATGGACCATACCTATGCCCTAGACAACCGAATGGAGCATGAGTATGAACCATTCACCTGAATGGCTTGCCAGATTGAGCAAATTTCCCGAATAGAGCTGTGCGAATGAGTCAGTCGTCTGACTAAACCCCAGTAGGCCGACTAAATGTGATCGACTGAACCAATCGCACGACTGAGGTCCATTTGCCCCCAATGAACCGAGCGAATGGGTCTAGTCGCCCGATTGAAATCAGATTCAGTATAAATAGGGCCATAGTCGATCGCATTCAACTCATCACCCCCAATCGCCCTAATATCGCACACCGTACTGTTACTCTGCCCAAATTCATCAGACCAAAATTTCCGACTTCTTTTGATATTCTGCCGATTGTGAGTTGTTATATAGGTACAATGTGATGCTATCACATCGAAATCTGTTAGAATGGTGCCCTAATTTATGAATTTTGACCCATACCGAAACCAAACCTGTAAATGGACTAATAACCTAACTAAACCGAGTAAAATATTGAAATAAAAGTCATTAGGTTATTAGTAAAGTGATTGCGAGTCTATTGAACCAAAACACAACATCTAATTCTAATTTTTGGATCAAATTCAATTTTCAGTCAACCAAACAGTGGGTCATAAGACTTGACACCAGGATGTACTCCAATCGCGCGATTGAGCTGGTTGAATGGCTCAATCGGTCGAATGGATAATACAAATAAGCTCAGTCGGCCGACTGAACCAATCGCAAGCTCAGTCAACCGATTGAACTCAGTCGCCTGCTCAGTCACCTGACTAAATCCAGTCGCATGCCAAGTCAACCGACTGAACACAATCACATGGTTTAATCGCATGATTGAACCAGACTGAATTCAACCAAGCTAATTAGAATTGAGTTTTGTTATGTGGTGATCTAACGTATATGTGTCTTGTATTACAGATCTATGGCTGACAGGTGGTCCATTAACCCTAAGCACAACATATGTGCTCATTTAGATGCCACTACTCGGAATGGCGCCGAGTTTGCGAGGATTATCGCATTCCTTAAGAGATCCAGGATCTACAGGGCTATATCCACACCATGCACTCCCTATAGGTCTATTCAGCAGGCCTTCTGGGAGGGGGCATCGATTGACCGTACACATAAGCCTTACAGCATCCGCAGTAGTATTTTTGGTCAGGCGATCGAGGTCAAGCTGAGGATATTCGACGTGTACTTGCCTTGGGTGACGATGCCGATCACCCTACTACACTTCACCCGCTGACTGTGAAAGGGTGCTTCTTAAGGATGAAGTACACTGGGGATATTAATGCAGGTGTGCTCAACAAGAGCAACCTGTGTCCCCAGTACAAGTACTTAGCACATGTCATCCTTAAGTGCTTGGCTTCGCAAAGGGGTGGGTTTGATGATCTTTCAGACCAGATTCAAAAATGCCTACGTGGCATTGGTGTTGAACCACCCTTTCATCTTCTCGAGCATGATATTCTCTTATCTGATAGAAAATCTGGAGGCTAAGGGTAAAGAGGGTTTCTGCATGTACCCTAGGTTTCTCCAAATGATCATTGATGAGAAGCTGCCCTCTCTGCCCAGGAGAGCCACGATGTTGTGGCGTTGGAGATTATGGATGATACAACCTTGGGCTGCATGAAAGTCTACAGGGGAAGCAAGTCAAGCCCCTGTGAAGAGACTCTTCGGCCATCTGGCCAAGGTTGATTACGTGGCGCTAGGGAGGCGTAATGGCGCCACGCAGACAGTGATTCGGATGTTGAGCTACTTGTGCTCCCGGATGATGATTCCGATGATGATGACGGTGATACAGGCGGAGACTCCGGGCCCGCTTCTTCGTGGGGCCCCACTACACATATTACTCATTCACCCCCTACACATCCAGATGCCACCACAGCCAGCTTTCACCAAGACTTCAGTCCTCCCGATGAGGAAGAAGAAAGTGATGAGGAGCCTCTAATGAGGACTGTGGGCAGCTGGGTGGTTGCCACAGAGAGAGGTTTGAGGGTGGTTGGTGGACGCCCAGGGGAGTCCGGGGAAGCTGCTGCTGATACAGATCCTACATATGCCCCGGACCCGCCCAGTAGCTAAAGGGGAGCCTCAGTGTCTTGAGGCACAAGGAGGAAGAGGATGGCTCACCCATATGGTAAGAAGGGGAAGCGACTACAGTTTACATTGACCTCTTCTACCACCACATCCACTACCTCAGACACACCACCTACCATCACTTCACCTACAACCACTACCACCATTCCACCCACCACCACTACCACCTCATACACCACTACCACACCCACTCCACCAGTTACCCACTTCCCATCCACCACCACTACAGCTCATCCACAGCCATCCACATCTATACCACCCCCAATTTTCTCTACATCCACTACCACCACCACCAGCCATGGAGGCGAGACTCTTCACAGGTCCCACTTGTTTTTGGATCCTCTTACCCTTCTGTCGGGTTGGGGGAGCAGCTGACTAACCTTAACCAGTTAATGCTAAAGCTGTTGGCAACGGATGAACAGCGAGCCTCTCAGCTTAATCAGCTGATGGAGCTTAATGTATCCCAAGCCTAGAGGATAGAGGCTCAGAGCCAACAGATTAAGGAGTTGCATGAGAAACATGCCTCATCCATTCAGAGGATTGAGGCTCAGAGCCAAGAGATCACAGAGCTGAGAGAGATGCATACATCCTCACTATAGAGGATACAGGATTTAGAGGCCCAGAACAAGAAGCTTATGCTGACATTGAAGGGATCCAAAGATGAGCCTCTAAAGATCCGAGAGGGTGATGGAGATGATGGAGATGATGATGACAATGATGATGATGAGGATGCTGATGATGATGATCATGGTGATGATACAGAGGGAGGTGATGATGCAGGTGATGATGATGATGAAGGAGAAGGAGATGCTTCTGCTACAAGTGCCATATCAACAAGTGAAAGGCGGAAAAGAGAGCTCAAGACAAAGGTGCCTCTACTTCAGCCCCATCAGCAAAGGAGCACATGATTCAATACAAGGGTAATGCATAGTTGTTTATGTTATTTAAAATCATGTGTACTTGAATATTGTATCAAATTAATGTAATTAATGTTTATATTTGTTATTGATGTTTACTGCTTTGATTGTTGACTAATGGTTGATGTGTTACATGTTTTAAATCAAGCAGATCCAAATTTTCAAGGAGATGAATATGATGTTGCTCCCCTCCAACATATCAAGACTCAACTCATAATGATTCTTGATCTGCAGGGATAGTCAGGAGATCGGTGAACTACACTCCTGAAGAAGGAGAGATAATTCATGATCTCACCGACGAGCAACTTGCTGAAATGTTCCAACTCAATCCTGATGAGATCATGAAAGATGCTCCTACAGTCCATGAGGAAAGTGACAACGAGCTCCCAATCTGGGTAATGTCGTTCCTAATCTGGGTAATTTCGTTCCCAATCTGGGTGACACTCTTATCAATGAAACTTTTGAGACTCTGGGTAACATGGAACAAGAGTCTAAAAAGAAAAAAAGACAAGACCCAAGCCTCAGAAGTCGATGTAAATATTAGAAAGGCTGAATAGGCTGCATGCTTTGAAGAGATAAGAGCCCAACGCAGTGCTCTAACGTCAACTATCTACACCAAGCCTTACAAAGTGAAGAAACATCATAAGGTGTCGGGCAAAATCATCGCGTGGGCACATTTTGAAGATCTTAATGTTTATGCAGTTAAACGTGAGAAGGGGATTGAGTACTTCAGGTTCCCACACGATCTGAAGACTCTTCCTGGTTTTGAGCTTAACCAGTTAGCAAAGTTGAAATTGCTATACGCTGTCCCACGTAAAATGTCAGGCTGGTTTAAAGCAGCTCTAAAGAGAGAGTACCACACCAGATGGGTCAACTTCAAACCTCAACAACCAACGAGGTATATCATATGGTCTGAGGTTGATGCCATAACTGGAAAACCGAAAATAGTGCTGAAGTGGAGTCCTCTGCGCATAATGTCTAAGATCCCTCTACGGGAAATGCCACAAGACTTCACTCCACACTTCAAATGGTGGTACTATGATTGGAGAATAGGAGAGGCAGTCATAGTGTGAACAAGAATGGTGTTATGGAAACCATCAGGGTGTTTGACCTGATGTGGCTTACTAACTTGTTTATCGATGATGTCTATACATTATACAAGTGGCCACTGTTCTATGACTCAAAAGATATTGTACAAGCTCTATAATTTCAGAACGTGATACGGCTCTGTTTTGATTTAGAGATACATGCAGGAGTCACAAGAAAGAGAAGTACAAGAAGTATGAGGAGCTTATAAAGGATGTAAGACATTAGATGAAACTAGGTCCAAGGGGGAGTTTGTAGATACATGTGTCCCTAGTTTCTGAACTTAATATAAAATGTCTTTATTGTCTTACTCATATGTAATTGAACGGGTACTTAATGAAATAAGATGTGTGGTTGTGCTTATAATGTTAAATATTTCATTGCTTGGTATGTAATAACGCTTATTGAACTAATTATATAGGTTTGTGGTTGTTTGCATAGATCTTATTAAATAATAATGAGAAATATGTTAAACTTAATCATGTGAAGTTTTCATACGATTGGCCCATGCTAATGGACCACATGCATGAACAACTTCATGGTAATGAACCAGTTGTACGAATGAACCAGGAGACTGGATCAGTCGCATGATTGTAACATGAGATTGGCTCAGTCGCACGACTGAACACTCAGTCGTGCGAATGGATCAACCGCATGACTCAATCGCATGACTAAACCATGCTAATGGTCCAGTTGCACGATTGATAAACCCTAACCTATAAATACCACTTATTTGTGGAAAAACAAGAGACTTTGAATAATTCGATACCTACACGTACCCTAGCCGTCCAGAGACCTCTAGCAACATGTTCCAACTTCAAAGATCGCAGAAGATCAATTACTAATCGTTCTTAACGTTTAGATTCAATTTTTAATTTATTCTACGTGCGTTCTCACTGATTGGATCGCCAATCAAATAGGATTCCGCATTATTTGATTCGGTATACGCGTAAATCTGTTAGTATTCATCCAGTACACGATCCTAACACTAGTGAAACTCATGATCGGTTTTTGTATTGGAATAGATAAGAATATCATCGATGAACACGATCACGAATTTGTCCAAGTACGGTTTACATACTCGATTCATGAGATTCATGAACATAGCAAGTGCATTAGTTAAACCAAAAGGCATAACCATGAACTCCTAATGTCCATATCGAGTACGGAAAGTGGTTTTTGGAATCTCATCATTGTGAACACGTAATTGATGGTATCCATAACATAGATCGATCTTCGAGAATTGTGTAGCTCCTTAAAGTTGATTGAAGAGATCATCGATTCAAGGAAGAAGATGTTGTTTCTTGATGGTGAGCTTGTTGAGTTCCTGGTAGTCGATACACATATGGAAAGAACCATCTTTCTTCTTCACAAATAACATAGGTGCACCCCATGGTGAAGAGCTGGGACGAATGAAACCCTTATCGGTCAACTCTTGTAGTTGGCTAGCTAGTTCTTGCATTTAAGACAGTGCAAGACGATAAGGTGACTTAGCCACAAGATTTGCACCAGGGATCAAGTCGATTTTGAACTCAACTTCTCGTATGGGAGGTATCCTACTAAGATCCTCGGGAAACACCTCGGGAAAATCTCGCACAACAGTAATATCCTTCGGTTCGTTACCCTTGGCTTTCGTGTTAACTACATAAGCCATGAAAGCTACATAGTTTTTACATAAGCACTTTCGAGCCTTGATGCAAGACATAAGTTTAAGTCTTTGAGATGATTTCTCCCCAAAGACTTTCAAAGTATCACCCGATGGCAAAGGAATCCGAATGCATTTCTCGAAGCATAAAATTTCCGCGTGTTTCTTGGCTAACCAATCCATATAAATAATAACGTCAAAGCTTCCTAGTTGCATAGGAATAAGGTCGATAAGGAAGTCGTGCTCATTAAGACTCAAGGTACAATCACGTATTACGACGTCAAGGATAATCAATTTTCCATCGGCGACTTCGACCATAAGGATCTTTCTAGATTAACACGCGGCTTAGAGAGAATAGGCTCGAACTCCAAAGACATGAAATTCTTATTCGCACCCGAATCAAATAGTATAGAAACATAATGACTATTGACAAGATACATACCATTCACCACGGCGTTGTTGGCTTGAGCTAGGTTGTCGTTGATGTTGAAGGCCCTCCCATAAGCCGGTGGCACAATTCCCGCATTGCAAGGACATTGTGGACGAATATGTCTAGATTCACCACAGTTGTAGTAGGCTCGATTGGCAAGCATCGCATTATTGTTCGGAACATGAAAGAAAGTAGCCACCAGATGCCCATACTTTCCACACAATGAGCAAACTCGGCATGGAGTGTTACTCGCGTGATGGTACTTGCAAGTATTGCAAATTGGGTGCGGTTCAGGATAAGCCCTCGCCATGGGGGCTTGATTTGCAACGACAGTTTGCCTTTAAGGGGCATTAGGTGTTGTCACCGCATAATTACGAGTCGGTGTGAACTTGCGCTTCTTGTTTTGAAAAGAGGACTCGGCCTTCACCTTCTTTCTAGCTTCGGATGTCACCTGTGCAACAATTTTGGCGTCTTTCACCGACAAAGTGGCAGTCCGAATATGGTTTTCAGTGAGCTGGGCATTGATAGTAATCGCTTCCTCCAAGGTTATGGGCCTACTACCCACCATAACATCTAGAATTTTAGGTGCCCCCCCTTAATAAACTTCTCGATGTTACAGAGCACGGTATCCACCATATGGGGTAGGAGCATGCTCAATTCATGATGTTAGGTGGAATAAGCCAAATGATTGCCACTGTCTTGCTTGAGGTTCCAGAACTCTTCCTCCAGCTTCCGCAATTCACTCCTTGGGCAAAACTTTTGGATCATTATGTCCTTAAATTCTTCCTAAGGTAATGCCAAGGCAACTTCAGCCCCCCAGTTCCTTTCCTCACTATTCAACCACATCAGTGCCCGTTGTTGAAAGACACTTGCAGCATAGGGGACCTTGAATTCATCAGGACACTCGCTGATAATAAACGTATTCTCCATACTCTCGAAGCACTCAAGAAGTCCAGTGGCTCCTTCTTTTCCACTAAAGCTAGTGGGTTTACACGAGTTGAAATGCTTAAATGTGCAGGTGGGATTATTCCCACCTTGGTTGTTGCTATTTTCTCCTTGACCATTTCCATTGTTACTGGAATTGGTCATCAAGGTGCTATTAAGTTCAGCGACCATGGTTGGGATGACGGCAACCATTTGTTCTGCAATCATGGTGGCTAGCTTACATGGTGACGAGACATGCTGGATATACAAAATGGGTTAGACACGGGAATGAGAATAACAAAGGATAGTAATTTAAACAAAACTAAGTCAAGAGTTGTAAGGCACACGGAATGGTTCCATTTGGTAACGCATTACCATTTGGAAACATCGACACGTCAAGGTAAATTGACCCATTTGCCTTAGAAACTTGTGTATGTTGACCATACTTTATTAATCATCCCAGAAATCCCCTGGTATGCATAACTAGTCCCGTAGGATTTATGCGAAATGCTTACCTTAGCCCAAAGACCTTTTGCTAGGAAATTCAGAATACAGGTGTTTATGTATCACACAATATTTCTTAGGTTCATAGATCAAAACCTTGATGAGATTTGTATAGATTAGACACAAAGTCTAAAGATTTAAACCAAAGATATAGAGCGTACGAACTAACGTGTCATCGAGAATAAGTTTAAGAAGTTTCATTCGTCAGGGAGAATTAAAGAATCAAGAATAAGTCTAGGGGAGACAAGCAACAATGTTTAAGCATTTACAAGGCAATCCTATGCTAAGGCATCAAGTTGCACATAAGAAGGCATAACATTATGTAGCATGAAAACAATATATATATTTACAAGAATATAGATATATTTTTATAAGGTTTATGCGTAAACTATAGTCTAGGTCAACTTTTCTAATAACCTAAATCACTATAGTTATGGGCTTTGATACCAATCTGTCACACCCCTACCATGACGGCGAAATCGTTGAGATGTGAGGGTTAAGATTGTTCACAACCACATAACACTATTATTTAATCCAAATATTATAATCATAAGTTTCAAAAGTAAATTTTAAACATAGGTCTTAAATATGAAAATAAACATAACGTAACATGAAATAATCAAGACAATTCATTTATTTAACTAGGTCCAATCCTAGATGTGAGTAAGCTTCAAGGAAGACATCAAACTTGTGTGTTTCCCGGAACATGTTGAAAATAAAAGGTCAACAAAATGTTGGTGAGATTTCCATAGTTTCCATACACACATATATAAAAGATGGCAATTCATATCATAAAAGATGGCAATTCATGTCATAAATGTTGAACAAATAATTATTTAGTGATTTAAACCATCATTTAAAGTCTATTTTATAAAAAAATAAACTAAGTATGTTATTTGTCAAAATATTTATAAATATTAAGATTATTTTATAAAATAAATTTACAGAAAATAATATAGTATCTCTAAAAATTAATAAGTTTATACATTGATTTTTTTATAAATTTAGAAAAAAAATCTGGATTTAATTTAAAGGCTAAAAAGTCTTAAACCAAAACATGAGGTTCCCCGGATTTGAACAAGGGACCTCGTGTTTAGGAGACATGCGTGTTACCAGCGAACCAAGGGTCGTGGCCATGTTAGGTCTCGACCCTTAATTTTTAAAACATACTTATCAAAGAATCCCCCAAATCCAATAAACCCTAGATTGTTTTTGGATCCAATTGAACCCCGATTCGATTCAATTACCAATTATGTTCATGGGGCTTTTATTCCCCATGTTAAAATGATCATGTAGATGTGTTTAATTACCCGGATGAAGATGATTCGAAGTCGAACACTACGAAGAACAAGCCGCGACAGAGACTTGATTCATTTGCGGGCAAACAACTATGAAAACCAAATTAAACTCGTATGAAGCTTCCGATAGTGATCTTGATGCAAAGCCCTCTATCAATTTCAGTTTAATTTGTTTAGAAAGTGGATTTCGATCGAGGTGCAGGTCATGATGAAATTGTTGTTTGGATTGATTTGTTCGTGTGTTTTCAGGAGAAATTGGAACTAGTAATCGATTGGAGATGAGTAAACGTTCGATTAGGTTGACTTAATTTGATCACCATTGAGCTTTAATGTTCGAACGGCTCTATGATTAAAGCCGTCGGTTATTCCTTCGATTAATCTTCGAAACCAATGTTTAAATGTGATTAATAAGTGCATTCAAGTTCGAAACTTGTTCTTGAAACGGTTGGAATCGTTTGGGATTCGGAATTCGAAGTAACTATGCGGTTTGGGGCTCGCCGGACCTCGTCTGGAGGTGGCCGGAGTGCCCGCCGGAATTGCGGGGAGAGAGAAAAAGGGTAGGAGGTTGAGTTTAATAATTTACACAATTGGTCCCAGTGGTTTGACTCTTAACATTTTATGCACAAACTTTACATTTAAAGTTTCTAACTTAACAATAAGGCCCTTAAACTTAATCAAACTTTAAGTTTTACATAATTTACCTTTTTAACTTGTATAATCGATTATTATTATTATTATTATTATTATTATTATTATATTATTATTATATATTATTATTATTATTATTATTATTATTATTATTATTACAATCATTATTATATTATTATTTATATTGTTATTGACGTTATTATTAGTGTATTATTATTTTAATTTTAATTTTTGTTATTATTATAATAATTATTATTTATTAATAGTTATATTATTAAATTTATATTAAAAATTAATGACAAACTAACAAATAATCATAAGTAACTTACAAGTTTTATAAAATGCATAAATAGTCCTTACAAGAACTTAACAAAGTTAACTTTTATTTAACGAAAACACCAGATGTTACAATAAGAAAAAGCTAATTAATTAACTTAATAAATAATTGGAGAGTGTTGTAGCATATATTGTCATATATGGTGTGTTCGTCGCTTGTCGAATAGTCTAGGCTTAATGTAATACACCTGATATGTTGTAAACACATGAAACTGGGTCATTCACAGGAGCATATGCGAATGAGACTCAGTCGTACGATTGAGTCATGCTAATGGACCAATCATGCGACTGAGAGATGCGATTGGGCCATTCGTAAGACTGAACAATAAGTATGGTGTAGTTGTATGATTGAACCATACGCATGGCCCAATCGTACGAATGGGCCCAGTCGCATCTGATATAGGTTGAGGCCTATAAATACCAGTTTCATTGTGTAGAGAAATTAAGGAGTTTGCCCGGGGCCTAGGGGCTGCCGGATGAGAGGGGAGATCATGCTCGATCTCCCCTTGCCAAGAGTCTTGATTCTTATGTCGTAACGAGCTTGTAATCATTAGGTTTTATCAATGAAACCATTTTATTATAGTTCGTGTTTATTGTTTGTCTCTTGGTTTTGGTTTTGTTTTTCTTCCGTCAAGAACACGCTCGGATGTCTACCGATCCAGCGGCTTAACAATTGGTATCAGAGCCGGTTACTGCTGGAATGATCTAACAATCATTCTAGCAACCCGAGCTCTTGATTTCTGGATCTATTTCAGGTTCTTTGACGTTAAACCCACTTTGTGTTCTTTGTGTTTTGCTTAAATCTTGTTACGTGTGTTATTTCTATGTTAAAATCGAACTCGAAAACACGTTCTTATCACCCTTGCGAATCTGGCGATGTCAGTTTTGTTTCGGTTCATGTAAAATTCATCAGATTAGGACTTTTGGCGGCCATGGCTGCTGCAGATCTGAAAATCTACGTGCAGACCCGTTCGTGCGACTGGACCATGCTAATGGACCATTCATGCGACTAGACCATGCTAATGGACCATTCGTATGACTAGACCATGCTAATGGACCATTCGTCTGACTGGACTATGCTAATGGACCATTCGTCCGACTGGACCATGCTAATGGACCATTTGTACGACTGGTCCATTCGTACGAATGGAATGCAACTGGACCAGTATTATGACTAGTCATGCTACTGGACCAGTCTTATGACTAGTCATGCTACTGGACCAGTCTTATGTCCAGTCATGCTACTAGACCAGTCATGCTACTGGACCAGTCTTATGACCAGTCTCACGAAGATATCATTCGTATTATCCAATCACACGATCGTGATAATTGTACTCCATGTCATACGAATGAACGATGTTCCAGACCAAAAAAACAAAAAAATAGGGTCTAGAACTACTGTTTGCATAGATTTGAGGATGAGCGAAGCACATTCACCTTGAGGTTCTTTTGTCAAATAAGTTCGATGGATACCCCATTATTCTCAGCATACCTAAAGTTTTGTTGAGTCATGGTTTCATCTGTTTTAAAGGTGAAATCTCAAACTGCTGCTTTAGGAGATCCTTCTTGTTCTCCTTAGCTTCAGTTGACTCATCATACAACAGCTTCAATGCTTCCCACAGCTGCTTGGCTATTTTTCACTTCTTGAAGCCTCTGTATATGGAGTTTGGAAGAGTAATTTGAAGGGTTGCCATGGCCTTTTGATCAATCTTTACTTTCTATTTGTCTTCATCAGAATAATCAGCCATAGCCTTTGGAATCATACCACCCCAGCAACAGTTGAAGAGGTGCTTGGTATGTAAGGTCCCGAGACAACAGATTCCCACATCCTGGAGTCTTGTGACTTAATAAAACCTTCTATTCTTTGGCACCAAGGGTCAAAGTCTTCAGGAGTTATCAGTAGGGACTTTGTCATGGTTCCAGTTTCCATATCAGCTTTAGTGATAGCTGCCATTTGAGATGTTAAGTATTTTGTGTGTGTGAGGGATCTTAAGATGGTGAGATCTTACAATCAAGAGCCAGGAATACTCTGATATCAATTGTAGGATCATTTAAAGGAGTTGCAACATAACACAATATGAGGATAGATATTTTAGAATACTTAACAGATCAAATAGGGAACTGATAACACAAGATTGACACTTAGAACACTAACAAATATAAGACAAAACAAGAATAGAAACAACACGAGTATTTTGGTTTTCAAGGATGTATATATTTCTCTCAAGTTCTTTTGCAAGTGTACAAGCATATGAAATAAGTTACAAAGAGCTGAGATACTTATAATACATCCTACAGCCGGCCATACTTTAAAGGCCAGCTGGATACATGATCTAGAAAACAACAAAATCAATGTAGAGTCAAAAGGCAGAATGCATTTTGACTAGTGACTATGACATGTAATAGCTCACATCCTAATATATTACAAAAAGGATAGAAATACATAAAGTAGAAAGTAAAGACTCGAGATCTTAATATACAGTTACTAGAAGCAAGGACCTTTTCACCAACTTGTGAAAGTTAGTGAGTCAACAGAGTTGCAGAGGAAAGATGGTCCAGCTTTATGGTAAAGTGCATAAGATAAAAGCAGGTATTCAAAAGTCTTCGGATGATAATTTGTCTTCAATTCTTGGCTTCGAAAGACTTTGTCCTTGAAGCTTTGGAAGACTTCACTTTAAGCTTCGGAAGATGTTGGTCTGGCTTCGAATGATTTCACACTTAGAATATATTCAAGGTAGAGTGTGAAACTTTTGAAACATTCTACTCATCACTTTTGTGCATGCATGTAGGATAGACTTTTAGATGAAATTGGATGTTTGAACGCATCAGCCTTATACAAAACCTTACACATAATTTTATGGTTTTCTTAGGATATTTAAATATATATATATATGTGTGTGTGCGTGTGTGTGTATAGATACATATATGTATATATACATATATATATATATATTATATATATATATATACATATATTCATATATGTATATATATACATATATTATATATATATATAAATGTATATATATATATATATATATATATGTATATATATGTATATATATACATATTTATATATATATATACATATTATATATATATATATATATGTATATATATACATATCTATACATATATTCATATATATATATGTATATGTATATATATACATATTTATATATATATATATATATATATGTATATATACATATATATATACATATATATACATATACATATACATATACATATACATATACATATAATATACATATACATATACATATAATATACATATATATATATACATATATATATATATTATATATATATATACATATACGTATATATATACATATACATATACATATACATATACTATATATACATATATATATATACATATTTATATATATATACATATACATATATATATACATATATATACATATAGAGATATACATATATAAATATATATAAATGAGAGGTGCCAAATTATATTTCAAGTAGTTCAACATTTCAAGTGGAATAACATTCAAAATTATGTTTTTAAACATTCTAAAAGTAAAACTTAGAAACATTTAATTTGTATTGGAATTTGGAATAGCTACTAAGTAGTTGTCAAATATACTTTTAATTTAGAATTCTTCAAGTGACATAGAAATGCAATTTTCAATAAAACTTGAATAACTGGTTTTCTCTAATCTATATTTCTAACAATTTGATTTGTTCAATCTAAAACGTTTTAGTTCGATATTGAATGGAGGAGAAGAAGAACGTAAGGGTTTAATGTATCAATTATCCACACAGGGAGTCGTAACGGCCGGAGGCTTTAATGGCGGTGCCTTGGTGACTATATATAACGCTGCAGGGCGAAGGGTGAGGGCGGGATGTTAAAGGGCGCGGATTAAAAAAGTATGTGAATTTCCAATTGTGATTGAAATTGTGTTTTGGAAGGGATTGGATGAATAAATAATGAAATTTAGATGCTCAAGTGTACTAAAAAAGGTTGTAGGAGATGGTGTAGATATAGTTCTATTGTTTGAAGTGGTGTTAATTGTTTGGCAAATTATGATTATCTAAGGATTTATATCTAAATAGCCCCTAAATGATCAAATTATCCATATCACTCTAGAACAACTCTTAAACCGATTATTTGATCACTGAAAATACATAATCAGATATACACTTTTAAAACTCAATGCAGACACCTCACCCCAGTGGTGTTAGTTGTCTGGCAAACGGTGATTAGTTAGGCCGATGTTGTATATCTATATATCTATATCTATATATCTATATCTATATATATATATATATGATATAGTTTACTAACTGTTTTTTATGATATCTTGAATCATAGGTTTCAATACTCAATCATCAATGGCATTGATTGAAGTCGGTTTCACTCCAATCCCCACTTATAACCTGTGAAGAACTCAATTCCATTGAAATTTCATTCTCAACATTGATCGGAACAATATTTTTATGGCACTCTTCCTCCATCTAATATCATGACCCTTCATGACTTTTACTGTAGTTGAGTCTTTACAAGATGTTGTTAAAAAATGCATCTGATTGATGCTATAAATGACAATGACAAAATCCCGAGTATAGGAATGCTATGATAGGTAATGCACTTGTTCTTCTAACTGCTCATTATATTATCATGCTAAATTTAGGGGATAAAGTATGTACAACACAACATAGTTATTTTATTATTGTTAAATTTAAGGCCATGTGTATATTAAAATTAATTTTATAGGTTAAATATCTTTACTGAAACCCAATTTTATGTTCTTGTGGTAGAGCTTTCCTTGGAACCTTCACTGGCAAGGACCTTAGTCGAGGCAAATAAGAATAATTATTTGACCCAAGCTCTAACTATGGTTGTTATGCTATAAGTTGAAGGTACATTGCTTCATGGCGAATCGAAGAAGGTATACTTCCAAGCATGTTACATAGATGTATTATATAGATGTTAATTTTGAAAAGTAGAAGTTACACAGTAATATAATTAACCTTCTGATAGAAGCTTGATAAATGCTATGAAAGTGAATCAATATGAGGTTATATATTGAATGAAGGATTCTTTACTTGTTGGTAATGTGAAACAAAAGTGAATTGAACACGATATACGTACCCTAGATACTTTGGTATTGTTTGCAAATTAGTAATTATGTTTTTTCATCATTTACGATACATGTTAAGATGCATATAGGGATGCAAAGTAGTCGAGCCAATTCGAGTCATTTAAATTAAAAGAGATCAATCATATACATGCTTATAGGTATTATTATATAAAAAAATAATCTATATAATCAAGTTTGTCTAGGTTCACGTGTGTAATCAATTAAGCTCAGTGTTTGAAGCCGAGCTCGTACTCAATTTTGGGCTTATCTATTAAACGACCCCTAATTTAAGCTCAAACTTGGCTTGTGGCTTGTTTAGCTTGTGCTCAGTTCAAGAATTAACGAGCGAAGCACTAACAGCTCACTTTGCTTCGCGTTGGTGTTTGAATCTTTCAGTGCGTGTGTGTGAGGATGGCCGGTGATAGATCATCCAAAGCTTCGTGTGGTTGTGGACGTGGTGCTGAACAACATGTCGGGTATTCCCACTAGTGTGTGTATATATATATACTAGTGGGAATACCCGCACGTTGTTGCGGGGTGTTCATGATAAGTCAACTTATATGACATTTTCATACAAGTTGACTTATCATGAACACCCCGCAACAATGTGCGGGTATTCCCACTAGTATATATATATATATTATATATATATATATACACACACTTCCCCCAAAACCTAAGCAACAATTCAGGTTAATATTCATCGATCCTCCAATGAAATATTCTTCTTAATAATCGATATATATGAATCTATCTTCATGTATTTGCATACATACTCATGCATATTGATTTCTTTGTTTCAGTTCTTACAAGAAAAGGATGGATTAATTGTAAAATCTACTCTAATTATATATTATATTACCAACGGTGAGTGTAACCCCCGGTAGAAATCATCTCATTCGGTCCATTTACATCCGACGGTTATGACAGTTTCAAGTAGGGGTTAGCAGTAAATCTTATTTTCTGGATTGCGCACCCACCGCTAACCTTATAAATACACATCGTCTACTTTCTTTCTTTCATCCAACTGCATCGCAAAGGATATGAGGTTTAGCTTCTAAAAGTGTTGCCTTCATTATCACTTCTACCTACACCAAGCCTTCGTCGCCATCGTACCCACACCTAAGAAAGATGGATTCTCCTGTTCCACAACACAGCACCGCAGCCATCATCTTATAAAATTAGTGTGATTATGTTTTTGACCATGTGCAAATTGTTGTTTCTTGTGTGCAGTGGACGGACAAGGAAGGATAGACTTGTAGAGCTTATGGTCAAGCTATTGGGTCCTGCTGAACACTAGAAGCCTACATACGATCTTGTCCTTTTGATCGGTTATGTATGTATTCATTTTTGTTATTACATTTGCTCATAGCATGCTGGTATTTTAATTCTTTTTAAATTCTTTTTTTCTCACCGCTACTTGTGCTTTTTGATGTCTTGCTATTGCAGCTATATGCTAAACAAAACAATGACGATAATCTCATGGTGGATGTAACCAAACTCTTAAAGAAAATGATATGCATATGCGTTTTCAACTTGGAAGGGGGAATTTTGATAAAACTAAAGTTAACGATGAGTGGGGTCAGGGGTGGGTAGATTAAATACTTGTCATTTTTGTTAATAGTTTACGGGACATGAAACACTTTTTCTATGTAAAGTTAATATTCTCTTCTCATAACTAATTATTGTGTGTGTATTTGCCTAAGTGATGCACTAGAAGAACTCAGACTATGCAGATGTTGTGCAAGATGAATTTGTGACTTGGTTTCAAGAATTTACAACTTTGTTTCTTCCCTTCTCATGTTTACTTACTTGTTGATGCTTAGTATTTGCCTACATTTTGGTTACTTGTTTGATGCTTAGTATATGTTTCATAAAACATAAAGTATGAATTTTTTGTATTTACACGGTAGAGTAGCATGTTGGGGGTGTAGGCGCCTTTGGTCCATTCACATTAATTTTTGAATTTCTTTGAGGTTTTCTTGTTAAGACAGATTGTAAGAATCGTTCATATAAAAACTAAAGAAACATTTTTTATTAATATAATCAATACAAATGAACATAAATAAATGATTACAATTCTTTTTTACAATTGTAAAGTTACAGAAATAGATGAACATTAATGGAAAAGATTAGGATCGTGTTTAACACAGACCCTTTAAAACAAATTCTGAGCCTCTCAGGACAACTCGTTTTGTTTTCCAGGGTATAACAGCCGAAGCAGTTTGTACTGTCGGGATTGATCTAGAATCCAAACTTGCTTGTAAAAGAGAAACCTAAGAGATGGAGGATGTTTAGAAAACATGTTTGTTGCAGGGTTTTCGAGTTGTGTTTGTGTGTGTTCCTACTGAGGCACCCTCGGTATTTATAATGGAATTTGAACTGTAACATCCACTCAACCATTAATCCGAAATCGTAACTACTCATTTAATTTGTCATTAACCGTCGTCGGTTTCGGTCAACCTGTAACGGAAACTATTACGAGTTGGAAGCATATGGACTCTGACCGCGCACCAAGGTCAGTCTCACCTGACCAGGACCAACCTTCAAAAATACCGAGGCGCCATCAAAGTGCCACATTGCGCCCACATACTCACATTGTTCGCATGAGCATGTGCAAGTGCGGGTTTCGCACCCTTCGTGAATACACTTAGTGTGAAACTTTAGGAAATAATATATTAGAATATAAACCATTTTATATTCTTTATTTCCTCCAATTTGAGAGAACTTCTCACACCATTAATTACTAATATCATTTAACATATTAATTTCCATTTAACACATTCATTTATTGACTAAATATTAATAACCATATTAACATTATCAATTAATTTTCAACAATTCCACACATCCAATGAAAATCAATTCTCCAAAAAATTCAGCACTCAAGTGTTGCCGGATAGGTAAGTCTTCCCTTTGAATCTTCCTTTGTGATGTATACTTAGTCTCCTAGCGCTATGTAGACACAATGTCTTTAAACGGACCCTGTTTTATGTAGATGACAATATACATTCACACAACACTTTTCCTGGTTTGATCAACCCCTCATTGGCGTGTCCTTTAATAGTTATGGAACACTTTCCTCATTTTGCAAGAGCTCTAGGATTTAAGCATCCCCACAAACCCATTCAAAACGACCCCACTTCTCTCTAACATAGGTGGTTCGATGAATCAATAAAAGCATCATAGTTATAGGTTATTCCCCACGAATCATCTAAACTTATATGCTTAATCTCACTTTGGTCACTTATTCGGGGTACTCCCCTAGAGTGAGTAGACAAGGAAGTTTGTGGCTCCTTTTTAGTTTTAGGTTATTCCCTTAAAGTGATGTTATTGGTCATATGAGTAAGTTGTCCTACTGAACCTAGATCTTGGGATCTTCAGTCAACTAGGTTAGGTTTCCTTTATAATCCCCTTTTCCATGGGCTTTAGTCCCATTCCTCTTGACAACTTATATACTAATTTTGTGCTTAAGCCTTTTGTTAACAGGTCTGCAATGTTATCTTTTAACTTGACATGGTCAATCGTGATAACACCCGTTGATATTAGCTGTCATATTATGTTATGTCTACGCCTGAGGTCCTTGAGTTGCCATTGTACATTGAGCTTTTAACTCTACCAATTACCGACTCACTATCACAATGTATGCAAATAGTCAATAACGGCTTTGGCCATCTTGGAATGTCTTCGATAAATTGACGTAGCCATTCAGCCTCTTCTCTGGCCTTATCCAAAGCGATAATTCACATTCCATTATGGATCTAGCTATAACTATTTGCTTGGAAGATCTCCAAGATATTGTTGGTCCACCAAATAAGAACACATAACCATTTGTTGATTCGGAATCTTTTATATCTAATATCTAGTTTGCATCATTGTACCCTTCAATCACGGTTGGATGACGGGTATAATGCAATCCATAGTCTCTTATGTATCTTATGTATCTAAGAACCCTCGTTATACTCTTCTAATGTTCTGAACTTGGATTACTAGTATATCTGCTTAGTCGGCTCATTGTGTATGCTAAGTCGGGTCTAGTACATGTGTAAGGATTAAATGTAAAGGTTGATGCAACTCAAACACTCAAAGTCTCTTGCATGCATGCACAAATGCACTGAAGAAGAATGCTTCGGAAGTTTCACACCAGCAATAGATATACTCTAAGTGTGAAATCTTCCGAAGCCAAGACCAATATTTTCCGAAGCCAAAGATGAAGTCTTCTAAAGCCAATACTAGAAGACAGATTTCTTCCGAAGACTTTTAGTACATGCTTTATCTGATGTACTTTACATAAAGCTGGACCCCTTTCCGCTGCAACTCTGTAAAGTCACTAACTTACATAAGTTGGTCAAAAGGTCCATGCTTTTAGTAACTGTACATTGAGGTCTTGAGTTTGTAACTTTTTGCTTCATGTACTTTATCTTTTTTGTATATATTAGGATGTGAGCTATGGCATGTCATAGTCACTAGTCAAAAGGCAATCTGCCTTTTGACTCTACAATTGATTTTGTTTGTGTCTAGTCAATTGTCTCCGACTGTGTGACATCCGTCACTACCAAGTCCGTCAATTAACTCGGAATCCGTTAATTCTCTTTTCACGCATTTATTATTTTGCGTAATTAAAAAAAATTTCGAACCGAATCTCGTCGTACCTCCCTTCGTGCCAACCGTAATATTTGATGACGCTAGTAATATAGAATTTATTTTGTCTTTATTTTTATTTTCATAAATATTGTTAATATTATTATTAATAATATTATTATTATTATAATTAAGTCTGGGGTTTAAATTGTAATTTAACTAAACTTGAGGGATTAATTAATTCAAAGTATAAGGTCCTAAGTGTAAATAATTATATCTATATAAAAACTTGTTTTGGTCAACCCTAGCACCTTTCCGTCGCCGTGATCTTGCCGAGACATCGTCTCTTGCGCCCACCACCGATTTAGCCTCGTTTCACCACCATTAGCCACCGCCAGTTGCCGCCGCTTCACCATTTAGTCGTTTCGCAGGTAACCGATCATCATGAATCTCGTTTCGTCTCGTTTCGTCTCGTTTCGTTTCGTTTCGTTTCGGTTTGTCGTTTCGGTTCAGTTGTTCGGTTTGATTCGTGTGATCTCTTATGTGTGTATATATTCGTACATATCTTGCGCCGTGTGTCGGTTAGCGAATAGAACCAAACACAGCAGCCTTCGGCTGTTGTGTGCGCATCGGTTGTGTATGTATATATCGTATATATATGAGTGTGTGTGCGGTTATATATGTAGGTAAGCGAAGGAATGTATATGTGTGCGTAAAGTGTGTGTATGTGGACATGGTGTGTGCATATATACACGACAGTGACTGCATATATATACATGTTGTGTGTGCGATGGTATATGTATGTATGCCTATATGTTGATCGGTATGTGTATGCAGTCGTGTATATGTGCATATATATGTTATATGTATGTATAATGTGTGTGTATGTGTATGTGCAGTGTGTGTGTGTATGCGATGTGTGTGTGTGGATGTGTAGTGTGTGTATGCATTGTGTGGGGGTGTGTGTGTTCAGTGTGTGCGGATGTGTGCGTTGCTTTAGTGTGTGTGTGTGTATGTGTGCGTTTAGTGTGTGCAGGTGTGTGTGTTGCTTTAGTGTGTGTGTGTGTGTGTATGTGTGTGTGAATGTGTTCCATGGAGTGAAATTGTGTGTGTTTTTGTGTTGTGTGTGTATGTATAAATCGTGAGTGTGTGTATGTGTTCGACAATGTATGTGTTCGACGGTGTATGTGTGTGTGTGTGTGTTTAGGTGTGTGTTTGGTGTGTGCGTGAATCAAGTATGTGATCGGGCGTGTGTGTGTTTAATATATGAATGTGAGCGTGTGTATTTAAACACGAGTTGTAGTGTGGATTATGTGAGTTTAAGGGTATGTGTCTCTCATATGGTGTGTATGTGTGTGTGTGGAGTGTGTGTGTCGGGTATGTGTGTTGAGTGTGTTTTGTTAGTGTGTGTGCCTCCATGTGCGTATGTTTTGTTTATATAGTGTGGGTTATATTATTATTATTATTTATTATTATTATTATTATTATTATTATTATTATATTATTATTATTATTGATATTATTATTACTTTTATCATTATTGTTATTATTACTACTACTATTATTACCTAATATTATTATTTTTTTACTAATAGTGTGTTGGGTTGTATTAAATATATATTTTGTGTGCATGTCACGCGTCAAACCAGAACCGACCCGGAACCGATCGAACGACCTTCCTCTGTAGACTCGTCTTAAGATTTTATTGTAATTATTTATAGGTGCTTGATCGATCGTTACTCTCACTCATTGAAGTTTTCCATTCCTTTATATTCATCTTATTTCGAGGTGAGTTTCACGGCCCCGTTTTCATTTTAAATATTTATAAACTAGGGGGAAAAGTATGCTCACCCTTTTCATGTTGTGAATTTATTCAATACTTTTGGGACTGTCGTGTTTACTATTTTGTATGTAATTATCTAGTACATGCATGAGTTGTCTTTGTGGTTCTGTATTCACAACTATTTAACTCCGGTGTTGGAGCCGACGGACAGATATTGATAGTACTATTGGGTTGACACCCCCACCCTTGTTTGTTAGTATACTAGTTGGGACTGACAGTGGCCAGAAACGGGCCCTAGGGTGAATATGTTCCGACAAATTCTTTGTGTACGTCGTAGGTTTAGTTGTGATGCTCATGATTACATGTGATATTACTTGCCTATAACTGTATGCACTCATGTCCCACCAAACTTTTACACAACATCAAGTTTTGTTTATTATTTAAACCTGTGAACTCACTAACATTATGTTGACCATTTTGAGCATATCTTTTCAGGTAATAATCATTGAGGATCGCTAGGGAAGCTGGCCTTAGCGTTGACCCTAGATTTACATTATTTTGGACATTGGTTGTTTATGGCGTTTACTTTGTCATATACTTGTTATTCACATTTTGTCTACTTGCTCCCGGGTTGTGGGATTTATATTTCTTTTGACTTTTGGCTATGTTTGTCGTGGAATTGACTAACTACGACACAAGTCTCCATTTGTGTCCGGTGATGTCATGACACGTTGACTATTCATCATTTAATGCATCTCTAATAACTAACAATGTGTTATGACGATCCCGTCCGTTACATCCTCGTGTTTCCGCTATAAGCGGGGGTGTGACAGGCTGGCCTTCAAAGTATGGTCGGTTGTAGGATGTAGTATATGTATCTCAAGTACTTGTAACTTTCCATTATGCTTTGTAACATTTGTAATAGAACTTGAGAAAGCAATATACTGCAATCTTGAAAACCATCTCCTTGTGTATTTTTGCTATCTTGTTCTGTCTCATATTTACTTGTATTCTTAGTATTATTACAAGAGGTTAACCAGTTTCACTATTTGATCAGTTGAGTGTTCTTTACAACTCTCCTCAGTGTGTTGTTGTGTTGTAAGTGCATACCCTTCACCGGTCCTGCATTTGGAATCAGAGCATTCCAGGCTCTTCATATAAGATCTCACCATCTTAAGATCCCTCACACACATAAAATACTTAACTTATCAAATGGCAGCCATTTCCAAATTTGATATGAAAACTGGAACCATGACAAAGTCCCCACTGATCACTCTTGATGACTTTGATACCTGGTGCCAAAGAATGGAATGTTTCATCAGGTCTCTAGACTCAAAAATATGGGAGTCTGTTGAAAATGGACCTTACATACCAAGCACCTCTTCTGCTACTGGAGGTGGTATGATCCCTAAGGCTGTGGTTGACTACTTAAATGAAGATAGAAAGAGAGTAGAGATTGACTAGAAGGCCATGACAGCCCTTTAGACTGCTCTTCCAAACTCTGTATACAGAGGTTTTAAGAAATGCAAAACAACTAAGCAGTTGTGGGATGCAATGAAACTGATGTATGAGGATTCCTCTAAAGCTAAGGAGAACAAGAAGGATCTCCTGAAGTAGCAGTTTGAAAATTTCACATTTAAAGCAGGTGAAACCATGACTCAACAATACTTTAGGTATGTTGAGATTGTGGACACCCTAGTAGATGGTGGAGTTGCTCTTGAAAACAAAGATATTGTAAGGAAGTTCATGTCCTCACTTCCTAGGCGATAGACACACTACTGTGTGGTTATCAAGAGAACTAAGAACTTGAAAACTCTCACTCTAACAGAGTTGTATGGGATTCTCAGTGGTTACCAGATGGAGATGAACATGCAAGGTTCATCTGGCAACTCCAGCAATCAAATAGGTTCAACCCTTCATGTGGTTGAAAGGGATAGCATAAAACCCCAACATCATCTCATATGCTACCCTGACAACTCACAAAAGGGTCCGTTCATCACCTTCCCTGAGACACTAAGGGAGAACTAGACTCAACGAAGCCCATTCCAAGAGACAAGTTCTTCTCAGGCCTTTGTGTCTTCTGATGAAAGTTGTGGCAGCTTTCTTCTCACCCTTGAAGACCTAGACTGTATCCATTAAGATGATCTGGAGTACATGAAGATAGTCCAGCAGATGGCTCTTCTCACTCATAGAGCCAAGAAGTTCTATAAATGCACTGGAAGGAATTTCCCCAGCAATGTAGCCAGTGGCAAATTTGGACTGGATAAAACCAAAGTCAAGTGTTATAACTGTAACCTGATGGGTTACTATGCCAGGGAGTGCAAGGCACCAAGAAAAAATGGTGGCCAAGCACAATCCAAACCAAACTACACTAACAAAGCCACCCAGAATGAGAAGCCAAAGCAGCAAGCTGCAGTTGTTGTTGAAAAAAGAGGCTTTGACTAGAGCTTTCAGGTGGAAGATGCTTCTCCAAGCCAAGCACTGATGGCAGATCATGATGAAGCCAAGGTATTGGAACATCTCTGTACCCCTGAATCCATTGCTAAAGTAAACAGATACAGGTCCTACAACTTAGAAATAAGATCTGATCTGGAGTCCTTAAACATCTTAAAAGCTGATTTTAGAAAGACTGAAAGTAATTATAAACTAAAGATAAATTACTTAGAGAAAACCACTTCAGTTCTAAAACATAACCATAAAAATTATAGGACTCAGATCAAGGATCTCATAACTAAGCTGACTGAGTGCCAGGCTAAGCTTGTGATTAGCAAAGTCAGGGCAAAAAAGTGTGTTCTCGAAGAAGAGACCTTCAACAACATGATATCCTAATCCTTGCACAATAAGGTGTGCTATCAAAACAAGCAGGGACTGGGATCTAATGAGATAGCTCCTCCACACACAATCTTGTCTGTAAGATCATCCAGGTGTGAAACTTGTGAAGATTAGCTTCCTCTCAGAGAACCCTTGAGTGAAGAGGATGAAGAAGTGATAGTAAAGAATTCCTCTAAGAAGAGTGAAGATGAGGATTCTAAGAAGGGTCACTATCCTTCTGAAGAGAAGAAGAAAGTGATGACGAAGTCTATGAGGAAGAACTCGATCAGAAGAGCAAGAGAAAAGCTAGGAAGGCTCAAGAGATCAAGGCAACTTTTGATTCTAGGCAGAAAAAAGTTTTTATCTCTGCAGGGTTTGAAGTGGTGAAGACTGAAGACATCAACCTAAACTCTTCATCAAAGAGTTCTGGTTCATGCTCAAATCATCTCAATACCAAGAAGAAGGCTAATCTGTTGTGTACCACTGCTACACAGCCTTGACCATCCAACTATAAGAACAGTTCTCAGCCCAAAAGGATTGTCTCAGCATTTGCAAAGATGATGGTGGAGAAGGGATGTGATCAATATCAGTCTTGTTCTCAGCAGAAGGCTCTTGGGAAGAAGAAAATGGAATGCGTCTTGTGTGAAAGTACTTCTCATCTTGCTAAGGATTGTCTATACAATCCAAGAGCTACTCTTTATATGACCAAGAAAAAGACTTCCAAGAGTTCCAAGAAAATTTTAGCTTCAGAATAAAAAGTTTGTTTCCTTCGGAAGCTCCAAAACAAAAAAGAAGGTGAATGGAAAATTGCCTTGGGAAGCAAATAGTGATGAGTCCTTCCTATGGCATAAAAGAATGTGCCATGTAAACTTTAAGAACATGAATAAAGTGATTAAGAATGATTTGGTAACTGGAATGCCAAAGAAAGAGTTTACAAGTGATGATCATTATGTTGCATGCCTGAAAGGGAAGCAACATAACATAAGCCTAAGGAAAGAAACTCCATCACTACAACCCTACACTTGTTACATATGGATCTCTTTGGCCCCACCAGTGTAATGAGTCTAGGAAGGACCTCTTATTGTTTGGTGATCACATATGACTTTACAAGATTCACTTGGGTTTTCTTCCTTAGAATAAGGATAAGACTCCTGAGATTCTGAAGAATTTCATCTTAAATATTGAGAATCAATATGATCACAAGGTCAAAACCATAATATGTGATCAAGGAACTGAATTCAAGAACCAAATACTTCATACATTTTATGATAAAAAGGGTATTACGAGACAATACAGTGCTCCCAGGACTCCTCAGCAAAATGGTGTTGCTGAGAGAAGAAACAGGACACTGATTGAAGCTGTAAGAACCATGTTGTCTGACTCTAAGCTGCCCATCACCTTCTGGGCAGAGGCAGTCAACACTGCCTGCTATGTGCAGAACAGATTTTTAGTGGTTAAGACTCATGGCAAGACTCCTTATGAACTTTGGCACAAGAGGAAACCTTTCATTGGTTTTCTCAGGTCATTTGGATGTCCTTGTACCATCTTGAATATCAAATATCAAATTGCCAATTTGCTAAGAAATCAGATGATGGACGCTTTATTGGATACCTATTCCCAAGCTAAAGCTTATAGAGTACACAATCTCAAATTAGAATTATTGAGGACTCAGCCAATGTGACGTTCAATGAACACATACCCTATGTGGTAGGTTTTGGTCCTGATTGGCTATTTGATCTTGATTTAGTTACCAATTGTTTTAACAAATATTATGAGACTTTTTCAGATCTACAGAAATCTTAACTATAGGTGATCCTGACCCAAGATTTCTGCTAAGAAGACCTTCAAGTAACACATCTTCAGCTCCAATTGTAACTACTTCTGCAAATGAAGTCTCTATCAGCACTACAATGACAAATATAGGATGCCTTCAAATTCAAGCTCAAATACTCTACAACCAGATACACTTCAAATGTAGAAGAACATGTTGGTGGTGGTGACAGTGATCAGGAATTTCTTGATGCTGATAACCAGTCCATAGATGACAACATCAATGATGTCACGCACTCATTAGATCACGTTTCTCTTGATAAGTGTGCTGATGTGGTGGGAGAAACATCAATGCCAGATCTAAATTTCTCTAATTTAGATCTCCCTCAGAAACTTGTTGTGATCCCTCAGCTAAGGATCCACAAGTCTCATCCCACTACAAACATCAATGGAGATGTTGGCACAGGGGTAAGAACAAGAGGACAAACCCATGAAAAAAATGTTTGTATTCACTCTTGTTTCTTATCCCAGATAGAGCCAAAGAAAATTGATGAGGCTCTGAAGGATGGAAATTGGGTTGAAACTATGCAAGGAGTTGCTTCAATTCGACAGGCAGAAAGTTTGGAACCTTTGTCCTCTTCTCATGGAAAGACTAGTATTAGAACCAAATGGGTGTTTAGGAACAAGAAGGATGATAGAGGCATTGTCATCAAAAACAAAGCTAGACTAGTTGTTCAAGGACACACACAAGAAGAAGTTGACTACACTGATGTCTTTGCTCCTGTAGCAAGATTGAAGCTGTTCGGATATTCTTGGCATTTGTTGCATCAAGAACTTCAAGGTCTATCAACTTGATGTCAAGTGTGTTTTTCTTTATGGGGTGATCGATGAACAGGTGTATGTCAAACAACCATCTGGTTTTTGCAGATCCTGATCATCCTGATTATGTCTGCAAGCTTGACAAAGCTTTCTATGGGCTGCATTACGCACCAAGGAAGTGGTGAGCTCTATCTCAATACCTCTGCAAGCATGGATATAGAAGGGGTACTATAGATGGAACTCTCTTTCATCAAAGGACAGGAAATGACTTTAATGCTAGTTCAAGTATATATAAATGATATCATCTTTGTTCAACTAATCCAAGATCTGTAAAGACTTGAGAAGCTGATGAGGACAGATTTCAATGAGTGCCATGGGGACTCAATTCTTTCGTGAACAAGTGAAGCAAGTTGAAGTGGCATCTTCATTAGCCAGTAAAATTAGTTCGACATACTTAGAGTTCAACATGACTTATTGTAAATTGCTAAGAACAACCCATAGCAAGAAACACTCCCTTGGACCTGATCTTGAGGGCGAGTGTGTGGATGAACACCTTTATAGTGCTATGATTGGTCTCTTATGTATCTTATAGCTAGCAGCCGGATATCGTGTTTGCTACATGTATGTGTGCAAGATATCAGCCCAGCCTAAGATGTCTTACCTTACCACTGTCAAGAGGATTCAGATCCTCAAGGTGCTTCAACACTTGGTCTGCTGGTATCCTAAGAATCTGACTTCAATCTGTATGCTTATACAGAATAGTTTTATGGTTTGTTGTACATGACTGCCAAGTCCACATCTGGGGGAGTTAGTTTCATTGTTGGAAAGGTTGTCTCATGGCAATGCAAGAAAAAATCCTGTGTCTCTCTATCAACTGCTAAAGGCTATACATTGTTTTGTTGCAACTGTTGTGCCCTCAAGTGCTTTGGATTTAGAATTAGATGCTGACTATGGATTGTTAGGATCAGTGATCTACGTTTGATTGATTAGAGAGTATAGCAGCGGAATTCTAACAATGAATTAGCCAATTCACAAGAACAAAGAGATATTCAATGTAAGAACAAAAACGGTTATAGATAGAGAGAATTCTGCAGATATATTTCATTCAATATTCGCTTTCGTGGTAACGGAATGTCACAATTACAATTAGGTCGACACCTCTTATATAAGAGATGTGACGTCTGCTGATGTCACTTGATAGTGACATCTAACAGAATTTATCACAAACTACTGATAGTTAACACAACTACTGAAGATGTCAAACAGCTGACATCTTCTTACAAAAATGCTAAGTGTTAACTATTATTACAACTACTGAAAAGAAACTACTGAAACTATAACAACTGAAGAACATACTCTTCAGTTGTTTTACAAATACTGAAACAAAGAAAACTACTGAAAGGTAAACCATCACAACTACTGAAAGACCTCTTCAGCTGTTGTGACAACGTCTGATACTTTGGTCTTCAGCACTTGTGTCTTCAGACTTTGTCTTCAGCACTTGTGTCTTCAGACTTTGTCTTCAGCACTTGTGTCTTCAGACTTGTCTTCAGCACTTGTGTCTTCAGACTTTGTCTTCAGCACTTGTGTCTTCAGACTTTGTCTTCAGCACTTGTGTCTTCAGACTGTCTTCAGCACTTGTGTCTTCAACTTTGTCTTCAACTTTGTCTTCAGCACTTGTGTCTTCAGACTTTGTAATCAGCTGTTGTCTTCAGCTGTTGTGGTCTTCAGTAGTTGTTGTGACGTCTGTGGGACTTAAAGGTTTTTCTGATCCGGCTCATTGGTTCTTTTGGTCCAACAAACTCCCCCTGAACCAATGCAGCCAAAACCTTTAACTTTATTGAGGTCCCACTTATTGTTGGCAGAATGGTTGGTCTTTTTCCTTCTTGATCAGTTGAGAAGATGACCCATATAAGCACTGGCCTGGAAATGAGTCTCTGAAGATTTGGTTGGCAATGTATGGATGGGAGCTCTGTATTGGGGAATTGGACACTGAGCTGTTCCCCCATCCATGAGACTCACTTCCCATGTATAAGCCTGTAGGATTCTCTGGTGTATGCTCTGAGAAACATAATTTGTTCTTCCATGGTCAGGTTCTCGGCTTCACCATCAAACAATCCTTCTCGCCCATACAGCTCTGAGATGTACTTGGCCTGTTTACCATTTTTGAGCTCAACTGTTGTAATCTGTCTGTATGCAAACTCATCAGGATGAGTCCCTTCAAGTAACAGACTGAGCTCATTTTGTTTGAAGTTCTCAAGCCTCTTGTAGACTAACCCCTTTTTAATAATTCTGTTCTCTAACATCTTTTGGGGTGGTTGTTTAGTCTCATAGGCCTTCTTGAAGTCTTCTACAATCTCCCAGGGTGATACTACAAGGACCACTGTGATCTCTTCATCTACGATCCTTTTGACTTGGCCCTTGTATCTCGAAGGAATGTCTTTCTTTACAATCCTGTGAGCCACCCTAGGATCAGGCCATACTCTCACCTTTTCCTTCTGATATTGAAATGTGTTGGCAAGGGTGTACAACCTCAGAGCTTCTTTCTTCATACTTATATTGATGACGAAGCAGCATAAGTTTTGTCAATGCTTTTCAGCATTTCATCATCATGAAGCTTTTGCTGCTGTTCTTCTTCAATCTTTACTCTCACAGCTTCCATCTGTGAGGTGGGAGTGATGGGCATGGGTTTGGCTTTAGCCAATGTTAGGACTGCAGACAGAGGCAGCCTATCTTCTTCCACATCATCCTCTTCTTCTTCTTCTTCTAGCCTCAACACCCTTCTCTTCTTCTTCTTAGGTGCATCATCGGCTGTTGGTTTAGATGGTAAGGGAGTTGGTTTTGTGGGTTGTGGTTGTGGTTGTTTTGGAGAGGGAATGTTGACAGGCTGAGTTAGCATTTTGGAGGTGAGTGTTGCTTTTGAGTATTTGGCTAGCTCAGTCCTGCTCCCTGCTCCTGCTTCATTCAAAGCTTCAATAACAAGTCCCTTAGTATATGCTTCAGATAACAGATCTTGTGGTGATTGCCAAGATACTGTCCCTGGACCAAGCTTTGATTTCGATCATTGATCTTCCCAGATATTTTGCAATAAATCTAATCATGATCTCAAGCCTTTCTCTTCTAACACTTCATAACTTGCCCATCTATTCGTCGAATCTCAGATCAGTTTATCGGTGTCATGGCCTTGCCTAAACAGCTGATCAATGATGTTGTCCATTGATCTGCTGTGTTCGGCATCAGCCTCTTTTATCAGTAGCTCCAAGGCTTTCTCTTTTTCTTCTCTTCTCTTATCGGTCTCCACATTCAACTCCAACTCCTTTCCACTACTATCCTTCTGTTTCTTTCTCCTCTGTACTCTCTTCTTTTTTGCTTTCACTGACTTAATCTCCCCCTTTTTGGTTGCATTGGTTGCAAGGGGTTGATTGCCAGAAAGTTGTTTGCCCACAACCTCCTCTATCAATGGTTGTATTACTGAGGAAAGCCTCTCATCAATGGCTTTGATCACTATGTCAGTGATTATGGGTGTGATGAGAGGGAGGGAATTTTGAAGGATAGCAACTATTTGCTCAGGAGGGTTCTGTTCCTGAGAAATAGTGCCAGAAGCAGAGGCAGGTGGCTGAGTTGTTGGGAGTGGCTCAGTGTTTGGGAGACCTTCAGATGAAGGTGCCATCTGTGAGGTGGTAGAGGCAGATGGTCTTTGTTCCTTAGAAGTTTTGGCAAGCAGCTCTTTGAGTCTGCTCACCTCCTCTTCCAGGATGGTGTTTTGGGCGATTACATCGTAAAAGAAGCCCAGGTCATCATCAGTAGATACTGAATCACCTGACCTCCTGATAGGATCAGGATGAACATGCACTGAGTGTAGCTCAGTTGTAGCATGTGCCCCTTTGTCTTGGAACTGGGGACTTCCTGCCTCAGGACTTTGTCCGTCATCAGCAGTTGCCTCTGGTAAGGTCTTAGTAATGGTACCAACTACAACCTGATCATATGCTGAAGCAGGAGAAGTGGCAGCCTCACCAGAAGTTCCAATCTCCATTGCTACACTAGGAGAAGGAACATTGTAACCCCTATGCTGTGGGTTCTCAGCTGCACTTTGGTCCTCCCCCTCAATGGTAGAAGTGTTCCCAGTAGTAATGGTATCTGGGGAGGGGGTGAGGAGTGCAACTGAGTCAGCACTTGTGCAACAAGTAATGTAGGACTTTGGGGGGCGGTTGCATGGGGAGATGGGGTAAAAGCAGTGTGCACCTGGGGAGAATGGTGCTCTTCAATGGCAATCTCCTCAAATGAGGAAGATCCCAGATTGGTGGGTACCCCTTCTGTGGTTGCTGCAGGCTCCTTTTGAGAGGAATCCTGAGCGGCTGTGGCTGGGAGAGTCCTTATATCCACTAGGGGGTTATAACCAGTGGATATAGCCTGCGTTTGTGTTGCAGGGGCATCCTCAGGGGACTCATTTCCCTGAGTAGCCTTTTTGTTTTCTTTTTAGTGGGTTTGGTGGGGACTTTTGATTTGGAGGTGGTGGCTGTGGGTTCCAGCTGCGTGGGTTTGCGCAGCTTGGCAGCCATTTTGAGTGATTGGTCAGAGTTGTGCCGGGAGTATACTTCAGGCAATACAGCCATAGCAGGGACTCCCAGGCCAACAAGTCCCTCAGCTTGAAGCTGGTTTGCAATTATGGCCATTATGAACCGAGGATATAATATCCAACGGTTAGCAGTTTGTTTTTGAGCCATATCCTTGAGCTCTGAAAATAGTATTTCCGAAAAATTTAAAGGTTGTTGCTCAAGGATGGAGTACATTACCTGCTGCCACCTTGTAGACATTTGATCCCAAGAGGAAGTCTTAGGAGCCAAACAGACATTTACCATGTGAAATATGAGACGTTCAGCATCATGGAAATGTTTCTTCAGTATGGTGGAGGCACTAAGGTTTCCCTGATATCCATGGTGGGCAAAGGATAAATCAGTTGTGCCCTTGGATATCCAGCAGGAAAGTGGCATCATCCAGGTGTAGGGTTTGACGAAGTATATCGGGAGTGATGACCACTTGGTGGTTGTTGATGACCGACCGGAGAGACTCTGTGTTGTTCTCCCCAGTGGTGAGGGTGACGTTCATCCAAAACTGGTTAAGGGATTCGGCATGAAGGATTGGATTGAGAAGAAAGGCCGTTTTGTAGGGTGACTGGACCATAAGATCAATAGCATTATCGAACTTAGCCCAGAATGGCGATTTGGTGAGGTAAGCTACACAGTTGTGTCGCGGTTTGAGCTGCATGGACGCCATTATGAGAGAGAAGTTTTGGAGAGATGAACGTTAGGTTTGAAGAAGATGAGGCTCTGAAGGATTAGGTCGGATATTTATAGGGTACGGGTTAGAAAACGACTGAAGGGTTTGGTGTTAGTCATCAGTAGTTTTAAACGACTGTTGACATGGTATTACCCTTTCAGACGTTGAAACAGCTGAAGTCGTGGTTTTAGGCATCAGCAGTTATAAAACTACTGAAGACCATGGTTTTGACTTCAGATGATGAAACAACTGAAGACTTGGTATCAGTCATCAGTAGTTGTGAAACTACTGAAGACATTGTTTTTGTCAGCAGTTGTTGTAAACAGCTGAAGACTTGGTGTTAGTCTCAGTAGTTGTGAAACTACTGAAGACATGGTTTTGTCATCAGTTTTTGAAACAGCAGTTGTAGAAACAACTGAAGAGAATTACTCATCAGTATTTTTCGTCAATTCTTAGCTTTTCAGCTGTTTCATACTGTCCTCAACACTTACTCATCAGACTTTGCATCTGCTTTTCAGGTGTTTCATAGGACGTCAGTACTTATCTGTTTGTACTGATTTCAGTAGTTGTACTACATCAGTAGTTGTAACTACATCAGTGGTTTAGAACAGATAAAGTACTTCAGTACTTGTGAGGCATTTAGCCTTCAGTAGTTATAAAACTACTGAAGGTGAAAGAACTCATCAGTACTTATATGTGACATGGTTACCAATGATCACCAGTACTTATTACTGAAATCATCAGTAGTTGTCACTTATTCTAGCTGCAGCATACCAAGCCTTAACACAAGGTTTTGGAAAGTAGAACTATCCAAAGGCTTAGTAAAAATATCTGCAAGCTCATCAGCACTAGGCACAAACTTAGGATCAATCAGACCTTTTTCAAAACAATCCCGAATAAAGTGATGTCTGATCTCTATATGTTTGGTCCTAGAGTGCTGGACTGGATTTTTGACAATACACAGAGCTGAAGCACTATCCATTAATAATGGAGTCTTAGTCTCTGTAATGCCATAATCCAGAAGTTGGTTCTGAAGCCAGAGTACCTGAGAAGTGCAACTTGCAGCAGCAATGTACTCGGCTTCAGCAGTTGATGTAGCAACAGATGTTTGTTTCTTACTCTGCCAAGAAATCAAACAGTTGCCTAGGAATTGACAACCACCAGAAGTTGACTTTCTAGTTAACTTGCACCCTGCATAGTCACTATCTGAAAAAGCAACTAATTTGCAAGAGTGTCCAGTGGAATACCATAAACCTAGAGATTGTGTACCTTGCAAATATCTAAAGATTCTCTTGACTGCAATCAAATGAGACTCTTTAGGAGCAGCCTGAAATCTAGCACAAACACATGTAGCAAACATAATATCTGGTCTAGAAGCTGTTAAATACATCAAGGACCCAATCATACATCTGTAAAGTGTTTCATCAACAGCTTTACCTTTCTGATCTGCATCCAGTTGTGGTGTTGCACATGGGAGTAGAACAGGGCTTACAGTTTTGTAAATCAAACTTATTCAAAAGATCTTTTGTATATTTTGACTGATGAATAAATTCCATCAGCCTTTTGTTTAATTTGCAAGCCTAGAAAGAACTGTAATTCTCCCATTGCACTCATTTCAAACCTCTTTTTCATTAATGTTGTAAAATCATCACACAACTGGGGATCAGAGGATGCAAAAATGATATCATCAACATAAATCTGAACAAGTAGCTTATGCTGATCCACCTTCTTAATAAACAAAGTTTTATCAATGGAGCCTCTAGTGAAATTATTCTTAAGAAGAAAAGTGGAAAGTGTCTCATACCAGGCTCTAGGAGCTTGTTTCAACCCATAAAGAGCCTTATCAAGTTTATACACCCATTCAGGATGTTTATTATCCTCAAAACCTGGTGGTTGACACACATAAACTTCTTCCTTTATTTTACCATATAAAAAGCACTTTTGACATCCATTTGAAAAACTTTAAGATTGTGGAATGCAGCATAGGCTAAAAACAATCTGATTGCCTCTAGTCTGGCTACAGGGGCAAAGGTTTCATCATAGTCAATACCTTCTTCTTGTGAAAACCCTGTACAACCAGTCTAGCCTTGTTCTTAACAATAAGCCCATTTTCATCAGTTTTATTCCTAAACACCCATTTAGTGCCTATTGCACACTTACCTGGGGGAAGAGGAACCAGTTCCCACACTTGCTGTTTCTTGAACTGAAGTAGCTCAAGCTGCATGGCTTCAACCCATCCATTGTCTCTCAAAGCAACATGGTAGTTCTTTGGCTCTAGCTGACTGATGAAGAGAGCATAGAAGCAGAAGTTAGACAATTGACTTCTTGTTGAAACTCCAGCATTGATATCACCAATAATCTGAGACATTGGTGATTCTTCAGTTCTTGATAAACAATGAGATCTGTGCAAGTGTTTGTAGGACCTTCAGCAGCAGCAGATGTTGATGCAGACTCTTGAAACCAAGAATTAGATGGTAACTCAAAAGATGTAGAGGAATCAGAGATCTCATCAGCATTTGTTGTGGATGGAACTGCTGAAGCTACAGGAACATCAAATTTAGCAGACACAGGCAGTTGGTCACTAAACTTGAATAGGTGAGTATTGATATTATCATCATCATCAATACCACCAGGTGGAAGACATGCTGCAGAAGATGATTTATCCACATGATCTGCAACAGCTGGAGGTTGATAAGGAACATATTGCAGTATGTCCAAATCAAACAACTCCACAGGGTTTTGTGGAATCTTGTCCATAGGAGATTCATTAAACTTCACATGCAAAGTCTCTTCAACTATCTTTGTTCTGCAGTTGAAGACTCTGTATGCCTTGCAAGTAGATGAATAACCAACAAAATACCCTGCATCCACCTTAGGATCAAATTTTGGGAGTTGATCCTTTGTGTTGAGAATAAAACAGGGACACCCAAATGCTTTGAAAAATGAAATTAGAGGAGCCAAGTGATGGAGAACTTCATATGGAGTCTTCATCAACCTCTGATTTACTAAGGCTCTATTCTGCACATAGCAAGCTGTGTTAACAGCTTCAGCCCAAAAGGTCAGTGGCAAACCAGAGTCAGCCAGCATGGACCTTGCAGCTTCAATTAGGGTCCTGTTCTTCCTCTCCACTACTCCATTTTGTTCTGGAGTCCGTGGGATGCTAAACTGCCTTTTGATTCCCTTTGAAAGATAGAAGTCATCAAGTGTATGGTTTCTGAATTCAGTTCCATTGTCACTCCTAATACACTTGACTGGAAGGGAATACTGCTTCTCAACATACAACACAAAGTGAATAATCTTCTGAGCAACCTCATCCTTTGAATGTAGAAAGAAAGTCCATACAAATCTGGAGTAATCATCCACAATTACCAGACAGTATTTCTTCTTTGCCATGCTCATCACTCTCACAGGACCAAATAGATCCATATGCAGTAATTGCAAGCAGGCAGTGGACTTAGGCTCTTCAATAGGAGGGAATGAGACTTTGTGCTGTTTTCCTTTTAAACAAGCAGTGCAGGTTTCATCACAGTGGAACTCCTTTATTGGTAAGCCTCTGACTAAACTATTGTGAATCAGCTGATTCATGTTTTTGAAATTAACATGACCCAGCCTTCTGTGCCATAGTTTAGATTCTTGAGGAGAGGCTTTGGAAAATAGGCAAGGATGGCCTCTGAGATCTATTTTCTTGGAAAGATCTAAGGCATATACTCTACCTGTCCTGTTGGCTCTCAGGAGAGTGTGATCATCCAACACCTTATCAATCAAATGCAGAACTTTGGATGACAGAATCCTACAGTTCTGACTGGTGAAAAGAGCAACATGGCCTTTATCACACATTTGACTGACACTCAAGAGATTGTACTTGAGATTTTCCACATGATTAACATCATCAAACTTTATTTCTCCATTGGAGACAAAGCCGTTTCCAATGATGTAACCCCTAGCATCATTGCCAAAAGAAACAAACCCCTTCTTTCCTTGAGAGTAGTCATGAAGAAGAGAGCTGTTCCCAGTCATGTGCATAGATCCCCCACTGTCTACATACCAGATGCTACTTTGGCATGTTGAAGAACCCTGCAATTATAAACAATCAGTTAGTTTTGGAGACCCAAACCTTTTTGGTTTTGGGCCTGTTCTCATCAACAGATGGTAAACTAACAGGTTTGATGGAAACAACAGCCTGAGAGGAAGAAGATGGTGAAGAAGAGGAATCCTTTGGCTTGGACCTCCTTTTCTGTGGTTTCAACATAGGAACATCTAATTGGTTAACTCTTCCCAATAGATGTTGAACCATCATAACCAGCTGTGTCTGATTTTGTGATAAAGCTTTCAGCTCATCAGACACATTGGCATTGGAGTTTGATAAGTTCCTATGTTGCACCTTCTTCTTTTGAGCAATCTCAGCTGTTACCTGTTTAACCCCTTCCTTTTTGGATTTCTTTATGGACTTAAGGGTTACAGGATTTGATGTTGCTGATACAAATGTGGTCTCAAACTCAGTTTTCATTTTAACCATTTTCTCTTTAATTTCCTCTTTATGTTTGAGTTTGGATCCTCTTTTGTACCAACAATCATCTGTAAGATGATTGAACAAGCCACATACTTCACATGGTTTCTTCTTCATCTTATGTTGATCATCAACTAAAGAGGATGAAACTACTGAAGACTTGCTCTTCAGTGCTTTGAAAGCATTGTTTGCTTTCTTGACTTCCTCTTTAGTAGTCTTCAAACTCTTTCTACTAACAGTTTTCTTCTTTTCAGTATTGACAGTAGTTGGAGTTTGAACTTCAGGTGTTAAATCTTGCTCTCCAGTCCTTTCAGAATTAACTCCTGAGTTGATCAACTCTTTGATCATGTGAGTGTCAGCAGTGAACCATCAACATCAGCTGATAGGTTCTGAGAGGGCTTAGTGCTGACTTCTACTTCTGATGGTGCTGTATCAGAAAGTAGATCACATGATGAAATGGATTGGTTATTGCTCTCACCATCAGATTCTACCTCTGCTCTGGGAGTAAAATCTGTAGGTGGAGCAGTGTGATTGTAACCAATGCCAAACTTCACATTGGAAGCAGATTGCTTACTAAGAAGCATTTCAAAACCCTTGCAAGAATTTACCCATCGATCACACTCTACCTGGGTAGTGCAAGTGTATCCTTGAGATCTCTATACTTCTCTAGAAGTATCTCTTCCCTAGCCTTATCATCAGTTATTTGGCATTTAAGTTTGTAAATCTCATCATTCTTATCATTAAGCACAGACTCAAATTCAGCTTTGCTTTTGGAAATTATTTGTTCTAGCTCAATGTTCTTGTTGATTAAAGCTACATTTGCTTCTCTAATAGATGCAAATGCGGCTATGCATGTTCAGAACATAGTTTGGCTTTTGCCTCAGAGGATACCTGTGATACCTTTGGTGTAGAGGCATTAGAGGATGAAGTATCAGCAGAATCCAAAGCCATAAGAGCTAGATTTCCAAAGGGACTGTCACCACCATGTTGACCAGCACCAGTGAACAGTTGTTCATGACCAGACAAATCATCTGGTAAACTGCTCCAGTCAACAACTCCTGGGGTGAAGAAGCTGTGTTGTTGAGGTTGAATTTGTTGATGAGATTGGGAAGGTTGAGGTTCAGGCAATGCAGGTGATTGTTGTGAAATGGAGCTTGAACTGGATTAGACTGAGGCAAGTAATAGCAGGGAACAGGATATGACATTGGACCCTGGGGGACAAAGTATGCAGGAGATCTAGGTGTGAATGATGACCAGAACCCAGGATGTTGCCCTCTGTTTTGTGGACTAGTACTAGGAAAAGTCACAAAGGGTGCAGAAGAGTTAGATCCAGTTGATCTACACTCTCTTGCAAAGTGTCCCAGCCTTTGGCATTTGTGACACCTCAACTTACTCTTGTCAAAACAACTTTGGTTTTGCCAGAGAGTCCAGGAAATTTCCTGCCAGTTCTCTTGTAGAACTTCTGAGATCTGATATTAATCAATGCCATTTGGCTCAGAATATCCATCTCTTCTAGATCATCATCAGCTATTCCTTTCAAATCATCCATGATGAAGCATAGATTGTCACTATTACTGCCAGAATGACTCTCAATACCAACAAATGCATGATCAGAACTATTTGAAGAGAAATCAATATGCTCATCATAATTGCTTTCAGATGCAGCATATTCTGACTCATGACCAACCAAGGCAGTATTCCCTGGTACAAAGTCATCAGTGAGCTTTCCTGATGAGGACAGTTTCCTTTTCTGCTCTATCTCTCTTTCGAATGTAAGCAGTTTCCCATGAAGTTGGGTGAGAGATAGGCTATCCAGATTTGCACTGGAGCGTAGGACAATAGTGTATGTGTCCCATCTCTCAGGCAGTGATCTGAGGAACCTGTTATTCATCTGGCTGTTGGTGTATTCCTGTTTCACCATTTTCAGCTCAGAGATCAAGCAGGAAAAACGCTCAAACTGTTGAGTCAGTGTCTCACCCTTTCTATGAGAGAATGTCTCATATTGTTGGGCAAGGATTTCTCTGTTGTTTGCTAAGACCTCATCTGTGCCACCGAATTGTTCCTTCAGGGCATTCCAGAGATCATGAGCAGTTTCATGATGCATAAGCCCTGAATAGATTTCATTAGGCAGTGCCATGGCCAGAATTCCATGGGCTTTAGCATCAATCTCAAACAGTTTCCGATCTTCATCAGAGTATTGTTCCTTCTTCTTCGGAACCATTTGATTGGTTTCCGGATTGTTCACCATAGGCTTATGTGGTCCATGTACCACAGATGTCCAACAACCTGAACTGTTAACAGACAGGTGATGAAGCATTCTTCGCTGCCATATGTTATACTCGGTCCTAACCAGCATCGGGGGCTTGGTTGAGGAACCGTATTGTGAGGATCATTAGAAGGAGTAGTCATCTCAGATTCAATCAAATTCAATTAAGCTATAACAGATTTAGAACAAAACACAACAACCAATTGAACCAAGAGAGATCTCAAAATAAATGAACGAAAGCGTCAGAAATTCAATAATCTATAACCAGTTCTTGCAATATGCTAATTCAATCAAACATAGATATCAATTAGCAGTTTCAATGATCAATTGTTAGATCGATCAATGATTAACCCGCTCTGATACCACTTGTTAGGATCAGTGATCTACGTTTGATTGATTAGAGAGTATAGCAGCGGAATTCTAACAATGAATTAGCCAATTCACAAGAACAAGAGATATTCAATGTAAGAACAAAAACGGTTATAGATAGAGAGAATTCTGCAGATATATTTCATTCAATATTCGCTTTCGTGGTAACGGAATGTCACAATTACAATTAGGTCGACACCTCTTATATAAGAGATGTGACGTCTGCTGATGTCACTTGATAGTGACATCTAACAGAATTTATCACAAACTACTGATAGTTAACAACTACTGAAGATGTCAAACAGCTGACATCTTCTTACAAAAATGCTAAGTGTTAACTATTATTACAACTACTGAAAAGAAACTACTGAAACTATAACAACTGAAGAACATACTCTTCAGTTGTTTTACAAATACTGAAACAAAGAAAACTACTGAAAGGTAAACCATCACAACTACTGAAGAAGACCTCTTCAGCTGTTGTGACAACGTCTGATACTTTGGTCTTCAGCACTTGTGTCTTCAGACTTTGTCTTCAGCACTTGTGTCTTCAGACTTTGTCTTCAGCACTTGTGTCTTCAGACTTTGTCTTCAGCACTTGTGTCTTCAGACTTTGTCTTCAGCACTTGTGTCTTCAGACTTTGTCTTCAGCACTTGTGTCTTCACTTTGTCTTCAGCACTTGTGTCTTCAGACTTTGTCTTCAGCACTTGTGTCTCAGACTTGTCTCAACACTTGTTCTTCAGCTTTGATCATATTTGTCTTCAGCTGTTTTGGTCTTCAGTAGTTGTTGTGACGTCTGTGGACTTAAAGGTTTTTCTGATCGGCTCATTGGTTCTTTTGGTCCAACATGGTTAAATTCAAGAAAGACTCCCATTCACATAGCACACAACAGTTATCTCTATCACAGAGAATCCTGTTGCAACACTCAGGACAAAACACATCAATATCAGTATCTTTAAATTGGAGATAATTGAAAATGGATTAATTAACTAGTCAAAGTTCACACAAAGAAAAATATGCTGATCTTTTTACAAAGGCTTTGATGAACAAAGATTAAATATCTTATATCAGCTATTGGGATGAAACTTTGGTAGTTTTTCTAAAAACTAATATCTACCTTATTTCTGACAATCTATGTTCCTAAGTTTTCTAGTTCATCCACTTCCTAAGGTCTGTTTTTCTTTGATGAAAACCTTTCAGACTGCCTTAGATTTCCTGAAATTTTTGATCCTTTGAAAGATAGTGTTTACCTTTGGAGAAAATCTGCTTCAAAACAATAACTGTCTAAGTATTTAACCTTCGGAGAAATTTCAGAATAGCTTCCGAAGCTTACCACTTGTCTCGGGCACGTATATATTTCAGGACTATTTTCTCGAAGCAAATAACTCTCAGAAGCTTTTGTCTTCTGAACAGCATCCAAGTTTTAATTCTCTTGGAAGCAAATTTTTCACAACTCTTAGGAAATTCTTCCAAGTCATTAGCTTCGAAAGCTTTTCATTAAAACTTCCAAAGATAATTTACCTCGAAGCTTTTTGTTTTCCAGAAAACTACTTTTTGAACAAAACCAAACTACTTTTTCAGAGGTGGGACCGACATCCAGATTTCAAAGTTTATCCTCTTTCTTAACTTTGTCTTAAATCCTTTTCACAATAAACCCAACGGTTCCCCCTCTTCCTATCATCTTCATCTTTCTCCAAAACTAACCAACTTTCTCTCTGAAATTACTTTCGTTCATCTTTCTTCATCCTTAAGCTTTCTCATAATGGCCAACCTTAACCATAGAAATGAACCAAATTTCTCCATGCAATTACACATGCAACACAACTAAGTTACTCTGTTACACTCTGAGAAAGACCATATTTCTCAAGGTTTGCCGTTTCTTAGCTCTATCCAACTGCTTCACCTCCCTTACCATTGATCCTACACTATATGAGGCTCATCTGCTCAAATTTTGGAAGACCTGCCAAGAGGTCGTAATGGATGGAGAGAAGGCACTGTCTGCCACAGTGCAGGGGAGAACATCTTCATCACTTCGGCCATCATCATCATTCATCTTCAGCTGGATGATGAAGAAGGTGAGGTGCTCTTTCCCAAAGAAGCTGTAAATCACTCCTATGAGCAGATGGGCTACGAGGGAGATTCTCTGTAAAGACCTTCAGGAAAGGGAAGGTCTCATCCCAATTGAAATTTTTGCTCCATATGGTTATCCGCTTGTCAAACAAGCATAGAGGATGGGACCAATTCCCAAGGATCTCTCCCTCATTGTCCATGGGATGATTCAAGGAGTCAAGTTCAGGTACTCTCATTTGTTTTATACAAATTTGCTTACAAACTTGGACTCCTTAGAATACTACATGTTCCCTAGATATGTTCAATACATTCTTAACTGTGAACTGGGCTCACAGTTAAGGGGAACAAGTAATATTTTTAAATTGGGACAGATGAAGTCCGGCATCTTTAAAATCTGAGAAAGCCCATTGTTGGCTTCTTTGGGTAGAACAGCCCTTGTCCCAAAAATGTTAGAGCTCATTGCTCAAGGTGACAACCTAGCAGCACCACTTGTTGAACCCAACCTTCTACATCCCAACCACCACAACAGCCACAAATCACCCTCACCTACCAAAGAAAACACAAACGAACCCCTACTCAGACTATTCAGTCTGTGTAGGCCCCCATAAACTCACCCACACAGGAAGAAGTGGACACTAGAGCTCCTACTTCTCTTGAGGAGCAGACCACTCCCATTCCTTCAAAGATCAGTGCAGAGGTTCCTCATACTCAGCCTGATGAGCTCACAAGCCCAAATGCCTTAAGTCTTCATTTTGTGTATCAACACTCAAGTGAACAACCTTCAGGGACGGCTACCATCCCCAACCTTTGGACTTAAACCAACCCATTCCTAAACATGACTTCTATACTGATGAAGATTGGTTTGAGTGAGTATATGATTCTCTCATTCTCTCTTCTTCCACTACCAAAGAGAGATGAGTGCTCCTGAGTCTCCTACATCTAGCCATATCAGTCACCCATTACTGAGGTGGACACTTCTGAACCTGTTCAGGATGTCCATATGGAAGAGGCTCTCACTTTTGCAAGTGATTCCATCATTAAGACCTCAACCATGGCAACTCAGCCCATTAACACCTCAACTGAGGCTACCAGTGAGCAGAGGAAATCCAACAACCAAGAACCTAAAGCTAGTAATGAGAGAGAGGACTCTGGTCTAATCATCTCATCCCCCAATGATTCTTCTGATGAAGATGAGGGGAAATTGAACTAAAGGTAAAAAACTATCACAAACATGCACCTATTTAGTCTCCAAGGTTAGTCATCTTGAATCTCAAGTGACTACTTGCAAAACAAGGTCAATGATCAGCAACTTGAGATTTCTTGTCTCAAGGAAAAACTAGCTGGGAGACCTTTAAAAGGAGCTTAACTAGGAACCAAGAACTTGTGAGTGTGATTGACCTAACTCCTAGCTCACCTATGCAAGAGGATGATGCTACCAAAAAGGGGGGAAAGTCTTATATTTACGAACCTGGGAGTTCTTCAAAGAGTATGGATATTGATGACTCACCATCCTCACTTGCAATTGTGCATACTCAGCAACTTCCTCAAGTTTACATTGATGTGGACTCCATAGAGTCCTACCTTCATAGTCTATTTGAGGAAGGAATACCAAGGTCTATGTCATCTCCACCAACTTCAAATCACATTATTGGGTGGGGTATGATGAAAGCAGAAGAACCCTCATCATTCTTTGAGTTCAATGACAGCAAGAGGTCTTCAATTTTCAGACCTTGAACTTCTATGAAAATCTGGATCTAGTCAACATGCCACTTGTCAACCAAAGCCAATCAAGACAAGCTGACAAGCTGGCTCAAAGAATCCAAGACAAGATCACTGTAGAGTTCAGCTTCAAAAGAACTAAGGAAATCAGGTAATGTCATCGGTCAACTAGATGTTGAGGCAAACCTTAAGATTAGTTTTATAGGGGAAACATTGACTGAAGGCCTAGTGGCAGAACTAGAGAGCCTTGTCTCATCATCAACTGCTGCAGAGATTCATACCCTTTTTGAGACACCTGCTGGTGAAGGTGCATCTCAACCTCTCTCTGTCTAGAGCTTGGAAGCTACACCAAGCAATGAAAGCCAAAGCTTTCTCCACCCTGAGTCACAAAGGTCTGTGAGTGACAAAGGGAAAAGAAAGATAACTTCTGAGGAGATTGACGAGGAGGAGAGAGAGAGGAAAAGGAATCTAAAGAGAGAAAGTTCCTCTACTAGGTCTGCAAGACTCATGGAAACTGCTATTAGGACTGCCCCCAGGCTAAACACTCAGGATGATGAGTTGAGAGCAGTAAGGATCAACTACTTGCAGACCAGGAACTATGACATTGATAATGTCATTTCTCTCCCCTTAGAGGAATTAAATGAACTGGTTGACATGGAAGTGTCAAAGGAGAGAAAGGAGGCAGAAGATGCAGAGCTACTGATTCAAATCAAAGAAGAAAGAAGAAAGAAAAGATTGTACAAGCATGTGCCTACTTTCTCCTAGTTCAAGAAAGTCATGCACAAGAGGATGTGGTTCAACAAGAACCTCAGGTAGACAAAGAAGAAGATAGGTTCAAAATGATCAACTACCTGAGTGCCATAAGGCCTCTATCAGGTTGATGCACTTCTTCCCTTATCCTATGACTATATTGAGTTGGAGTACATCAAACAAATTGAACTTGAGATAGTCAAGGAAAGAAAGATCACTAAAAGGAAACTAAGGGAAGAGGCTGCAAAGTCAAGAGCCATCATCCAGAAAAGTATGAAAAAGTCTACACATAGGCAAAGGATGATGAGCTTCTTAAAGCTATATGGATTCTCTAGAAGGAGACTTGGCCCTATGTCGATGTCCATTATGGATGAGTATATCATGGTAATCAAGCAGAAGATCAAGAGTGGAGAGCTAATAGACTTACACTCCCCTCCAAGTCAAGCTCCACCTGAAGTGGAGGTTAAGGTTGAACAACCTGAGACAACACAACCTGAACCTCCTGCTGAGACTCAGCAAGCTTCATCTTCTGATCCACAGCAAGGTCAAACTCCCTCTCCTTCTGAACCTATGAGGGAAGAAGATCCAGCTGAGAAAGACAAAGAAGAGCAATCAGGTGTTGCAGGCTAGTCTTCTCAGTTAAAAGGAACAAAAAGAAGGAAAAGGATGGCTTCAAATCCAAAGCCAAAGAATAAGAAAGAAGCATCCTTTTCAGAACCTCGGGATGAGTCAGAATATCCAGAGGATGCTCCATCATCTCCCATTCAAACAGCTCCTCTAGCTTTAGAAAGGCCCATCCTGTCCTAGACATACACCATAAATCCAGAAAGTGGCATGTCATCAGAGATCAAGGCATTGAGAATGTCGACACATGGCAAGACATGTTCAATCTGCCTCTGCATGATCTCTTTGACATGAGAAGACACTTTGAGAGTCTGAGTGATCCTAATCATCTCATGAAGAAAGGCATAGTCATCATCATAATGAGGACTGTTGATATATGAAGTCTTCAAAGTGTTTTGGTAGCATTAGCCTGGGGGGAGTTTGTAAGGATTAAATGTAAAGGCTGATGCAACTCAAACACTCAAAGTATCCTGTATGCATGCACAAATGCACTGAAGAAGAATGCTTCGGAAGTTTCACACACCAGCACAGAAATACTCTAAGTGTGAAATCTTTTGAAGCCAAGACCAATATCTTCCGAAGCCAAAGATGAAGACTTCCGAAGCTTCAGAGACAAAGTCTTCAGAAGCCAACACTAGAAGATAGATTTCTTCCGAAGACTTTTAATACATGCTTTATCTGATGTACTTTACATAAAGCTGGACCCCTTTCCACGACAACTCTGTAAAGTCACCAATTTACATAAGTTGGTGAAAAGGTCCATGTCTTTACTAACTTTACATTGAGGTCTTGAGTCTGTAACTTTCTACTTCATGTACTTTATCCTTTTTGTAATATATTAGGTAGTGAGCTATGGCATGTCATAGTCACTAGTCAAAAGGCAATCTTTTTTTTGACTCTACAATTGATTTTGTTTGTGTCTAGTCAATTGTATCCGGTTGGCCTTCAAAGTATGGCTAGCTGTAGGACGTAGTATATGTATCTCAAGTACTTGTAACTTTTCTTTATGCTTTGTAACATTTGTAATAGAACTTGAGAAAGCAATATACTTCAATCTTGAAAGCCAACTCCTTGTATGTTTTGCTATCTTGTTCTGTCTCATATTTCTTGTGTTCATAGTATCATTACAAAAGGTTAATAGTTTCATTATTTGATTAGTTAAGTGTTCTTAGCACTCTCCTCTTTGTATTGTTATGTTGTAAGTGCATACCCTTCACCGGTCACACCACACAAAATACTTCACTTATCAAATGGCAGCATTTCCAAATCTGATATGGAAACTGGAACCATGACAAAGTCCCCACTAATCACTCTTGATGACTTTGACACCTGGTGCTAAGAAGGGAAGGTTTCATCAGGTCTCTAGATTCAAAATTGTGGGAGTCTATTGAAAATGAACCTTACATACCAAGCACCTCTTCTGCTACTGGAGGTGGTATGATCCCTAAGGCTATGGCTGACTACTCAGATGAAGATAGAAAGAGAATAGAGATTGACCAGAAGGCCATGACAGCCCTTCAGACTGCTTTTCCAAACTCTATATACAGAGGTTTTGAGAAATGCAAAACAACTAAGCAGTTGCGGGATACATTGAAACTGATGTATGAGGGTTCCTCTGAAGCCTAGGAGAACAAGAAGAATCTCTTGATGCAACATTTTGAAAATTTCACCTTTAAAGCAGGTGAAACCATGACTCAACAATAGTTTAGGTATGTTGAGATTGTGGACACCCTAGTGGATGGTGGAGTTGCTCTTGAGAACAGAGATATTGTAAGGAAGTTCATGTCCACACTTCCTAGGCAATGGACATACTACTGTGTGGTTATCAAGATAACTAAGAGCCTAAAAACTCTCACTCTGACAGAGTTGTATGGGATTCTCAGTGGTTACCAGATGGAGATGAACATGCAAGGTTCATCTGGTAATTCCAGCAATCAAATGGGTTCAACCCTTCATGTGGTTGAAAGGGATAGCATAAAACCCCAACATCATCTCATATGCTACCCTGACAACTCAAAAAAGGGTCCGTTCATCACCTTCCCTGAGACACCAAGGGAGAACTACACTCAAGGAAGCCTATTCCAAGAGACAAGTTCTTCTCAGGCCTTTGTGTCTTCTGATGAAAGTTGTGGCAGCTTTCTTCTCACCCTTGAACCTAGACTATATCCATTTAGATGATCTGGAGTACATGAAGATAGTCCAGCAGATGGCTCTTCTCACACACAGAGCCAAAGAAGTTCTACAAGCGGATTGGAAGGAAGTTCCCTATTAATGCACCTAGTGGAAAGTTTGGACTGGATAAAAGCAAAATCAAGTGTTACAACTATAACTTGATGGGTCATTTTTCCAGGGAGTGCAAGGCACCATAACAAATGGTGGCCAAGCACAATCCAGACCAAACTATATTGACAAAGCCACCCAAAATGAGAACCTAAAGCAACATGTTGCAGTTGCTATTGAAGAAGGAGGCTTTAACTGGAGCTTTCAGGTGAGATGCTTCTTCAAACCAAGCACTGATGGCAGATCATGATGAAACCAAGGTATTAGAACATCTCTATACCCCTGAATCCATTGCTAAAATAAACAGATACAGGTCCTACAACTTAGAAATAAGATCTGATCTTGAGTCCTTAAACATCTTAAAAGCTGATCTTAGAAAGACTGAAAGTGATTATAAACTAAAGATAGATGACTTAGAGAAAACCATTTCAGTTCTAAAACATAAGCATAAAATTATAGGACTCAAATCAAAGATCTCATAACTAAGCTGACTAAGTGCCAGGCTGAGCATGTGATCAGCAAAGCAAGGGCAGAAAAGTGTGTTCTTGAAGAAGAGTTCTTCAAGAACATGATATCCTCATCCCTGCATAATAAGGTGGGCTATCAAAACAAGTAGGGACTAGGTTCTAATGAGATAGCTCCTCCACACACAATCTTGTATGTAAGATCACCCAGGTGTGAAACTTTTGAAGATGAGCTTCCTCTTATAGACCCCTTGAGTGAAGAGAATGAAGAAGTGATAGTGAAGAATTCCTCTGAGAAGAGTGAAGAGGAGGATTCTAAGAAGGATCACTATCCTTCCGAGGAGAAGAAGAAGACTGTGATGACCAAGTCTATGAGAAAGAACTTGATCAGAAAGAGCAGAGAAATGCTAGGAAGGCTCAAGAGATCAAGGCCACTTTTGATTCTACGCAGAAACAAGTTTTATCTCTACAGGGTTTGAAGTGGTGAAGACTAAAGACATCAACCTAAACTCTTCTTCAAATAGTTCTGGTCATGTTCAAATCATCTCAGCACCAAAAGAAGGCTGGTCTGTTATGTACCACTGCTACACAGCCTTGACCATCCAACTCCAAGAATAGTTCTCAGCCTAAAAGGATTGTCTCAACATCTGCAAAGATGATGGTGGAGAAAGGATGTGATCAAAATTAGTCTTGTTCTCGGCAGAAGGCTCTTGGAAGAAGAAAATAGAATGTGTCATGTGTGAAAGTACTTCTCATCTTGCTAAGGATTGTCCATACAATCCAAGAGGTACTCTTCATATGACTAGGAAAAAGACTTCCAAGAATTCCAAGAAAATTTCAGCTTCGGAAGGAAAGTCTATTTCCTTCGGAAGCTCCAAAACAAAGAAGAAAGCAAGTGGAAAATTGCCTTCGAAAGAAAATTTGATCTCGGAAGAAAGGAATACTTCCAAAGCACTGAAGTCTGCTGCAGTGTTTGCAGACTCTTCCAAGGTCCAGTCATCAAAACTTTTAAAGTCGCATAAGCTTCCGAAGTGTTGAAGGTCAAGTCCAAACTTACAAAGGTGGTGTGGAAGTCAAAGAAAGACCAAGTGATTGAATGTTCTCGATCAATAACAGTTCAAGATACTCAAAGCACAACTATAAGATCTATTACTGTTGCATTACCTTCTACTCTTTTTTAATGATCCCAAGACAAATAAGATATGGGTTTCCAAATGTAACTAAAAATTTTCTTTATGCAGGAACAGCTCAAAACACCAAGAATGTCTAGATCATTAACAGTGGCTGTTCCAGGCACATGACAGGCAATAGGTCACTACTCCAGAACTTTGAAAGGATTGATGGAGGTCCAGTTGCTTTTGGGGGAGATTAAAGTGTTACATTTTTGGAAGGGGCAAGGTCACAAATGGTAAGCTCAGCATTGAAAAGGTAAACTTTGTCAAAGAGCTTGGGTACAATCTTCTGAGTGTATCCCAATTTTGTGATCAGAGTCATAACATGCTCTTTACTGAGCATGAGAGCATTGTTCTCAAGCTCGGGGTGGACATTCCTCATGAGCATATTCTACTTAGAGCTCCCAGGAAAGAGAACATGTACAAGATGGAATTGCAAGAAACATCTCCCTCTGGAGAAGTTTCATGCTTTCTGTCTAAAGAAAATAGTGATAAGTCCTTCCTATGGCATAAAAGAATGTGCCATGTAAACTTTAAGAACATGAATAAAATGATTAAGAATGATTTGGTAACTGGAATGCCAAATAAAGAGTTTACAACTAATGATCAATGTGTTGCATGCCTGAAAGGGAATCAACATAAGGTATCTCATAAGCCTAAGGAAAGAAACTACATCACTACACCCCTATACTTGTTACATATGGATCTCTTTGGCCCCACCAGTGTAATGAGTTTAGGAAGGACCTCTTATTGTTTGATGATCACAGATGACTTTACAAGATTCACTTGGGTTTTTTTTTTCCTTAGAACTAAGGATGAGACTACTGAGATTCTGATGAATTTCATCTTAATAATTGAGAATCAATCTAATCACAAGGTCAAAACCATAAGATGTGACAAATGAACTGAATTCAAGAACCAAATCCTTGATACATTTTGTGATGAAAAGGGTATTACCAATACAGTGCTCCCAGGACTCCTTAGCAAAATGGTGTTGTTGAGAGGAGAAATAGAACATTGATTGAAGTTGCAAGAACCACGTTGTCTGAATCAAAGCTGCTCATCACATTATGCACGAAGCTGACTCCAGTACCTAGGGCAAGTACATTCACCATTCATCTTTTCTTTTCATTCCGGATCAATGCCATATGATATACCGCGAACATTGTGCACAAAGCTGGTTACTGGGCCTGAGGTCTATCATAAACCCCGAACCTTGTGCACGAAGCTGACTCCAGTACCTGGGGCAAGCGGCAAGGATCCCATACATATGGTCAATCACAAGGATTGGACCCCAGTGTGCATCCTTTTGGGGTAGCTAACCCGCACACAGTTGAGCTAACACCCTTCAATGGGTGTGGACCTCCATACATTTGCTTGCAAGACTTTTTACATTATTCATTCGTTAATGCATGCATTCATTCATCATGTTCCTCTTTCATTATCTTTCACTTTACGTTACATAATACTTCTGGTTCATTCATTAACATAACACTTAAAGCCATGGAAAGATAAACATTCATCATCATAGGAACATAACATACCATTCATACATCATCACACAGGGCATCATACATACATAACATACATCATGCATAGTCATGCAACATCATCATCATCATCATCATCAATAACATGCCCATCACACTATCTATGACCCCAAAAGTCAACTTATAGTCCCCTGGGAGTTTCCCAAGTCAAAGCCTACTTTACACATTTTCCCCAAAAATCAGAAAAATATTCTAAGTCCTAGGTGCATGGCACTATGCAGGCGCATGGACACTATTCAGGCGCATGGGGAACATTTAGGCGCATGGGCCACTTTCAGGCACATGGGTACTGTTCAGGCGCATGGGGACTTCTGGACGTCTGAACACTTAGTAAATTCCAGCCCAATCTAGGCGCATGGATACTATTTAGACGCATGAACACTTAGGCGCAGGGGCCACTTGGGCGCATGGGCACTATTGGGGCGCATGGCCCTACCCTTAGTCGTCCGACTAACATTTCTAGGCGTATGGGCCACTGTTTAGACGCATGGGCTGAACTTAAACATTTCCAAGGCAAATTTTGGGCGCATGAGCTACTGTTTAGGCGCATGGCTTACACTTAATTCTTTCTAAGGCACTTTCAGACGTATGAACACTTATCTAGGCGTATGAGCATTCTGTAATACATGTTTCTAGGATATTTTCAATCCTAATCATCAAACCCATCGGTTCTAAGCATAATGTGGCTATTCTAAACATGGATAACCTATAAACATCCAAGAACCAACATCCAACATGCACAATACATACGGGTATTCACATATAAACTTTGTAAAATCATTTTAATACACTTTCAGCCCCAAAGGTAGTTAAAACATGTAAAAAACCGGGGTCTAGAACTCACCTGGTGTAACTTGGGTGTTCTTCCTTTTAACCTGCTTGCAAAGAGTTCAAAACACCTAGAAACAACATCCAAAAACACACACACGAGCACAAACACAACCCATAAGCATAAAAACACATAACCGGGATAAAACCCGTCATAAACATGTAAAAACCACGAATTCTTACCTTGAATTCGTTCACTTCTTCTTCTTCTTCTTCTACAAGCCGAGAGTTTTTGCTCTCCTCTTGTCTTTCTCTCTCTCTAAAGCTGAAGAAGATGTTGATGTGAAGTGAGGGCGGGCGGCCATGCCCACCTTTACACCAACTTTTCAAAGATTTTTGTCCTTTTTACATTTTTAGTCCCTCCACTTGGATCTTATTGCCTTTCTTGCTTTTATTCTTCGTATCTTGACTTTTAAAAATAACCGGGTGTTACAAGTCCACCCCCTTTATATAGGTGTCGTCCCTGAAACCTGTTATTCCTCAAACAGACGAGGATAATGCTACCTCATCGCCTCCTCAGTCTCCCATATAGATTTGGATCCCTTCTTGTGCTTTCACTGTACATGCACAAGAGGAACCACTTTATTTCTTAGCCTCTTCTCTTTACGATCGATGATTGCCACTGGTTGCTCCACATAATTGAGCCTTTCATCAACTTCAATGTCCTCTAATGGAATAATCATGTCTTCGTCAACTAAGCACTTTCTCAAATGAGATACATGGAATGTCGGGTGAATTCCACTTAACTCACCTGGCAACTCTAATCTATAGGCCACCTCTCCTACTCGAGCAATGATTCGGAAAGGGCCTATATATCTTGGGCTCAACTTGCCCCGCTTCCTGAATCTGATAATACCCTTCCAAGGTGAGACCTTCAACATAACCTGGTCACCCACTTGGAATTCAATTGGTCTACGTCGGTTATCGGCATACGACTTTTGTCTATCTTTGGCTGCCTTCATGAAGGCTTTAATCTTTTAGAGCTTCTCAGTCATAGCCTCGATTACCTCGACACTTCCCAACTCTATTTGACCATATCACCCCAACATACGGGTGTTCTGCATCTCCTATCATATAACATCTCGTATGGTGGCATACCAATCCTGGCATGATAACTATTGTTGTACGAGAATTCAGCTAACGGTAAGTGGTCGTCCTAACTTCCACCAAAATTGGTTACACATGCCCGAAGCATGTCCTCCAATGTCTGAATGGTCCTTTCTGACTGACCATCAGTTTGGGGATGATAAGTCGTGCTAATATGTAACCTCATCCCCATGGCATCATGGAATTTCTTCCAGAATTTAGATGTAAACCGGGTGTCGCGATCAGACACGATAGACACTGGCACACCATGACGAGTTACAATCTCCTTGATGAACAAGTCAGCCAACCTCTCGGATGAATATGTCTCACAGATCGATAGGAAGTGAGCACTCTTCGTCAAGCGGTCAATAATTATCCATATGGCATCGTACCCCTTCGGAGTACGTGGCAGCTTCGTAATGATATCCATGGTGATGTGCTCCCACTTCCATTCCGGTATATCCAAAGGTTGGATCTTCCCATATGGCTTTTGATGTTCCGCCTTCACTTGCAAACAAGTAAGGCACTTGCTCACATACTCCACCACGTCACGCTTCATACCCAGCCACCAATAATCCTTCTTCATGTCTTGGTACATCTTTGTGGCACCGGATGGATAGAGTATCGAGTCTTGTGAGCTTCATCCATAATCTTCACTCGTAGATTCCGAAAACGAGGAATCCACACCCGTCCAAATCGAGTTTTAACACCAAGCGTGTTTTCACTCAATTCCCTAACCAGACCTCTCATTCTTTCAGAGTTTAGATGATCTTCTTTTAATGCCTCATCCTGAAACTCCTTGACTTGCTTCATTACATCAGAGGTCATGATTAGTTGGTATGCTTTCATCCGAATTGGCTCGGGCTTCTCCTTCCGGCTAAGAGCATCAGCCACCATGTTAGCTTTGCCCGGATGGTAATGGATCTCACAATCATAATCCTTTATGAGCTCCAACCATCGTCTCTGCCTCATATTCAGGTCCTTCTGCTCAAAGAAGTACTATAAGCTCTTATGGTTGGTGAAGATGGTGCACTTCGTTCCATACAGATAGTGCCTCCAAATCTTTAGTGCAAAGATCACAGCCGCTAGTTCCAAGTCATGAGTAGGGTAGTTGACCTCATGAACCTTCAGCTGTCAGGATGCGTAGGCTATAACTTTTCCTCTTTGCGTTAACACACACCCCAACCCCGAGTAAGAAGCGTCTGAATACACCACCAAATCTTCGCTTCCATCGGGTAACGACAAGACAGGAGCTTGAGTAACCTCGCCTTCAATTCCTCGAATGCCTTCTCCTGAGCCTAAACCCATACATACTTTACATCCTTCCGGTCAACTTAGTCAGTGGAGAAGCAATCTTAGAGAAGTCTTGGATAAATCTCCTATAGTAACCCGCCAACCCAAGAAACTACGAATCTCGGATGGCGTCTTTGGAGACTTCCATTGCATCACTGCCTCTACCTTAGCCGGGTCCACCATAATCCCATCAGGATTCACCACATGACCCAAGAACTGAACTTCGCGTAACCAAAACGCGCACTTGGAGAATTTTGCATACAACTTCTCCCTTCTTAACGTCTCTAGAACCTCCCGAATGTGACCGGCATGCTCAATCTCACTCTTTGAATAAATCAGGATATCATCAATAAACATAATCATCGATTTATCTAACATTGGCCGACACACTCGATTCATCAGATCCATAAAAGCAGCTGGCGCATTGGTCAATCCAAACGACATAACGAGGAACTCATAGTGATCATAGCACGTGCGAAAAGCTGTTTTAGGAATGTCCTGCTCCTTCACTTTCAGCTGATGGTAACCAGATCGAAGATCTATCCTCGAAAACCAACTGGCACCTTGGAGTTGATCAAACAGATCGTCCGTTCTGGGTAGGGGGTATCGGTTTTTTACTGTCAACTTGTTCAGCTCTCGGTAATCAATACACATCCTCATACTACCATCTTTCTTCTTCACAAATAATACTGGAGCTCCCCATGGAGAGATACTCGGTCTAATGAACCCATTATCCAGTAGTTCTTGCAACTGCTCCATTAACTCTTTCATCTCAGTCGGAGCCAACCGGTACGGTGCCTTGGCAACGGGTTGAGCACCGGGTATCAAGTCAATTTGGAACTCAACCTCGTGATCTGGTGGCACACCGGATAAGTCTTCCGGGAATACGTCCAGAAAGTCGCGCACCACTGGTACTTCGGATAATTGCGGTACCGACGCATCCACATCTTTTATGTATGCCAAGTAGGCACTACATCCGCGTCTCATGCACTTTCCTGCCACCGCCATCGAAATCACCCTCGGGATTGTCATGACGCAATCACCATAAACCATCACCTCATTTCCGTCAGGCGTTGTCAATCGGATCATCTTCTTGCGACACACGATGTTTGCCTCATAGGTTGCTAACCAGTCCATCCCTAGTACTACATCAAATCCACCCAGGGGTATCACGTGTAACCTAGCAGCAAACCTATGGCCTTCTAGTTCTATGGCACATTCCTTTATCACCTCAGTAATTCTAGTGGACTTACCAATAGCAATTTCTACATCGAATGGCTCACCAATACATCTACTCTTATTGGGAAACTTAGCACCAAAGGCAGCAAAAATGAAACTCCTACTAGCACAAGAATCAAACAACACAGATGCAAAAGTTTGGTTTACTAGAAACATACCTGACACCACGTCGGGATCTGTCCTAGCCTCCTCCTGAGTCATCGTGAAAGCTCGGGCACTTGCCTTCTGCCCTTCTCCTCCGGCCTTCTTCACCCCGGAACTCTCGGCCCTTTGCTTCTTACACTCCCTACTCATGTGACCACTTCCCCCACAGTTGAAACACTTCACACCTCCACAGTCTCTAGCCATATGACCAGGCTTCCCACACTTGAAACAAATATTCGACCCCCATCTACACTCGTCACCGTGCTCCTTCCCGCACTTGCCACACTTCTCCAACCCAGCACCAACTGTGACCACACGTCAGTCACCTACCCTCGCCACCTTATTATTTGGAGCGGCTCTACCACGTCCAAACCATTTCCCATTCCCGTTTCTCCCATCCCTACTCGTCTTCTTCTCCTCCACCACTACCACCTCACACTCATCATATAGTTTACCAGCCAAATCAACCACCGACCTAAAAGTGCTTGGCCGGGCGGCAATCATATGCCTACGGATATCCGCCGGCAGTCCCTGGATATATCTCTTAATCTTTCACGATAGTGGCGTCACCTGATCGGGCACCAGTCGTGCCATTTCATTGAAATTTGTGGTATACTCTTGGTGTGTCATAGTTCCCGCCTCCAGTTGCAGAAACTCTCTCTCGACCTTGTCCATTTCCCGGTGAGTACAAAACTCCTCGATCACCAACTTCTTCAACTCCGACCATCTCATTCTCCCGATCGCCCGACTACCCTCGGCTTGGACCATATTGTCCCACCAGCACAGAGCCGAGTCTACGAATGAGTGGGTAGCGAACTTAACCTGCTGGTCTTCCCGGCACTCACTGATATCAAGTACCGCCTCTATTTTCCTCACCCACCGGTGAGCAGTAGCGGCGGTGTCGTTTCCATCGAAAGTAGGGGGTTTGCATCTCATAAGTTGCAGCCTCGGGTCACCTCCGGCGCAGGCTCTTCTTCCTCATCCTCATCATCGGACGGAACCGTCTCAGTCTCGGGCTGTCTTCTTTCGCCCGTAGGTCCGCTCCTTTCCTTTCTCTCTCCCTCTCTAACTGCCTTTATCACTTTGGTCACCACAGATGGTAGGATCATCTGCATGACTTGGTGCACTTCTTCCACAGCCGCCTCCTTCACTAAGGCTCTCAGGTTAGCACTCTCATCTCCGCCCTCCGGATAAGGGGTTTCTGGTCCTTCATGAACCACTTTCTCGACTCTGGGTCTCCCCCTCTTGGGTCGCGGTTCAGCACTGTGACCTCCACCACGAGAGGCCTTCGAAGATCTACCACCAGCCATCTACTAACACACTGAAAGATTCAAACACCAACACGGTCATTCAAGGGAACAACTCCGTTTATGTCAAGTATGGTAAGTCCCTAATTACAATGGCCAGTTTTGATTAGCCACTTACTTTACTCTTCATACCCCGAGCATTACCTGTCCTGACTACATCAGTATTTAAATCTACATACAACACATAACCACATACCATGCGCACATAAACCAGTTAACATTACGAAAATACATGATGGCACGCAGCTACTCAGATTGGCATCCCATTCCCATTCCGTCCCATTCTCAGTTTAAGTTAAGGTTTATTTGAAAATTTACCTATTTCACTTAAACTTTGGCTCTGATACCAACTTGTAAGGCCCCGTTCCCGGTACGCTTACAGCTGGTGATTCATCGCACGTAAAACATATACTTTACATTTATTCATCAAAACATTGCAGCGGAAAAACATAAAACAAATGGCATTTCATTTCATTCTAAAAACTTTTGCAAAATAATGCATCGTATGTTGGTTACAAAATTACATTGTTGTATTACATCACAAAAGCCTTAATTAAAATGATGCCATCCAAAAGAGCTGAGTAGCCGCCTCGTGCCATCCTCAGCAACGTTTACCTGCCAACTGAAAACGTATAAAAGTCAGCGTCGCTGAGTGAGTTTTAGTTTTATGAAAAACATACATAAATCGTTATTTATTTCTTTACAGAGTCCATACTATACATTTCATTCGTTCGTGGTCATACAACATACGTACATATTGATAATATCATTATTATCTTCCATTACGTTCGTTAACCTTCGTTCATTCGTTACATCTTGTGACATGTACATTACCCCGAACATTGTGCACGAAGCTGGTTACTGGGCCTGAGGTCTTTCATAGACCCCGAACATTGTGCAAGAAGCTGACTCCAGTCCCTAGGGCAAGTACATTCACCGTTCATCTTTTCTTTTCATTCCAGATCAATGCCATATGCTATACCCCGAACATTGTGCACGAAGCTGGTTACTGGGCCTGAGGTCTATCATAGACCCCGAACATTGTGCACGAAGCTGACTCCAGTACCTGGGGCAAGCATGAGCTACTGTTTAGGCGCATGGCTTACACTTAATTCTTTCTAAGGCACTTTCAGATGTATGAACACTTATCTAGGCGTATGAGCATTCTGTAATACATGTTTCTAGGATATTTTCAATCCTAATCATCAAACCCATCGGTTCTAAGCATAATGTGGCTATTCTAAACATGGATAATCTATAAACATCCAAGAACCAACATCCAACATGCACAATACATACGGGTATTCACATATAAACTTTGTAAAATCATTTTAATACACTTTCAGCCCCAAGGTAGTTAAAACATGTAAAAAACGGGGTCTAGAACTCACCTGGTGCAACTTGGGTGTTCTTCCTTTTAACCCGCTTACAAAGAGTTCAAAACACCTAGAAACAACATCCAAAAACACACACACACGAGCACAAACACAACCCATAAGCATACAAACACATAACCGGGATAAAACCCGTCATAAACATGTAAAAACCACGAATTCTTACCTTGAATTCGTTCACTTCTTTCTTCTACAAGCCGAGAGTTTCTGCTCTCCTCTTGTCTTTCTCTCTCTCTAAAGCCGAAGAAGATGTAGATGTGAAGTGAGGGTGGGCGGCCATGCCCACCTTTACACCAACTTTTCAAAGATTTTTGTCCTTTTTACATTTTTAGTCCCTCCACTTGGACCTTATTGCCTTTCTTGCTTTTATTCTTCATATCTTGACTTTTAAAAATAACCGGGTTACATGCTAAGGCTTATAGAGTATACAATCTCAGAACTAGAATTGTTGAGGAGTCAGCCAATGTGACTTTCAATGAACACACACCCCGTGTCTAAAGCTGGTTCTGGTCCTGATTGGCTATTTGATCTTGACTTAATTACCAATGTTTTAACAAATCTTGTGAGACTATTTCAAGATCTGCAGAAATCTTACCTACAGGTGATCCTGACCAAAGATTTGAGCTACGAAGACCTTCATGTAACACATCTTCAGCTGCAGTTGTAACTACTTCTACAAATGAAGTTTCTATCAGCACCACAATGACGAATTCAGCTGATACATCTAGGATGCCTTCAAATTCAAGCTCAGAGGCTCTACAACTAGATAAAGACACTTCAAATGTAGAAGAACATGATGGTGGTGGTGACAGTGATCAAGAATTTCTTGATGCTGATAACCAGCCAATAGATGACAACATCAATGATGTCACACACTCATTGGATCAAGTTTCTCTTGATATATGTACTGATGAGGTGGGAGAAACATCAATGCCAGATCTAAATTTCTCTAATTTAGATCTCTCTTAGCAACTTGTTGTGATCCCTCAGCTAAGGATCTAAAAGTCTCATCTCACTATAAACATCATTAGAGATGTTGGCACAGGGGTAAGAACAAGGGACAAACCCATGAAGCAAATGTTTGTCTTCAATCTTGTTTCTTATCCCAGATAGAGCCAAAGAAATTTGATTAGGCTCTGAAAGATGAAAGTTGGGTTAAAGCTATGTAAGAGCAGCTACTTCAATTCAAAAGGCAGAAAGTTGGAACCTGTGTCCTCTTCCTCATGGGAAGACTACTATTGGAACCAAATGGGTGTTTAGGAACAAGAAGGATGATAGAGGCATTGTCATCAAAAACAAAGCTAGACTAGTTGTTTAAGAATACACACAAAAAGAAGGAATTGACTACACTGATATCATTGCTCGTATAGCAAGACTAGAAGCTGTTAGGATATTCTTGCCATTTGCTGCATCCAAGAACTTCAAGGTCTATCAACTTGATGTTAAATGTGCTTTTCTTTATAGGGTGATTGATAAAAAGGTGTATGTCAAACAACCACCTAGTTTTGCAGATCCTGATCATCCTGATTATGTCTGCAAGCTTGACAAAGCTTTTTATGGGCTACATCAGGCACCAAGAAAGTGGTATAAGACTCTATCTCAGTATCTCTGCATGCATGGATATAGAAGAGGTACTATAGATGGAACTCTTTTCATTAAAGGATAGGGAAATGACTTAATGCTAGCTCAAGTATATGTAGATGACATCATCTTTAGTTCAACTAATCCAAAGCTCTGCAAAGACTTTAAGAAACTGATGAAGGATAGATTTGAAGTGAGTGCTATGAGGGAACTCAATTTCTTTCTAGGAATTCAAGTGAAGCAAGTTGAAGATGACATCTTTATTAGTCAGTCAAAGTATATTCAAGAGATTCAACATAACTGATTGTAAGATTGTTAAGACACCCATAGCAAGAAACCACTTTCTTGGACCTGATCTTGAGGGGGAGTGTGTGGATGAACACCTTTACAGGGCTATGATTGGGTCTCTTATGTATCTTACGGATAGCAGGCCTGATATCATGTTTGCTACATGTATTTGTACAAGATATCAAACCAACCCTAAAATGTCTCACCTTATCACTGTCAAAAGCCTTCTAAGATACCTCAAAGGTGTTTCAACACTCGGTTTATTTATTAACTTTTACTCTAATAAATCTATATACATTTAATTAATTAACTACTAAATAATAAACATTTAATCTCCTTTTTATTAATTATTCCCCTAAATAATTAATCACCATTTTTAATTCGCGGTCGTTGAATCGTGACATGAAATAATTACACGTTGTTATTTTGTTGTCATCAATAAACGAACATTTAACATCCCATAATCAAAACTCTTGTCTCTTTGACTATCTCTAGACATGTGTTTATAATTATAAGGAGAAAGAAAAAAATAATATTGTCTTGATAACTAATGAATTTACCAGTGTCAACCCCTTAAAAAAAGATTTATAATTATAAGATTTCATATCCTGAAACGCTCAAGTTTATCGACTAAAAGTTAAGAGTTGATAACTACCGTAGAGAGCTACGACGAACTTGCGTTACGCTTTAGTGCTGTTGGATAAGACAAGCTAAAAACTACATATACCCACTTGCTCCATGGCCACCATAGATGAAAAGACTCCTCAACAACTCATTTATATAATAATAATAATAATAATAATAATAATAATAATAATAATAATAATAATAATAATAATAATAATAATAATAATAATAATAATAATAATAATAATAATAATAATAATAAATAATAATAATATAAAATAATAAGAATAATAATAAGAATAATAAGAATAATAATAAGAATAATAATAATAATAACAATAATAGTAATAATAATGATAATAATAATAATAATAATAATAATAATAATAATAATAATAATAATAGTAATAATAATAGTAATAATAATAGTAATAATAATAGTAATAATAATAGTAATATAATAATAATATAATAATAATTAGAATAATAATAACAATAATAATAAAAATAACAATAATAACAATAATAACAATAATAACAATAATAACAATAATAAAAATAACAACAATAACAACAATAACAACAATAACAACAATAACAACAATAACAATAAAAATAAAAATAATAATAATAATATATCTAAATATCCATTTCTACCTTTTATAATCCATTTAAAATAAAATAATATACCTTATGCTGGCAGCCTCCATTATTGTAAACATGCAGGTACTAAAATCTAGTTATCAATACATATTTTATTAATGGAAACAGATAAAACAATAACTTTTCTTTTAATAATGAAATACCAAAGAAAGCAATGTTAAGCAAAATACGCCATGATACTAAAAAACACAAAGTCTATCGTCGTATTTATTTAACACTTAGGAGTTATAAAATGATAGTTTTATATATCTTGTTAATTAACACATAAAATAATATAAACAAAATAATCTCTCATCGTATTAAAACATTACGTAGCTGGTGATAATTTATGGTATGATCAAATATGTAGTCGGAAACAGAAAGATAAATAATTAAACTTGTTGATTTACGAGAATACCGGGAAAATTCTTCTAACTATCGTTGATTTACAAAGAATACTGATAATCAAGGTTTACACTAACACAAACCGTGATAGGGAAAAAAACAGATTTTTTCATAAACTTCAATGATATTTCATCCATTCATTACAAGATATAAAGAAACAAAAACAAAATCGAATGTGCCACAAAACATAAACGGGTAAAAAACTGGGCCAAACGTCCAACAAAATGTAAAAATAAGACAAAAATTAAAATAACTCATAAAATAAGCCGTTTTTGGGCCGAAACGATGACCCAAACCGCCTATGGTGGTTTTCACAAACGTGCTCCTCGGTCCAACGGTCGTTTTGACTGGTCCCGGACCCAAAATGGAAGTCTCTTAGCCCAAGTTATGGTCATTTCAGTGAATCTCTTTTTGATAAGTGATCTTGGGCTTGCAAAAAAGTTATGACTTGCTCATCCACACTTGGGCACACACATCATTAATGATGTGAGCCCAAATGTGAATGAGCAAACCTTAGCTTTTTTGTAGGATCAAGATCGCTTATCAAAAGAGGTTTTATTAAAATGGTTATAACTTGGGCTAAAAGTCTTCGTTTTGATAAGCGATCTTGGATCTTCAAAAAAGCTAAGACTTGTTTATCTACACTTGGGCCAACATCAAAATACAGTTAAGATTTTTGTGTGTAATGTGTAACTTCATGACTCAGCTTGTAACTTTACTGTAAGCCATTTACGGCGTGCTTGAATCAAATAATAGGTTACACATACTATGGGTATTTCAATTGTGGTTGGACTATAGTTAAGTTTCTTATAAGAAAATAGGTACATGGATCATATTCAAATCAATTAGAGATGTTAATTGACGAATAATAGTAATTCCAGTCAAATACCTCGTACCCATACCCGGGTGGATTCCTGTTTATATAGTTTTTAGGTATCAGATATACCTAAAAATACTAATTGTGATTTGTATATTTTTTTTACTTAGTATTATAATGTTTATATAGTTTGATATTTTTTATATTTATAGCCATCTAAAACAACTTAAAATATCACGAGTCACACATATCATCAACCATGACATAAGTAAAAAATATTAACATGTTAATCACATAATAATATGAATCCCAGAAAAAGCTGTCACAACAGAAAGCAGTCACGTGGAGAAAATTGTTAAGGTGAAACTACTATTATATGAAATAAAAGCCCAAACGATATTTATTTAAATCGACTGTGAAATCTGCCAATTTCGTGGTATTCCGTTGTTTCGTATGTCAATATTTAAAATAAAATAGAAAAGTCCAAAAAGAAAGAAAGCACAATGACATTAATAGATTAGGCGTTGGGTATATTTGGGAATAAATTCCACTTGAGCAAGTGGCCAAGTGACATTTAAGAGCACATGTCACTAATCATAATAATTTAATTTAAAAACGAATTAAGATAAAAACAAAATCCACATCATATATCGAGCCCATGGGCAATGAATCTGCAATATTGGGTCCCACGTTCGTCTCCTGAGGCCTTCCTCTGTCTTTTTTGTTTTTTAAAAAGTTCTAAATCACGTATTTCTCACGCCTGTTTAGGCAGTGATTAAAAAAATTAAGTATTTTTCAAAATAAGTTCTTAAAATGTTTGTTTTATTCAAAAATTCTTAGAACGTCTCTTTTATAAAATCATCCTTTAAAATTTACCTAACGTACAAGACGCCCAAACTTACTATAGAGGTGCCCGAATCTTCAATACGCTTAAATATGTTGTATAGGTGCTTGACCGTACTATAGAGACGTCCAACCGTATATATATCTGTTTGACTTTTTGAGTTAAGATGCCCGACTCTATTATAAAAGCATCCAACCTGACAATATGATGTTTTACCTTTTTTATATAGGTGTCTAACTATACTTTAAAGAGATCTAACATTATAACAGGTGTTGAATCATCTTCTTACTTTAATAAAAAAAATATTTTGATATGTAACATGTCAATACCACAATCATTCTTACCAAAATTTATCGTCTCTTTCCTATTAAACAATTATCTTAATTACTAATAATATCATTTAATCTTTTTTTAATTTAATAAATTAAGAAAGTGAATTTATTTATTAATGATATTTCTAATTAACAAAAAATTTGAACAAACTTTTAAAAAATTGATATAACTGTTTTATTACTTACAGTTATTTCATATAATTTCAATCATATCATATCTTATAAAATATTTTATAATTAATAAATTTTATAATGCTAATATTTTATTTATTCATCTCGTGTAATACACGGGTTTATTAAAAATAGTATAAAATATACAAAAGTAAAAAAACACAATGTGAGATAGACGTCAACGTTTTGTTCAATAGGAACATATTGAGACTACTCTTTTGAAAGGAACATTTTAAGCAATTTTTGTAGTAAAAAAAACATTTTAAGATTTTTCTCATTTTTAAAAACTCATTTCATCACATAAACAATCCCTTTTTCTCGTCATGCTCCTTGCTACTTTCACTCGCCGCCCCTAAGGGTGGGCAGGGACTCTCGCTGTAGCCATACTATGACTTACGACATGACATGGCAATGCCGCCGCCAACCAAAAAATACGACGCATGGCGTAAATTGACATTCTATTGCATGATTGTGCACAAAGTTTACCCTGGTTGTGGCAATACACCGTCACCAAATTCGAGTATGTGATATAGCGTAACATAGTAATATTTGATAGATGGGTTTATGATGTAGTTTGATGAGTATGACATTCACGCTAGAGGTGTACAAATCAATATTTTCCTTTTTATGCCAGATTTTTTTTGTTATGTGATCAAATCGTTTTCTTCAATTCGATTCGGTTTATAAACTCGTTGTTCTCAAATTGTTTACAGCCTTATGTACGTGGGTGTGGTATGGTGTGACAACATCACTGTCACCAAAAAATAATCAGCTATACCCAAATACCCTCACCGCCTCACCCTATCGATCATCTAGCAGCCAATGGTGTAAAAGTCGTTAGGCGCATCGGTTGACTGGGGAGTTGGAGTACTCGTTCTAGGTGGGGAGTACTCAGATATTATAAATGATAAAGAATATAATTTTAAGAAATTATACATATATCAAATATCATAAGTTTATTAATATTTATAACAACGTATGTGAATATCAATATAAATTAAAAGAATACATGTTCCAAATATAAAAATAATACAAAAAATTAAAATTTATTCTATGATATTATAGACATGGTAATCATTTAATAGTTGTCTTCTAATGTATATACAAGAAAAACAACAAAAATTCAATAAAAATCGATGAAAATAAGCGGAAATTGACGAAAAACAGTAAAAATCCGAGTTTTCCGAGTTGAGCCGAGTTGAGCCGCCTAGCTTCGAGTAGGTCCAAGTTGGGTTGCCTAGTTCCGAGTATTCCCCGATTTTAGCCGAGGTTGACTGATTCCGAGTTATAAGACTGAGTTGAAGAAAGTCGCTTCAACAAATAGCCGAGTTTCAAATACTCCCCGAGTACTCGACCGAGTTTTACAACATTGCCAGTAGCCTGTGGCCACTTGCCTGTGTCCCTATCGTCGGCTGACCACCGCCTAACCAGAGTGACCACCCGACACCGTCCCTCGTGTTGCTATTGTTGTGTCGGCCTTGCCACCAGCCCATAATCAATATCTTTATGCTTTTATCAAATCAAGAGAAAATAGTTTAAAGTAAAATTTCTATGTTTGATATTACAAGACCACTATTAATTTCTGTTTTCTTGTCTGTTTTAATATCACAAAACCAAATACTAAATGCTGTTAACATTCCACAAGACTTATCTCCTAGACTTTTAAAAGACATCAGACACCAGCATTATTCAATAAAAACAAAACTATCCCTTCACCCAATATCTCCCTAAAACAAAATTAAATAAATAAAAAAAGAACTTTCACACCCCCTTCTTCCGAAAAAAAAAACTTCATATATATATACACACACACACACCCTCACACTCCACCCCACACCCACCGGCGCACGTTATCCATGGCCCTCGTTCGCGATCGCCGTCAGCCAAAACTCAACCTCCGGCTACCGGAAATCACCCAACGCCGCCCAAGATTCCCCACCACCGCCACCGCCACCGCCACCACGATCACCGACTACGAAACAATCACAGTCCTGGGCCACGGCAACGGCGGCACCGTCTACAAAGTCCTCCACAAGAAGAGCCGCAACCACTTCGCCCTGAAGTGGTCCCCGCCGCCGCCGACCCCACCGTCCGGCGCCAGATCTTCCGGGAGATGGAGATCCTCCGGCGAACCGACTCCCCCTTCGTCGTCAAATGCCACGACATCTTCCAAAAGGCCGACGGCGACATCGCCATCTTAATGGAATACATGGACGCCGGAACCCTAGACTCCCTTTCGAAATCCGGTGGGCCCATGACGGAGCAAACCCTCGCCGGATTCGCCCGTCAGATCCTCAACGGACTTAACTACTTACACTCTCACAAAATCGTTCATCGCGACATCAAACCTGCAAATCTGTTGGTGAACAAGCACATGGAGGTGAAGATTGCTGATTTTGGGGTGAGTAAGATGATGCATCGGACGCTTGAGGCGTGTGATTCGTACGTGGGGACGTGTGCGTACATGAGCCCCGAGCGCTTCGACCCGGATAGCTATGGGTCGACCTATAACGGGTATGCTGGTGATATATGGGGCTTAGGGTTGACGATGTTGGAGCTTTATGTGGGGCATTTTCCGCTGGTGCTGAGGGGTCAGAAGCTCGATTGGGCGACGCTGATGTGTGCCATTTGTTTCGGTGAACCGCCGAGGCTGCCGGAGGGGGTTTCCGATGACTTCGGGGGTTTATTGACTGTTGCTTGCAGAAGGATTCCGGGAAGAGGTCGACGGCGGCGGACTTGTTGTCGCATCCGTTTTGTAGGTCGCCGGAGAACTGACGTCGCCGGAGGACACGACGGTCGTCTTGATGATCGGTGACGAACGGATGATGACTTTTTGCTTTTCTTTTTCTTTTTTTTTTTCTTTTTTCTTTTTGTGTAGATAGTGGAACGGAGAAATTCGGAGTATATGGAATTTCTTGGTTTCTTTATTTTCTTTAAAGTGTATATTCTTGATCTTTCTTCTCTTGGGAAATTAAACTGAAAATTAAATTAAGTTGACAGATGATAGTAACTAGTTTATTACCCGTCACATGTTGTGGTGGGTATCATATGCGACGTGTTACAATGACATGATTTGTTTTCAAACTAAATTACGTTAAAAAATAGAGTAATTTGATTTTATACAATGATGGAAAATATATATAATATTTGACCCAGTTATTTTTCAAACAACAAAATGTAGACCAATTCAAAGCGTATATAAAAAAATGTTGCTATAACGTCGGTGTATGTTGTGTGATAAAATGTAGATTATAATTGTCACAACTTGTTTGCAAACTAAATTTACGTTAAAACATCGAGTAACTTAGATTTATACCTTGAATGAAAAAGTATTATATTTGATCTAACATATTTAAATCATGACAGATGATAGTAACTAGTGGTGGGATGTGTTATACGGTTGGGGCAGTTAAATCATATGAACTAAGTTTGTTCACGAGTCGAGTCGAATTTTATTTGTGTTTGGCTGGCTTACATACCGATTCGAATCGATCAGTATCCGAGCAGATGTTTGAGCGAACATTTTTCGAGCAAACTTCGAACGAGATTCCAACGGTTTGTTAGTACTAAACTTGTGAAATTTATTTAAGTTGAAATGTTAATAGAAAAAAGTATGACAAGAGAAAAATATTGGAAGAAACGATCTTTTTAAAGCGTGTCCTGTAACCTAGTTGGTGGAGAGTGGGAGAAACTATTGTAGGTGTAAATGGTAAATTTGTTAAAAGGCGGGAGCTGCAATGTAAATTGATTTAAAAACAAAATAAAATCTTACTAAAGTTTCAAGATTTAAGTACAAATTTGACGAGTTTTTTCCCAAAAAGATATTAAAGGAAAAAATATTTATCAAAATATGTGATTTGAAAAATATTTAACAAAATAGGTATTTTTTCATTATTTATTTATTTTCAACTAATCAATTATAATTTATTTTTGGTTTTCATTCAATCAACTATTATTATTATTATTATTATATATATTATTATTATTATTATTATTATATTATTATTATTATTATTATTATTATTATTATTATATATTTTCTTTAATCAGCACGTTATAGTATATTTATGTTTTTAATTTTCACATATGCATTTAAATATATCATATAATAAAAATAAGTTTAATTAACATTTGTTTTTTCTCTTAATTCGTACCTTTATATCCTTGTAGTAAAAAAATTACTAGTAAACATTATGATTATTTTAAACATATAAAATTTATTTGGTTGCTATTTTTAATTAATTCAGTTAACCAAATAATATTTTTTTAATTAAATTGGTACTTTAAATTTTATTATAATTATATTTATAATCAAAAGGTTTGTTAAGATAATAAAATAGATTTTTAATTTTTAAAGATCATGACAAGATATGTTTGTGAGGAAACTTATTAAAATATATAACTCATAACTTTTTAAGCGTTATTTTAGTAAAATTATAAACGAGGATGAAATAGAAGCAATATACCATTTTCTAGTAATAAATATTAAATTAAATTATATTTATGTATTTGAAATTTTTAGTTATATTTTTTATCCTATTACTATAGTTGTAAAGTCCCTAATGGATTTATTACTTATAAAATATTAAACGAGTTAATTGAGAAAAAATATATAAAAACAACAATAAATTGATTGAATAAAAAAATTAAATGAAAAGAACATAATAGATTTGTCAAAGATAGAAAAAATAAGAAAAACACTTATTTTGGTAAATATTTTCAAATCACTCACTTTAAAAAATATTTTTACCAACACTCTTTTGGAAAAAAAACTCGTAAACATACCTTAAATCTATTGAAGTATCTAAATATCAACTTTTTAATTTTAGTTGTTCACACTTTTATTAATTAGGAAAGCTTGTTGATTCAACCCTTAGTATTTTTGGTAAAGATGAAAATTCGTACCTAATATATTTTCATATTTACATGTTTTAAGTATTTTAGTTTAACCAATTGAGCTAAACTTAAAAAGATTAAATGTGAAAACGAAGTAGCTTAGAAAACTAAGTGTCAAATTTAATAAACAAAATCCTAGAAAAACTTTCTTGTATACCGTGTTTCTAATTATGATTTTTAAATTATTCTGGACCTTTTAATGATATTTTATTTGTGTGTTGATATTTGGTATACGACGAAAAGTTAGATAAGATATGCATCTCATAATTGATGATTGATTATAAAAAAAAAGCATTGTTTTGGCAAACAACGTTATGTACAAAAACATTTTTAAAAACCTCGATATAGACAAATGATAATGTAAACTATATGTATGCAACGTAGCTCCAAATTCAATATACTATTTATATTATATAATCACAGATCAAAACCAAAAGAAGACAAAAAAGTTTGTTACAACAAAAGTCGGGTCGGCTCGTTGGTTGAAGTGTGTTTTTCTAACAGGTGCCCAGGCAAACCAGATCCTAAACTGTTTTGAAACCGGTTTGGGTGAAACATTCGGACCGGTTTAGTTAATATGTTAAATCTATTTCTGGAACTGATCCAACCCGGATTCTTCTGAACAATGATAAAGACCAAGACTTCATTAGAAGATGAAGATGTTAAACAATCCAACTCCTTTACAAAATAGAACATCTAGGAACTGAAAGACAAAGATGCAAACAAACTAATCAGAAGAACACTGTTTGTTGTCTTGTTTATCAGCATATGTTGATGAAAGACAAGTCATGAGAAGGGTTTAATGACCAAGACCAATGACCAAGGGTTTTAAAACCTAAGATGATAGAGAGAATATGATGTCTACATTGAATTCAAATTCTCTTTTATCGATATCATTTCCTCTTGGATGTATTTTGCATAAAGCTGATCCATTTTTTATTGCAACTCTGAAAACTCACCAACTTATACAAGTTGGTGAAAAGGTTCATAATTTTGTAACTCTACGGTGAGATCTTGTGTCTGTAAATTTTTAATTTATGTACTTTTATCATTTTAACATGTATACATGAACCATAAAGTTACGCATTATCTATAGTTACACATAAACAAAGTTAGGAGATATTCATAACAAATATAATGGTTTTCACAAACATATGTATAAGAATACACACTTGTTCAACTTTACAAAATAATCATCCCTAAATTACCATTTATAGTCAAATGCCATGGACCACATGTTAATGTATGCAATTTATGAATAGATATTCTAAAATACAAAGTTTTCTAACACCCACTATCATTTCATCAATTTCAACAAGCATACACAATCATTGAATAATGTTCATAACCTTGTAATGAACATTAACCTAATCAACACCAAAAGTTACATGTAAAATGTCAAAGTATGCTAGCTTCATATAATCTAAGTGATAGAGTGTTTAGCCCATGAGGCTTATAAAACCCACAACCAGACTTATTATAATAGAAGATAACATGATAAATCTAGTGATTTTTCAAACCAAGGATAAGTAGAAGTGGGATGTGTAGAGTTGAATCTTTCTTTGAGATGCTTGATCTTTAATCTAGCTTGAACTCTTAAGAAATTCTTCTAAAATTACCACAAGAATGGAGAAAACTAGGGTTTCTATTTCCAAAACTCATCACCCCAAATGAAGAAGAAGTGCTTAAAAGGGGGTCCTAGTGTGTGTTATGGCCATGACAGATTCTGTCATGGCATTAATACGTAGAAAAAGGATACCTGATGCATGTTATGGTCATGACGGAACCAGTCATGGCCATAACAACCTATAAACTTCCAAAATCTTCACTGATTTCTTGTTTTTTTCTTTTGAGATCACCAAGCAACCATCCAAAACTACAAAATCCAAATCAAGCACAATTAAGTATTGATAAATATAAATTTGTAATAAAAAATGCATAAAAAGGAAAAATATATGCATTATTAACATGTATATGTATTCACATATCAAGTTTGATGCCTAAACTAACAACATCCACCTCTCGCCTAAGTAGCTATCATTTTCACCACACCACCACACCTACCACACTACCAATCAAAATTCAAGTTGTGAACCCAACGCAACGAAGCCACCCCTAAATCTGTAGAATTTTTTTCATTTGGGTATTGACGATGGGGGAAGTTTAGATTCGTAGCAATTTCAAGGGGATGGAAAGGAAGCTAGGCTAAGGTGGAGGAGTGGCTAGGCTTGGTGAAGACGGTGGGTGGTGGTGGTGGCAGTGAAAGTTGTCAATGATGGAGGTGGTTGAAGTATGATTAAAGAAGAAAAAAAGGGTGGGATTAGGATTTGGTAAAGTGGAGTGGGGTAAGACACACAATTGTTTATTATTATATATTATATAAAATAGTAAATTAAAAACTTACATATTATAGTTCAGTTTTACTCTCCAAGTTTTGATAAAAATAATCATTTTTTAGAAAAAAATAAAATTACTAATTTAACTTCAAAAGTTTCCAACTTGTTACAATTTCTGTTTAAAAGTTTTATTAGTTGTTTCAACTTAATCCAATCGAAACTCTTGAACTGAAATGAAAGCAACTTACAAAACTTTTGTAAATAAGTTGACGTTTTAAGTCCTTTGAAGGAAAATGATTAATTTTATCAAATTTTAAATAGCAAAATTGAAATTAACTTTTATAGTTATTATATTTGTTTGTATTATAACAATACTTTTAGTCTAAAGGTATTTTAGTTTTATAATAACAACAATTTTAGTCTAAAAGATATTGAGTTTTCATTTAGAAAAAAATCTACATAAAAATTGAATAAAATTAATGGTTTGTAGTTGATTGTAAGAGATCTTAACCAAAATAATTGAATTTAAAGTTTTAAACTATTAAAATAATAGTTATAACTAAAAGAATACAAAGAATAAAACCTCAACTAACTCTTCTTGACAAGGCCACCACCACATCCTCCATCACAACCCTCACGTAAGTTGGCTAAAAAAAGTGTTAGTAAAAATTATCAACTACGAACCTTTTTCTCTGTTGGAACTTTTTTTTATCAATGTGTGTGATTTGTTTCATATTGGAACCAAGGAAGAACACTTTTTTACTTATAAAGGAAAATTCACTTAGCCATTCAAATGGATCACCAATTGAGTTAATGTGGATGGGCTATGTGTGTGTATGATTAGATTAATTAAATGAGTTATAAAATATATATAATTAATGGTCAAAGATTAGGGCGGCTCTTGGGGTCTCTAAGACCAATAAATTCATTTTTATATTAATATGAATTTTGATTTTTGTAATAATATTTAATAATGACAGTTAATAACTTGTTTTGACAGTTAATTCGGTTTAACTGTTTTTGTCAATATATATATACAGATATTCTGGGAGATTAAACACGCCAGAAAATCACACACACAAAATTCGTTCTTGGGTTTCATTCAAGAAAGGGAGTATAGCGATTTTGGTCAGAATCAAGCTTTCGTCTTGATTGTTGTTGTATCCTCAAAACAGATCCGACCACCGGAAATTTCTGTTTTAGGACACTACATCGCAGGCCTCAATCTGTGTTTTCATGTAAACAAATTCGTGTATTCTTCAATTCAAGTACGTTTACTATACTGTTTTTGTTTGATTCAAAGATTATAGCATAATTTGTCTATCTTTATTTCGAATACTTGAGTGTAAATCTGTTCATTGATAATTTTATCACAACAATCTAAAATAGAAATCAAATACATCAAGAATGGATCAACAATCCATAATCAAATCACATGTGGAAAAACCTGAGAAATTCAAAGGTTCTGATTTTAGGAGATGGCAACAAAAGATGTTTTATCTAACAACACTTCATGTTTCCAATGTTCTCAGTGATGAAATTCCTCCATATCCTAATGGAGAAGGACAGAATCCACCAACTGCTGCCCAATTGACAGAACATACAAAAGCAGTGGAATCTTGGAAGTTGAATGAATACAATTGCAGAAATTATATTCTGAATGCCCTTGATGATTCCTTGTATGATATATATTCTACGTTTACAACTGCAAAAGAAATCTGGGAATCACTTGAAAGAAATACAAGACTGAAGCGGCATGTTCCAAGAAATTCGTGGTTGGAAAGTTTCTGAATTATAGAATGGTAGATACGAAATCCGTCCTTAAACAAATGGAAGAACTTCAAGTAATCGCTCATGATCTTGAAGTCGAAGGTATGGGTATAAACTCTACTTTCTTGTTGGTTCAATCATTGAAAAACTTCCTACATCTTGGAAAAACTTTAAATTATATCTCAAACATTTGACTGATGATATGAGTTTTGAGCAACTCGTATTGAGAATCCGAGTTGAGGAAGATAACAGGTTGAACGAGAAGGCTGATGCAAATTCCTTGGAACAAAGTGCAAACTTTATTCGTGAAGGAAGCACATCAAAACCAAGGTTCAATAACAAGAAAGGGAAATTCGCTGCCTCCAAAAACTTCTCCAAAAATGGCAAAAATCTTGGCCCAAACAAAAAGAATTTCAAGAAAAACTCAGGTCCTTGCTATGTTTGTGGCAAACCTGGACATAAGGCCAAAGATTGTCGCCATAAGAGGGGTCATGGAGGAAATGGTGGTGGAAATAGTGGAGGAAACAATGGTGGAAATTCGGGTGGAGGAAATTCTAATCAAACCAATATGATTGAATCACCAAAACTGTTCATTGGGATGATTCAAACAATATGGTATTTAACTGTGTGGACTGGTGGATTGATACTGGAGCATCAAAACACATTTGCAACTCGCGCACCATGTTCACAACATACCAGAAAGTCAATGATTCTGAGCCAATGTATATGGGGAATGCTACAACAGCAAAAGTTGAAGAAAAAGGAAAAGTGAAGTTGATGCTGACTTCCGATAAAGAACTTGTTCTTAATGATGTATTACATGTACCCGAAGTTACTAAGAATCTGATCTCTGGTCCGACTCTTAGTAATAAGGGATTTAAACTTGTATTTGAATATGATAAATTTGTACTCACCAAGGGTGGGATGTATGTTGGGAAAGGGTACCTTAGTGAGGGCCTTTTAAAAGTCAGTGTCAAACCAGTGTACTATGGTGCTGAAACACCAACAATGATGTAACCGATGTGAATGTTAATGAAATAACGGGAAATACTAGCCCTAATTCTATGTATATGCTTGATGTTTCCTTTTTATGGCACTCCCGGTTAGGACATGTTAATTTCCGTTCCATGCAAAGAATGACAAAACTTGGCATGTTACCTAAATGCTCATTTGACAAATCTAAAAAGTGTGAAGATTGTGTAGAATCATAATTTTCTCAACACCCTCATAAATCCGTAGTAAAGTCAAACAAAATCTTAGGTTTAATCCACTCATATTTATGTGATTTTAGAGCAACACCCACAAGAGGGGGAAAGAACTATTATATTTCTTTTATAAACGATTGCAGTAAGTATTGCTACATTTATCTGTTAAATACCAAAGACGAAGCCTTAAACTCTTTTAAGAACTATAAGGCTGAAGTTGAAAATCAACTTGATAAAAAGGTCAAAATTCTAAGGTCAGACCGTGGTGGAGAATACGAGTCCAAAGACTTTGCTGAATTTTATTCTACACATGGTATTATACATCAAACAACTGCTCCATATACTTCACAACAAAATGGAGTAGCAGAAAGGAAAAATAGAACATTGAAAAACATGATTAATTCAATGCTAATTACCTTCGGAGCACCATATAATCTATGGGGAGAAGCATGCCTCGCTGCAAATGCAATACTAAATAAAATTCCTCATAAAAATAGTGATAAATCCCCCTACCACATGTGGAAAGGGAAATTACCATCTTATAAAAGGATGAAAGTGTGGGGTTGCCTAGCTAAGGTACAAGTACCTCCTCCAAAAAGGACCAAACTTGGACCAAAAACCATAGACTGCATTTATCTTGGTCCTGCCATGAACAGTGCAGCCTATAGGCTCTTAGTATACAAATCACATATTGACGATATCCACAATAACACCATTATGGAATCAGCTGAAGCGGAATTCTTTGAATGTGTTTTTCCATATAAAGACAAAGGAAAAGAGTCCTCTTGCTCAAGAAAAAGGTCTCTAGATGATGATGGAATGAATGAATCAATTCTTGACAAAAGATTACAATCAAGCGAAGCAAGTACTTCTAAGGCTCGAAAAGAAAACCTTGAACCTAGAAGAAGTAAACGCGGCAAAATAGCGAAAGAATTTGGACCTGATTTCATGACCTTTGTAATAGATAACACACCCAGAACCTATGCAGAAGCTATATCTTCTGTAGAAGCTCCTCACTGGAAAGAGGCGATCAAAAGTGAGATGGATTCCATTATGCAAAATAACACTTGGAAATTGGTAGATCTGCCACCAGGGCACAAACCAATTGGGCATAAATGGTTATTCAAGAAGAAGCCAAGACCTGATGGTACTATTGCTAAATACAAAGCTTGTTTAGTAGCTAAAGGGTACCGTCAGAAAGAAGGTCAAGACTTCTTTGACGCCTATTCACCTGTTACAAGAATAACATCAATACGTACATGATAGCAATAGCAGCTATTCACAATTTAGAAATACACCAAATGGATGTGAAAACTGCATTCTTAAATGGTGAACTAGATGAGGAAATTTACATGGATCAGCCTGAAGGGTTTGTGGTAAAGGGTCAAGAGCATAAAGTCTGTAAGTTAGTGAGATCACTCTATGGACTAAAACAGGCTCCTAAACAGTGGCACGACAAGTTTGACAATACACTACTTTCTAATGGATTTAAAATCAATGAATGTGATAAATGTGTTTATGTCAAACAATACAAGAATGCCTACACTATCATATGCTTATATGTAGACGATATGCTTATATTAGGCACTAGCCTAGACATCATAAATCAAACAAAGAAGATGTTACACTCTAGCTTTGACATGAAGGACATGGGACCTGTGGATGTGATCCTTGGGGTAAAAGTTAAAAGGAATCCAGAGGGATATACCCTTACTCAATCTCACTATATAGAGAGTGTACTTAAGAAGTTTGGGCATCATGATAACAAACCAGTAGTCATCCCATTTGATCCTTCCAACCATCTTAAAAAGAATAAAGGTGAAAGTATAGCACAACTAGAATACACTCAAGTCTTGGGTAGTCTAATGTATTTATGAATTTCACTAGACCAGACCTGGCATACAACGTAAGCAGATTGAGTCGATATTCTCATAATCCTGGGAAAGATCATTGGTATGCATTAGTAAGAGTGCTCAGATATCTAAAGCATACAATGAATTATGGATTGCATTACACGAGATATCCTCCGGTTCTTGAAGGATATTGTGATGCAAATTGGATTTCCAACACTTCTGAAGGAAAATCCACAAGTGGGTACGTATTTACCCTTGGAGGTGCTGCGATATCATGGAAATCCTCTAAGCAAACTGTGAATACCTGTTCTACCATGGAAGCGGAGTTTGTTGCTTTAGACAAAGCTGCTGAAGAAGCCGAATGGCTTAAAAGCTTCCTAGAAGGTATTCCATTGTGGCCTAAACCAATTCCTGCCATTTGTATACATTGTGACAGCATGGCTGCACTCACTAGAGCTCAAAATCAAATATACAATGGTAAGTCAAGACACATTAGGCGGAGACATATTACAATAAGAGACTTGCATAAAAATGGAATCATATCCATTAGTTATATCAAGTCAAAGGAAAATATAGCTGATCCTTTGACAAAAGGCCTTAGTAGAGAGCAAGTTCTCTTTACTTCGAGGGGAATGGGCTTAAAGCCAACACAATGAGTCACCACCTGGCGGAAACCTAACCTAGCAATAATGGAGATCCCATGGCCTAGGTTCAAAAGGACAACTAGTTGGGGAAGACTCAAAGCAGTTTAAATACAAAGGTATGCTCACTCCTATGACGATTAACTTTGTATTATCCATTGATGATTTAGGGTTGGATACTAATTCTCAATAATGCTGATAGCTTTTACAGTGGAATACCATGGATTGTTCCAGATTAGCATTATCTATGTGAGATGGATGTGAGGTCGCATCTTTGGGAGCCGATATGGCTAAGCTCTCTAAAAGTCTCATGAAGAAAGGATTGTTCACGACCGAAATGAACACAACGGTAAGAAATGACCTATATTTAGATTTGACATGTGTAATAATCCTTGCTATATTCTACTACACAACGTGGTTAGTTCAAAGACTAAATAACTCAGTACCCACAAAGTAGATTCAAGTAGTAGTTACTATGAAAGGTTCAAGTCTTATGAAAGGTTCAAGTCTCACTACCCACAAATGGATCACCAATTGGGCTAATGTGGATGGACTATGTGTGTGTATGATTAGATTAAATAAATGGGTTATAAAATATATATAATTAATGGTCAAAGATTAGGGTGGCTCTTGGGGTCTCTAAGACCAATAAATTCGTTTTTATATTTAATACGAATTTTGATTTTTTTAATAATATTTAATAATGATAGTTAATAACTTGTTTTGACAGTTAATTCGGTTTAACTATTTTTGTCAACATATATATACAGATATTCTGGAAGATTAAACACACCAGAAAATCACACACACAAAAATTCATTCTTGCGTTTCTTTCAAAAAAGGGAGTATAGCGATTTTCGTCAGAATCAAGCATTCGTCTTGATTGATTGTTGTATCCTCAAAACAGATCCGATCACCAAAAATTTTCGTTTTAGGACACTGCATCGCAGGCCTCAATCTGTGTTTTCGTGTAAACAAATTCGTGTATTCTTCAATTCAAGTACATTACTATACTGTTCTTATTTGATACAAAGATTATAGCATAATTTGTCTATCTTCATTACACTCGTCTCATTATGTTTAACCTGCTATGGTTTAAGACTAAGTAATGTTCTAAACAATAATCATTAAAGGAAAGGGTACGAGTGATTATGTACTACACATATATCCAAGTCTGCCTATTTCTTGTGAAATTACCTTGAATCATATCAGAGAACATTTTGAGTTAATCAAATGATTTTCATCTAAAAATTTTCTTGTTTATAAAATCCAAAAATAAAATATATGTCAAGAGTAGTCTTGTTATTCAGCTTTATTCTTATAAAATCTATGTTATCCAAAGCATGCATAAGTTTCAGTTAAACCAATTTTAAGTAAGAAACAACCCAGCGTTGCCACCGTCACATCCTCCATCACAGCCCCATCGCCAGTTGACTGTAAAACAAATATGACAAGCAAACCCATTGTGACCCAACCCATTTCGACTGTATGTTTTCTGAACAACCCAAACTCATTTCAACCTGTTAAAAACTCAGCCAATCCACCCATCTTGACACTCATTGTCTGTGTTTATAAATATTTCAAGGGCCATTTCTTGTCCTGGGGTTTTATTTGTGTTTATGGCAGAGCTGGTTAATAAAACCATATGCATGCTTTTGATGATTTAAGACTCAACTACATCTTTGCATGACCACCCATTGCTAGGCCATAATAGCTTTTCCAAAATGTAAGCACATCAACAACCAACTGAATGAAATATGGTCCACAATACAAAGCCACTGGCCAGTTTCATTTTTCCCCAAGGGAAAAGGTATATATGTTCTAACAAATAATCTTTACGTTGAAGAAACAAACTCTGCTAACAATTTCAAGTATTGATGAATGTATTCTTCCATCCCGACAAGTTAAAAATTACAACAGTTTTTTATACAGCAACGAGCCGTGGGTTAGGTTGGATGATTAAGGAATGAGACCTCAACTAAACATAAAACCATGCGAAAACAGCTACAACTATACACCAACCTTGTCGCAGGTACGAAAAATCAAACTGAAAGGCTTCTTTACCTGTTGCATGACGGATCTAGCTATTCAGAAAATCCTTCAGAGAGAAGGGTGACATTACCTCCTGTATCAAAAGTAAATGCAAGGGAATTAGGAGGCTACTACTTGAGAGGCTATCTATAAAACTGCTTAAAACATAAGCCAAAATCCTCATAAAGGCCATGAACATGAACCAAGCAATTTCGATGTATTTACATATACATGTGAAGATTGGGTTATGTTTTATCTTTAACAGACCAAATACGTTATATTAAACAGTTTTTCCATGGATTCATTCCAGAATTTAACTAAAAAGGTAACAGGTCAACTGTAATCTCATATGAAGTGTATCAATGCATAAAATTATGTAAATGGCTTTATGATAAAGATGTCTCTACTCTTAATAATATAGTTTTTGTAATGTTATGCGACACATTATATTTTACTAAGTTTAAAAACCAAAAAAATGGAAAGGTCGGATTTAACCTCTTAAACATCCTGCTGATTTTACCACCTTTATATCACATGTATGGCAACTTTACATCCAACATGCACATTTTGCAGAGAAAGAATTATATGTGTGGGGTTTGGTAAAGGTGAGAGAGACATGCTATATCATTGTAATATCAAAAAGAAAAACATTTGAAGTAAGCACGGGCTACAATATGTGGTGTTTGGGGAAGCAGTTAAACATGCTTTTACGCATTTCTGTCATTACCTATGCTAGCCATATTACAATACCAAGATGCAAACTGATAATGAAGAATCTCTCATGCATCAGTTAAAGCTCTTTTCATCTACACTCTACTTTTTTTAATCAACATTTTGAGTTAAATATAATAAAATAGTCTTATTGTTGAATGACCCAACGATTTAAATATGAACCAAAACAAAGGCAAAAGGTTTTAGACTATAGTTTACCTTTCCAAGTTCTTCACTTAAGCATTGTCTAACTACAGTTGCCTGCTGTGTTATCCTTTCTAGTTCGGAATAACTTGGCATGCCTACATGTGCTAACAGTTAAATGAATCGCATGAGAATCAACAGTTGAGCATAAAATTATATGTTCTAAGGGAGAGGGGCGGAGGAAAAAAACTAAAAATATAACGCCAAACTATACAAACAATTACATGCATGACAGCATGCGATGGTTATATAAAATAGCTTATAATATACACACCCAAAATTGCTCTGTTCAATTCATCTGCAACATGCTGCCGGTAGTCCAAGCTAAGTAGATGAAACATAGGTGACTTTTCTGGTTCCTCGTAAGCTAGTAGGGCCATAAAATCCTGCACGAATGTAAGTTATTTATTAACCAAACTCGTAAGGACTTATAAAACAGAAACTCAGATAATAACTTTCTTTGATGGAAAAATCATACTTCGAGCTTTTCAACATATTTTTGCACTTTCCCAAAAGGAGTCAATTTGGCCTGAGCAAATTCAAGAGCTTCTGTGCTGCCATTTAATATGTACATTAAAATAAATTAAAATCTAGATAATGCAATAAAAAACTATTCAATATTATGCTTGTTGTGCTCACCATTTCTTTGAGCTAACAAGTTCAACAAAGCGAAGGCTCAGAAGATCAAAATGCAGGTTCTTGTTAGTTTCAAGTAGGTCAGGTGCCATCTGTTCCGTCAAATGCATAGCATCTAACACATTGCCATTTATTGCAAAGTGTAAAATTCCTGAAAAGGTTATGTCAAGAGTCTCATAAAAGGCATGTTCATGTGCAAAGGAACCAAAAGCATCTTGATATACAGAACGCTTGAGCACTTCGTTTACCCAAAAGCTAAAAGAAACATAATGCATCTGTATTAACATTTTAGTACTGAAATCCAAATCTGAGACTCTCAGCTACAATAACAATGATTGAAAACAACAAGAAAATTAATTAACACTTGCGTTTTCTTTTATCCATGTCCTCCAACTGAGCAGGAGACACTTTTAATCCAGTAGAAGCAACAAGTGATTCCACAGTTTCTTTAAAGCAGCCATGTATGAGATATGATAAGATGATATTGTGGCTGTCTTTGCCATTAATTTCCTGTCATGTTCACCAAAGAGAGTTTAAGTTATAAATAGAATTCAAGAGAGAATTCAGAATCAAGTAGGAAATACACATAGAATATCATGAACATAAATGGAACCTTTCCAAGGTACAGAGACGTGGAAGTGTTAAGGGTTTAAAATTATGTTTCATAGCCCTAACTATCGTTTTTTCTCCAAACTTTCAAGGTAACTCTGTGGATAAACGGTAAAGCACAACACAATTACAAGCTCCAAACTATATTTATTTCAAAGGTTGGTTCATAAAAAAGCACGGATAACCACTCCCTATCCTAGATTAAATGTAAATTCTGGAAAAGGCTAGTTTACTTAATGTTCCAATAGTATTTTGATTTGTGTATAACCAAGGACCAAGTTAAAAATGGACTTCTTTGCCACTTTACAACAAACATTAGGCTATTTGGTAATATATCGATGTATTCGTATTATCTTTCCGACCGAAAATATCAGCAATTATTGATTTTATCATCTGATGCCACCATTAGGCTACTTTATAGATTTCTTAATAATTAACCAGATATAATACAGTGTGGTCACCAAGCAAAGCTACTAGAAAATAATAAATAAATAGCCCATCCACTGAAGACTAAAGCTACTTCACTATGTAAAAGACTACATGAGGGGGACAAAAATATATTATTCTGAATAAATGCGGATTGTTAACCATTTAATGTAAACAGGGCTCACGAATGCTCCTCATGAACGCATGCATCCCTATCTTTAAGATCATTTGAAAACAGCTTTAAATCTTGAAATGAAAGCTATAAGATTCTTCAAAACAGCCTCAACATTGTCATGAATACACGTTAGTAATTCAATTAAGTATGTGAAAAACTACATGAGGGGGACACAAATATAATATCACTGGTGAGTCCTAATTAAATTGGTATAGAACCTTAAGAATCAACAATTAGGCATAATAATGATATCACCTGAATGGGTCCCTAAATTTTCTATCTAGAGCAAACCTAACATAGGGCACATATTGAAGTCAAAAAAACGGAGCACCAATGGGGATTTCAACCATCAGTAATCTCCAATCAAATTTTAAACAATTACGCTCGCAATTTAAGCATTAGGTTTTCGTTTTAAAGATTATGCAAATACGCTTAAGTAATATACAGATCACGAAACTCAATTTGAGCCCTAGAATGGCGTAAACCATACATTATCATCGACAAAACAACAATCTTTGGCCAGAATCAATGACAAACAGTTGAAAGATACATCGTTGACTAACAAATCATACAATATTCAGCGAATTCAGATAATATATTGATTTTTGACGTTAAAAACAACTAGAATTGATCGAACTTACGATGTGCTCGTACTGTCTCGGATCGACATCCATTGTTGAATGGTTATTGTCTCTTTGCAATGATATTGCTGAATATTAATCGTTTGTACGATTTGTACGATACGAGAGTGCAACAGTATGATTGATGTTTTACGAAATCAAATTTTGTGTGGGGCTTTGTGTACTAAAAATCTCTCTTTTTTAAGTTGTGGAAATGATTTGCTTCTCAAATATGAAAGTATGAAACAGTGACGCTTATTATCGATTTCTTTTTAGAAAGATAAAGAAGAAAGTAAAAAACAAATTGTGTTAAAGTTCTTTTTTTGTGAAAGGACTACAAAGTTCGAATAATTAAACTTAGCACCATATAAACATACCGGTATGGAGACGAATGTCAATCACCTGTCTCACCGTATAACCTACTAATAATTCTTAGCTATAACTATTATTATTAGATTATAATTGATGTATATTTTAAAGTTAGTTATTCATGTTTATCTTGTTTTTAGAATTGTGATTAGAGATAATTGTGATCTCCCTGTATAAGGGATGATATTTTGATTAATGAATCCTTGAGAATTCTCACCACAAACATCTTTTATGTTATCAGAGCTTCGGTTATGATTACCCTATTAATTCCATTTTCTTTTTTGTTGCCACCATGACTAAAGAAGTCCTCGAACCCTCATCCAAATAGCCGACTTCCCTACACTCTGCCTATTCGGTCACCAACATACAGACGAAAATCCGCACCATGGATGGCACCAAGGTCACATATTCCTCTTGGGTAAAGCTCTTCCACCTTCACCCAGTCGCCTATAAGGTCTCTAACCACATTGATGGCACAACCGCTTATGTATCTACCTCTCCAGACTATGAAGCTTGTAATGAACTCGACGCTCTCGTCCTCCAATGGATATACGGTACTGTGTCCGATGACATGCTCATTGGCATTCTTGACACTGATGCCACTGCACATATGATATGGGGAAACTCGAGAAAATCTTCCTCAGCAATAAAAAGGGTCGTGCGGCAACCCTTAAAACCTGATTCTGCAACCTCACCCTCGCCGCTTGCTTGTCGGTTGATGATTACTGCTAACAATTGACCGATCTAACCGATCAGCTTGCGGATGTGGACCAACCGGGTCTGATTCCCGTTGGTTCTTCAACTTGTTCAAGGCCTTCCTGAAGTATACAACACCACAACATCACTAATCAACCAGAACAACGCCAATTGGGACCAAGCTGTAGCCATGCTTAATGATGAGGTACTTCGCCTTGAAGCTTGCAAGGGGCAATCCTCCTTCGTACTTCTTGCTCCGGCCGCACCACCATAGAAGCCCACATACGCACAGGTGCCCCCTCATGGCGGCTGATTGCAACCTCCCTCCTCCGACCCTCACCCCTACACCTCGCGTGGACGGGGAAGGGACGTGGCTTTGGCAATCGACAGGGGGCAGGGGCAGAAGCGGTGGGTGACCTCCGATTAATCAATGGTCCAATAATAACCCATCTTATCCACCTTGGGCCTGGTGGACTACTCTCCCATGCCCATATCCTACTTAGAATAATTGGCAGCACAATAACATCCCAACCCAGCAGCCCCATATGCCTCCACAAGCCCAATATGCTGGATTTTCTCAAGCCTAGTACCATGATTACACTGATCAACCTATCAGCAAGGTGACTACAATGCATTGAACCTATCCGATCTTAGTGCTGCTTTTGCTAACATGCAGGTCCATTCCTCTAATGCCTTTTGGACCTCGGACATCATGGACACTAGGCTTCTTCGCACCTCACTCGCGATCCAGGTTTACTTTTAATCCCTAATTCATTTATTGTATACAGTAATATTCTAGTGGGCAATGGCAATTACTTACCAATTAACGGATCTGGCATGGGTTTTCACACCTTACCAAACCGAACTTACATCTTGCCTAATGTCCTTTACAGTCCACAAATTATTCAAAACTTTATTTATGTTTGATGATTTACTCGTGATAATAATGTTTTCATAGAATTTGACCCTTTCAGTTTTTCCTTGAAGGATCTTAAAACTAAAAAGCTTTTGTCGCACCACAACAATTCGGGGGACCTATATCCACTCACGCCACCGCAACTACCAACTCAATCTTGCTTCCTTGCCACTCCAGCCCTTCCATGGCACGATCGTCTGGGTCATCCCGGGGCACAAGCATTAGATGTTTTAAGTCGTAATTTTTAGTTTTCTTGTAATAAAGACCACATGTTTCATCTTTGAAATTCTTATCAAATTTCTAAGAGTAAAAGACTACCATTTTATTCATCTAATATTACATGGACCTCCCCGATCATGAGTAAATCCGGGTACAAATATTACATGGTGCTCATTGACAAATTCTCAAATTTTGTGTGGGTTTATCCACTCAAATTCAAATCATTCCCCACATTTGTCAAATTTCATCAACTAATATTACCACAATTTAATCATAGATTTTTCAATGTGATTTAGGAGGGGAATTTGACAATCATGTGTTCTGTAATTTTGCACAACAACATGGCCTTTTATTTCGGTTTTCATGCCCCCAGACCTCTCCTCAAAACGGTCAGGCTGAACACATGATTCGTCGTCTCAAAGACATCATTCGGGCCCTACTTATACATGCCAATCTTCCACCTATTTTTTGGGAGAAAGCTCTTCATACTGCAGCCTACCTTCACAATATTTTGCCTACTCAAAGGCTCAACTTTTATACACCAACATTTGCCCTTTACCTCTGCCACCCTACGTATGACCATTTGCGGGTGTTTGGGTGCATATGCTACCCTAATACATCCAGCACTCAACCTCACAAACTACATCCATGATTAGTACGATGCATCTTTCTAGGATACCCTCCCGATTTCCGCGGATACCGTTGCCTTGATTCCACAACTGGCGAGGTCCTTATCTCACGTCATATGACCTTTGATGAGCACACATTCCCCTATACTACCCAACCACACCCATCCTCATACTTCTTCCTAGATGACTAACTTGCTCCAGGATTTAATTTCCACCATTTGGTGTCGGTGTCAAGCCCCTCGGCTAACACCTCCTTTCGGTTCACCTATTCTCGCTGTGCGCGTCAACACCCCATACCCCCACATACTACGACCCACTTGACCTATCCACCACAGCCACCCCTAACCCATCGGCTAACCCTAATCTGCAACCTCCCCAACCCATCCAACTTTAATACACACCCCATGACCACTCGATCTGAATCCTGTACCACACCTTCCCTAATCACCCTTCATGCCCTTAACCTCTCCCCTGTACCTACCACATATGCCAAAGACCTTGCTAATTCGAATTGGTTACATGCTATGCAATTAGAATTTTCTGCATTACAAGAAAATAAAACATGGGAATTAGTTCCTCGACCCACAGATCGTCCTATTATCCAATGCATGTGGCTTTTTAGATACAAGTTTAAATTAGATGGGATTTTGGAATGATACAACACACGTTTGGTTATGAATGGAAATTCACAGAAAGTGGGCATTGATTATGACGACACCTTTAGCCCGGTTGTCAAACCGACCACCATTTGGACAATTTTATCACCGGTTGTCTCACGGTCATGCCCATCCACCAGTTAGATGTCAAAAATGATTTTCTTCATGGAGAGTTGAATGAAACGATGTTCATGCACCAACCACCTGGGTTGTTGATCAGCGATTTCCTAAACATGTGTGTCACTTGAAGAAATCCCTATATGGCCTCAAGTAGGTGCCTCGTGTCTGGTATACCCGGTTTTCTAACTACATTACATCACATGGATTTACAAGTAGCAAGTGCGATAATTCTATATTTATTTATAATCAGGATGCTACTATTATAACTTACCTATTATTATATGTGGATGATATCATTATCACGTCATCTAACCACACTCTATTACATGACATTATTCGCACACTCTCATGAGAGTTTGAAATGGTTGATATTGGTCATCTTCATCATTTCTTGGGGTGAAGGTAACTACACATGTACATGGTCTTTTCTTGTCACAGGATCAATATGCAAAGGATATTATTGCTCGGGCCTGTTAGATCTAGGAACACTAGGTCTAGATCCTTGTGTATAGGCTTAGCACTTTAATTAATATTTTGTAATAAACTCTTGTAACTCATTAATTTAATGTATGCATTATATATAGGTTAACCCATATATATGTTGACTTATGTGTTATGACATGATTAATATCATACTTATTTGTAAGGTCCCGTTCCCGGAACGCTCACAGCTAGTCAATCATCGCTCACAAAACATATAATTACATTTAACTTTTATAAAACATCGTAGCTGAACATTAAAATAACTTTTCATTTCATTATAAATGCTTTTGCAAGTTAATACAATCATTCATTTTGAAACATCATCCGTTCGCATTACAATACAAAAACATTATACAAAAGACTGTCATCCAAAAGAGCCAAGTAGCCACCCCGTGTCATCCTCAGCAACCTTATCTGACAACTGGAAAATGCATAAAAAGTTAGCGTTGCTGAGTGAGTTCTAGTTTTAAAATAAAACATACATTACTTTCATTAAAACCATTCTTTACTTTTGCATTTTATCACACATCATACATACACATAGATAATATCATTATTATCTTCATCATTCATTCATTAACTTTCATTCATTCATGCTTTCTTACTTTCATTCATACGTTCATCATTACTTCTTTTTATTCCATAAAAAACCATGAACTTTACCCTACCATCATGCATAAAGCTGGTACTGGGCCGGGGTCTATCATAGACCCCCTATCATGGCGCACAGCAGCCTGGCCACAGTACCTAGGGTAAATTCAGGTGTACCATTGTCATGTGCTATACCCGCCGTCATGCATAAAGTTGATACTGGGCCGAGGTCTATCATAGACCCCCCGTCATGACGCACAACAGCCTGGCCACAGTATCTAGGGTAAGCGACAAAGGTTCTATACAAATGGTCGGTCATAAAGATGGACCCTGGTGTGCATCCTTCTGGGGTAGCTAACCCACACACCGTTGAACTAACACTCTTCATTGGGCGTGTTTCCACATACAAGGCTTGCAAGACTTACTTTACTTTCCTTCGTTCATTAATGCATGCATTCATTCATCATGTTTCTCTTTTCATTATCTTCCACTTTACGTTGCATAATACTTTCATTTCATTCATTAACATTCAACGTAAAGCCATGGGAAAATAAACATACAATGTATGGGACATCATCATACACAGTCAACATCATCATACAGGGCATCATACATACATAACATACATCATACATACCATCATGCATAAGCATCAATCGTACATCATAACATCATCATACAATGCCCATCACATCATCTATGACCTCAAAAGTCAGCTTACATGAACCCCCGGGAACCTCCCAAGTCAAAGCCTACATTTCACTTTTTCCCAAAAAGTCAAAAAATATTCTAAGTGTTTATCTGCATTTCCCTTTTTATTCATCCACATTTCTTTTTGCTCATCCGCATTTCTTTTTACTCATCCGCATTTCTTTTTGTTCTTCCACATTAACTTTGTTCATCCGCATTTGTTCAGTCGCATGAACTTACTCATCCGCATTAACTTTGTTCATCCGCATTTGTTCAGTCGCATGAACTTACTCATCCGCATTTGTTCATTCACAAGACTTACTCATCCACATTGACTTTCTCATCCGCATTGACTTTCATTCACATGAACTTGTTCATCTGCATTTCCCTATACCCATCCGCATTGACTTTGTCATCCACATTGACTTGCTCATCCGCATGGACTTACTCATCCGCATTGACTTACTCATCCCCATTGACTTTCTCATCCGCATTTGTCAATGCTCATCCGCATTTGTCAACACTTAAGTAGTTTTCTAAACTTAGGCGTATGAACTACTGTTTGGGCGCATGAGAAGCCTAGGGCACACTTATCATCATAATTCGGTTCCAAACACCATCTATCATGTTCTAATCTTAAATTATACATTCTAAGCCTTAGAAACACAACCATAACATCATCAAGCATGAACATAGTCTACAATCAAACCATACCCACACATACACACATTCAAACATACGGGTATGAAACCCAGTTTTATAAAAACATACATTCATGTATTTCCAGCTCCAAAATCAGTTAAAACATGTAAAAAGGGGTTCTAGAACTCATCTTTGCAGCTCTTGAGTATGGCTTCTTCCAAACTTGTTTGCAATTGAGTTCAACCACCTAGAAACCCACTAAAACATACAACCGAACACACACAACACACATAAGCAAACAACCGAGGCAAGGCCAGTTAACAACACTTAAAACCATGAATTATTACCTTTAATTCGAAATATTTCTTGTTCTTCTTTCTAAAACCGAGAATTCTGCTGCTCCTTGCTACTTTCTCTCTCTAAATTCCGATGATTTGGGCGTGTAAGAAGACAGTGGGCGACCATGCCCACTTTACTCCCACTTTCAAACCTTTTTGTCCTTTTGACATTTTTTACCCCTCAACTTGGAAAAAATATCTTTTCTTCCTTTTTCTTCACTTCGTTGTTTCTTTCTTTGACTTAAAAAAATAATCGGGTGTTACATTAGTCAAATTTGTAAATTGACTAAGTGTATGACACATCTACGGATGAACACTTTGTTCTTCCGTTGATAAGTTATTGCGAATGAACAACATGTTGTGAAGAGTCTAAGTGAAGATTCCTACGGAAGATAGAACTTCTACGGAAGACCAATTACCTACAGAAGATCAATTACCTACAGAAGACCAACACTTGTATACACGTCTTCAAGTACATCAAGTCAACAAGTCAAACACTGACTCCAAGAGTTTTTCCGTTTCCTTAACAGAATCCTTGAGCCTATAAATACTAGGCCTAGGATCCCACCTTACAAGACGGCTGAATACCTAACAACATTCGCATAAAAACATCATCAATCACAAACCCTAGCAACCTCCATATCAATTACAACAAAACCTTGAAGTCAATCATAGCAACCATCATATTCATCATCATTGTTTTGATCATCTGTAATCATTAATTTCGTTTTTAATGAAATATTTTTTAATCGAATCTTTGTCATTCATTTATTGCAATTAATTGTATTGTTCTTAATTATTACTTCATTATGGTAATTGCTTATTTATATTTAATTAATTAAACATCGGTTAGTGATAATTCTGTGATCACTATTCAAATTAATCTAACCTGATAATTCATGTCTGTGATCCTTGGATCACAGGTGGTATCAGAGACAAGTTCTCATTGATTTAGATCGATTGATCTATTAGTGTTAGATTTGTTTGATTGATTGTTTATGCCATTAAATCTATTAGTTCTATTGATTTTGAGTAAAAATGGTTTCTTTTAAAGTGGCTATAACAACTTGAGTGTTTATCACTTAGATTCAAGATACTCAATGATTTTGTGTAATTTTTTTAAAAACAATCAAACTGTGATTTATCATTCAACGAGTATTGTTACATTGCTCAGATTACATTGATCTACTTTATCATGAATTGATATGTAGATCTGTGTTATTGCTCGATAATCAATAATTGTTCATGTCAATTGAACAAAACACATCAACAAACATCCTCAATTTGTTTTTATATCATCAAGGGGATTGACTGATATGTGGCTACACCAACTTAATTAGTCAATAATCAAGTGTTTGTTACAAATTAGTTCATTTGAAAAAAGAATTCTATTTTAGTTAAAAATCATACTTTAACTAAAATGAAGAATTCTTTCGGTGGATCATCATACCAACCCCAAAGTTGGAACCAAAGCAGATTTTAAATCATGAAAAATAAAATTCAGGAATCATGTGAAATACACTTATTCAGATTTATGGGTTTCAATAACTGAAGGTCCTAATATTCCACCAGTCCTTGGACCGAATTATAAGGATAATAATTGTAACATATCATATTTTTCGTTAATTAAAAATTAACATCGTTAATTCTTGTAAGGACCATTATTGTCAATTATGAAACTTATGAATTATTCATGCTTATTTTCTTGATGTCTTTAATTTTTTTTAATAACTAATAATAATAACTTTAATAATAATAATAATAATAATAATACTAGTAATAATAATAATAATAATAATAATAATAAAAATAATAATAACTAATGATAATAATAATAATAATAATAATAATAGGAATAATAAAAACAATGTTAACAAATGGTAACAATCATGATAATATTAATAATAATAATATTTACAACAATTTATAGAAGTTACTAAACTTAAAAATATTTAAAACTTAAATTAAGTAAGTTAAGAGGGTTGGTTTGTCAACTTATTAACTTTAAAAGGAAGTTTAAGCATAAAATAATAAACATTTAAAAGTTGGGGGACTAATTGTGTAAATTTTAAAAATCAAAATTTCTTTTTCCTCTCACACCGTAATTCCGGCCACCTCGCCGGCCAACCTAGACCAACTCTCCGGCAAGGCCAAAAATTGAATAAAATCACCCAATTTCGAACCCAAACGATCCCACCAGTTCGTGAATGTAACACCGGTTATTTAGAGTCAAAGAAAAAAAGAATAAAGTGAAGAAAAAGAAAGAAAAAATATTTTACCCAAGTTAAGGGGTAAAAAGTATCAAAAGAACAAAAAGGTTTAAAAGTGGGTGTAAAGTGGGCATGGCCGCCCACTCTCCTCTTACAACATGTAGATCTTCAGATTTTTAGAGAGAGAAAGAAAAGAGCAGAACTCTTGGTTTTTTTGAAGAAGAGCTGAAAAGTCGAATTCAAGGTAAGAATTCATAGTTTTAAGTGTTCTTAACTGCTTTTATCCTCGGTTGTGTGCTTATGTGTGTTGTATGTGTTCGGTTGTGTGTTTTTAGTGGGTTTCTAGGTGGTTGAACTCAATTGCAAACGAGTTTGGAAGAAGCCATACTCAAGAGCTACAAAGGTGAGTTCTAGAACCCCTCTTTTACATGTTTTAACTGATTTTGGGGCTGGAAATACATGAATGTATGTTTTTATAAAACGGGGCTTCATACCCCTATGTATGAATATGTGTATGTTGCGGGTATAGTGTGATTTTGGCCTATGTTCATGTTTGATGATGTTATGGTTGTGTTTCTAAGGCTTAGAATGTAGCTTAGAACATGATTAATGGTGTTTGGGGACCAAATTATGATAATAAGTGTGCCCTAGGCTGCTCATGCGCCTAAACAGTAGTTCATACACCTAAGTTTAGAAAACTGCTTAAGTGTTCCAAATGCTGATGAACAAATGCGGATGAGCATTGACAAATTTAGATGAGAAAGTCAATGCGGATGAGAAAGTCAATGCGGATGGGAAAGTCAATGCGGATGAACAAAGTTAATGCGGATGAACAAAGTTAATGCGGATGAACAAAGTTAATGCGGATGAACAAAGTTAATGCGGATGAACAAAGTTAATGAAAAATGAACAAATGCGGAGGAGTAAGTTCATGCGACTGAACAAATGCGGATGAACAAAGTTAATGCTGATGAACAAATGCGGATGAGTAAGTTCATGCGACTGAAAAAATGCGGATGAACAAAGTTAATGCGGATGAACAAATGCGGATGAGTAAGTTCATACGACTGAACAAATGCGGATGAACAAAGTTAATGCGGATGAACAAAAAGAAATACGGATGAACAAAAAGGGAAATGCGGATGAACACTTAGAATATTTTCTGACTTTTTGGGGAAAAAGTGAAATATAGGTTTTGACTTGGGAGGTTCTTAGGGGTTCATGTAAGCTGACTTTTGAGGTTATAGATGATGTGATGGGCATTGTATGATGATGTTAGGATGTATGATTGATGCTTATGCATGATGGTATGTATGATGTATGTTATGTATGTATGATCTGTATGATGATGTGACTGTGTATGTTGATGTTCCTTACATGTATGTTTATTTTCCAATGGCTTTACATTGAATGTTAATGAATGAATTGAAAGTATTATGTAACGTAAAATGAAAGATAATGAAAAGAGGAACATGATGAATGAATGGATGTATTAATGAACGAAGGAAAGTAAAGTAAGCCTTGCAAGCTTTGTATCTGGAAACACGCCCAATGAAGGGTGTTAGTTCAATGGTGTGTGGGTTAGCTACCCTAGAAGGATGCACACCGGGGTCCGTCTTTATGACCGACCATTTGTATAGAACCTTTGTCGCTTACCCTAGATACTGTGGCCAGGCTGATGTGCGCCATGACGGGGGGTCTATGATAGACCTTGGCCCAGTATCAGGTTTATGCATGACGGCGGGTATAACACATGACAATGGTACACCTGAATTTACCCTAGGTACTGTGGCCAGGCTGCTGTGCGCCATGACGGGGGGTCTATGATAGACCCTGGCCCAGTACCAGCTTTATGCATGATGGTAGGGTAGAGTTCATGGTTTTTTTGGAATGAAAAGAAGTAATGATGAACGTATGAATGAAAGTAAGAAAGCATGAATGAATGAAAGTTAATGAATGAATGATGAAGATAATAATGATATTATCTATGTGTATGTATGATGTGTGATCAAATGCAAAAGTAAAGAATGGTTTTAATGAAAGTAGTGTATGTTTTATTTTAAAACTAGAACTCACTCAACAAAGCTAAGTTTTTATGCATTTTCCAGTTGGCAGGTAAAGTTGCTGAGGATGGCATGGGGCGGCTACTTGGCTCTTTTGGATGGCATTCTTTTGTTTAATGTTTTTGCATTGTAATGCGAACAAATAAAATGGTGTAATGAATGTTGTATTATTTTGCAAAAGCATTTTAAATGAAAATGTCGTTTTAATGTTTCCGCTGCAACGTTTATTTCAAGTTAATGTAATTATATGTTTTATGAGTAATGATTGGCCAGCTGTATGCGACCCGAGAACGGGGCCTTACAAGTTTGTATCAGAGCCAAAGTTTAAGTGAAACGAGTAAATTTTCAAAATAAACCTAAACTTAAACTGAAAATGGGACGAAAAGGGAAGAGATGCCAGTCCGAGTAGCTACGTGTCATCAGGTATTTTCTAATGTTAACCGGTATTATGTGCGCATGTTATATGGTTTATGTGCTGCTTGTAGATTTAGATATTGATGTAGTGACGACTGGCCACTGTAATTAAGGACTTACTATACTTGACATAAAATGAGTTGTTCCCTTGAATGACCGTGTTGGTGTTTGAATCTTCCAGTGTCTGTGTTTGAGGATGGCCGGTGGTAGATCATCTAAAGCTTCACGTGGTGGAGGTCGTGGTGCTGAAACACGAGCTACGAGAGGAAGGCCTAGAGCCAAAAAGGTGGTTCATGAAGAACCAGAGACCCCTCATCCGGAGGGCGGTGCTGAGAGTGCTAACTTGAGGGCCTCAGTGAAGGAGGCTGTTGTTGAAGAGGTGCATCAGGTCATGCAGACAATCTTACCGTTTGTGGTGACCGAAGTTATCAAGGTTGTGAGGGAAGGAGAAAGGAAGGAAAGGAGTAGTCTTACGGGCGAAAGGAGACAGCCCAAGACTGTAACGCCCGGTTATTTTAAAGACAAAGAAAGAATGAATAAAGTGAAAGAAAAGAAATAAAAACCCAAGTCTAGGGGTAAAAAGTGTCCAAAAGGACAAAATGTTTGAAAAGTTGGTGATAAAGGTGGCATGGCCGCCCATCACCCTTTCTACACACAAATTTTTGGATTTTTAGAAAGAGAAAGTAGCAGGAAGCAGAGAACTATCGGGTTTGAAGAGAAACAAGAAGAAAAATGTGAATTCAAGGTAAGAGTTCATGTTTTTATGGTGTTCTTAACCGGTTATGTCCTCGTGTCTATGCTTATGTGTGTTTATATGTGTTCGGGTATGTTCTAGTGGGTTCTAGGCGGTTGAATTCAATTTGCAAACGAGTTTGGAAGAAAGCCATACTCAAGAGCTGCAAAGGTGAGTTCTAGGACCCTTCTTTTACCTGTTTTAAACTAATTTTGGGGCTGGAAATGCATGAATGTATATTTTCATTAAACTGGGTTTTGGACTCGTATGTTTGAATGTGTGTATGATGATGTTATGATATGATGTGTGACTATGTTCATGCTTGATGATGTATGATGATGTTTCTAAGACTTAGGATGCATGATTTAAGATTAAAACATTATGAATGGTGATTTGAAATTGAAATCTGATGTTTAAGGCTCATATGTTAAGTTTTAGAATCTGCATAAGTGTTTGAAAGTCAATGCGGATGGAAAGGTTAATGCGGATGAGCAAAGTAAGTCAATGCGGATGAAGTAAGTCAATGCGGATAAACATTGACTAAGTATGGAAATGTGGATGAAATCAATGCGGATGAAGTAAGTCAATGCGGATAAACATTGACTAAGTATATGATATGCGGATGAGTAAGGCAAATGCGGATGACAAATGCAGATGAAGTAAGTCAATGCGGATGAACATTGACTAAGTATATGAATTGTGGATGAGTAAGGCAAATGCGGATGAAAAATGCGGATGAGTAAGGCAAATGCGGATGAGTAAGGCAAATGCGGATGAGTAAGGCAAATGCGGATGAAGCAAATCAAATGCGGATGAACAATATGGTCAATGCGGATAAACACTTAGAATAATTATGACTTTTTGGAGAAAAAGGGGTAATGTAGGCTTTGACCTAGGAGATTCCCGAGGGCTATATAAGTTGACTTTTGAAGCTATAGATGGTATGATGGGCATGTAATGATGTGTGATTGATGCATATGCATAATGATGATGTATGATGATGTACGATTATACATGATGTATATTATGAGTGTATGATGATGCCCTGTATGATGATGATGACTGAATGTTATGTTCCTTGTGATGTATGTTTATCTTTCCGTGGCTTTACGTATTCTGTTAATGAATGAACCGAAAGTATTATGTAACGTAAAGTGAAAGATAATGAAAAAGGAACATGATGAATGAATTCATGCATTAATGAACGAATGAATGTAAGAAGGCATGCAAGCAAATGTATGGAGGTGCACACCCAATGAAGGTGTTAGCTCAATGTGTGCGGGTTAGCTACCCCGAAGGATGCACACTGGTGTCCAATCCTTGGGATTGACCATATGAATGGGATCCTTGCCGCTTGCCCTAGGTACTGGAGTCAGCTTTGTGCACAATGTTCGAGGTCTATGAAAGTCCTCAGGCCCAGTTACCCTCTTCGTGCATAATGTTCGGGGTATAGCATATGGCATTGATCCGGAATGAAAGAGAAAAGATAAATGGTGAATGTACTTGCCCTAGGTATTGGGGTCAGCTTCATGCACAATGTTCGAGGTCTATGAAAGACCTCAGGCCTAGTTACCCGCTTCGTGCACAATGTTCGGGGTAATGTACATGTCACTGAAGTAATGAACGTACGAATGAAAGTAAGAATGTACGAACGAATGGAAGTTAATGAATGAATGAATGATGAAGAAAATAATGATGTTATTTATATATGTATGATGTATGATCGCATGAAAGCAAAGAATGGTTTTAACAAGAGAAAGCATGTTTTATTTATAAAACTAGAACTCACTCAGCTACGCTGATTTTTATGCATTTTCTAGTTGGCAGGTGAGCATTGCTGAGGATGGCACGAAGTAGCTACTTGGCATTTTGAATGGCATTCTTTTGTTAATGTTTTTGCATTGTAATGTGAACAAATGATGTTTTGAAATGAACGCTTGTATTAACTTGCAAAAGCATTTGTAATGATATGAAAAGTTATTTTTATGTTTCCGCTGTAATGTTTTATGAATGATTAAATGTAAAGTGTATGTTTTATGTGCGATGATTTACAACTGTAAGCATCCGGGAACGGGGCCTTACAAGTTGGTATCAGAGCCAAAGTTTAAGTGAAATGGGTAAATTTTCAATATAAACCTTAACTTAAACTGAGAATGGGACGGAAAGGGAATGGGATGCCAATCTGAGTAGCTGCGTGCCATCAGGTATTTTCGTAAAGTTAACCGATATTTCGTGCGTATGTTATATGGTTATGTGTTGTTGGTAGAATTAGATACTGATGTAGTCAGGATAGGCAATGCTTAGGGTATGAAGAGTAAAGTAAGTGGCTAATCACAATTGGCCACTGTAATTAGGGACTTACTATACTTGACATAAACAGAGCTGTTTCCTTGAATGACCATGTTGGTATTTGAATCTTTCAGCGTGTGTTTGTGAGGATGGCCGGTGGTAGATCATCTAAAGCTTCACGTGGTGGAGGACGTCGTGCTGAAGAGGAAGGCCTTGGGTCGAAAAGGTGGTTCATGAAGAACCAAAAACCCCTTATCGGAGGGCGGAGATGAGAGTGCTAACCTGAGAGCCTGAGTGAAGGAGGCGGTTGTGGAGGAAGTGCATCAAGTCATGTAGACGATCCTACCGTCTGTGGTGACCGAAGTGATAAAGGCAGTTAGAGAGGAGGAGAGAAGGGAAAGGAGTAGACCTACGGGCGAAAGAAGACAGTCCGAGACTAAGATGGTTCCGTCTGATGACGAATTAGAAGAGGAAGATGAAGAGCCTGTGTAGGAGGTGGCATGAGGCTGTAACTATGGGGTGTTTATGAGATGCAAGCCCCCTACTTTTGATGGAAACGACACTGTTGCTGCTACTCACTGGTGGGTGAGAGAAATGGAGGCTGTACTTGATATCAGCGAGTGCTGAGAGGATCAGAAGGTGAAGTTCGCTACCCACTCTTTTGTGGACTCGGCTCTGTGCTGGTGGGACAATATAGTCCAAGCCGAGGGTAGCAAGGCCATTGGGAGAATGAGATGGTCCGAACTAAAAAAGTTGGTGATTGAGGAGTTTTGTCCTCACCGGGAAATGGACAAGGTTGAGAGGGAGTTTTTGCAATTAGAGGCGGGAACAATGACACACCAAGAGTACACCACAAAGTTCAATGAAATGGCACGTCTGGTGCCGAATCAAGTGACGCCTCTGTCACGGAAGATTAAAAGGTACATCCAGGGTTTGCCAGCGGACATTCGCAGGCACATGATCGTCGCCCGACCGAGCATGTTTAGGTCAGCGGTGGATTTAGCATGGAGATTGTATGATGAGAGAACTATGGTGGTGCTGGCTGAAGGTAGTCGGAAGGGCGAAGGTGATAGATACTAGAATGTGAAGAGGTTTGGTCAGGGTGGTGCCTCGACGAGTAACAAGAAGGCATGGGTGGACGACCATCGTGTAGCCACACCGGGTATGGGATCGAAAAGTGTGACAAGTGTGGGAAGGAGCACGGTGGCGAGTGTAGATGGGGTTGAATGTTTGTTTCAAATGTGGGAAGCCTGGTCATATGGCTAGAGATTGCAGGGGTGTGAGGTGTTTTAACTGTGGAGAAAGTGGTCATATGGGTAAAGATTGTAAGAAGACAAGGGCTGAGGGTTCCGGGGCGAAGAAGACGGGGAGTGAAGGACCAAGGGCGAGCGCCAGGGCATTCATTATGACACAGAAGGAAGCTAGGATGGACCCTGATGTTGTGTCCAATACGTTTCTAGTAAACCAAACTTTAGCTTCTGTGTTATTTTATTTGGGTGCCAGTAAAAGTTTTATTTCTGCTACTTTTTGTGCTAAGCTGCCTGTTAGTAGTAGACCTGTTGATGTGCCCTTCGATGTAGAAACTGCCATAGGTAAGTCTACCAGGATTTCTGAGATGATAGAGAACTATGATATGGAACTTGAGGGTCATAAGTTTCCTGTTAGACCGTTTGTGATGAGCTTAGGTGGTTTTGATTTGGTTCTTGGGATGGATTGGTTGGCGGACTCCGAAGCGAACATTGTGTGTCGAAAGAAGATGATTCGTTTGACAGCGCCTGATGGGAGTTTGGTAACTGTTTATGGGGATCAGGTTACTACGATCCCAAAGGTAATCTCAATAGCGGTGGCGGGAAAGTGTATGAGGCGTGGATGTAGCGCCTATTTGGCCTATGTAAAGGATGTGGATACGCCAACACCACAACTATCTGATGTACCGGTTATGTGTGACTTTCCGGACGTGTTCCCAGAAGACTTACCAGCAATGCCACCTGACAGAGAGATTGACTTTTAGATTGATCTGCCCAACCTGTTGCCAAGGCACCATATCGGTTGGCTCCGACTGAGATGAAGGAGTTGATTGAGCAGTTGCAAGAGCTATTAGATAAGGGGTCATCAGACCGAGTATCTCTCCTTGGGGTGCTCCGGTCCTGTTTGTGAAGAAGAAAGACGATAGCATGAGGATGTGCATTGACTACCAAGAGCTGAACAAGTTGACGGTGAAGAACCAATACCCCTTACCAAGAATAGATGATTTGTTCGATCAAATTCAAGGTGCCAGTTGGTTTTCAAGGATAGATCTTCGATCTGGTTACCATCAGCTAAAGGTGAAAGAACAAGAAATCCCTAAAACAGCTTTTCACACGCGCTATGGTCACTACGAGTTTCTTTTGATGTCTTTTGGTTTAACCAATGCACCAGCTGCTTTTATGGATCTGATGAACCGTGTGTGTCAGCCTATGTTGGATAAATCAGTGATTGTGTTTATTGATGATATCCTAATTTATTCGAAGAGCGAGATTGCGCATGCTGGTCAAATTCGGGAGGTTTTGGAGACGTTAAGAAGGGAGAAACTGTATGCCAAATTCTCCAAGTGTGCATTTTGGTTGCGTGAAGTTCAGTTCTTGGGTCATGTGGTGAATCCTGAGGGGATCAAGGTGGAGCCGGCTAAAGTGGAGGCAGTGATGCAATGGAAATCTCCAAAGACGCCATCCGAGATATGCAGTTTCTTGGGTTTGGCGGGTTACTACAGGAGATTCATTCAAGACTTCTCCAAGATTGCTTCTCCACTAACTAAGTTGACCTGGAAGGATGTGAAGTTTGTATGGGGTCAAGCTCAAGAGAAGGCATTCGAGGAATTAAAGGTGAGGTTGACCCAAGCTCCGGTTCTGTCATTACCCGATGGGAATGAAGATCTGATGGTTTATGCTGATGCTTCTTACTCGGGGTTGGGGTGTGTACTAATGCAGAGAGGAAAGGTTATAGCTTATGCATCCCGACAGTTGAAGGTTCATGAGGTCAACTACCCTACTCATGACTTGGAGCTGGCGGCCGTGGTCTTTGCGTTAAAGATTTGGAGGCACTATTTGTATGGAACGGAGTGCACCATTTTCACTGACCACAAGAGCATGAAGTATTTCTTTGAGCAGAAGGACCTGGACATGAGACAAAGAAGATGGTTGGAGCTTATAAAAGACTATGATTGCGAGATCCACTACCATCCGGGCAAAGCCAATGTGGTGGCGGATGCCCTTAGCCAAAAGGAGTGGCCTGAACTGATTCGGGTGAAAGCATATCAGCTGATCATGACCTCTGATGTGATGAAGCAAGTCAAAGAGTTTCAAGATGAGGCACTAAAAGAAGATCATGTTAACTCTGAGAGAATGAGAGGTCTGGTCGCAGAATTGGGTGAAAACACGTTTGGGTTAGAACTCGATTCGGGAGAACGTGGGTTCCTCGTTTTGGGGATCTACAGGTGAAGATTTTAGATGAAGCTCATAAGACTCAATACTCCATTCATCCAGGTGCCACGAAAATGTATCAAGATATGAAGAAAGATTTTTGGTGGTCGGGTATGAAGCGCGACGTGGTGGAGTATGTGAGTAAGTGCCTTACCTGTCTAGAGGTGAAGGCCGAACATCAGAAGCCATATGGGAAGATCCAACCTTTGGATATACCGGAATGGAAGTGGGAGCACATCACCATGGATTTCATTACAAAGCTGCCACGTACTCCGAAAAGGTACGATGCCATATGAGTGATTGTGGACCGTCTGACGAACAGTGCTCACTTCCTACCGATTCGCGAGACATATTCATCCGAGAGGTTAGCTGATCTGGTCATCAAGGAGATTGTAACTCGTCATGGTGTGCTGGTGTCCATTGTGTCTGATGGTGACACCCGGTTTACATCTAAATTCTAGAAGAAATTCCACGATGCCATGGGGACGAGGTTACATATTAGCACGACTTATCATACTCAGACTGGTGGTCAGAGACCATTCAGACCTTGTAGGACATGCTTTGGGCATGTGTTATTGATTTTGGGGGAAGTTAGGATGACCACTTACCTTTAGCTGAATTCTCATACAACAATAGTTATCATACTAGCATTGGTATGCCACCTTACGAGATGCTATATGGTAGGAGATGCAGAACACCCGTCTGTTGGGGTGATATTGGTCAAAAAGAGTTACGGAGCGTCGAGGTAATCGAGGCTACGACTGAGAAGCTTGAAAAGAGCAAGGCCTTCATGAAGGCAGCCAAAGATAGACAGAAGTCGTATGCCGATAAACGACGCAGACCGATTGAGTTCCAGGTGGGTGACCGGGTTATGTTGAAGGTCTCACCTTGGAAGGGTATCATTCATTTATGAAAGCGGGGCAAGTTGAGCCCGAGATACATAGGCCCTTTCCGAATCATTGCTCGAGTAGGAGAGGTGGCCTATAGACTAGAGTTACTAGAAGAGTTAAGTGGAATTCACCCGACATTCCATGTATCTCATCTGAGAAAGTGCTTAGCTGGTGAAGACGTGATTGTTCCACCGGAGGATATCGAAGTAGACGAACGACTCAATTACGTGGAGCAACCGGTGGCAATCATAGATCGAAAGGAAAAGAGGTTGAGAAATAAAGTGGTTCCCTTTGTGCGTGTACAGTGGAAGCACATGAAGGGATCTGAGTCAACGTGGGAGACTGAAGAAGAAATGAAGCAACATTACCCGCGTTTGTTCAAGGAATAACAGGTTTCGAGGACGAAACCTACTTAAGGGGGTGGACTTGTAACGCCTGGTTATTTTAAAGACAAAGAAAGAATGAATAAAGTGAAAGAAAAGAAGGAAAAGAAATAAAAACCCAAGTCTAGGGGTAAAAAGTGTCCAAAAGGACAAAATGTTTGAAAAGTTGTGAAAAAGGTGGCATGGCCGCCCATCACCCTTTCTACACACAAAATTTTCGGATTTTTAGAAAGAGAAGTAGCAGGAAGCAGAGAACTCTCGGGTTTGAAGAGAACAAGAAGAAAAATGTGAATTCAAGGTAAGAATTCATGTTTTTATGGTGTTCTTAACCGGTTATGTCCTCGGGTCTATGCTTATGTGTGTTGATATGTGTTCGGGTATGTTCTAGTGGGTTCTAGGCGGTTGAATTCAATTAGCAAACGAGTTCGGAAGAAAGCCATACTCAAGAGCTGTAAAGGTGAGTTCTAGGACACCTCTTGTCCCTGTTTTAAATCGATTTTGGGGCTGGAAATGCATGAATGTATATTTTCATTAAACTGGGTTTCGGACCCGTATGTTTGAATGTGTGTATGATGATGTTATGATATGATGTGTGACTATGTTCATGCTTGATGATGTATGATGATGTTTCTAAGACTTAGGATGTATGATTTAAGCTTGAAACATTATGAACAGTGATTTGAAATTGAAATTTGATGTTTAAGGCTCATATGTTAAGTTTTAGAATCTACATAAGTGTTTGAAAGTCAATGCGGATGGAAAGGTTAATGCGGATGAGCAAAGTAAGTCAATGCGGATGAAGTAAGTCAATGCGGATAAACATTGACTAAGTATGGAAATGCGGATGAAGTCAATGCGGATGAAGTAAGTCAATGCGGATAAACATTGACTAAGTATATGAAATGCGGATGAGTAAGGCAAATGCGGATGACAAATGCGGATGAAGTAAGTCAATGCGGATGACATTGACTAAGCATATGAAATGCGGATGAGTAAGGCAAATGCGGATGACAAATGCAGATGAAGTAAGTCAATGCGGATGGACATTGACTAAGCATATGAAATGCGGATGAGTAAGGCAAATGCGGATGACAAATGCGGATGAGTAAGGAAAATGCGGATGAAGCAAATCAAATGCGGATGAACAATATGGTCAATGCAGATGAACACTTAGAATGATTCTGAATTTTTGGAGAAAAAGGGGTAATGTAGGCTTTGACCTAGGAGATTCCCGGGGGCTATGTAAGTTGACTTTTGAAGCTATAGATGGTATGATGGTCATGTAATAATGTGTGATTGATGCATATGCATAATGATGATATACGATTATATATGATGTATATCATGCGACTGAACAAATGTGGATGAACAAAGTTAATGCTGATGAACAAATGCGGATGAGTAAGTTCATGTGACTGAACAAATGCGGATGAACAAAGTTAATGTGGATGAACAAATGCGGATGAGTAAGTTCATACGACTGAACAAATGCGGATGAACAAAGTTAATGCGGATGAACAAAAAGAAATGCGGATGAACAAGAAGGGAAATGCGGATGAACACTTAGAATATTTTCTGACTTTTTGGGGAAAAAGTGAAATATAGGTTTTGACTTGGGAGGTTTCCAGGGGTTCATGTAAGCTGACTTTTGAGGTTATAGATGATGTGATGGGCATTGTATGATGATGTTAGGATGTATGATTGATGCTTATGCATAATGGTATGTATGATGTATGTTAGGTATGTATGATCTGTATGATGATGTTGACTGTGTATGTTGATGTTCCTTACATTGTATGTTTATTTTCCAATGGCTTTACGTTGAATGTTAATGAATGAATTGAAAGTATTATGTAACGTAAAGTGAAAGATAATGAAAAGAGGAACATGATGAATGAATGGATGTATTAATGAACGAAGGAAAGTAAAGTAAGCCTTGCAAGCCTTTTATGTGGAAACACGCCCAATGAAGGGTGTTAGTTCAATGGCGTGTGGGTTAGCTACCCTAGAAGGATGCACACCGGGGTCCGTCTTTATGACCGACCATTTGTATAGAACCTTTGTCGCTTACCCTAGATACTGTGGCCAGGCTGCTGTGCGCCATAACGGGGGGTCTATGATAGACCTCGGCCAGTATCAGGTTTATGCATGACGGCTGGTATAGCACATGACAATGGTACACCTGAATTTACCCTAGGTACTGGGCCAGGTTGCTATGCGCCATGACGGGGGGTCTATGATAGACCCTGGCCCAGTACCAGCTTTATGCATGATGGTAGGGTAGAGTTCATGGTTTTTTATGGATTGAAAAGAAGTAATGATGAACATATGAATGATAGTAAGAAAGCATGAATGAATGAAAGTTAATGAATGACTGATGAAGATAATAATGATATTATCTATGTGTATGTATGATGTGTGATCAAATGCAAAAGTAAAGAATGGTTTTAATGAAAGTAGTGTATGTTTTATTTTAAAACTAGAACTCACTCAGCAACGCTAACTTTTTATGCATTTTCCAGTTAGCAGGTAAAGTTGCTGAGGATGACACGGGGCGGCTACTTGGCTCTTTTGGATGGCATTCTTTTGTTTAATGTTTTTGCATTGTAATGCGGACAAATAAAACTGTGTAATAAATGTTGTATTATTTTGCAAAAGCATTTTAAATGAAAATGTTGTTTTAATGTTTCCGCTGCAACGTTTATTTCAAGTTAATGTAATTATATGTTTTATGAGCAATGATTGGCCAGTTGTGTGCGATCCGGGAACGGGGCCTTACAAGTTGGTATCAGAGCCAAAGTTTAAGTGAAACGAGTAAATTTTCAAAATAAACCTAAACTTAAACTGAAAATGGGACGAAAAGGGAAGAGATGCTCCGAGTAGCTACGTGCCATCAGGTATTTTCTTAATGTTAACCAGTATTATGTGCGCATGTTATATGGTTTATGTGCTGCTTGTAGATTTAGATACTGATGTAGTGAGGACTGGCCACTGTAATTAGGGACTTACTATATTTGACATAAACTGAGTTGTTCCCTTGAATGACCGTGTTGGTGTTTGAATCTTTCAGTGTCTGTGTTTGAGGATGGGAGGTGGTAGATCATCTAAAGCTTCACGTGGTAGAGCTCGTGGTGCTGAAACACGGGCTACGAGAGGAAGGCCTAGAGCCGAAAAGGTGGTTCATGAAGAACCAGAGACCCCTCATCCGGAGGGCGGTGCTGAGAGTGCTAACTTAAGGGCCTCGGTGAAGGAGGCTGTTGTTGAAGAGGTGCATCTGGTCATGCAGACAATCTTACCATTTGTGGTGACCGAAGTTATCAAGGTTGTGAGGGAAGGAGAAAGGAAGGAAAGGAGTAGTCCTACGGGCGAAAGGAGACAGCCCGAGACTGTAATGCCTGGTTATTTTAAATACAAAGAAAGAATGAATAAAGTGAAAGAAAAGAAGAAAAAGAAATAAAAACCCAAGTCTAGGGGTAAAAAGTGTCCAAAAGGACAAAATATTTGAAAAGTTGGTGATAAAGGTGGCATGGCCGCCCATCACCCTTTCTACACACAAAATTTTCAGATTTTTAGAAAGAGAAAGTAGCAGGAAGCAGAGAACTCTCAGGTTTGAAGAGAAACAAGAAGAAAAATGTGAATTCAAGGTAAGAATTCATGTTTTGATGGTGTTCTTAACCTGTTATGTCCTCGAGTCGATGCTTATGTGTGTTTATATGTGTTCGGGTATGTTCTAGTGGGTTCTAGGCGGTTGAATTCAATCTGCACCTTATGCGGTAAATATGGTCATTTGGTGGCGACTTGCCACCATGCACCTAACAATGCCGCCGTAGTCACAAACCGTGTTTGCTACAACTGTGGGGAACCTGGTCATTTCCGCCCACAATACCCTCATCTCGTGGGTAATGTTCCACAAGCCCGAGGACGTGCTTTCAACATCAACGCTAACCAAGCACAAGGAAACAACGATGTGGTGAATGGTAGGTTAACTCACCTTTAACTTTTGTGACCCGATTCTTTTCATACATTACCTGTATCGTTAAATACCTTAAAAATTGAACAGGTATGTTTCTTATTAATAAAACTTATGCCTATGTCCTATTTGATTTGGAGCCGATAAGAGTTTTGTTTCGTTAGAGTTTGAACCCATACTCGCTAAGCCACATACGAAACTAGAAAGATCTCTTACCGTTGAAGTTGCCGATGGAGAACCGATCACCGTTGACGTCATTATTCGTGATTGTATCTTAAGTCTTGACACGCATGATTTCCTTATCGATCTTATCCCCATGAAACTTGGAAGCTTCGACGTCATCATTGGTATGGATTGGTTAGCCAAACACTATACCGAGATCATTTGTTTCGAGAAGTGCATCCGTATACCGTTACCTTCCGGTGATACCTTGAAGGTGTTCGGTGAAAAATCTTCCAAAGGACTTAAACTTATGTCTTGCACTCAAGCCCGAAAATGCTTAAGCAAGAAGTATTTGGCTTTCTTGGCTTACGTGGTCAACATGAAAGTCAAAGGGAAAGAACTTAAGGATGTCCCTATCATACGAGACTTTCCTGAAGTATTTCCCGATGACCTTAGTGGTTTACCTCCCGTGCGTGAAGTGGAGTTTAAAATTGACTTGATACCGGGAGCAAACCCCGTGGCTACGTTACCATATCGACTTGCACCGTCTGAAATGCAAGAACTCTCTTGTCAACTTCAAGAGCTATCCGAGAAGGGCTTTATCGGTCCTAGTTCTTCGCCTTGGGGTGCACCTGTTCTTTTCGTGAAGAAGAAAGATGGATCGTTTCGTATGTGCATCGATTATCGTGAGCTTAACAAGCTTACCATCAAGAATCGTTATCCTCTTCCTCGGATCGATGACCTGTTTGATCAACTTCAAGGAGCAGCTATATTCTCGAAGATTGATCTACGTTCTGGATACCATCAACTACGAGTTCATGATGACGACATCCCAAAGACCGCGTTCCGTACCCGTTATGGGCACTATGAGTTTATGGTGATGCCTTTTGGTTTAACCAATGCTCCTATTGTCTTCATGGATCTCATGAACTGGGTATGCAAGCCTTATTTAGATAAGTTTGATGAGCTTCATTCATGATAAAGGTACGAAGATTATCACGATTAGGAATCCAAATTCGATTTGCGAAGTACATCAACCCATTGGGTTTCGTTTCCAATCGGATTAAAAGATTAGGCTCCAGTTCATCCTTCATTCTTCCTTCTTGTTGCACCACTTGTTGAGCCTCCAAGATACTAGACTCGATGTCACTATCTATTCTCAAGTTTTGTAGCAGTACGGTAGTCTCATTGACATCTAGTCGGATCTTAGTATCGAACTCACCCAAAGTGTCAAACCATTGACGTCGATCGCAAATTTCTTGGAATGAGATCGTCTTGTTGTGAATATTTCGGCTTAGTGCAGCGGCTACAACATTTGCTTTACCAGGATGGTAACGAATGTCACAATCATAATCACTAATCAACTCCACCCAACGACGTTGTCTCATATTGAGATCTTTTTGATAGAAAACATGTTGAAGGCTTTTGTGATCGGTGTAGACTATACATTGCGTACCATACAAGTAGTGTCTCCAAATCTTCAAAGCAAAGACAACAACACCAAGCTCGAGATCGTGTGTTGTGTAATTCACCTCGTGAACCTTCAATTGTCTCGATGCATAAGCTATGACCTTCCTCATTGCATAAGAACACAACCAAGGCCTTGTTTAGATGCATCACAATACACGGTGAAGTCGTCATTTCCATCGGGTAGGGTCAAGATAGGAGCATTGCACAACTTGTGCTTTAACGTTTCAAAAGCTTCTTCTTGCTCGGAACCCCACTCGAACGGTTTATTCTTTTGTGTCAAAGAAGTGAGTGGTTTCGCGGTTCTTGAAAAGTTGGCAATGAATGGCCGATAGTAACCAGCAAGACCAAGAAAGGAACGAACTTCGGTAGGAGTAGTAGGAACACACCAATTCTTCACAGCTTCCACCTTTGCAGGATCAACGTGAATTCCTTGGCTATTCCATCGGTGAAGTCGCCACCAAATGACCATATTTACCGCATAAGGTGCAGATGCGGTAAATATGGTCATTTGGTGGCGACTTGCCACCGTGCACCTAACAATGCCGCCGTAGTCACAAACCGTGTTTGCTACAACTGTGGGCAACCTGGTCATTTCCGCCCACAATGCCCTCGTCTCGTGGGTAATGTTCCACAAGTCCGAGGACGTGCTTTCAACATCAACGCTAACCAAGCACAAGCAAACAACGATGTGGTGAATGGTAGGTTAACTCACCTTTAAATTTTGTGGCCACCGAATAAATTTATGAAATTATTTAATTAATTATCATCTATTTAAGTATTTATTTAAGTTTAAAAATGTAAATAATTAGCTAAATTTTAGTAGAGTAATTCTTTAAAAATAAAGGTTATTTTGGGTTAATATTATGGAATTCAAATAATATATATTTAGATAAACTTAACATATTGTTTAAACTTATCAAATTAATTATTCAAAATGATATATTTAAATTATTTTCCTATATAAAGAAAAGTGACTTTAAATATTGATTTAGTTCACTAAATCCTTATTTACTTAAATAATAAACATATAACGTTGTGTATAATTAATTTGATAAGTTTAAACATGGTTAAGTTTAATAACCCTTATAAATTATAAGTAACCTTATTATAAGTAATCTTATTATCACTAATATTATTATTCATTATTATTACTTATTATTATTGTTACTTTTATTAATATTAACATTATTATTTAATATTTATATTTTTAACTTTCATACATAAAAACTCAATGACAATAATGAACAAGCACAAACAACATATGAGTTTTAAAATTGACTATAATGACCCTTGTAAGAGTAAACGAAGTTAACTTTTAGTTAACAAATATACAAGATGTTACAGGCAGGGAGGTTGTATGATGAGAGAACTGTGTTGGTGGCTGAAGGTAGCAAGAAAGGGAGCGGTGACCGGAATTGGAGTGGGAAAAGGTTTGGTCGAGGTGTTGTCCCGACGAGTAACAAGAAGGCACGGTTAGATGACCGCCGTGTGGTCACATCTAGTGCATCCTGACAGTTAAAGTTTTATGAGGTTAATTACCCTACTCATGATTTGGAGCTAGCAGCTGTGGTCTTTGCGTTAAGGTTTTGGAGGACTACCTTTATGGGACGAAGTGCACCATATTCACTGATCAAAAGAGCCTGAAGTACTTCTTTGAACAGAAAGATTTGAACATGAGGCAGATGAGATGTTTGGAGCTTATAAAAGATTATGATTGCGAGATCCACTACTATCCGGGCAAAGCCAACGTGGTGGCGGATGCCCTTAGCCGAAGAGACCGGGGACAATTCAGGTGAAAGCTTACCAGTTGATCATGACCTCCGATGTGATGAAGCAAGTCAAGGAGTTTCAATATGATGCATTGAAAGAAGATCATCTTAACTCCGAAAGAATGAGAGGTCTGGTTGCGGAATTGGGTGAAAACACACTCTGTGTTAGAACCCGATTCGGATGGATGTGGATTCCTCGTTATGGGGATCTATGTATAAAGATTTTGGACGAAGCTCATAAGACTCGATACTCTATTCATCTCGGTGCTACAAAGATGTACCAAGACATGAAGAAAGACTATTGGTGGTCGGGTATGAAGCGTGATGTGGTGGAGTATGTGAGTAAGTGCCTTACTTGCTTGCAAGTGAAGGCGGAGCATCAAAAGCCATATGAAAAGATCCAACCTTTGGATATACTGGAATGGAAGTTGGAGCACATCACCATGGACTTTATTACGAAGCTACCACGTACCGCGCGATGGTATGATGCTATATGGGTGATAGTTGATCGTTTGATGAAGAGTGCTCACTTTCTACCGATTCGTGAGACATATTCATCCGAGAGGTTGGCGGATCTTTTCATCAAGGAGATCATAACTCGTCATGGTGTGCCGGTGTCTATTGTGTCTGATCGTGACACCCGGTTTACATCAAAATTTTGGAAGAAATTCCACGATGCAATGGGGACGAGGTTGCATATTAGCACGGCTTATCATCCTTAGACGGATGGTTAGTCGGAAAGGACCATTCAGACGTTGGAAGTTATGCTTCAAGCATGCGTCATTGATTTTGGAGGAAGCTGGGATGATCACTTACCATTAGCTGAGTTCTCATATAACAACAGTTATCATGCCAACATTGGTATGCCCCCTTATGAGATGCTATATGGTAGAAGATGTAGGACATCCATGTGTTGGGGTGATATTAGTCAGAAGGAGTTAGGGAGCGTCAAGGTGATCGAGGCTACGATTGAGAAGCTTGAAAAGATCAAAGCCTTCATGAAGGCAGCCAAAGATAGACAGAAGTCGTATGCTAATAAACGATGTAGACCGATTGAGTTCCAAGTGGGTGACAGGGTTATGTTGAAAGTCTCACCTTGGAAGGGTATCATTCGGTTCAGAAAGCGGGGCAAATTGAGCCCGAGATACATAGGGCCTTTCCGAATCATCGCTAGAGTAGGAGAGGTGGCCTATAGATTGGAGTTACCAGATGAGTTAAGTGGAATTCACCCGACATTCCATGTATCTCATCTGAGGAAATGTTTAGCAGACAAGGATATGGTTGTACCATTGGAGGATATCGAGGTAGATGAACGACTCAATTATGTGGAGCAACCAGTGGTGATCAATGATCGTAAAGAGAACAAGATAAGGAATAAAGTGGTTCCTCTGGTGCATGTACAGTGGAAGCACAGGAAGGGATTTGAGTCTACCTGGGAGACTGAAGAAGAGATGAGATAGCATTACCCACGTTTGTTCGAGGAATAACAGGTTTCGGGGATGAAGCCTATATAAGGGGGTGGACTTGTAACACCTGGTTATTTAGAGTCAAAGAAAGAAAGAATAAAGTGAAAAAAAAGAAAGAAAAGATATTTTAGCCAATTTGAGGGGTAAAAGTGTCAAAAGGACAAAAAGGTTTGAAAGTGGGTGTAAAGTGGGCATGGCCGCCCACTCTCCTCTTACAACATCCAGATCTTCATATTTTTAGAGAGAGAGAAAGAAAAGAGCAGAACTCTTGGTTTTTTTGAAAAAGATCTGAAAAGTCAAATTCAAGGTAAGAATCCATAGTTTTTGAGTGTTCTTAACTGGTTTTATCCTCAGTTGTGTGCTTATGTGTGTTTGGTTGTGTGATTTTAGTGCGTTTCTAGGTTGTTGAACTCAATTGCAAATGAGTTTGGAAGAAGCCATACTCAAGAGCTGCAAAGGTGAGTTCTAGAACCCCTCTTTTATATGTTTTAACTGATTTTGGGGCTGGAAATGCATGAATGTATGTTTTTATAAAATGGGGTTTCATACCGTATGTATGAATGTGTGTATGTTGCGGGTATAGTGTGATTTTGGCCTATGTTCATGTTTGATGATGTTATGATTATGTTTCTAAGGCTTAGAATGTATGATTTAAGCTTAGAACATGATAGATGGTGTTTTGGGACCGAATTATGATGATAAGTGTGCCCTAGCCTGCTCATGCGCCCAAACAGTAGTTCATACGCCTAAGTTTAGAAAACTGCTTAAGTGTTCCAAATACGGATGAGCATTGACAATTGCGGATGAGAAAGTCAATATGGATGAGAAAGTCAATGCGGATGAGAAAGTCAATGCGGATGAGAAAGTCAATGCGGATGAGAAAGTCAATACGGATGAGAAAGTCAATGAGGATGTGAAAGTCAATGCGGATGAGAAAGTCAATGCGTATGAGAAAGTAAATGCGGATGAACAAAGTTAATGCAGATGAACAAATGCGGATGAGTACGTTCATGTGACTAAATAAGTGCGGATGAACAAAGTTAATACAGATGAACAAATGCGGATGAGTAAGTTCATGCGACTGAACAAATGCGGATGAACAAAGTTAATGTAGATGAACAAATGTGGATGAGTAAGTTCATACGACTGAACAAATGCGGATGAACAAAGTTAATGCGGATGAAAAAAAAGAAATGCGGATGAACAAAAAGGGAAATGCGGATGAACACTTGGAATATTTTCTAACTTTTTGGGGAAAAAGTGAAATATAGGTTTTGACTTGGGAGGTTCCCAGGGGTTCATGTAAGCTGAATTTTGAGGTTATAGATGATGTGATGGGCATTGTATGATGATGTTAGGATGTATGATTGATGCTTATGCATGATGCTATGTATGATGTATGTTATGTATGTATGATCTGTATGATGATGTTGACTGTGTATGTTGATGTTCCTTACATTGTATGTTTATTTTCCTATGGCTTTACGTTGAATGTTAATGAATGAATTAAAAGTATTATATAATGTAAAGTGAAAGATAATGAAAAGAGGAACATGCTGAATGAATGCATCCATTAATGAATAAAGGAAAGTAAAGTAAGTCTTGCAAGCCTTGTATGTGGAAACACGTCCAATGAAGGGTGTTAGTTCAACGGTGTGTGGGTTAGCTACCACAAAAGGATGCACACGAGGGTCCGTCTTTATGACTGACCATTTGTATAGAACCTTTGTCGCTTACCCTAGATACTGTGGCCAGGCTGCTGTGCGCCATGACGGGGGTCTATGATAGACATCATCCCAGTAAAGCTTTATGCATGACGGCGGGTATAGCACATGACAATGGTACACCTGAATTTACCCTAGGTACTTTAGCCAGGCTGTTGTGCGCCATGACGGGGGTCTATGATAGACCCCGACCCAGTACCAGCTTTATGCATGACGGTAGGGTAAGTTCATGGTTTTTGATGGAATGAAAAGAAGTAATGATGAACGTATGAATAAAAGTAGGAAAGCATGAATGAATGAAAGTTAATGAATGAATGATGAAGATAATAATAGTATTATCTATGGGTACTTATGATGTGTGATCAAATGCAAAAGTAAAGAACGGTTTTAATAAAAGTAATGTATGTTTTATTTTAAAACTAGAACTCACTCAGCAACACTGACTTTTTATGCATTTTCCAGTTGGCAGGTAAAGTTGTCGAGGATGGCACAGGGCGGCTACTTGGCTCTTTTGGATGACATTCTTTTGTTTAATATTTTTGAATTGTAATGCGAATAAATGAAATTGTGTAACGAATGTTGTATTATTTTGCAAAAGCATTCTAAATAAAATTGTTGTTTTTAATGTTTTTGCTGCAACGTTTATTTGAAGTTAATGTAATTATATGTTTTATGAGCAATGATTGGCCAGTTGTAAGGGTCCCGGGAATAGGGCCTTACAGCAAACGTGTTTCGCATTCAATTATGATCTTTAATTGAGTTAAGCAATTGTTATGAACTACAAACAAATCATGTAACCGAAGGTCTTAACCATATAGTCGTTCGTGCATTAAAAACCAATAATAACCTAATTAATTGAACTTAAACAATCATTTAACTATCTCTAATCAATTACCATTTCTAATTTTCATAGAAACACTATAGAACCTCTCGAATAACTCCCTCTCTTGTTCGCAATTACAACATTGGTGTTCGTCATCATTCAGTCGGTATTAACTAAAATTAGCAAAGGTTTTTGAATAACAAGGTCCTTGGAAACTTATTGTTCAACGAATTTGGATAATATCAATGATTGCAACCTGAACCATTTTCACCTCGGTCGTGACTTGTTTCTCATACGTGCACATCGACATCGTTTCAATTCAGGTAAATTAAACACATACATATATATGATTAGTTTCTCATACGTGCATATCGAATTGATGTTCAATTTTATTTCAATTGTTCTAGGGTTCATAATGATTTGGGGAATTTCTTGAAGTTGTGTTTATAAGATTTTAAAACCAAGTGATACCATGGCCACGACCCTTAGACACTTGCATTTGACACTTTGAGGTCCCGGGTTCAAACCCGGGCACTCTCATTAATTTTTTTAAAAGGCTTTCTCAGCCTGTAAACTTTTTATAAATTTTTTTTAATAAATATATTATGGTTTTTGTAAAGTTAAAATATTTTTAAAGACAACCAATAATTTTCTGTAATTTTTCTAAGTGTAAATAATATATTTTTAATAAAACATTTTATAAAAAGTTGTTCTTGGTTTATTCCTATTGAAATGGATTTTTAATAATAATTAATAAATTATTTTTGGCCCAAAAGAACCTTTAAATTTTCATCGTTTAAATCACGTTTATTTCAAATGTTTGTTTAAATTGTATGTTTAAACTTTATTAGTTATTATAAATGGTTTAAATTTATTTTCTCTATATTAAGACATAAATAGTATATTTTCTTTATTACATTATTCAAAGTACTTACAAAAATCCCCAAATACCAAATTGAAACCCTAGTCCTCATTAATTCGTTAAACTTATTATTAGACTTTAAATCTTGTAAATATATATATGTTTAGTCCTTATTTATATACTTATTGGTCATGTGTGTTTTTATGTCCCTGTTTATATTATTTCACACCTTTTGGGGTGAAACATGTTAAACTTATCAAACTTACACTTGTAAACTTTTTGTACTTGTTACGTACATGCAATTCATACTTATATTTTATCATGGTTATTTGTGTTATTGTGACCTTTATATGAGATACATTATATGTTGACAATCATTAACTATTGCTAGTCTGGTGATGTCATAGATTTATGGGCCTAACAAGCCTATTTGGTGCTAAAGCCAAGGTATTGTCGGCTCCTGATGACGTATGACTAGTTCATCATGGGAACCAAGTACACTTAGTGAATCGTTATAAACTTGTAATCTTAATCTTGGTTAAGGTTTGATTGTAGCTATATATGTTCTATAACTTGCATAATTCATAACCATTGACATGAATTGCTACTTGTAAATCTTTTGATATATTTATATATATTAAACCCTTGGAAACTCACAAACTTTCATAGTTGACCATTATTTTTATCATGTTTCAGGAAATGCTCAAGTTTGATGTCATCTCTTGAGGTTGCTAACATCTAGGATTTGGACCTAAATTAAAGAATAAAATGTTTTGGATTATTTGTCTTATGTTTTGTTTAGTTCATGTTTGAGACTTATCATTGTAATTTGCACATTTAAAACTTATGGTAATAATATTTTTTTATTTAAAGATATTGTTATGTGGCTATGAATAATCTTAACACTTATATCTCGACAATTCCGCTATTAAGTTGGGGTGTGACAATAATCAATCCTAAGTAGAAAAGAACTATCATCTAAGGATGTTAAAAAGGTTAAAGTCAATATTAGAGCATATAGCCTGCTCAATATGGCTTTACCTGAAGACATACTAATCGGGTGTGAGAACTATAAAACAACAAACTCCTTATGGAAGATTCTTCACACACTCTATGAAAGGAGTGATGAAATTTGAAGCATAAGGAAGGATACTTTTTGTTCTCAATATGAAACATTCTATCGTATTGAGGGTGAATAAGTTCCTTAACAACTCCATAGGTTTATACAATTGGTAACCATGATGAATATCTTGGAATTAAAATATACCAATGAGGATTTAAACAAAAAATGGATCCATACTTTGCTAGAAAGTTGGAAGCAGACAGTAACCATGTTCAAGAACACCCTTGATCTTAAACCATTGGTTTGGATACATTGGTGGCTAAAGTAGAGCTCGTGAAATGGATAAAAAGTCAAGAAACAAGAGTGTGAAATCACATGTTGCACCTTATCATTTTAAAGAGACTAAAAGTGCTAGAAGTGCTTTTGTCTCTAACAATGATAATGACAGCTCTTGTACTTTGAGTAAAGATAAGGAAGAACTGAGTTTCTATGCCTCAAATCCTTCTAGATCATCCTCTCAAAGTATATCAGCAAAAGAGAAAGGGAGATCTGATGATAGAAAATATTCATTTGCAAAGAACTCCTCCAACAATAATCAATCAGAGCCCATCACGATGATTCTTGATTCCAAGGAACAAAAAGCAGCATTTGCAGCCTTCAGCTCAAGCTTCCAAGCTTATTTGGGCAGCTCTCTAACTCCTACTAACATTTGTTAACAAGATCCGAAAGAACTTCACCTAGATGAAGTAAAAGAAATGGAAATCTAGTGGCAAATGACAATGATTGCATACATAGCCAAGAAATATCTACGGAGGAACAAAATCTTGGCTACAGTAGGAAGAACAACCAAGATAGTAGTTGATAAGTCAAAGGTAAGATGCTACAAATGTAATCTCTATGGTCACTTATCAAGAGAATGCAATCAACAATCAACTCCTGATATGAGACAAACTCAGCAACATTCAGTATCATCAACATTAATCTCATCAACCATCAAACACTCAAAGATCCTTTAGGCAACCTCAACTAACCAACTCATCCCCACCAGCCACTAGTTCTTCCAAGGGCCAAGCAACTTAAAGAAACTAGGCTAATCATTTTGGAAGATGGAACATGTGACTAGAGCAATTATGAAAAGGAGGTGTTGGAAGAAAATCAAGCACTAATGCCAACATAGAGAACCAAGTTCCACCTATGGAAAGAGAGGTAAAGGATAGATTATGTTCATCAATATGTGTTGAGGAAGTTGAAAGATATAGAGTCCATGCTCAACAACTAGCCAACAAAGTAAAAAATAATGGTTTTAAATGAATCTCATATAAGAGAGCACAAAGTATATCAAATCAAAATCAACTTTGCAAAAAGATTTAGATAAACTTATTTATTAAAACTACAGTTTAAAGGCCCAAGTTTTGCATCTGACCATTTTCTTAACTAAATTCATGTCTAATCATGCATCAACTAAAGTAAAGCTTTAGAAATTTCAGTTGTCATCTCAGCAATATGAGAATTATTAAATTCTCATATTGAATCAAAGAGCAGGTATGGATTGGGATTCAATATTGTTGCACCCCCTATAAATGATAATTTTACACCTTTACTTGAGTCAATGAAAAACAGTTTAACAAACCATTTTATGCCTAACACCAAATTTAAAAAAATGTTAATCAATTGATAAATGGTAATGAGTCTATGGTGAGTGAAACTGAGTCATCTAAATCAAAACAAGTAAAACAATATGGCTTAGAATTTGACTATGATGAATGTGATGACTTGGATGATTCTGATGAACATGTTGAGAAAATTGTGGATGGTTTGGACATTGGTAAGAATGCTTCATTTGAATCCATCCTTCCCAAATTTCTTGAAGAAACCAAGCTGCCTTATCCTCCTAAACAACAAAATATGCTGAAAACAATTTGCAAGAGGATACCTTAGTTAAATGAAGTACTTCATGAGCTTAACAAACAACAAACAACAAACAATAGAAGATGATGTAAAGTGCACATTGTTAGGACCTGGTATTTGAACGAAATACCAACTGATTAACGTGTTAAACCAAACCAAATAGTGTGGAATCCTATTTGATTGGGGATCCAATCAGTGAGAACGCACGTAAAACAATAACGTATTGAATCTAACGTCAAGAATCGATTAGGAATTGATCTACAGCGTTCTATGAACTTGGAGTACGAACTGAGAGGCTTCTGGATGGCTAGGGTACATCTGGAGTCGAAGTGGATTGAATGCTTACTTTTTTTCGTGAATTAGGTGGTATTTATAGGATAGGGTTGGTCATTTGGGTGACTGAACCATCAGCATGGTTCATTTGTGTGATTGAGACAAGTGGTTGATCCACTCGCACGACTAAGTATTCAGTCGTGCGACTGAGCCAATCTCATGTTATAGTCATACGACTGATCCAGTCTCCTGGTTTAGTCATGTGACTGAGTCATTCGTATGAACTTGTTCATGCGTATAGTCCATTAGCATGGGCCATTCGCATGATAACTTCATGTTATTAAATTTGAATGTATTAATTGTCATAATATTATTTATATTAATTCAAACAACCACAAACCTATATAATCAAGTCAATATGTGATAAAAAACTCATTAATGAAATATTAAACATTATAAACACAATCAAATATTTGTATTTCATTAAGTACCCAATAATTACATAAGTGTAAGACATATTACATTCAGATCAGGATCTAGGTACATATATGTATCACAAAATCCCCCTTGGACCTAGATCTATCTATTGTCTAACATCTTTCATGATTTCCTCAAACTTCTTGTACTTAGCTTCTTTGGTGACTCCTGTGTTTATCTCAAAAGCAAAACAGAGTCTTATCACTTTCTGGAACTGTAAAGCTTGTACAATATCCTGTGGGTCGTAGAATAGTGGCCACTTGTATAAAGTATAAAAATCTCGTGCTGACAAGTTGGTGAGCAACATCAGGTCAAACACCTTTATGGTTTCCATTGTGCCATTCCTGTTCAAGACTATCATGGCCTCTCCCGTTCTCCAATCGTACTACCACCATTTGAAATGTGGAGTGAAGTCCTGTGGCATCTCACATAGTAGGATCTTTGACATTGTACGTGGTGGACTCCACTTCAGCACTACTCTAGGTTTGCCAGTTATGGCATCAACCTCAGATCTTCTGATGTACCTCGTTGGTTGTTGAGGTTTGAAGTTGACCCATCTGGTGTGGTACTCCCTTTTTAGAGAAGCTTCAAACCAGCCTGACATCTTACAAGGGTAAGCATATAGCAATTTTAACTTTGCTAACTGGTTGAGCTCAAAACCTGGAAGAGTCTTTAGATCGTGTGGGAATCTGAAGTACTCAATTCCCTTCTCATGTTTAACTGCGTAAACGTTGAGGTCTGCAAAATATGCCCATGCTATGATCCTGCCTGCCACCTTTTAATGTTTCTTGACCTGATACAGTTTGGTGTAGACAGTTGACGTTGTAGCGCTGCGTTGGGCTCTTATCTCTTCAAAACACGCTGCCCATTCAGCCTTTTTGATGTTGACTTTTGCGTCTGAGGCTTGGGTCTTCTCTTTATCTTTTTCTGACTCTTGCTCCATTTTATCCAGAGTCTCAAAAGTGTCACTGACAAGAGTTTCTCCCAGATTTGGAATGACATTTCCCTCATTGTCAGTGTACTATGGATAATGTTGTGCAGTGACATCTTCAATCTCGATCTCATCAACATCCTGAAGCTCATCGTCACTCTCCTCTTGCACAGTTGGAGCATCTTTCACAATCTCATCTGGATTGAGTCAGAATATTTCAGAAAGTTGCTCGTCTGTGAGATCATGAATTATCTCTCCTTCTTCAGGAGTGTAATTCACTGATCTCCTGACTATGCCCAGCTGTTAAAGAATCATATGAGCTGAGTCATGATCTGTTAGAGGGGAGCAACATCATATTCCTCTCTTTGATAGTTGGATCTGCTGATTTAAAACATATAACACATCAACCACTAGTCAACAATCAAAGCAGTAAACATCAACAATAAATATAAACATAATTACATTAATTTGATACAATATTCAAATACACATGATTTAAATAACATAAATAACTAAGCATTACTCTTGTCTTGTATCATGTGCTCCTCTGTAGACGGGGCTGAAGTGGAGGCACCTTGATCCTGAGCTCTCTTGGTCCTCCTTTCGCTTGCAGATGAGGCACCCGCAGCAGGTGAGTCATCATCATCATCACTAACATCGTCTCCAACATCACCAGCAGCATCAGTATCATCATCACCATCATCATCCTCATCATCACTGTCATCATCACTATCATCCCCATCCCCTTCCTTAATCTTAAGAGGCTCTTCCTTGGATCCTTTTAGACAAAGCATGATGGTCTTGTTAGTAGTCTCCAACTCCTCAATCTTCTTTGCTGATAGGGCATTCTGCTCCCAGAGTGGGGACATCTCTGCACGTTGAGCCTCCATCTGTTGTGCCTGCTGAGATATCTGCTGAGCTTGGGCAGCAGTAAGGTCTACTAGCTATCACAGCTGAGTAGTCTTCTCTTTGTCTACCGCCAACAGCCTTAACACCATACGGTTAAGTGCCGAGAGCTGTTCCTCTACCCCACTAGGAGGCAGAGGTGATCCTGATATGTAGGAAGGGTATGATGGTGGTACAGCATGGTGGCTAGTGGTGGTGGTGGTGGTAGTGGTGTAGATTGGGGTTAGTATGACAGGTGGAGATGCGGCTGTGGTAGTGGAGGGTGGAGGTGTGGTAGTGATAGTGGGTGGTATGGTAGTGGAGGTAGCTGTGGTGGTGGATGGAGTAGTAGATGTGATGGTAGGAGGTGGAATGGTAGATGTAGTAGTGGGAGCTGTGGTGGTGATGAAGGTGAGTTGTCTCTTCTTCTTCTTCATGTCGTGGGGCTGAGCCATCCTCTTCTTCCTCGATCCTGTCGAGGAGGATGCTCCCCCTAGAACACGGCTTGGCGGGTTGGGAGCATAAGTAGGGTCAGCAGCAATCTCTCCTAATCCACCTGGGCGTTCACCAACCGCCCGGAGCCCTCGTTCTGTGGTAACGAATTTACTTCCCACAGTCCGAGTCAGAGGCTCCTCATTCGACTCCTCCTCTTCCTCACCAGGTATGAAACCCTGGTGGAATCTAGCAGTCTCAACGATATCTCCAGTGGGGGCAGATGCTGGAGATACAATATCAACAGTGGGGCCCGTTGGTTGAGTGGGCCCTTCATCTCCAGCATTCCCGCTATCATCATCGTCAGAGTCATCATATGATAGCTGCAGCTGCTCTACCTCAGAGTCACTGTCAACGTGATGCTATTTACGTCTAGCTGGCGCCACGTGATCCTCCCGGGCCAGATGCCCAAATAGTCTCTTCACAGGGGGCTTAACCTGCTTCCCCCTGTAGACCTTCATCCTACCCAAGGTGGTATCGTCCATCACCTCTAGTACAACTGCATCCTCCTTCTCTTTCGGCAAGGAAGGGAGCTTCTGGTCGATAATCATCTACATAAAGTGAGGGTACATGCAGAAGCCCTCCTTTCCTTTCCCCTCAATGTTCTCCACCAAGTAGGTGAAGATCATCCTGGAGAAGCTGAACGGGTGGTTCAGCACCAACGCAGCATATGCATTCTGAATCTGATCGGAGCATCAAAGCCTCCCTTCCGTGACACTATACACTTTAGGAGAACGTGTACAAGGTACTTGAACTGGGGGCACATGTTGCTCTTGTTGAGCACCCCTGCATTGATGTCCCCAGCGTACTTGGCGTGCAGAAAACACCCTCGGACAGTAAGGGGATGTAGTCTAGTAGGGCAGTCAGCGTCGTCCCCAAACTGCAACACTGTCCTGAGATCATCCTCAGTGATCTCAATGGCCTCTCCAAATAGAGAACCACAGATATGATGAGGCTATGAGGATCTATCAACTACAGCACCTTCCCAGAAGGCCTGCTGAATAGAACGGTACGGTGTACACGGAGTAGAGATGGCGTGAAAGATCCTCGATCTCCTGAGAAACGTGATGATGCCAGAAACGTCAAGAGCGTGTCTGGATGACAGATCCAGATGAGCACAAATATTATGCTTAGTGCTCATGGTCCACCGACTCGCCATGTGTTACACAATGAAAATAAACGTTAGTATCCGTTGATTAATAATATCTTGAATCACTTGGACTTGATAATTATCTTTTTGATCTGTCTTGTGAATGAGACTGTGCGACTGAGATCTAGTCGTGCGAATGAGTAGTGCGACTTAGATCTAGTCGTACGAATAACCTCATACGTACGACTTGTCATGCGACTGAGCTCACACGTATGTAAACTCATTCGTGTATATCAGTCGTGCGACTGAACTCACACGCATGATTCAGTCGTGCGGTTTAGCCGTTTGCACTACTCAGTCGTGCGACTGAAGTTCATCAACCTGTCCAGTCGCATGACAGACTGCTGTTCAATTCAATTCAAGTTTTGACCAATTCTTATCATTTGACGTCGTGTTTTGGTTCATTTGACTCGCAATCATTATACTTAACACCTGATAACATTGATTTCAGTTGTTGGCTTATTTTAATTGGGTAACTTAGTCCAACAGGTCTCGTTTCTTTTTTTGGGCCGAACGTATCGATTTAGGAGTCAAAGTGAATGAAACATTGTTGGATTGAACCGCATTATACCTGTAAAGTCAGTAAAAATCGTCAGTTCACAACAATCTGAGATATAGTAAGATCAAATGAAAATTTGGCAGAGTAACGTTAGTCGTGCGAATTAGGGCTAATTTGGGAGTGATGAGTCTCTGCGACCGACTCCCCCTCTATTTATACTGAATGTGAATTCAATCGTATGACTGAACTCATACGCTCATTTCATTCGGGCGAATGGACCTAAGTCGTGCGACTGGATCAGTCGCTCACCTTCAGTCGTCCGACTAGAGTTCAGTCGTGCGACTTGTTCATTCTCCCACTCTCAATCGGCCAAATGGCTCATTCGTATAAGCCATTCGGTTTAATGGTCCATACTCATGTCCATTCGACTGTTTAATGCATGATTATGGTCCATTTGCATGATTGGTCCATACTCATGGTCCAGTCATGCGAATGGGTCATACACTTGACATTTTTCTTACTTTAAGTCCATTGACATTTAAGCCTTGTAAACTATTAATTTTACATTATGAACATTTGATCATCTCAGACATGATCATTTTAAACTTAAAAACTTTTGGATCACCTCAGACGTGATTTTTTTAAACTTTTTGTCACCTCAGACGTGACCCATTTATTTGAAAGCACGTGTGGTCACCTCAGACGTGACCATTTGAATGATAAGGTCCCTTATCAACTTCCATGACATAGTCCGATACTACACAAATCTGATAAAGACTAACTTTGTAATTACGTAAAAGAAATAGTAATGTAAATTACACTAAGATATATTTTGTGTTTTTGTGAGGGTTAATTTTTAAGATGTAACTCTAAGGAATAATTCTTCTAAGGGGTCAGCCTTAATCGTTTAAATCATACATGGACCAATTCAAGATGGAATCATACAGGATATTTAAATCATTTGAGACCAGTTAACTAACACCTTTGATGCTCTATTCTTGTTTTTCATCTAGATTCATTTAGCAAGTTTAGGAAATCATACTAGTACTATAGGTCCCCACGCTGATTTGAACTTTCAAGAATTGTAGCCACAGTGATTGTTAGTATACTTGTCCTCTTAAATCCATACACAGACTTTCAATCCAGTTGGGTGATCATTTTAAGGTTTGTTTATTTCAACAAGCATTTGTGGATCCCACACTTATATGGTAATCAACATTCCTCAGGAGATTTTTGAGCGGTCTTAGGGTAGGATTCAAGAAGAGACTATTCTTAGAACTTTCAAAAAGAAGCCAATCCTCAGGTCAGTGCCATCGCACAGCAGAGAGGCGGCAAACAACAATGAGTTCTAGAATATATAGGTTATGCTTATCCTCAGGTCAGTGCCACCGCATAGCAGAGAGGCACATAACCTCTCTTCTTGTTTAAGCAATTTTTCTTCTTTTTGCACAGATCTCACCAACAACCTAGGTTATCAGTTTGATTGTATTTGCATTTTTTTTGTCCTTATGCTCATGCTTTGGTCTTACGCACACTTTTGTGGCGTTTATTTTGCTCGTCACCCCTTATTGGAATCTTCTTGATTGTGTTAACTAGGGATAAGGCGTTACCCACAGCTAGTCAAACATTTTAGTTTAATCCTTGAGATCACCAACAGGTCTAGTCATCTATTGTGTTGAATCTACCAACATATCATCTGTGGTCTAGCAACCTCTAGGTTTACTTTCTTTGTGTTACCTTAGTAGTAGCTAGCTTATCCATCATATTTTCTTTTATATTGCTCAGACTACACAAATTTATACTTGAAGTTTGCATCTTTTTCAATTTTGAATTTTATAGTCCCAAATGGTTTGTACTTGTGTACTATCATATTCCAAACATTGAATCGGTATCACACATACGATCTTATTATTTTCAACTTGCCTCTCATTTCCCTTGTTTTATTTTCATACCTATTCTCCCCCTAAAATACTAAAACCTCCAAGGATTTGCATTTTAGGATTTTAATGGGCAAGGAAAGGCACTAATTGTAATTACACTAGTTAAACAAACACAAAAGAACAAACTAAAATAACACTAAAATTTAAAAAATCAAATGTAGATCACTGATCCTAACAAGTGGTATCAGAGCTGGTTAATCATTGATCGATCTAACAATTGATCATTGAAACTACTAATTGATATCTATGTTTGATTGAATTAGCATATTCGCAAGAACTGGTTATAGATTATTGAATTTCTGTCGCTTTCGTTCATTTATTTTGAGATCTCTCTTGGTTCAATTGGTTGTTGTGTTTTGTTCTAAATCTGTTTTAGCTTAATTGAATTTGATCGAATCTGAGATGACTACTCCTTCTAATGATCCTCATAATACCGGTTCCTCAACCAAGCCCCCGATGCTGGTTAGGACCGAGTATAACATATGGCAACGAAGAATGCTTCATCACCTGTCTGTTAACAGTTCAGGTTGTTGGACATCTGTGGTACATGGACCACATAAGCCTATGGTGAACAATCCGGAAACCAATCAAATGGTTCCGAAGAAGAAGGAACAATACTCTGATGAAGATCAAACACTGTTTGAGATTGATGCTAAAGCCCATGGAATTCTGGCCATGGCACTGCCTAATGAAATCTATTCAGGGCTTATGCATCATGAAACAGCTCATGATCTCTGGAATGCCCTGAAGGAACAATTCGGTGGCACAGATGAGGTCTTAGCAAACAACAGAGAAATCCTTGCCCAACAATATGAGACATTCTCTCATAGAAAGGGTGAGACACTGACTCAACAGTTTGAGCATTTTTCCTGCTTGATATCTGAGCTGAAAATGGTGAAACAGGAATACACCAATAGCCAGATGAACAACAGGTTCCTCAGATCACTGCCTGAGAGATGGGACACATACACTATTTTCCTACGCTCCAGTGCAAATCTGGATAGCCTATCTCTCACCCAACTTCATGGGAAACTGCTTACATTCGAAAGAGAGATAGAGCAAAAGAGGAAACTGTCCTCATCAGGAAAGCTCACTGATGACTTTGTACCAGGGAATACTGCCTTGGTTGGTCATGAGTAAGAATATGCTGCATCTGAAAGAATTATGATGAGTATATTGATTTCTCTTCAAATAGTTCTGATCATGCATTTGTTGGTATTGAGAGTCATTCTGGTAGTAATAGTGACAACTTATGCTTCATCATGGATGATTTGAAAGGAATAGCTGATGATGATCTAGAAGAGATGGATATTCTGAGCCAAATGGCACTGATTAATATCAGATCTCAGAAGTTCTATAAGAGAACTAGCACGAAATTTCCTGGACTCTCTGGCAAAACCAAAGTTGGTTTTGACAAGAGTAAGTTGAGGTGTCACAAATGCCAAAGGCTGGGACACTTTGCAAGAGAGTGTAGATCAACTGGATCTAACTCTTCTGCACCCTTTGTGACTTTTCCTAGTACTAGTCCACAAAACAGAGGGCAACATCCTGCTAGTTCTGGTCATCATTCACATCCTAGATCTCCTGCATACTTTGTTCCACAGGTCAAATGTCATATCCTTATCCCTGCTATTATATGCCTCAACCAAATCCTGTTCAAGCTCCAATTGCACAACAACCACAAGCATTGCCTGAACCACAACCTTCCCAATCTTATCAACAAACTCAACCTCAACAACACAGCTTCTTCACCCAGGAATTGTTGACTGGAGCAGTTACCAGATGACTTGTCTGGTCATGAACAACTGTTCTCAGGTGCTGGTCAACATGGTGGTGAAAGTCCCTTTGGAAATCTAGCTGTTATGGCTTTGGATTCTGCTGATACTTCATCCACTAATGCCTCTACACCAAAGGTATCACAGGTATCCTCTGAGGCAAAAGCCAAATTGTGTTCTGAAACATGCATAGCAGCATTTGCATCTATTAGAGAAGCAAATGTAGCTTAATCAACAAGAACATTGAGCTAGAACAAATAATTTCCAAAAGCAAAGCTGAATTTGAGTCTGTGCTTAATGATAAGAATGATGAGATTTACAAAAAATGTCAAATAACTGATGATAAGGCTAGGGAAGAGATACTTCTAGAGAAGTATAAAGATCTCAAAGAAACCCTTGCAGTCACCCAGGTAGAGTGTGATAGATGGGTACAATCATGCAAGGTTTTGAAATGCTTCTTAGTAAGCAATCTGCTTCCAATGTGAAGTTTGGCATTGGTTACAATCACACTGCTCCACCTACAGATTTTACTCCCAGAGCAGAAGTAGAATCTGATGGTGAGAGTAATAACCAATCCATTTCTTCATGTGATCTACTTTCTGATACAGCACAATCAGAAGTAGAAGTCAGCACCAAGCCCTCTCAGAACCTATCAGCTGATGTTGATGGTTCCACTGCTGACACTCACATGATCAATGAGTTGATCAACTCAGGAGTTAATTCTGAAAGTCCTAAAAGGACTAGAGAGCAGGATTTAACACCTGAAGTTCAAACTCCAACTACTGCCAGTACTGAAAAGAAGAAAACTGTCAGTAGAAAGAGTTTGAAGACTACTAAAGAGGAAGTCAAGAAAGCAAACAATGCTTCCAAAGCACTGAAGAGCAAGTCTTCAGTTGCTTCACCTCTTTAGTTGATGATCAACATAAGATGAAGAAGAAACCATGTGAAGTATGTGGTTTGTTCAATCATCTTACAGATGATTGCTGGTACAAAAGAGGTTCCAAACTCAAACATAAAGAGGAAATTAAAGAGAAAATGGTAAAAATGAAAACTGAGTTTGAGACCACATTTGTATCAGCAACATCAAATCCTGTAACCCTTAAGTCCACAAAGAAATCCAAAAGGAAGGGGTTAAACAGGTAACAGCTGAGATTGCTCAGAAGAAGAAGGTGCAACATAGGAACTTATCAAACTCCACTGGCAATGTGTCTGATGAGCTGAAAGCTTTATCACAAAATCAGACACAGCTGGTTATGATGGTTCAACATCTATTGGGAAGAGTTAACCAATTAGATGCTCCTATGTTGAAACCACAGAAAAGGAGGTCCAAGCCAAAGGATTCCTCTTCTTCACCATCTTCTTCCTCTCAGGCTGTTGTTTCCAATAAACCTGTTAGTTTACCATCTGTTGATGAGACCAGGCCCAAAACCAAAAAGGTTTGGGTCTCCAAAACTACTGATTGTTTATTATTGCAGGGTTCTCCAACATGCCAAAGTAGCATCTGGTATGTAGACAGTGGGGGATCTATGCACATGACTGGGAACAGTTCTCTTCTTCATGACTACTCTCAAGGAAAGAAGGGGTTTGTTTCTTTTGGCAATGATGCTAGGGGTTACATCATTGGAAATGGCTTTGTCTCCAATGGAGAAATAAAGTTTGATGATGTTAATCATGTGGAAAATCTCAAGTACAATCTCTTGAGTGTCAGTCAAATGTGTGATAAAGGCCATGTTGCTCTTTTCACCAGTCAGAACTGTAGGATTCTGTCATCCAAAGTTCTGCATTTGATGATAAGGTGTTGGATGATCACACTCTCCTGAGAGCCAACAGGACAGGAAGAGTGTATGCCTTAGATCTTTCCAAGAAAATAGATCTCAGAGGCAATCCTTGCCTTTTTCCAAAGCCTCTTCTCAAGAATCTAAACTGTGGCACAGAAGGCTGGGTCATGTTAATTTCAAAAACATGAATCAGCTTATCCACAATAGTTTAGTTAGAGGCTTACCAATAAAGGAGTTCCACTGTGATGAAACCTGCACTGCTTGTTTAAAAGGAAAACAGCACAAAGTCTCATTCCCTCCTATTGAGAGCCTAAGTCCACTGCCTGCTTGCAATTACTGCATATGGATCTATTTGGTCCTGTGAGAGTGATGAGCATGGCAAAGAAGAAATACTGTCTGGTAATTGGGATGATTACTCCAGATTTGTATGGACTTTCTTTCTACATTCAAAGGATGAGGTTGCTCAGAAGATTATTCACTTTTGTTGTATATTGAGAAGCAGTATTCCCTTCCAGTCAGGTGTATTAGGAGTGACAATGGAACTGAATTCAGAAACCATACACTTGATGACTTCTATCTTTCAAAGGGAATCAAAAGGCAGTTTAGCATACCAAGGACTCCAGAACAAAATGGAGTAGGAGAGAGAAAGAACAGGACCCTAATTGAAGCTGCAAGGTCCAGCTGGCTGACTCTGGTTTGCCACTGACCTTTTGGGCTGAGCTGTAAACACAGCTTGCTATGTGCAGAATAGAGTCTTAGTAAATCAGAGGTTGATGAAGACTCCATATGAAGTTCTCCATCACTTGGCTCCTCTGATTTCATTTTTCAAAGCATTTGGGTGTCCCTGTTTTATTCTCAACACAAAGGATCAACTCCAAAAATTTGATCCTAAGGTGGATGCAGGGTATTTTGTTGGTTATTCATCTACTTGCAAGGCATACAGAGTCTTCAACTGCAGAACAAAGATAGTTGAAGAGACTTTGCATGTGAAGTTTAATGAATCTCCTATGGACAAGATTCCACAAAACCTATGGAGTTGTTTGATTTGGACATACTGCAATATGTTCCTTATCAACCTCCAACTGTTGCAGATCCTGTGGATAAATCATCTTCTGCAGCATGTCTTCCACCTGGTGGTATTGATGATGATGATGATAATATCAATACTCACCTATTCAAGTTTAGTGACCAACTGCCTGTGTCTGCTAAATTTGATGTTCCTGTAGCTTCAGCAGTTCCATCCACAACAAATGCTGATGAGATCTCTGATTCCTCTACATCTTTTGAGTTACCATCTAATTCTTGGTTTCAAGAGACTGCATCACCATCTGCTGCTGCTGAAGGTCCTACAAACACTTGCACAGATCTCATTGTTTATCAAGAACTGAAGAATCACCCATGTCTCAAATTATTGGTGATATCAATGCTGGTGTTTCAACAAGAAGTCAATTGTCTAACTTCTGCTTCTATGCTCTCTTCATCAGTCAGCTAGAGCCAAAGAACTACCATGTTGCTTTGAGAGACAATGGATGGGTTGAAGCCATGCAGCTTGAGCTACTTCAGTTCAAGAAACAGCAAGTGTGGGAACTGGTTCCTCTTCCCCCAGGTAAGTGTGCAATAGGCACTAAATGGGTGTTTAGGAATAAAACTGATGAAAATGGGCTTATTGTTAAGAACAAGGCTAGACTGGTTGTACAGGGGTTTTCACAAGAAGAAGGTATTGACTATGATGAAACCTTTGCCCCTGTAGCCAGACTAGAGGCAATCAGATTGTTTTTAGCCTATGCTGCATTCCACAATCTTAAAGTTTTCCAAATGGATGTCAAAAGTGCATTTTTATATGGTAAAATAAAGGAAGAAGTTTATGTGTGCAACCACCAGGTTTTGAGGATAATAAACATCCTGAATGGGTGTATAAACTTGATAAGGCTCTTTATGGGTTGAAACAAGCTCCTAGAGCCTGGTATGAGACACTTTCCACTTTTCTTCTTAAGAATAATTTCACTAGAGGCTCCATTGATAAAACTTTGTTTATTAAGAAGGTGGATCAGCATAAGCTACTTGTTCAGATTTATGTTGATGATATTATTTTTGCATCCTCTGATCCCCAGTTGTGTGATGATTTTACAACATTAATGAAAAAGAGGTTTGAAATGAGTGCAATGGGAGAATTACAGTTCTTTCTAGGCTTGCAAATTAAACAAAAGGCTGATGGAACCTTTATTCATCAGTCAAAAATACAAAAGATCTTTTGAATAAGTTTGATTTACAAAACTGTAAGCCCTGTTCTACTCCCATGTGCAACACACACAACTGGATGCAGATCAGAAAGGTAAAGCTGTTGATGAAACACTTTACAGATGTATGATTGGGTCCTTGATGTATTTACAGCTTCTAGACCAGATATTATGTTTGCTACATGTGTTTGTGCTAGATTTCAGGCTGCTCCTAAAGAGTCTCATTTGATTGCAGTCAAGAGAATCTTTAGATATTTGCAAGGTACACAATCTCTTGGTTTATGGTATTCCACTGGACACTCTTGCAAATTAGTTGCTTTTTCAGATAGTGACTATGCAGGGTGCAAGTTAACTAGAAAGTCAACTTCTGGTGGTTGTCAATTCCTAGGCAACTGTTTGATTTCTTGCAGAGTAAGAAACAAACATCTGTTGCTACATCAACTGCTGAGGCCGAGTACATTGCTGCTGCAAGTTGCACTTCTCAGGTACTCTGGCTTCAGAACCAACTTCTGGATTATGGCATTACAGAGACTAAGACTCCATTATTAATGGATAGTGCTTCAGCTCTGTGTATTGTCAAAAATCCAGTCCAGCACTCTAGGACCAAACATATAGAAATCAGACATCACTTTATTCGGGATTGTTTTGAAAAAGGTCTGATTGATCCTAAGTTTGTGCCTAGTGCTGATGAGCTTTCAGATATTTTTACTAAGCCTTTGGATAGTTCTACTTTCCAAAACCTTGTGTTAAGGCTTGGTATGCTGCAGCTAGAATAAGTGACAACTACTGATGATTAGTAGTAAAATTACTGGTGATCATTGGTAACCATGTCACATATAAGTACTGATGAGTCCTTTCACCTTCAGTAGTTTTTATAACTACTGACGGCTAAATGCCTCACAAGTACTGAAGTACTTTATCTGCTCTCAACTACTGATGTAGTTACAACTACTGATAGTTACAACTACTGATGTAGTTACAATACTGAAATCAGTACAAACAGATAAGTACTGACGTCCTATGAAACACCTGAAAAGCAGATGCAAAGTGATGAGTAGGTGTTGAGGACAGTATGAAACAGCTGAAAGGCTATGAATTGACGAAAACTACTGAAGAGAACTTTCTCTTCAGTCGTTTCTACAACTGCTGTTTCATTCTAAACAACTGAAGCAAAACCATGTCTTCAGTAGTTTTATAACTACTGATAACTAACACCAAGTCTTCAGCTGTTTACAACAACTGATGACAAAACCACTGTCTTCAGTAGTTTCACAACTACTGATGACAAACACCAAGTCCTCAGTTGTTTCATCATCTGAAGTCAAAACCATGGTCTTCAGTAGTTTTCTAAATGCTGATGCCTAAAACCACGACTTCAGCTGTTTCAACGTCTGAAAGGGTAATACCATGTCAACAGTCGGTTTAAAACTACTGATGACTAACACCACACCCTTCAGTCATTTTCTCACCCCTACCCTATAAATACCTGTCCTCTTCTCTAATGTTCATTAGCCGTTATTTTCTGAATTTCTCTCTCTCAAACATGGCGACCATGAGTCTGAAACCACGACACAACTGCGTTGCTTACTTACAAAGTCGGCTTTCTGGAACAAATATGATAATGCCATTGACTTAATGGTGGTGGATTCCCCATATCGCACAGCCTTTCTCTTGAATCCAACCATTTACCCTGAATCCCTCAAGTCAATTCTGGTCAAATGCTCTTTTCATACTGATGAGTCTACCGGCCAGATCTCTGTTCGATCCCTTGTCAACCAGAAACCAGTGGTCGTTACAGCCGACATCATTCGTCAGGCATTACACTTACACGACTCCACCGCTGTGACTGCATACCCAAAGGGCATAACAGACATGTCATTTATCAATCATGGGTATGAAGGTGATCTTCGGGCTACAACAGTTCTAAAGAAACATTTCCATGACGCTGAGAAACTCATTTTTCACATGGTAAATGTCTGCTTAGCTCCAAGACATCTTCTTGGGATCAAATGTCATCCCAATGGCAACAGTATTGTATTCTATTCTAGAACACCAACCGCTAAATTTTCTGAAATTGTGTTTCTAGAAATCAAAAACTTGGCTCAGAAACCTGTGGCAAACCGATGGCCTTATATCCCAGGTTTCTGATGGCCATTATTTTAGATGAATTAAAATCTGATGGCCTTGTTGGCCTTGGAGTCCCTGCACCAGCTGTTTTGGCTGAGGTATACTCCAGGCACAACTCAGACCTCACTCAAAGAAGCTGCCCGAATGCTAAAGCCCAAGCACAGGGAACCCACAGCTTCTCCATCAGAACCAAAGTCCCCACTAAACCAAAGCCACAACAACCCAAACAGCTATTCAGGGAGATGAGTCCCCTGAAGATGCTCCTGCACCACCAATGCAGGATATACTTGCTGGTTTAAACCCACCAGCAGTATCAGAGACTCTACCAGCCATAGCCGCTCAGGATTCCTCTCAAAGGAGCCTGCAACCACCACACAAGGGGTACCCACACATCTGGGATCTTCCTCACTTGAGGAGATTGCCATTGAAGAGCACCATCATCCCCAGGTGCACATTGCTTCTACCCCATCTCCCCATGCAACCGCCCCCCAAAGTCCAACCATAATTATTGCAAATGTGCTGACTCAGTTGCATGCCTCTCCTCCTCCCCAAAAACCACCAACAAAGGGGAGAACCACAGACATTGAGGAAGAGGATCAACATGTTTCTGACAACCCACAGCACCGGGGTTTACAAATTCTATCTCCTGGTGTAGATAGGGAGATTAGAATATCTAGTGAGGCTGCCACCTCTTCTGAATCAGCACATGATCAGAATGAGGCTGGTAACATTGCTAAGACCTCACTAGAGGCAACAGCTGATGAAGGACATAGTCCTGAGGCTGGAAGTCCCCAGTTCCAAGAAAAAGGGGCACATGCTAAAACTGGTCTACACCCAGTGCATGTAAATCCTGCTACAAGCAGGAGGTCAATGATTCAGCTTCTGCTGATGATGACCTGGGCTTTTTCTATGACGTTCTAGCCCACAACACCATCCTGGAGGCTGAGGTAAGCAACTACAAGAACTGCTTGCCAAGAAGTCTCAGGATGTAAGTCCATCTCCCCCCAACCCACAGATGGCACCTTCCTTTGAAGGTTCCCCAAACACTTTACCCTCTCACTCCACTGAGCCTCCAGCTTCTGCTTTTGGTACTATCTCTCCGGGACAGAACCCCCCAGAGCAGATGGTTGCTGTATTCCAACAATCCCTACCTCTCATCACTCCCATCATCAATGACATTGTTTATAAAGCCATTGATGAGAGGATTTCCTCAAGTCTACAACCACTCATTGATGATGCTGTGCACAAGAAACTTTCTGCGTACAAACCCTGTCTCCAATGCATCCAAAAAGGGGAGAGTACTGATGTGAAAGAAAAGAAGAGAAAGAACTGAGGATGAGAAGGCACAAGAGAAAACCAGGAGTTGAAAAGAAAAGCAACAACAACTGATCACTTACAAAAGAAAGAAAAGTGCTGGTGATCAAGCTAATGCTGAAGAAAAATCCTTGAAAGCTGGTAAAAGATGCAGATGACACACACAGCCGATCCATGGACAAATCATTGAGCAACTCTTCAAGCAAGGCTTTGATACAGCCACATTAGACAGTGAGATCAGGAAGTTGGAAGTGGAGGAAATTCAAACCAGATGGGCTGGATATGATGTGCTGGAGAAAGAGAGATTGGAGATCATGATTCGATTCATTGCCAAATACTTAGGAAGATCTTTGATGGAGATTCGTTCATGGACCAGAGACAGTATTCTGGCTATAGCCACCAGAATCTGTTTGTCTGAGCAATTTCATAGGGGATTATCATTGAAGCACTTGATGAGGCTGGGGCTGGAAAAAGGTTTGAAATGGCAAACTTACAAAGCCAAACTCACAACCAAAATGCTTGAACAACTTCCCTATCACCCACTCAAAAACCCCTACCCCTCAAATCTCCAAACCAATCTCAAAGCCCAATCCAAACATCCTCAATCTTCAAAACCATTCCTTACCACCCAACCATCATCCAGTGATGCACCTAGAAGGAGGAAAGGGTGCTGAGGATAGAAGAAGTGAAGAAGAGGATGAAGATGATAGTCTGCCACTCTCTGCTGTTCTAAGGCTACAAGAACCCAGAGTCACCCATGATCACACCTGACTCTCAAAGGGAATGGTTAGAGTCAAGATAGAAGATGAAGAACAGCAGAAGCAGCACGATGAGCAACTACTGAAGATGGTTGACAAGGAATTTCCTCAGTCATCATCTATACAAGCCATGAAAGGGCATGCTCAGAGGCTGTACACTCTCAGACACACATTTCAGTATCAGAAGGAGAGAGTGAGAGTATGGCCAGACCCCAAGGTGAGTTCTAGAATCCACAAAAGATCCATTCCTCATAGATACAATGGCCAGGTTAGAAAAACATAGTCTCTACCATCATGTTGGCCCTTGTAGTCTCACCATGGGAAATAATTGATGAATTCAAGAAGGCTCATCAATCAAAATTGACCCCTCAAGCCTTACTGGAAACAATGATCAAAAAGGGTTATATATAAAAAGCTTGAAGACATCAAGAAGAATGAGCTCCAGTTACTCCTTGAAGGCACTCATCCTGATGAATTTGTTTATAGGGAGGTAACTACTGTGGAGTTGAAAAATGGCAGGACTGTGAAGTACTTATCTGAGTACTATGGTCCAGAGTTCTTCTTTGAAGGAGGAGTAGAAGAACTCTCCAAGAGGAACAAGTTGTTCTCCTTGAGGCCTATGTTCGAGAGTCATACAGACTCATAATGGGGAAGTAAATCTCATGAATGGGATAACAACTCTGTGTCCAGTTCCCCAAATAGAGTTCCCATTCATACATTGCCAAACAGATCTCTGAGATTTCTTCCCAGGCCAGAGCTAATATGGGTCATCTTCTCTACTGATCAAGAAGGAAAAAGACCAACCATTTTGCCAACATAAGTGGGAAAATAAATCAATTAGAGGTTTTGGCTGCATTGGTTCAGGGGGAGTTTGTTGGACCAAAAGAACCAATGAGCCAAGATCAGAAAACCTCTAAGTCCCACATGATATCACAACAACTGCTGAAGGCTTCATCAGCAGTTTGACAAGTGCTGAAAACTCCAACAGCTGAAGAACACAAGTGCTGAAGCTGAACAGCTGAAGAACACAAGTGCTGAAGCTGAAGACCAAAGTACTGAAGTTCACAGCTGAAGAACACAAGTCTGAAGCTGAACAGCTGAAGAACACAAGTGCTGAAGCTGAACAGCTGAAGAACACAATGCTGAAGCTGAACACTGAAGACACAAGTGCTGAAGCTGAACAGCTGAAGAACACAAGTGCTGAAGCTGAACAGCTGAAGAACACAAGTGCTGAAGCTGAAGACCAGTACTGAAGTACAATAGTTGAAGAGTCTACAAGTGCTGAAGATCAACAACTGGTGTACAAAGTCTGAAGACAAAGACTGAAGACATCAGCTGATGATATCTACTGAAGTCATCAGCTGATGAAACGTCTGAAGAACAAGTACTGAAGTTTCAGTAGTTTGTCACAACAGCTGAAGAGTACTTCTTTAGTAGTTGTAATATCAGTAGTTTTATGTTTTTACTTTCAGTAGTTTTGTAAAACGACTGAAGAGCTTGTTCTTTAGTCGTTGTAGTATCAGTAGTTTTATGTTTTTCAGTAGTTTAGTAACTGATAACACTTAGTATTTTTGTAAGAGATGTCAGCTGTTTTGACATCTTCAGTAGTTGTGTTTCAGTTGGAATAATTCTGTTAGATGTCACTATCAAGTGACATCAGCAGACGTCACATCTCTTATATAAGAGGTGTCAACCTGATTGTAATTGTGACATTTCGTTACCACGAAAGCGAATATTGAATGAAATTTATTTGCAGAATTCTCTCTATCTATAACCGTTTTTGTTCTTCATTGAATATCTTTTCGTTCTTGTGAATTGGCTAATTCATTGTTAGAATTCCGCTGCTATACTCTCTAATCAATCAAACGTAGATCACTAATCCTAACAAAGACCCATTTGGTGCCAATGACTTTAGCACCTTTAGGTCTATCAACTAGTGCCCATACACCTAACTTCTTAAACTGAAGGTGTTCTTCCTACATGGCACTAACCAAGCCTCATCATTTAGTGCTTCACTAACATACGTTGGTTCAAACTGAGACACAAAGCAACGGTATGCACCGTCGTGAAGGTATCCTTTTTCCATCACGGAGGCATAATCAGCTGAGTATAGCTGATTTCTAGTCTAAACCCTGATCTCACATCTCCTATAATATTATCCAATGGATGATGGACGTTTAGACGTGAGCCAGGAGTTATGGGAACAACCACCTCAGAGTCAAGATTATGAACATTTGGTTCTGGATTTGAGGCAGTCGGAGTCTGAGGTTCTGATGGTTCAGAAGCATCACTAGCCGATGCTTGTGAACTTGTGGTAGTCGGAACTTGTACATCCTAGTTGATCTGATCATTTTCTTGTCATTTTCTTCATCAGAGGAAGAATCACTCACATCAACTGCTCCCCCTGAGTTGGTAATGTCATGACTTGTTGAATCTTGAGATGGTGTGTTCAAGACATCGTACATCATCTTGTTTGCCAACTCGTCTTCTGAAGAGGAAAGAGGTATGTTGAAGGACTTGAATAATCCATCATAGTCAAAGAAGTAGGCAGGCCCTTTTCCAGCAGGTGGTGTGATATATCTCTGAACATCAACATTACACCACACCTCTACTTGGCCTATTGAGTTGTTGTAAACTCTCTTGTTCAGTATGTTGTATCCTAGAAAGATACTTCATCAATCTTCTCACTGAATTTTCCCTCCTGAGTCTTCTTCACAGGTGCACGGAGCGCCAAACGGCTCGAGATATTCCAAGTTAGGTTTACGTCGCGGTAATAACTCGTAGCACATTTTTCCATGCCGTTTTACTAACAAATCTCGATTAAGGGTATAACATGCATTTGCCACTACTTCATTCCAAAATTGGATAGGCAGTTTCGAGTCTGCCAGCATAGTCTGTGCCGTCTCTATCAAGTTGCGGTTCTTCCGTTCAGCAACGCCATTCATCTGAGGGGTATAAGACGAGATAAATTGATGCACAATTCCCTTTTCCTTGCAATAGGCCTCCATCCTCTAATTCTTAAACTCGGTTCCATTGTCTGAGCGCACCTGTCATACCTTCAGCTTGTATAGGGATTCTAGTGTAGTTACTAATTCCTTAAAGGATTCAAATGTTTTTGATTTGGATTTCAGAAACATTACCCAAGAGAACCTTGAGTAGTCATCGGTAACTACATAGCAATACAAGTCGCCAGCGATGCTTCTTGTACTGACTGGACCAAACAGATCCATGTGAAGAAGCTCAAGAGGAAGTTCTATAGAATGAACTTTCTTTTCCTTATGAGATTTCTTCGTCTGTTTGCCCTTTTTGCATGCAACACAGAAATCCGGGAGTTGAAAGTTTTTGACATTTACTCCTCTCACAACATCATTCTGGATCAAGTGATTCATTTTTCTCGGATTTATGTGTCCCATTCTCCTATGCCAGGAGATGGAGTCCTTCTCAATAGCTTTGGACAAGAAGCATTGGACTTCACGATCCGTTGTGGAGGCCTTTGAGAGATCCAAGATATAAAGATCATTATATCTTGAACTGACATTAGGATCTGGTCCTCCGGGATCACGTAGTCCTTCTTTAGAACGTACACTTCTTGGTGTCAAAAAATACCTTGAATCCTTTATCATAGATTTGAGAGACTAAAAGCAAGTTATTTTGTAATTGTTGGACATAGTTTACCTTATCAAACTTAACCTTTTCATTTCCCACTTCTCCTTGGGCTGTGATATACCCACCTTTGTTTCTAGCAAATGAAACATGCCCTCCTTTAATTTGTCTGACATTTGATAAGAGAGCTATGTTCCCTGTCATGTGCCTAGATGCTCTACTATCTACAATCCACGTGTTAGTCTCAGCACTATAACGAACACCCTGCACAATCAATGAAAACATTAGTTCATGTTAGGAACCCAAGCCTTAACTGGCTTGGGTTTCCCTGAGGCATCACACATCATAAACTCAACCCATTGACCCTTTGAGGTTGAGGGTTGCTCAGATTTCTATTTGTTCTCATTTTCAGGCACTGAGGAGGTTTTTTCTTTCCAAAATCCAGATTTGTGTAAGGCCTGTTTGTGATAAACAGACAACTGGCTGATGGATTGAACTTTGGGTTCACTAGCCCTTTTTGGAGGCGTCACTGAGTTCCTCTTAGAAGAGCTAGTTGTAGTTGCAGAAAGGTCAACCTTCCTCCTCGGTGTCTGGGAATAAGGACAATGAGATGCTATGTGACCATACTCTCCACAGTTATAGCAGGATCTACTTTTAACTTGATGGTTTATATTTTTTGGTGGAGATGCAGATGTCACATAGTTGACCTTATTATGTTTGGATTGAGACACTTCTTTGTTAGATGTATAAATTGGTTTTACAATTTAATTGCTTTACCTGATTTTACATCTTTGATCTCTTGTTTACCTGGACTGTGACATGATGCACGTGATTAATTAGTTTTTATAGTCTTTTTAGGTTCTTGTTTGACTTTGTTTAACCTGACTTTAAACTAACCTTTTCAAATTCTTTTTCCAGGTTACACAAGGCATCTTTCCTATTGCCTTTGAAGTGGCCTCCTTTCTGTTAGAGTCGGATTCACTTGATTTACTTATGGAATCTGGATCATTAACAAGTGGAGTGGACACCACGTGATCCTTGATGGGGTTATTGTTAATTGGTTTACTTTTGGTGTTCATCAAGGTCTAAGGTGGTGGTGGAACCACTTTGTATCCCAGTCCCTCCCCATTATTTCTCTTTCTCACTAAGTGTTGGACAATGTGTGATGAGCTTGTCCAACTATGCAGTTTTTGTTTTAACGAGTTGACTTCTACTTCTAAAACTGCTTTTGCTTCTTAGTGTCCTCTAGGAGTTCAGATAGTACCCAATGTCATTTTCTTGGTTAAAAGCAACTACCTCATTTTCCCCAAGCTGTTTATTCAATAGGTCTATCTTTTCCTTATAACTGTGCTCGTTTTGTTTTAACACTCTATTTGCCTCCGTGCACAGTTCTAGGTCCTTTACTAAGCTATCATTATGATCTAATAACCTAGCAAATTTTGAATCTATACTTTCTCCGAATTTATTACATTCTAAGCAAGCATGATTATTAAACAGTTGGTCTAGTACTTACCTGAGATGTTGAAGAGGAATCAGCCATGAGTGCAGACTCAGTTGTCTCTGGTTCTGGTGATTCAGATGATGATGCAGATTTTTCTTCTTCAGGCAGGTGGTTGACCACATTTGCAGTGTCTTCAGAATTTGATATCGCGAGCTCTACTGCTATATCTCCCTCACTTGCAGATCGTCATCAATATCCTCCACACTAGTTATATTGGACTCTCCTGGTGACACGAACCGAAAGCTCCAGTCCTGTCCTTCATCCTCGTTAGCAGTTAGGCTTTTGGGTCCTTACTGGATGAGGTAACTACTAGATGTGGCCTTGTCCTGACGATTAAAGGACGAGAAGGGATTGCCATTACCCGTCTTCTTTGGTTTTACATACTCCCTCTTGAAGTGTCCCTTCTCACCGCAGTTGAAACATGTAACCTTTGACTTGTCGAACCCAAAGGTTGTGTCTTTTGTGGCAACCAAGTTCTGTCCAGTCTTTTTGACAAACTTTCTAGCTTGTCGGATAGCACTTGCCAGGGCCCCCATTATGTCCATACGTTCCAACTCCATCTCATCCACCTGCTCATAATCTTCATCTGCCAGGTGCTAGTTTCCTATCTTTCCACAACTAATCCATCGTAGGATTGAACCACCACAGCTAAGAGGTTCATATGTTCTCTGGCCACCTCCATAGTCACATTCCCAAAGTTGTCGATTTTGAGCTTTGCTGTATTAGCTTCAGGTATCATATATTGGGCGCTAGATGACCTGACGTTTCGGATCCTGAAGTTGAGGGTTATGCTGGAACTGCTGCGCTTGAGATGAAGGCTTTTGCAGTGGCGCTCCAGATGTCTTGACCGAAGGAGTAGCATTGTAGAGTGCAGGATTCTGATCGTAGTTAGCCTTTTGGGCTCGATACTTCATCCTAAGCTTCTCTTCTCTCAGTTTCAGAATGAAGTCATTTATATCTAACTTCGAGAGCGTTCCATTCTATCTGAGATTTGAGACAACGAAGCCCATTTTTTTGTAATCCCTCAACAAAGTTGGATACCTTATCCTCCATTAATGTAACCACTCCATGAGTGTGCATCTCACTCATCAAGTGGTAGAATCTATCGATCACATCATCAAGGCCTTCTTTTCCCATAGAAGAGAAGTTATCAAACTCCTTTCAAGGCTTTTGCCTTGATGACCTTCAAAGAGGCATTTCCGTCATACCTCTTTTCCAACGCACCCCAAGTTTCTTTGCTTGGTATACTCCGAATACTGATGGAAAATATCCTTCGGAATAGACAAGTAAGCAGGCCATAGACTTTCTTCTCAGCATTGTGTTTTACCTTCTGAGCATCCGACATGCCACTTAGAGTAAGTTTGACTCCGTCAGCTCCTATTGGCATGCTATAACCCGATTGAACTTATTCGTGCGATTGAACAATGCGGATGGTTCAATTGTGCGACTGAACAAATGCGGATGAGTCAGTCTCCCAAATGAACAAATGCAATTGAACAGTCCGAATGAAGTTCTCAGTCGTATGATTGAAGGTACGAATGAGTCCAATCGTGCGGTTGGAGAGTGCGAACGAACTCAGTCATGCGATTGGTCTAATCGTGCGACTGAACTTGCTGAAGTTTGATAATTCGTAGATTTAACTTGATTTGTCCGTAAAAACTCGAATTTTATCAAATCCTAATAGCCGTATGCCGTAAAAACTCAACTTTTCGATCAGGAAACGTCTAAGACTCCGTTAGACACAAAAAGATTGCGTTTTTTGATGCAAAAACACATATTTTGTATCAAAAATATTGAATCAACACGTAATCAAGAGCCAATGCTCTGATACCACTTGTTAGGACCTGGTATTTGAACGAAATACCAACTGATTAACGTGTTAAACCAAACCAAATAGTGCGGAATCCTATTTGATTGGGGATCCAATCGGTGAGAACGCACGTAGAAACAATAACGTATTGAATCTAACGTCAAGAATCGATTAGGAATCGATCTACAGCGTTCTATGAACTTGGAGTACGAACTGAGAGGTTTCTGGACGGCTAGGGTACGTCTGGAGTCGAAGTGGATTGAATGCTTACGTTTTTCCATGAATTAGGTGGTATTTATAGGTTAGGGTTGGTCATTCGGGCGACTGAACCATCAGCATGGTTCTTCGTGCGATTGAGACATGCGGTTGATCCACTCGCACGACTGAGCCAATCTCATGTTATAATCATACGACTGATCCAGTCTCCTGATTCAGTCGTGTGACTGAGTCATTCGTATGAAGTTGTTCATGCGTATGGTCCATTAGCATGGGCCATTCGCATGATGACTTCATGTTATTAAGTTTGAATGTATTAATTGTCATAACATTATTTATATTAATTCAAACAACCACAAACCTATATAATCAAGTCAATATGTGATAAACAACTCATTAATGAAATATTAAACATTATAAACACAACCAAATATTTGTATTTCATTAAGTACCCATAATTACATAAGTGTAAGACATATTACATTCAGATCAGGATCTAGGTACATATATGTCTCAACACACATCTATGGAAGCAGCTGCAGAAAACACAAAGCAATCTCAATCAGCTAGACTTCCCTAGAAGAAAAACACATCATCAGCAAGAGATCTGCGGAAGCACAAATCTGTTGAATCCATAAAAGATCTGTGAATGCAAAGGACTGCATTTTCCATGTAGGAAACAAAGCAACCACCGATTGTGAATCCTAAGCAACATAAGTCATCTGCTGCTAAACTAGAACCCTTTGATATCATGTCAGGAAACATCAAGGATTCATCAGCTGCCAAGTTTGAAAGAAATTGGCAGAACAGAAAAAGAAGAAAAAGGTGATTGCTCATGAAAGTGAAGAAGATGAGAAGTATTGCAAATGGTGTGACATGAAAAATCACAACACTAAATATTGCTACTTTAGTAGCTACTGCTCCATTTACAATATGAACAATCATATGACCTTTGATTGTTTCTTCAACAAACATTGTGCAATTAGTAACAAAAATAATCATTCCACTTAGGAATGTTATTTAACAAAAAGAACAAGGCAAAGAGCACAATGAAGCAACAAGGTGAAAAGGCTGAATCAGATTCTCAATCTAGTGATAATCCAGAAGATTCCAAGCCAAAGAAGCAACAACAAAGACAAAAGTTACCAAAACCAAAGAAACAACCATCTGTTGTAGATAAGCCTCTAAAGAAGAAAGAAATGTCACATCGGCAACTCAAATCACCTCATAAAAAGGTGGATTTGAGTGAGAAGACATCAAATGTTGAGGACACCTTCTTTGACCAAGGGTACTCACATACCTCACTCAAAATCAAAGAATGGTGACACTTTCTTCAATCAAGGATCATCATCAAAATCAAAGCAGCAGTCAAACAAAGAAAATGTGAAAGAAGAAAGACCTGAGAAACAAGAGCAAAGCTCCACAAGCTCATCTTCAACAGAATCATCCTCATCACAAACAAAACATAATGAATCAATTGAGTGTATGTAGTGGTAAACTAGAGATCATTAAGGCTTGGGGTCCCCATTCTAATTGATTTCTTTATGTATGTAGGAAAAAGTGTTAGGACCGTGTACTTACGGAGTACTAACTGATTATGCGTGAAACCAAATAAAATAATGCTGAATCCTATTTGATTGGATCCAATCAGTGAGAACGCAAACCCGATCGATCTAACGATTAAAGACACGTTAAGATTGAGTAGATAATGATCAGATGCGAACTATGAAGTTGGAATATACTTTTTGGACGCTCTGGACGGCTAGGTTATGAGTGTATACGATATAAGTGTCAAAAGTCTCTTTTTTCCATGAATTAAGTGGTATTTATAGGTTTGCAGTCTTCATTCGTGCGACTGACCCATGCAACTGATTCATACACATGACTGAAGGTTCAATCGTGCGACTGAGTCATTCTCATGTCTCAATCGTACGACTAATTTAGTCTCCTGGTTTAGTCATGTGATTGGTTTATTAGCATGATGTCTTCATGCGTATGGTCCATAAGTATGGTCTATTAGCATGAATAATCAAACAACAACTTCAAACCTATATAATAAGTTCATATATATTAATTAAAGATACATAACATCAAAGCACAAATCATATATCATTACATCAATTTTTACACATATGTAAGCCATGACAGACGTTTACATTAAGCACATAAACTAGGGACATATGTATCACAAACTCCCCCTTGGACCTAGTTTACTCTATTGTCTGACATCCTTCATATGCTCTTCAAACTTCTTGTACCTCTCCTCTCTTATGACTCATGAGTGTATTTCAAACGCAAAGTAGAGCTGTGTCACATTTTGGAATTGGAGAGCTTGTACAATATTCTGCGTGTCATAGAATAGTGGCCAGTTGTATAAAGTGTAAACATCTTCAGCTAACAACTTGGTAAGCCACATTGGGTCAAATATCCTGATAGTCTCCATTTTGCCCTCTCTGTTCAGAACTATGACCGCTTCACCCGTCCTCCAGTCATAATACAACCATTTGAAATGTGGAGTGAAGTCCTGAGGCATTTCCGTAAGGGAATCTTTGACATCATGTACGGAGGACTCCGCTTCAGCACTACTTTCGGCTTCCCAGATATAGGGTCCACTTCAGACCTACGGATGTACCTCTTCGGTTGTTGAGTCTGAAGTTTACCTACCTGGTGCCGTATTCTTTCTTTAACGTAGCCTCAAACCAACCTGACATCTTCCTTGGATTAGCATAATGCAGATCTAAGCATGCCAGTCAGTTGAGCTCAAAACCAGGAAGAGTCTTCAGATCATGAGGGTATCTGAAGTACTTGATTCCTTTCTCTCGCTTTACAGCATAGACATTTAGGTCTTCAAAATAAGCCCACGCAATGATTTTTCCAGACACCTTCTGATGACGTTTGACTTTAAAGAGTTTGGTGTAGGCATTGTACTTTGTAGGTGCGCGTTGGGCTTTCATTTCAGCAAAACAAGCCGCCCATTCAGCTTTCTTCAATCAACATTGGCGTCTAAAGCTTGGGCTTGAATTTCTTCTTTCTCCTTTTCTTTCTCTACTTCATCCAGCTTTTCAAAAGTAGCACTGCCAAAAGTATCACCCAAATTGCGTATAACATTGCCTTTGTGGTCAGCGTACTCTGGATAGTGTTCAGCAGTGACATCCTTAATCTCAATTTCGTCTACATTGTTAAGCTCATCGTCACTTGCCACATCAACTGTAGGAGCATCTTTGACCAGCTCATCCAGATTCACCTGAATTTTCAGCCAGCTGCTCATCCTTCAGGTCGTGTATGATCTCTCCCTCCTCTGGCGTGTAGCTAACAGACCGTCTAACTATCCCTTGCAAGTCAAGAATCATGGTTAATTGAGTCTTGACCTGCTAAAGGGGTTGGACATCAAATTCATTGGTCTGTTGAGCTTCATCTATTTGATTAGACATTAAGCACAACACACATAAGTCATCATATAAAGCATTTAAACATAAACAAACATAGATGATACTTAATTACATTAATGTAATATAATTCAAATACAAAAGTTTCTAAATACAAATACATCTAACTATTACTTTTGTCTTGAATAGTAGGTTCTTCAGCAGGAGGAGTGGAGGATGAGGCTCCTTGATCTTGACTACGTTTGGTCCGCCTCTCTTGAGCTCGAGGAGAGGCTGATACAGCAGCATCACCTTCCTGGTCATCCTCGTCCTCTCTATCTTTACTGCTAGGCCTCCTTCTTCAACATCCTCCTTACTGTCATCTTCATCCTCCTCCTCCTCCTCTTAATCATCATCATCATCATCACCATCACCATCACCATCTTTGATCTTTAATGTCTCAGACTTTGATCCTTTAAGCTTTAGAAGTGTCCTTTTGTTCTTCTTCTCTAGCTCCTCAATCCTCTTTATAGAATGAGCATTCTACTCTATAAGCTGTGTGATCTGCTCTGCCTGAGCTGCATTGATCTCCATTAGCTGGTTGAGCTGCGCAACTCTTTGCTCATCCATGGCAAGCAGCGTTAGCATAGTTCGGTTAAGGTTGGCTAGCTATTCCTCTAACCCGATATTGGGTAGAGTGGATCCATGGGTCATCGGGACTTGAGAAGATGTCCTGACTCGTTGGGTGGTGGTTGTGGTGGATGTGGTGTATATGGGAGCAGGAGTGGGGATGGATCGTGATGGAGTAGCTGTGGTAGTGGTGGTAGGAGGTGTGGTAGTGGTGGTAGGATGTGTGGTAGAGGTGGGAGCTATGGTAATAAGGGTGATCCTCCGTCTCTTGCTCTTTAAGCCCTAGGGTGAACCATTCGCTTCTTCCTCGAGCCTTTAGAAGAAGATGCTCCCCTGGGCTGATGGGCTGGTTAGGGGTGTATGTAGGATTAGTAACGTTAGCAGAAACACCCCTAGACTCACCCTGGCATCCACCAACCGCCGCTATTCCTCTCTCAGTAGCCACCCCTAGACCAGTGGCTCATCATCTGACTCTTCCTCTTCATCAGGGATGAAGTCTTGGTGAAAAGGAACCCTCTCATTTTCACCAGGTGTCTCACCACCATGACCATTATTGTGGTCTTTCATCGTCGTCTCCTTCGTCGGTTGGTAGCTCAATCGGCTCAACATCTAAGTCACTATCATCGTGACGCCACTTCTTGCGAGAGGGCACCACATACACTTCACTAGCCAAGTGCCCAACAATCTCCTGACCGGGGGTTTCACCTGCTTCCCCTGGTAGACATTCATCCTACCCAATGTGGTGTCATCCATAACCTCTAAAATCATAGCATCGTGTTTCTCCTTAGGCAGCAAAGGAAGCTTCTCATCTATAATAAGCTGTAAGAAATGTGGGTACATACAAAAGGCTTCCTTGCCTTTGGCCTCAATGTTCTCTACCATGTATATGAAGATCATGTGGGAGAAACTAAACGGATGGTTTAGCACCAGAGCCACATATGCGTTCAGGATTTGGTCCGACATCTCAACAAAGCCTCCTTTCCTTGAGGCTATACATTTAAGGATGATGTGGGCCATGTACTTGAACTGGGGGCACATGTTGCTCTTGTTGAGCACACCAGCATTGATGTCCCCTTTGATCCGAAGAAAACATCCCCGAACAGTCAGGGGATGCAGCTTGGTTGGGTAGGCTCCTTCCTCACCCAGGTCCAAGACCCTCCTCAGATCGTCTTCTCTAATCTCAATCTCTTGTCCGAAGATAGACCTCTGGATACAGTGGGGCTCAATGGACCTGCCAACTACAACACTTTCCTAGAAAGCCTGCTAAATAGATCTATACTGTGTGCATGGTGTAGAGATGGTCTTGAAAATCCTCGATCTGTGCAAAAGGCAATAATCCCAGTGAACTCAGAAGCGTTCTGGGATGTAGCATCAAGATTAGCACAGAAGTTGTGCTTGGTGCTCATAGTCTATCTGTTAGCCATGTTTCTATACACAAGACACATATACGTTAGATTTATGTAAATGATGACATTTGACTCTTAAAGAATTTGGTTCATTTTGTTCAGTCATGCGAATGGACAATATGAGTGAGTCTTAGTCGTACGATTGAGCTCCGTCATACGATTGAGCCTGCAACTAAGCTTAGTCGTATGCTATGCCATGCGGTTGAGCCAATCATATGACTGAACTCATACACATGGTTCATTCATGCGATTGAGTCATACACCCAGCTCAATCGTGTGATTGAGTCATACTCCCAGCTCAATCATGCGATTGAAGTTCGTCAGCACGTCCATTCGCATAAAGCTGTGTTCGACACTTTAAATTCAAATTTTGGTCAAAACTTGATGTTAAACGTTGTGATTAGACTCATTAGACTCGCAGAAACTCAAAATAACACCTAATGTTCTTAAAACAATGATTATGTCCATTTAACTGGTTTATTTTGAGGGTTTTTTCAAAGTTCTTGTTTTGAATGATTTTGGTCCTTAGGGTTTGATTAAACCGGGCACTGTTGTCGATTTCGGTCTCACATTACCTGTATATGAAGAGAGTAACAGTTAGTATCACAATCAATCGGTAAAATCAATCAAATGAAATTTGGGCAGAGTTAGTATGTTCATGCATATGAAGGGTGAGCGATTGAAGGGTGTTACAAATGCGACCGACTCCCCTCTATTTATACTGAGTTAGCATTCAATCATCTGACTGGGCCCATTCGCATGCTTCATTCGTGCGGCTGGGGTTCAGTCATGCGACTTGCTCATACGGCCTCATCCATTCATGCGATTGGTTCATTTTTGTGATCCAATCGCATGGATTGCTCCATGCTTATGTTCCAATCGTGCGACTGGTCCATACTTATGGTTCAGTCGTACGATTGGCTCATACTCATGATTCAATCGTGCGATTGGCCCATACTTATGGTTCAATCGTGCGATTGGCCCATACTTATGATCCAATCGTGCGAGTGGTTCATACTTATGAGTTTGACCTCGTACACTTTCAAACATACACGTTTAACTATTGATAAGACGTTATGACCGATGATCATCTCAGACATGACCTTTTTAATAGAGAAAAACTGTTTGATCACTTCAGATGTGATCCTTTTAATCCAAACCTTATTTGATCACTACAGACGCGATCCTTTAATTCCAAAAACCCGATTGGTCACCTCAGACATGACCACTTTTAGTGAGTGATTCACAGATTGAATCCAGATGTATGGTCCGAATTTTACCTAACAAGTGACAAAAAATTAAATAAAACACTTGAAATTAAAACAAAATAAGATATATTTTTGTATTGATTGGAGATGGATTGAAATCTTTAGAAGAGCGTCTAACCAATTATCTTCCTGGACAACACAAATTTAAGTTAATTTGATCTTCTAGAGAGATTCATTTGGAATCCTACAGTTATATCAAAATCATTTGGGACACTTTAACAAAACATTTCGATGCTCCGATTCTTGTTTTGACCAAGAGTCAACAGCAAGTTTAGGAAATCATACTAGAGCTATAAGATGCACACACTGATTTTGATTGTCAAGAGTTGTAGCCATGATGATTGTCAGTATGATTGTCCTCTTAAATCCATACACAGATTTTTGACACAGATTGGTGAAACATTAGGTTTGATTATTTCAACAAACATTTGTGGATCCCACACTTATATGGTGATCAACATTCCTCAGGAGATATTTGAGCGGTCTACGGGTATTTGACAAGAAGAAACTATTCTAAGAGCTTTCAAAGAGATTCCAAGCCTCAGGTCAGTGCCACCGCACAATAGAGAGGCGCAAACAACAATGAATTCTAGAATATTTAGGTTATGCTTATCCTCAGGTCAGTGCCACCGCACAGCAGAGAGGCACACAACCTATCTTCTTGTTAGAGCATTTATTTTTCTTTTTGCACATAACGCACCAACAACATTCATCATTAGCTTGATTGCGCTTAACATTTTGTTCCGTGCTTTGCTCTTTTTATGGTCATCCGCACACATTTGTGGCGTTTATTTGCTCGTCGCCCCTTATTGGAAATGCGTTGATTGTGTTAACCAGGGATAAGATGAGAACCCACAACAAGTGAACAGCTTAGTTTGAATTTAAATCACCAATGAGGTCTCCTCATCTATTCTGTTGAATCTACCGACACATCATATAATGGTCTAGCTACCTCTTGGTCTACTTTCTCTTTGTTACCTCAGTAGCATACTAGTTTTACTATCATTTTTCCTTTTATTTTTCTTAGACTTCTCAGACATATACTTTTAATTTTGCATCTTAATCATTTAAATTCTTTTGAAGTCCCAAACAATTTTTTCCCTGTGTACTAACATTTTCCATAAGCGTTGAATCAGAATCACAGATTTGATCTCATTTCTATTAGCTAGGCTGCCCTCCTCCCTCGTTTTTTTGTAAGTTAAGTAATGCAACTAATTTAATAATAAACTAACTTATTCTCCCCCTAAAATTCTAAAATCGAAAATATTTTTGTGTTTTTGGATTTTAATAGACAGGAAAATAAAACAAAATGAAAGAAAATAAAAGAAAACATGTCGGACTACGCACTTTCTTCCTCCAGAATCACATCACTTTTCTTTTTCATGCCATTATCCTCTAAAAGATATAAAAACCTTGGTTTATCAAATGCTTTTATGTAAAGGTCGGCGCGTTGAAAATCCGTATTAATTTTAACCACATCGATTAATTTCTTTTCAAAACAGTCACGTATAAAGTGATATTTAATACCGATGTGTTGAGTTCTAGGATGTTGGACTGGATTTTTGGTGATAGCAATAGCAGCAGAGTTATTAACAAAAATAGGAGTGTTAGAAAATTGCAAACCGTAGTCACGCATTTGCTGTTGAATCCAAATGATTTGCGAACAGCAACTTGCAGCAGCAATGTATTTAGCTTCATAAGTTGACAGGACAACTGATGTCTACTTCTTACACTACCAGGTGACTAACCGTCTACCAAAAAACTAATATCCTGCAGATGTTGACTTGTAGTTCATCTTGCAACCACCATAGTTCGAGTCACTATACGCTGTAAGCTCAAAATCATCATCATGGGGATACCACAACCCGAGTGTTAGAGTACCCTTCAGATAACGAAAAATCTGTTTCTCACAAATGAGATGATTTACTTTTGGTCTTGCCTGATATCTTGAACAAAGACACGTGGCATACATGATATCAGGACGAGACGCTGTGAGATACATAAGGGATCCGATCATTCCTCTATACATTGTAGCATCAACCAGATCACCATTTTCATCAGGTGCCACATCATGGTTCGTGGCAAGTGGAGTTCCAGTAGATGAACCATTCTCCATGTCAAACCGACTGAGGATGTCCCCTACATATTTAGTCTGATGCACGAAGATTCTTTTGGTGTCTGATCCACCTAGGAAGAACTTCATCTCCCCCATTGCACTCATCTCAAACTCTGCTTTCACTACAGATTCAAATTCTTTACATAATTCTTCATTCTTGGAACTAAAGTTTATGTCGTCCACATATATATGTACTAGCAGTAAATCACCGTCTTTTTCTTTAATGAATAACATACAATCAATCACTCCTATGCAAAAGCCATGTTTCACATGATGAGTTAAGAGTTTCTCATACCAGACTCTAGGGGCTTGATGGAGCTCGTAGAGAGCCTGGTCCAGTTTGTAAACTCTGTCCCGATGATAAGGATCCTCAAATCCTTCGGGTTGACTGACGTAGACTGTCTCACGGATTTCACCATGAAGGAATGCACTTTTTACATCTAGTTGATAAACTTTAATCTTCATGTAAGATGCATAGGCTAGGAAGATACGGATTGCTACCATTCTAGCCACAGGTGTAAACACCTCAATGTAGTCTATGCCTTCGACTTGTTTAAAACCTTATACCACAATACCTTGTTTCTGATTATGACCCCTTGGTCATATTTCTTGCACTTCAGGACCCATTTAGTGCCAATCACCTTAGCACTTTTTGGTCTATCCACCAGTGTTCATACTCCTAGCATTTTGAACGGTAGGAGTTCTTCTTGCATGGCACTAACCCATGCCTCATCGTTTAAGGCTTCACTTACATATTTTGGCTCATATTAAGACACAAAACATCGATAAGCACCATCGTGAAGATAGCCTTTTTCCATGACAGAGGCATAATCAGCTAAGTATAGCTAATTTCGTGTCTGTACTCCCGCTAGTACATCCCCTATGACATTATCTAGCAGATGATAAACATTTATTCAAGATCCGGGAGTGGTGGGAATAACTACTTCCTGTTTTAGATTTTGAATTCCAGATTCAGTATCTATAGCTGTTGGAGTATGAGGTTTAGAAATGTCAGAGGCATCGACATCTGATGCTTGTGTACTTTCAGTAGTAGGAACCTGTTCCCCCTGGTCCACCTGTTCAGTCTCCACTTCTTCATCATCAGAGGAGGAATCGCTTACATCAAGTGCTCCCCCTAAAGGATTAGAAGATTCACCTTGTGGAGTTGATGTTGTCGAGTCTAGTAGCGGTGTGTCTAGGACATCGTACATCATTCTGGTCGTAAACTCATCATCAGGAAGGGAGGGAGGTATGTTGAAGGACTTAAAAAATCCATCATAGTCGAAGAAGAATGAAGGTCCCTTTCCAGCAAGGGGGTGGTGTATCTCTGAACATCAACGTTGCACCACACTTCTACCTTACCTGTTGAGTTGTTATAGACACTCTTGTCTAGTATATTGTATCCAAGAAAGATCCCTTCTTCAGCCTTCTCACTGAACTTCCCAGACTGAGTTTTCTTCAGCAGCGTACATGGTGCACCAAATGGTTCGAGATACTCCAGGTTAGGTTTACATCGCTAGAGCAACTCATAACATGTTTTACCATGACATTTGACCACCAAGACCCGATTGAGGGTGTAGCATGCATTGGCCACTGCCTCGTTCCAAAATTGGATAGGCAGTTTTGAGTCGGCTAGCATCGTTCTTGCTGTCTCTATCAAGCTCGGATTCTTTCACTCAGCATCTCCATTCATCTGTAGGGTGTAGGCAGACGTAAATTGACGTACAATCCCTTTTTTTACAAAATGCCTCCATCCACTGGTTCTTGAACTCTATGTTGTTGTCTGATCGAATCTGTCTAACTTTCAGCTTGTAGAGTGATTCCAATGTAGTTACCCGATGTTTGAATGATTTGAAAGTTTTCTGATTTGGCTTTCTTAAACATCATCCAACAGAATCTTGAGTAATCATTTGTTACTACATAGCAGTACCAATCACCAACAATAATTTTAGTGCTAACGGGACCAAACAGATCCATGTGTAGAAGCTCAAGAGGCAGGTCAATTGAATTAACTTTCTTTGCCTTGTAAGACTTCTTGGTCTGTTTACCTTTCTTACATGCTACGCAAAAATCCGGAAGCTGGAAGTTCTTGACGTTTACTCCATTCACTAAATGATTCTGTATCGATTGATTCATCTTCCTTGGATTAATGTGTCCCATTCTCCTATGCCAGGAGATTGAGTCCCTCTATGTTGCCTTTGACAAGAAGCATTAAACTTTATGATCAGTTATGGAGGCTTTTGATAGATCCAAGACATATAAATCATTATATCTTGAAGCTGACATTAAGACTTTGTCCTCCGGGATAACTTAATCCTTTTTTAGCACGTAGCTCTTCTTGTTGTCAAATATAACTTTGAAGCCTTTGTCACAGATCTGGGAGACTGAAAGCAAGTTGTTCTGTAGTTGTTGAACGTAGTTGACCTTATCAAACCATACTTATACTGTGAGGTTGAAGCAGATCTGTCATTATTTCTTGAACTTTCATCGATTTCAACGGATTCAATCTTTGCTATAAGAAGATCAAGATCCATAGGAAATCTTTCAGTGTGCTTTAATAGTGTTACAGTTTGTTTCCATGAAGATGGAAGTGCATTCAAGAGTCTGTCATTTAAATCTTTAAGATCATTTTTTATTCCTAAAGTTGACATTTCAGATGTGAGTTGAACATATCTATTCATCATCTGATTTATAGTTTCTCCTGATATGTGCTCAAACAGTTCAAGTTGTCTCTTCAACTTTTGTCTTTTGAGATCTTGGATTTCTTTGCCTCCTTCATAGATAACTTTTAAAGCTTTATACATTGTATAGCCAGTTTGATAGTTCTCCAATCTTGAAAGTACTTCCAGAGGTAACCCTTTGCACATGAGAGAGTAAGCTTTAACATCATTTTTCACATTCTTTAAGTCATCACCAATTAATTCATCTTTAGGATATGGTTCTTGAGAATCTTTAGTATAAACATTTCCTCTATCAGGACATCTGAGATGATTAGAATGTGAGTACCTTTTTTAGTTGACTTCCACAAGTCAGTGTCAATTGAGTTCAAATGATGTTTTAATCTGAGAGACTAATTTTAAAATCAGCTCGATTCTTTAGCTTTGGTACTCTGTTTTCTGAATCTTCAGACTTGGCCATTGATTAAGATTTTAAGTCAAGAAAATATGCTATTTTTTATGTTTTAGTTTTGAAAAGATATAAAGAATTGAATTTTTTTTTGGATTTTTGAATTTTGAAAAAATTTCTAAGTATAAAGTGATGCGTCTGAGTTTGATGTGCTTGAACAGTGGTGATGCACCTGCACAGTGATGAAACGTCTAAATAGTAGAGAAACTTTCCAACTTGACTTAGAAATGCCTAAGGGATTGCCTTAGATAATTTCTATACTTTGCAAGTGTAGAAACACTTGGAACAGTTGTCAAATGCCTAAACAGTTGTCAAACGCCCAAACAGTATTAAAACGCTTGAACAATGTCAAAACGCCTGAATAGTTCCAAAATGCCTGGAACTTTGACTTCTCTAAAACGTCTAAATCAGTGCAAAACGTCCACACAGTGTCAAAACGACTACTCTGAAAACAGCTAAACAGTGTTAAAGCGTCTGAACAGTGTTCATGCACCTAACAGTTAGGTAATTTTCATATGATTTCAACACTCAAACGCCTAATTCATAACAACCTGATCTGAATCAATTTTCCAAAAACTTGATAAGTGTAAGGCCCCGTTCCCGGGACGCTTACAGCTGGTTAATCATTACGCATAAAACATATAATTACATTGACTTCAATAAAGTATTGCAGCGGAAACATCAAAATGGCTTTTCATATCATTACAAATGATTTTGCAAGTTAATACAATCATTCATTTCAAAACATCGTTCATTCGCATTACAATGCAAAAACATTAATCAAAAGAATGTTGTCCAAAAGAGCTGAGTAGCCGCCCCGTGTCATCCTCAGCAACATTACCTGCCAACTAGAAACACATAAAAGCCAGCGTTGCTGAGTGAGTTATAGTTTTATAACAAAACATACTTTTCTTTCATTAAAACCATTCTTTACTTTAATGCGATCATACATCATACGTACACATAGATAATATCATTATTATCTTCATCATTCATTCGTTATCTTCCATTCATTCATACGTTCTTACTTTCATTCATTCGTTCATCATTACATCTTTTCTTTCCATCAAAACCATGAACTTTACCATTTAGTCTCCTGGTACTGGGCCTAAGCCTATCATAGACCTTCCATTACGGTGCACAACACCTCCTGGCCACAGTACCTAAGATAAAGTTCAGGTGTACCATTGTCATGTGCTATGCCCTTCAGTCTCATGGTATTGGGCCTAAGCCTATCATAGACCTTCCATTACAGTGCACAACACCTCCTGGCCACAGTACCTAAGGCAAGCAACATGGTTCTATACAAATGGTCAATCACAAAGAAAGACCCCGATGTGCATCCTCACGGGGTAGCGAACCCACACACCATTGGGCTAACACCTTACAAAGGGGCGTGTCCCGACATACAAGGCTTGAAAGTCTTTCATTACTTTCATCATTCATTAATGCATGCATTCATTCATCATGTTCCTTTTTTCATTATCTTTCACTTTAGGTTACATAATACTTTCATTTCATTCATTAACATTCAATGTAAGTCATCGGAAGATTCATAACAAGGAACATAACATACATAGTCTATAACATCATCATATAGGGCATCATCATACATACATAGCATACATCATGCATAAGCATACAACATCATACATCATCATACATCATCATGCCCAACATAACCTCTAAGGCCTCAAAAGTCATCTTACATGAACTTACGGGAACCTTCGACGTCAAAACTTACATCTGTACTTCCCCCGAAAGTCAGTAAATACACTATGTTTTCCTCGGGTACACCAGCCCTACTTGGGCGTATGGGCACCTTTCAGTAGCATGACCTCTCATGCGACTGAACACCATGCGAATGGATAACATGCGATTGAACACCTATGCGAATGAACCAATGCGGATGAATACTTGTGCGAATGGACCTAATGTGGATGGAACTAGGCGTATGGGCCTCAGTCGCATGACTCCCCATGCGATTGACCCTCAGTCGGACGACTGGCAGGCGTATGGGCTCCAGTCGCACGAGTTACATGCGATTGAACCTCAATCGCACGACTGGCATGCATGTGGACTTCAGTTGCACGACTGGCATGCCATTCGGTCGCATAGCCCTAACTATGCAGAAAACAGCTCACTCCCGAACCCAATCTGCCATTTCAACCTCCAAGCTCTTCCAAACCTCTTCTAAGCCTAAATCAACCATCCTAAACCTTAGAAATGCATACCACAACACCATACAAGCACACACAAGCCCGAAATCATACATCACTCACAACATACACAAACACATACACATGGATCAAACACACACACACTTCAAAACGATTTTCAGATTTATTCCAGCCCTAAAATTATTCAAAAACATGTAAAAGAGGGGTCCTAGAGCTCACACAAACGACCATAATGAGAAGAGCTTCGATTAGACCCGCTACACTTTGATTTTACACGCTTGAATCCACTCGAACCAAGCTTTTTCTCCCTTTTTTCCCCTTTTCTTCTCCTCTCCTCTCTTTGGCTGATTTTTACAAGTGTGGGGAGAGGGTGAGGGCTGTACTCTCCCTTTAAATACCTCCACTCACCAAAATTTCTCTCATTGGCGAGTTTGGTCCCTCAACTTTGGACTTTATTTCTTTTTCTCCTTTCGTCGGCTTCAAAAAAAATAAATAACCGGGTGTTACAAGTCCACCCCCCTTAAATAGGTTTTGTCCTCGAAACCTGTTATTCCTTGAACAAGCATGGGTAATGCTGCCTCATTTCTTCTTCAGTCTCCCACGTTGACTCGGATCCTTTCCTGTGCTTCCACTGTACACGCACAAGAGGAACCGCTTTTTTCTCAGCCTTTTCTCTTTTCAATCAATGATTGCCACTGGTTACTCCACATAACTGAGTCATTCATCTACTTCGATATCCTCTAGCAGAACAATCATATCTTCATCTGCCAAGCACTTTCTCAGATGAGATACATGGAATTTTGGGTGAATTCCACTTAACTCATCTGGTAACTCCAGTCTATAGGCCACCTCTCCTACTCGAGCGATGATTCGGAAAGGCCCTATATACCTTGGGCTCAACTTGCCCCGCTTCCTGAATCGGATGATCCCCTTCCAAGGTGAGACCTTCAAAATAACTCGGTCACCCACCTAGAACTCAATCAGTCTATGTCGTTTATCAGCATACGACTTCTGTCTATCTTTAGCTGCCTTCATGAAGGCCTTGATCTTTTCAAGCTTCTCAATCTTAGCCTCGATTACCTCGATGCTTCCTAACTCTTTCTGACCATATCACCCCAACAGATGGGTGTTCTGCATCTCCTACCGTATAGCATCTCATAAGGAGGCATACCAATACTAGCATGATAATTGTTGTTGTATGAGAATTCAGCTAACGGTAAGTAGTCATCCAAACTTCCCCCAAAATCAATAACACATGCCCGAAGCATGTCCTCCATGGTCTGAATGGTCCTTTCTGACTGACCATCAGTCTGGGGATGGTAAGTCGTGCTAATATGTAACCTCGTCCCCATAGCGTCATGGAATTTCTTCCAGAATTTGGATGTAAACTAGCTGTCACGATCAGACACAATAGACACCGGCACACCGTGACGAGTTACAATCTCTTTGATGAAAATATCCGCTAACCTCTCAGATGAATATGTCTCGCAGATCGGTAGGAAGTGAGCACTCTTCGTCAAGCGGTCAACAATCACCCATATAACATCATACCCTTTCGGAGTACGTGGAAGCTTCATAATAAAGTCCATGGTGATGTGCTCCCACTTCCATTCCGGTATATCCAAAGGTTGGATCTTCCCATACGGCTTCTGATGCTCGGCCTTCACCTGTAGACAAGTAAGGCATTTACTCACATACTCCACCACGTCACGCTTCATACCCGGCCACCAATAATCTTTCTTCAAATCTTGGTACATTTCTGTTGCACCGGGATGAATAGAGTACCGAGTTTTGTGAGATTCATCCATGATCTTCATACATAGATTCCCAAAACAAGGAATCCACATTCGTCCAAACCGGGTTCTAACACCAAATGTGTTTTCACCTAACTCCGTGACCAGACCTCTTATTTTTTCAGAGTTATAATGATCTTCTTTCAATGCCTCATCTTGAAACTCTTTGACTTGCTTCACCACATCCAAGGTCATGATCAACTTATATGCTTTCACCCGAATCAGCTCGGGCCTCTCTTTTCGGCTAAGGGCGTCCGCCACGAAATTGGCTTTGCCGGTTGGTAATGAATCTCGCAATCATAATATTGTATAAGCTCCAACCATCTTCTCTGCCTCATGTTCAAATCCTTCTGCTCAAAGAAGTACTTCAAGCTCTTGTGGTTAGTGAATATGGTGCACTTCGTCCCGTAAAGGTAGTGCCTCCAAATCTTTAGCGCAAAGACCACGGCTGTTAGCTCTAAGTCATGAGTAGGATAATTGACCTCATGAACCTTTAACTGTTGGGATGCATGGGCTATAACCTTCCTCTCTGCATTAACACACATCTCAACCCCGAGTAGGAAGCATCAGAATAAACCACCAGATCTTCACTTCCATCGGGTAACGATAGAACAGGAGCTTGAGTCAACCTAACTTTCAATTCTTTGAGTGCCTTCTCTTGAACTTGACCCCATACAAACTTCACATCCTTTCGGGTCAACTTGGTTAGTGGAGAAGTGATCTTAGAAAAGTCTTGGATGAATCTTCTATAGTAGCCCGCCAAACCCAAGAAACTACGAATCTCGGATGACGTCTTAGGAGACTTCCATTGCATCACCACCTCCACCTTTATCGGGTCCACCATAATCCCGTCAGGATTCACCACATGGCCCAAGAACTGAACTTCACGCAACCAAAATGCGCACTTGGAAAACTTGGCGTACAGCTTCTCCTTTCTCAACGTCTCCAAAACCTCCCGAATATGACCGTCGTGCTCTACCTCGCTCTTTGAATAAATCAGGATATCATCAATAAACACAACCACTAATTTATCCAACATTGGCTGACAAACTCGATTCATCAGATCCATAAAAACATCTGGCGCATTGGTCAAACCAAAAGACATGACAAGAAACTCGTAGTGACCATAACGCATGCGGAAAGTTGTCTTAGGGATATCCTGCTCCTTCACCTTCAACTGATGGTAGCCTGATCGAAGGTCTATCCTTGAAAATCAACTGGCACCTTGAAGCTGATCGAACAAATCATTTATTCTAGGTAAGGGGTATTGGTTCTTCACCATCAACTTGTTCAGCTCACGGTAGTCAATACACATCCTCATACTACTGTCTTTCTTCTTCACAAACAGGACCAGAGCACAACAAAGAGAGATACTCGGTCTAATGAACCCCTTATCAAGCAGCTCTTGCAACTGCTCCATCAACTCTTTCATTTCTGTCGGAGCCAACCAATACGATGCCTTGGCAACAGGTTGGGCATCCGGTATCAAATCAATCTGAAACTCGACCTCTCGGTCAGGTAGCACTCTTGATAAGTCTTCTGGGAACACGTCTGAAAAGTCACACACAACCAGTACATCTAACAGTTGTGGTGATAGCGTATCCACATCCTTTACATAAGCCAAGTAGGCGCTACATCCATGCCTCATACACTTTCCCGCCACCGCCATTGAGATTACTTTCGGGATCGTCATGACCTGATCCCCATAAACAATTACCGAACTCCTGTCAGGCGCTGTCAACCGAATCATCTTCTTGCGACACACAATGTTCGCCTTGAAGTCCGCTAACCAATCCATCCCAAGAACCAAATCGAAACCATCTAAGGTCATCACGAACAGTCTAATAGGAAACTTATGACCTTCAAGATCCATGTCACAACCCTCTATCATCTCAGAAATCTTGGTGGACTTACCTATGGAAGTTTCTATATCAAAGGGCACATCAACACGTCTACTACTAACAGCCAGCTTAGCACAGAAAGCAGCAGAAATAAAACTTTTACTGTCACCCCAATCAAATAACACAGAAGCTAAAGTTTGGTTCCCTAAAAACATACCGGAACAACATCAGGGTCCGTCCTAGCTTCCTCTTGTGTCATAGTGAATGCCCTAGCGTTCGCCCTCGGTCCTTCACTCCCCGTCTTCTTCGCCCCGGAACCCTCAGCCCTCGGCTTCTTACAATTCCTACTTACGTGGCCCTCCACGCCACAGTTAAAGCACCGGATCGTACGACAGTCCCTTGCCATGTGCCCCACCTTCACACATTTGAAGCACAAGTTCGACCCCAGCTGCACTCCCCACTATGCTCTTTTCCACACCTACCACACGTCTTCAACCCACACTCGATGCGACCACATGGCGTCGTCCACCCGTACCTTCTTATTACTAGTCGAGGCCTCACCCCAACCAAACCTCTTCCCATGCCAGTTCCGATCACCACCTCCCTTCTTGCTACATTCAGTCACCACCACTAGAACCCTCTCATCATACAATCTCCTAATAAAGCATAAGAAAAGATACAAGGGACCTGAGATGTAACATATTGAATTTTTGTTAACTAAAAGTTAGCCTCGTTAAATTCTTGTAAGGGCTATTGTTGTTATTTATAAAATTGATGAGTTATTTATGTTATCTCTTAGTTATCATTAAATGTTAAATAATGAAAGTTAATAACTAAAATATTAATGTGTATAATAATAATAATAAAAGTAATAATAATAATAATAATAATAATAATAGTAATAATATTAATTTATAAAAATTACTAATCTTTGAAACATTTAAAACTTAAATAGGTTTAGGGGGCTTATGTCAATTTGGAAACTTAAAAATGAAAGTTTTAAACATAAAATGATAAACAAACAAACAATAGGGGCTATTGTGTAAATTTCAAAGAAAAACCCAAACCGACCCCTCACCCCCTAAATCTGGCAAGAGCTCCGGCCGAGCCTCGGCCACTCCTTAAACACACCAATCATCAATAATTAATCATCAAAACCATTTCGAATTGAACCTAGTGCATGAATCGAACTTGTAATTGTAACAGCGGTTATTTATAAAAGACAAAGAAAGAAGAATAAAATGAAGAATAAGAAAGGAAAGATATTTTACCCAAGTTTAAGGGTAAAAAATGTAAAAAGGAAAAAAGTTGGAAAAGTTGGTAAGTAAAAGGTGATGGCCGCTCATCACCTCCTACACACCCATTTCTTTCGGGATTTTGAGAAAAAGAGAAGAGAAGGCAGTAACTTTGGATATTTTGAAGAACAAGAGCAGGAAGTCGAATTCAAGGTAATAATTCATGGTCTTTGAGTGTTCTTGACTGGTTTTATCCTCGGGTGTGTGCTTATGTATGTTGTATGCGTTCGGGTATATTTTGGTGGGGTTCTAGGCAGTTGAACTCAACTTGCAAATGGGTTTTGAAGAAGTCATAACAAAAGGCAACTAAGGTGAGTTCTAGAACCCCTCTTTTACATGTTTTTAACTGTTTTGGGGCTAGAAATGCATGCATGAATGTTTTTATAAAATTGGGTATTGTATCCGTATGTATGTATGTGTGTATGTTGCGGGTGGGGTATGATTTTGGGCTATGTTTATGTTTGATGATGTTATGTATATGTTTCTAAGGCTTAGAATGCATAATTTAAGCTTAGAATAAGTTTGAGAATGATTGGGAACTGAATTATGTTGTTTTAGTGTGAACTAGGCTGCTCATGCACCCAAATAGGGTTTATGCGCCTAGTATGGAAATCTGCCTAAGTGTTCCCATGCGCCCAGATAGTGGTCATGCGCCTAGAAATAGGCAAATTTTGACTAAGTGTTCATGCGCACATATAGCTCATGTGCCTAAGCATTCATGCGCCTGCACAGTGCTCATGCACCTAGGATTTTCCCTGAAATGGTTAATTGTTGGTCATGTGCCCCAATAGTGTTGATGCACCTGAAAGTTCCCCATGCGTCTAAGTGTTCCTCATGCGCCTGAAAGGTCATGCGCCTGCAGAGTTCTCATGCGCCTGCATAGTGTTCATGCGCCTAAACTCGTAGTGACCATAACGCATACGGAAAGCTGTTTTAGGTATATCCTGCTCCTTCACCTTCAACTGATGGTAGCCTGATCGAAGGTCTATCCTTGAAAACCAACTGGCACTTCAAAGCTGATTGAACAAATCATCTATTCTCGGTAAGGGGTATCGGTTCTTCACCGTCAACTTATTCAGCTCACGGTATTCAATACACATCCTCATACTACCGTCTTTCTTCTTCACAAACATGACTGGAGCACCCCAAGGAGAGATACTCGGTCTAATGAACCCCTTATCAAGCAGCTCTTGCAACTGCTCCATTAACTCTTTCATTTCCGTCAGAGCCGACCGATACGATGCCTTGGCAACAGGTTGGGCACCCGGTATCAGATCAATCTGAAACTCGATCTCTCGGTCAGGTGGCACTCCTGATAAGTCTTCTGGGAACACGTCTGGAAAGTCACACACAACTGGTACATCAGACAGTTGTGGTGTTAGCATATCCACATCATTTACATAAGCCAAGTAGGCGCTACATCCATGCCTCATACACTTTCCCGCCACAACCATTGAGATTACTTTTGGGATCGTCGTGATCCGATCCCCATAAACAGTTTGAGAATGATTGGGAACTGAATTATGATGTTTAAGTGTGAAATAGGCTGCTCATGCACCCAAATAGGGTTCATGTGCCTAGTATGGAAATCTGCTTAAGTGTTCCCATGCACCCGAAACCTCATGCGCCCATATAGTGGTCATGCGCCTAGAAATAGGAAAAATTTGACTAAGTGTTCATGCGCCCAGATAGCTCATGCACTAAGCATTCATACGCTTGCATAGTACTCATGTGCCTAGGATTTGCCCTGAAATGGTTAACTGTTGGTCATGCGCCCCAACAGTGCTGATGCGCCTGAAAGTTCCCCATGCGCCTAAATGTTCCTCATGCGCCTGAAAGGTCATGCGCTTGCAGAGTGCTCATGCGCCTGCATAATATTCATGCACCTAAAGACTTAGAATATTTTCTGAATTTTGGGGAAAAGTGTAAAGTAGACTTTGACTTGGGAGGTTCCCGAGGGCATAGTAAGTTGACTTTTTGAAGTCAAAGATGATGTGATAGGCATGAATGATGTTTGATGATGGTGATGTTATGTATGATGTTATGCATGATGGTATGTGTGATTGATGATGAGCGATTGATGATGTTATGCTTATGTATGATATGATCCTTATGTTCCTTATTACGTATGATTATGTGACTGTACATGGTGTGATATTGTTAATGAACATAAAGTATTATCTTAAAGTAGTGAAAGATTTAAGATAATGAAAGTGGAACATAATGAGCAAACAAATGAAAAGCCTTGCAAGCAACTGAAGGGAGGTTCATAACTCATTGAGAGTGTTTCCTTGTGTGTGTCTACAACGTGCGATTTTGGCTAACTCATAAGGGTTCATACACACAGTAAGAGTTCAGTCTCGGTGGCTGCTCCAATAACGTGTGATTTCCTAATTACTGTGTGTTATACAGCGTGCGATCTTGGCGAACCCATAAGAGTTCACACACGCAGGGGAAGTGTTCAACTGTGTGTGTATCTACATTGTGCGATTTTGGCTAACTCATAAGGGTTCATACACACAGTAAGAGTACAGTCTTGATGACTGCTCCAATAACGTGCTATTTCCTAATTACTGTGTGTCATACAGCGTGCGATTTTGGCTAACCCATAAGAGTTCACACACACAGGGGGAGTCTATCCTAGTGACCACTCCATATGTGCGATATGTGCGATACGTGCGATACGTGCGATATGTGCGAAATGTAGATCAAGAGACAAAACAATTATCAAATACTGTGTTCAAACTGATCAAAATGATGATGCTGATGAACTTGAAGAGTTGAAGTTAAGGATTGTTTCTCAAAATGAAGAAATTCAAAGACTAAAGAAAGAAAATGAAATGTTAAAAGCAAATGATGAATTGAAGAATGTCATGATGACAAATCTAGAAGAAAAAGTAAAGACTATGTTTGAAGAAATCAAAAAACTAAAAGTGTCTCTACAAGAACCTTCAAAAGAAAGTGAAGCAGTGATTATTAAGAAAGAACCCACTCAAGAGCATGAAGAAACACAAGCTATAAAGTTTATTGAAGTTGAAAAAGGCAAACGAAAGATAAATGAAGATGAAACATCTAGTGGTCCGGCTAAAGTTCAAAAGTTAGCTAATATAGATGTGATTGAAGAAGAAGAAGTACAAAAGATGATTGAAGCTCTTGATGATATAGATTCAGATCTACTAGATGAATGGTATGATGAAGTTCTTGAAGACGAAGATGTTTTTGACATTGTTGAATCACCAACTGAGAATGAACAAGATGAAATTCCAATAGATTTGAAGACAAATATATTATTTGATCAAGAGAACGTATAATAGAGTTTTTCTCGATGGGTTGACTGTGTCACAAATCAATGAAGAATATGAAAAATATGTGATAGCAGAATCATCAGCACTAGCAGATCCGAATGAGATAAGTCTTGAACATGGGGAATGGGCTCAACTGAATGAAAGTATAAATGTAGATAATATTCTTGTGGTTGAATTGCACCACCCAAACCCAGAAGACATGAGCATACCGGCTTTAAGAATGTGGTTGCAATCAAGGAACTATCCGAGAAATAGACTAAATACGCTGCAAGGTGAATCTTTAAGAAGATTGGTGAGAAGTTTTCAAGAGACTGAGAGGATGCATGACAAGATGATTATTTTGGATATGGATAATCCCCAGTATCTCGAAATAACCATAAGAACAAAAATACTCAAACCTCAAGAAATTATATCAATGGAGTTGGTGAGAAAAATACATGAGCATAGAAAAGATCTTATGAATATGTTTCCAAATGTTGAACATCAAGGTTATAAAGCATCTCTAGATCAGAAACAATTGTGGAATAAAGCTAGATCTGCGAGAGATCTTGTAAGAGATGTACTCCAAACAGGACAATCAATTTCGGAGTTGCTAAATGCAATGATTGTGCCTGATAAATCAAAAGAAGTGAAGATAATAGCATGGAAGTATGATGAAATTTTTGATGCTTTTCTTATCAAGAGAGTTAATGCTATATGTGATGTTTATCATTTTTACTCAAGTATCATTGCTCTACCGGTTCAAGATTTGAAAGAATTGCACAAACTTCCACTGATTAACACTTCTAGGGTAGAAAGAGGAGAGGCATTGTAAAGTTACTTGATAGGGGAATATCAAGGATGCATGTTTTTCTTAAAACACGATGTGATCAAGAAGATAAGAGTTATTTTGCAAAACTGAAGAAGAAATCAAGTACAGGTGAGTCAAGCAAAGAAATGGATGATTGTTATCTCGAGATATTCAGTGACAAGTACTTGATAAAGTAACAAATCCTGGATTAAAAGTTATTGATGGTACTCAATCTTCAAAACCAATTATAAGATGGTTTTATGATTCATCATCTTTTCATTTGAAGTTAGTAAGGAATTTGGAGGATTGGGATAAAGATATGATCAGTCTATTTGGTGTATTTGAACTTAAACTGTTACATCCAAGTTATATCTCATTTTTATCCAATCAATCTTTTAAAGAAGTATCATCACTAGAAGCTGAAAATGATAGAAAGTATTTTTTGACAATTATCAAAGTGATGAATGTAGCAATGGAAAGAATTTCACTGAGAAAAGCAATGGCTTATGCCAACATTGTGAAGAAGATATAAAAGACATTGAATTTATGAGAATATCTCGCAAAGGAGTGCTGGAGATATATACAAAAATAAATTCAAAACCAATAGAAATGTATGCAAATGTGAATATTGTTGGATTATCAAAAAAGACACTAATGATGATGGAATCAATGGAGATTAAGATAAATGAATCAAAGCCAGAACAAGGAATTTTGGCTGAAAAGTTCAATCTTCAATAAAGAAATCTCTCAAAAAACTAGAAATGTACAAAGGAAAGCCGATAGTTTAAAATAAAAGAAGAATCTGAAGAGTATTTTGGCTAAAGACAAATGCAAATCTTAGGGGGAGTATACCATAGTTCCTCATATTTAGAAAAACATAACACAATCTATTAATTTTAATAATTTTGAAAATGATTGAGTGAATGTGAGGAAAAATAATAATAATAAATGTAAAAAGATATTATTTAACTAAAAAAGAATAAAAAAATCAGTGTTTTTTAGTATAATTATAATGATAGAAAAAGAGATGGAATGTGAATGCACCACACAATACACCAACTTTGCTCCCGACCAGACTTCATAGACTAGTTAAAAACTATTGACATGCATTAAAATTCTGTTAAATCTTTTGAAATGAAACATTAAATTGCATACTCCTAAAATAAAAATAGATAATAAATAAATAAAAGGTTAAGCAGCCATCACAAGTTCCAAACACTCAACCACACCGTCAAAATCAAATTGGGAACCAAACTATATAAACTTCATGGGTCGAACTGACCAGTTATTTTGGTTTGGACCGTTTCAGATGGTTTATAAAAAATCATCTCCAAGTTCCAAGTTTCAACCCCAATTGCCATCTCCAAAACATACATGTTTGAAAGAAGAAAAAAAACGAATATGTTTTTACACAACCGCAAGGAAGGATGAATAATTACATGTACAATGACACCCTCCTTGTGAACCAAATAGCTCGCAAGTAGATTCACAATGTTCTATTTTAGGGGCTCATGCTCATTTGCGTCTTTACAAACTAGGGTGACAACATATTTAGGAGGCGCAACTAACTACGACAATGAGTCAACTTCAGGTAGCTGTCCAAAAGAATCGTTTTAAACTTTCACTGTACTAGTTGGTCTTTTTCTCCTTCTCTTGTTTTGATGGGCGTACAAGATACGAAAACACCCATGCTGCCAAAAGAGTTGCCTCCACAGGTGCAAGCCAATAAACTAGTAAATGCTCCTTGGTTATATGGTCGCCACGAGCATATGCCCATCCCATCACCTAAAACCAACCATGTTTGACTATTAGTCGAACATCAAAAATAAAATAAATCTTGCGATGAACTATCACAACAACAATACAGATTGAATGCTGAGTTTAACAGAAAACATCCAAAAATGAAAAGAAAAAAAAGGTTGGTTTTTCATGCATGGAAAACATGATGTATAGGTGTCAATTTCAACTCCTTAACTAATAAATGAGCCGTTTTGCTACTTTATTTCTAAAACAGGATAAATAAAAGTAGCTAAAAGGGTAACGGGTCAAACGGCTTGGAACGCACACAAACACCAGTTCTAGGTGCAGTATCGCACACAACTTCCCAAGTCATTTTATTTTTATGATTTACGTAATTATTGTTTTTTAGCCATAATTAACGAAGTAATTATTCAAAAAACACAAAAAAGTGCCTTGTGAGTCAACATAACTCAACCCAACCTGCTCGACCCATAATAAAACATTGACTTGTTTCAACACGAACCTATTTTACCCGTTTCCCTATCTGCCCATCTTGCTACCTCTAGCAGATTGCAAGGAAAAGATTGTGTCAAATGGGTCGGAACTCACTAAACACGATTCTTAATTTTGTAGACCCTCCTAAATTGGTTGCTTTAAAGATTAGCAAACTCATGAAACCTGAAACGGAAGCCGCGGGGCAAGAAAAATGAAGAAGCAAGGAAAGCCTAAACAACAAAGTCTGAGCCACGAGCTTCGGTCTATAGATAAATAGACACAACTACACAAAAAATATTTTGTGGGTCAAAGCAACTCAATCCAACCTCTTGAGTCTTGACCCATAATAAACATTGACCCAATTCAACCAGAAACTGTATTGACCCCTTACCCTACCACCCCATCTTGCTATCACAGGGAAAAAATTAAGTGTTAAAAATCTAAGTTGATTCGTGTTTACATTATGGTGCATCCCTTAGAAAATTTATCATGGCGCACATCTAGTGCCTCAGTGGGAGGACCAGTTTGTATATGCATTGATGAAATTGTGTTTGTTCATTCATGAAAGTATAAAATTAAAATAAACAATTCAGAAAATAAGGCGTGAGAAACAGTGACAGGAGTACTTACAGAGGCAGGATTCATACATCCACCGGTTAAATCTGCTCCAAGTATATGAAGAGCAAGTTCGAGACACTACTGATCCAAGTTTTCGCGAAAAAGCTTCCAGGTATTTTTGCAGAAAGACCATGTGAAATCAGGACAATTGTGAATGTCAACAACCCTTCAGTCAACGCACCTCGATGGAGACTAACTGTCAGTTGGGGCCCACGGCCAATTCCTGGAAATGTATATAGGATAAGCTGGACCCCAAGTATCGATCCAAAGACCTAAAACTCACAAGGAAATAAGGGCATCAGTTACATAATAAGCTGCAATATGGCATTTACCGATACTCATCTTCTTCGACTTGAAATAAAGCCTTAATCAGATTAAACTCAAATAAAAAATGTAAACTCAGAATTCAAAAGGAAAGATATCCACCAAGAGAAACCATATATTATGATAAGCACATATTTTAAAGAAAGTTACAAATCTTGTTAATTAGCAAAACCATACACATATCTGTATAGAAAAACAGCCAGATTTCTTTATAATTTGCTGTGTTATAAAAAGATGTCACACTCAGAATCTGTCATAAAAAAGTAATCACATGAACAAAAACTCGTCAACAAAAGCACATGCGTTTCAGAATATTTGTTCTAAGAAAACAATCAGTCTTAAAACTTTTTATCATAAAAATGCAGCAAAATTTACAAAATCTTGCCAGTGGTTGTCAAATTCAAGGCATAAACATCAAATGGGCAAAACTGAGAACAGCTAGAGAAGGGTAGCATGTTTAGAATCAAGAAAAGCTAGAGAGTAGAGACAGCAGAGATGTGGACCTAATATTATACAATAAATCGTGTGGTATTATAAGCGACTTCTTTTTGTTTCAATAACTAAACAGCAGGGATAGTACCATGGTAGAACTTTTACTTTTGTCACCAACTAAGTGTGCAATACCTTATTGTGGTGATAGTCTGATCGACTCTCAGCATCATAGTTCTATGGTCGTTATGAAGGCACTAACACTAGTTCACATTTAAGATCTATGTAGCCCTCTTTAGCCTTCAATAAGAAAAACTGAATCGATCCACCACAAATATCACACATATGAATTATGATTCAAATCCTTCTAATAATCACAAAATTGCACAAAAATTGGTCCTTTTTTCTATTTCTAGTAAGCAAGATTTGAAAAATTGGTTCTTGGCTGATTAAGATGATTAACATTTTACACCAAGTATCCAGATTGAAGTAGTTTAAAAGCTCAAAACCCATGACAATTACAGGGAATTCACAGCATATGAAAGATTACAAGAACAAAAATCAAATCATTTTAAAAGAACTGAAGAAATCAGAAACTCAAACAAGTTAAAAACAACAAACTAAACAATTGATAATTTGGGGAGAAAAGTGATTTACCTGCAATGGAATTCTGAAGCCAAGAGTGAAAAGGAACTTGGTGAGATTCCCAGAGATGGCGGATGATAATACAGTGAGGGGATTATAGGCACCACCATTGGTGACCTTTGCAAGATAAGCAAACAAGAACATGTTGATGATCGAAAGGGTGTACCTCAAGAGTTCACCATCAAGGGTGCTAAACCCTAAGACTCTGTGGACAAGAATCTTGATTAAGACGCTCGACCATACCCACATGAAGGACATCACTACATCGGATAACAGCAGCTTCAACAATCCACCCATTGTTGGAGTATGTATTGATTTCAAAAATTGTTAATTTGGAGAAGAAATGACAATCATCAACAAGAAGCTAAAAAAGATGATAATAATAAGAAGATAATTGTGGTTGACGAGAATCTTGTTTCAGTTTCCTATCTCTTTCTTCTCCCTTTCTTTTGATTTCCTCTCTATTATTACTTCCGAATGAAAGTGGACGCAAATGAAATGATTTGAAAGGAATATTTTGTTAAAGTTATTACTTGCATTAGACCATAAACAATTATGAAATAAAAAAACACCTAAAAACATTTATATTCATCACTCAAATCAGAAAAAAAAAATTATTTTTTAAAAACACAAAATACCTAAATTTAAAAACACTTAATTACATTATTTTTTAATATCAATCTTATATATTTATATGTATATGTCTTTTGTTGAATGAAAATTTTAAAACTTTAAAATTTTAAAATATAAAAGTTAAATAATTTTTAGAGGAAAATTTTAAAATTTTAAAATTTGAAATTTAAACTTTAAATTTAATAAATAATAATTTATTGTAAAAACTTACAAAATTAATTTTTATTGGGTCGACAAAGAACTATTGCATTTTTCTACACACTACACTTATCTGGTTTTACGCGTGTTTGCGCCGTTTGAATTATAACTTTATATGTTTCCGCATTACTTTCATGTTTTAGCATTCAACTTTGATTTTGAGAAACTTTATATTTTAATTAGAAATTATGTTTTTATAACTGTTGCGTCGTTTGGTGTAACTAATAACTAAGATCTTGGCATGTCACGCACCTAACGGTATTAACTCGTTTGTGGAAATCAAGGGTGTGTTCTTCTCAAATATTAGGTTTTTGGATGTTCGACGCTTGTAGTTGGTTTTTGTCGACTATTTTATACTTAACAATAATAATAATGTGATAGGAGTATTTGAACTTTTTCATTATTATGCAGGTGTTGTTGGTTAAAAACCCTATAATCTCGGTTTGTGAAATCACGCAATCTGTATTAAGATTGTGTTATTAATCATGCTAAGAGCACGAACTTACCATAGTACCATTTTTAAGGAAAATGGGGTGGAATAATTACGCTTTGCAAGGTGGGTGGTGATAACTCAAAGTGAGTAGCTGAGATTGCTTCGAATGTTTTGCACGAATAATAAACTCCGTATAGTAGCGGACCCCTATATATATTATTATTATTAATTATTAGTTTATTTACTCATGTGTCATTAAGAAGTATAAAATGATATTTGTAAATAAGATATGATTGAGTTACACATAAGTAAGTATTTAAGTAAAATACATCAATAATATCATTTTTAAATTTTGTTTTATAAGATTGTGTTTTTAATTGCTTTTTAAAAACATTTTGGTCTTTTTTTAATTTTATATAAAAAAAATTATCATCTATATAAAACTTAGAAAAAATGTATTTAAAAAAATTGTCTTATATATTTCTAAAGTGTGTTTTTCAATAAAAAACTGGTTTTTAGTTTTTACAATATCTATTTTTAAATTAAAAAGTGTTTCGAAATTATATACAATATCATTTATTATGAAAGAAAAACGAGAAAACAAAAATAAAAATACCTAATATATTGGCATGTGTCATCTCAAAACATTATTTTATTATGGTTAATCAATTTATGTATTAAACTTTTGTAATAAACGAGATATTAACCTAATTAATATATGTTACTTATAATTTCAAAATCATTTATGTCTAACCACTTTCGATGCCTATTATCTCGATCATAAAATTCTCAACTTTCCTACATAACATATTACAAAGTATTCTTAAATGTACATGGTAATGATTTTAATTAATGTTTTAAATTAAGAAGTCAAAAAAAAAAAAACGATTTTAGCATCAAATTAGATTATGAAATAGATACTTGTTAAATAAAAAGAAAATACGTAATCTTCCATCCATAAATATATTAATCGAACTACTTGATTATGAATTACAAACTCAAATCTGAGATTGAATACATGTTCCTCCCTTCAGAGTTGTATTTTTTAAACGCAACATTATTTGCAACGATTCCAAATTTAATCGTTCTCGCCTTGCTGTTTCATGTTACTGTTTTGAACAGGCCCATCGCTTTATAATTTATATAGTTCCATCAGGTTTGTATTTCTTTACATGTGTACACGTTATTGCATCTGCAATTTTGAAGTAACGATTCGGAAATTTACAGAACAATCCTACGAACCTGTTCCACGGGCGATTTTTTTCCCCATCAGGTTATTACTATTACTTTCATTTCGTTGTTTGGTTTCTTTTCATTCGATCATTAGTAAATTTCATTCCGTTACTTTGCGATTTGGCTTAAACTCAAGTTTTGCTTTTCCATTTACTAATCATTTATGTTAATTAATAATTAATTTAACCCTGTTATTGACTAACCTAAAACTCATTTTCGTAAACGATACTTATAAAATTTAGTAACCCATTATTTTACTATGAATATCTATCCTAATAATCATTTATAATTTTTGACCCATGTTCTTCTTACATTCATCCTGCCATTTATTTTTCTGTCTAAACTATTTATTTTATTTTAAAAATGAAATAATTAATTTTCAAATTTTTCTATTTCTTTCTCTATATTATAAATCTAAGTTTTCTTCAATCAATTATATTAAAAAAACATTTTTTATTCAATAACTAGGTATTTTGATTAAAAAATATATTTTTCGAAAACAAAAACTTCTAAAACATGGTTTTTTTGTAAAACAACGAAACTTTTTAAGTAATGAAATTATTTGGGGTAATCTTCCTATTCTAATAAAAAGGTATTTAGGAGGACACATATCAACACCATATTATTTCTCAATAATTTTTTCTTGTTTCTCTCTCCTATTTAATGATCACATTAATTACTAATAATATTATTTATTTTATTAAAATTAAAATAGTTTTTTTTAATAAGCAAGATATATTTTTATTAATGTTATTTCCAATAAAATAACTTTTTATAAAATTAGAAAAATTTTTAGAAAATCAAACTTTTTTAAAAATACAAAATATTTTATAACTGGTGTTTTTAAAAAGTAAAATTTTTATAAACAAAAAAATAATTAAAATTGAGTTATAAAAAAAGTTTTTAAGTATGACATTTTTTAAAGTGTTTGTTCTAAAATAAAAATTTTATTTTTATTTATTATAAGAAAGATTTCAATCATATTTTATTTTAGTATATCGATTTATAACTAATAAATTTTTATTATATTTAATAATTTTCAATCAACCCGTGTAATACACGGATTTACTAAAAATAGTTTCATATATAACCTTGTAAACGTGAAAAATATCATATATGTCCTTTCAAAATTTAAAATATCATATATATCCTTATAAACTAATGAAAATATTATGTTTACCCATTTGATTATAATCAATTCAAGAAATGAGTAATTTACCCTTATATACTTTAAAAGTTAAACATATCATATTTACCCATTTAGTTTTAAAATTATATATCTCAATCTTAATCTCAATTATATATATTATTTATAATCTATAATCTATAATCTATAAATATTAATAAAATAAGGTTTTTGTTTGCCACTTGTTACAATTTTAAAGCTACTAAATTTTATTTTCATATTTCTCTTTTTTAATAAATATCACATTAAATACAAATGATATTATTCAATTCTTTTTATATTACATATATACTTTTTTTAAAGTGATCTTTCAAAAAATTAAAACTTCAAAAAAATACAATATATTTTAAAACCTATGACTTTTAAAAAATAATTCTTATGAAACAAAAGTAATTAAATTTCAAAGTTATAATAAATAAATTGTTGGACCAAAAGAACCAATGAGCCTGATCAGAGAAACCTCTAAGTCCCACAGGACATTACAACAGCTGAAGAAGACCTGATCAGCTGTTCTACAAAGTCTGAAGAATACAACTGCTGAAGTATTTCTGAAGTACTGAAGACAAAGACTGAGACAACAGCTGAAGATCTAAAGTCTGAAGACTTCAACAAGTACTGAAGACAAAGACTGAAGATCAACAGCTGAAAGACAAAGTCTGATATTCAAGTACTGAAGACATCAGTTGATGCTAACAGCTGATGACAACAGCTGAAGAGGGCTTCTTCAGTTGTTGTGATGGTTTTTCTTCATCAGTAGTTTTCTTTTCCTTTCAGTAGTTTGTTTACTTTTCTGTAGTTTTGTTTCCTTTTCAGTACTTGTAAACAACTGAAGAGGTTGTTCTTCAGTTGTTGTAGTATCAGTAGTTTTATGTTTTTCAGTAGTTGTAAATAAGATGTTTAACACTTAGGAACATTTGTAAGAAGATGTCAGTTGTTTACGCACAGAGAGGATTCTCATTATTAGGGGGAATCCATGTATAGAGAATTGAAGACGCAATCAGAAAGTTATGATGTGAGCAGGTTTCTGATGATGAATCTACATGCATGCTGATTTGTTTGATATTGTCAGCTGTGGATTGGAATTTTCAACCTTTTTGCCTAATACACCGTGTGAAGACGCAAGGAGAGCACAATATCTATATATTGGGATATGCTGAATGTGAGGGGGAATTTCTGCAGGTGTTGATGTTAATCAGGTTAGCCTGTGTGAAGATTGAAGCAATGGAAAACTGTTAATGTCATTATCTGGAAAAATCAGTCATATGGGGAATCTTGCTACTATGATGGTGTTCTGCAAAGTAAACGAAAGCTACTGTGCCTAAATTCATTTTTAGGATATGGTAGTAACCTGACGGATCGGCAACGTTGGCTAATATGGTTTTTCGTTTGATTCTATTGGCAACCAGAGCAAAGATTGACTGAAGATTGTAAGAGGTGTTATCTACTATTCGCAAGCAACGTCCAAGGGGGAATTTGTTGGAGCATATATAGTCATATATAGTGTGTCCGTCGCTTGTCGAATAGTCTAGGCTTAATGTTATACACCTGATATGTTGTAAACACATAAAACTGGGTCATTCGCAGGAGCATATGCAAATGAGACTCAGTCGTACGACTGAGCCATGCTAATGGACCAGTCGTGTAACTGAGAGATGGGATTGGGACATTCGTAAGACTGAACCATAAGTATGGTCCAGTCATACGATTGAACCATACGCATGGTCCAGTCGTACGATTGAACCATACGCATGGTCCAATCGCAAGAATGGGCCCAGTCGCATCTAATATGGGCCGAGGCCTATATATACCAGTTTCAATGTGTAAAGAGATTAAGGTTTTTGAGAGGAAGTCTGCCCGGAGCCTAGGGCTGCCGGATGAGAGGGGAGATCATGCTCGATCTTCCCCTTTCCAAGAGTCTTGATTCTTATGTTGTAACGAGCTTGTAATCGTTAGGTTTTATCAATGAAACCATTCAATTATAGTTCGTATTATTGTTTGACTTTTGGTTTGTGCTATTGTTTATCCTTCCGTCAAGTTCATGCTCGGATGTTTATCGATCCAAGCCGAATTCACAATTGGTATCATAGCCAGTTACTGCTGGAATGATCTAACAATCATTCATATATATATACATATATATATATATATACTTATACATATATATATACATATATATACATTTATATATATATATATATATATATATATATATATATATATATGTATGTGTGTGTATATATACATACATACATACATATATATATATATATATATATATATATATGAATGTATATATATGTATATATATATATATATGTGTGTGTATTTAAAGTCTTAAATCAATTAAAGTTACACTAAAGAAGATGTTTGTTCACATAATCAAATAGGGTTGTTGAGCCACTGTTCAGGTTACAACTAGTCCATTGGATATTTACAAGTCTAGAAAACCATTGGGTTGTGAACTAAATAAAACCCAGTCTTGGGTATAGTTTTGGATTCAAAAGATCCATAGGTTAATAAATATAATTCGGTTGAGAATTATGTATCTTTTATTTCTGAGTCCTTTATGTACATGATGATATGATTGCATGATAGGTAGAGTCAGGTGCTACTAGTCATGTGTGTAAGAACTAAAACTGTTGGATGAATTAAAACTAGTTGAAATGGATATGTACTTAAAAAGGAGAAGGTATCAAGCGAGTCTATCGAAGGACCAGAAAAAAATTTGTCTTGTATTTATGATTGACTTAAAACGGGGAAGGTATCAACCAAGTCTATCAAAGGACATTAAAAAATGACTTGTATTTATGAATGAAAACAATTATTATTAGATTATCTATTGCATGTTTCAAGTATTCAGAAAGACTTTATAATGTCCTGTTTGGTGTTGAATCTGTGTGGTATTATCACTTTGTAGAAAAAGTAAATTATGTTTCTAACGTGACATGCTAGATTAGGTTATGTGAATTGTTTTAGAATGAAAGATATTTCTAAGATAAGTTTAATATTGGTTATTAATATGAATCTTAGTAAATATCATACTTGTGAATTAACTAAGATTACAAAGAAACCGTTTAAAGATGGTAAAAGAAATTCTAAGGTATTTGAATTCATCAATTTATATTGTGTGATTTTCATAGCTAGCCTTCTCTAGGTAATAAGAAATATGTTGTCATATTGAAATGAAAAATATGGGGGAGGTAGCTGTGATCCTTGGGACAAGGATTGAAAAGAGTAATAATATCTTCATGGCATAATCTCATTATATTTAGAAAGTATTGAAATTTTTTGTCATTGATTGAATGATCAAGTTAATACTCCTATACGTCTTAATATTTGACCTATGTGTAGTCAGGGTGAATCTATTAATAGATGAAATATTTAAAGTAATTGGTTTTCCAGGTGAGTAGCTTCATCAGTAATTCAAGTACATATTATAAGTAAGTTGTGAATTGATTGTTTAAATAGTTTAAAAGTACCACGAACTATGATTTGTATTATTTAAGTTTTCCTTCGGTCATAGAAGGATATTATAAAGAATTTTGGGTAACTAAGTGGATGTATATTCTCTCTTAGGGAAGTTTGCATCACTTGACAATGGAATGCAAGTTAGTGGTGTTAGATCTAGCTATAGCTAGTGTCGAAGTTGAATTGCTAAGAAAATTTGATCTTTGAGATTCTATTATGGTTAAAACTGATATCACCAATCTCTATCAAATGTGATAGTGCTGGCTAAGGATTATAGTTAGGTGTATAATGGAAAGTTTAGACGGTTGTGTATTATACATAGCATAATTTATGAGCTTATCATGCATGGTGTGATGTCTGTTGAATTATTAAAATCTAAGTATATTTTTACTGAGGATTTAACTAAAGAGTTAGGAAGAGTATCGTAAATAAATCAGTTATAAGGATGGATACAAGTCTAATTTTAATATCTTATGTCAAGACGTCTAATTCCCATCTAATACAACATTAGATGTTGAATTCAATGTGGTAAGCTTGTCATAAAGATATGAGAACACATTAGTACAATCATCCCAAAGTATGTGTTCAGACTGCAAGATAAAGAAGGTTGAAATTCAGTTTCTTAATAGTTAATTGATAAATTGTAATGTAGGTGCAAGAGTAATGAACTACCTTTAAGAATATGAAGTTTACTTGCTTTAAAAAGCTTTGAACTTGGGCTTTGATATATTCTTTGAAGGATTAGGATACAAGCTAGTAAAACGTTGTGTCAAGTGGAGTTTGGATTGATAAACGTATATGTATGTTACCTACAGGTATTTAAATGAATAACTTGGGTTCAATCCATTGTGATACCCAGTTATTCTAATATTTGTACCGAGTAACATACTAAAATGAAAATTCAATCCCTAGGATATTTTCATCTGGGTATACGTTTGTGTTTCTATAAGGACAGTTAGGTTAATCATGAATATCACTAAAATTGGGGGATGTTGGGACTTATACTTAACATTGGGTTTCAGTTACAATATGGAGTGGATATTAAACACAAAATAGACTTTTAATATAATACGTTGTATTGTGGACTTTGGGCTTACCAATTTAGTGGATTATGGTTATGGCCACAAGTCAAAAAGTTGACAGAGGGCTTTAATTACCCTTGGTTCTCGATCAAAGTAATAAAACAAAAGAAATGTTAGAAAATAATATAAAGTGGGATTTGTAGTTTGTTCCTCTCTCTCAATTAGAAAACAGAGGACAAGAGAACTTACGGTTACTTGATCCCATCGCAATTATCCTCAAGATTTTGATCAAATATCCTACTCCATAAAGAATTTTCTCTGTCTAATTCAAAAATCATTCACGTGTAACCCGTAAAATAAGTTTATCTGATAGTGTTTCACGATTCAGAGAATAATCCAAGTGGTTTTAATGTTTGAAGATTGAATCTAATCCAGGAACATTTGCGTTCTTTTTTGTGTTGAATTTCTTGTTCAAGACCCATAAATTCTACAGACATGGTGCAAAATGCACAATCACAAACAGTAAAAAATTGAGTTTGAGATGCAGATGAAAAATGAATTGTTGATTCTTTTACTATAAAGGCATGAGGTCAAAGTTCATGAGAAGAAAAGTTTGGGTGAACCAAATTCTGTGAGAATAAAAGTTTATCAAAAGCCAAGTCGTGTGAAACAATATACCTGTTACAAATCATAGAAAATGAAGACTCAAGCTTGGAAAAACAAATAGGGGACGATTGCCTGGCGTTATAAGTGGTTGATCAAGTTTGATTGAAAGTTATCGGTCAAAAGTGCATATATCGTAAATTCTTAAGAGTCTTTTATGTAAGTGTTAAGAGTCCAAGTGTTTACTATATATTATTCAAACCTAGAAACCGTATTTAAGATTGAAGGGATGTGACGGTAGCAAAGCATTGCACCGATTCACTCTTGAAATTTGTATCCTATGTTGTGTATATTGATGTAAACAAACAAGTCAAATGTTAACAATCTTGCAATTCAAGTGAAGTTCTATTGATTCGTATAATATTTAATTATCAATTGGCTATTAATAGTAATATTAATCCTTGGCCACATTTTTTTATTGTTATTTCTAATTATTTCCTTGTCCTCAACCTCAAATTCTAACAACTTCCATAGAAGAACCAATAATGATCACTTGATTTTATTTAATCATTTTGCTCCATCCTTTGTCAAAATGTGAAACATGTACACGGGTGAAGGAAGTAAAACTATAGAAGGGTTAACTTATATCAAGATCTTGCGTATTTTTATGAACATGATAAGGTGTCGCTGAGGTAATATGTTTGATCTGTAAACTTGTGGAAATATGAACGATTTTGCAAGTGATGGAGTCAAATCGCTTCATTTGGTTATCTTTTTACAATTACCATAGATTTAAGTCTGGAGTTGAAGCCAAGTTTGGACTGCTTTCAGTTGATGGAAATGTTTGCTCGGCACAACAAACTTCGCCTTTAAGAAATGAAAGTACCTGAAACACAATTAACAAGAGTTTGATAAATGAACACGAGAAGAGATAGAATTAGGGTCGATGATGGAATGATATTCTCGTAGTGAAAGCGGTCACCTTACTCATGCATGGCCTTGAACTTGATCTCGTGCTGATGCATCGTGTGACGACTGATGTCACCACAAGTAACCCATGCACATCATACTCGGATTCATCATATAGTATATGATATGCTCTTTGGGCTAATAAAGGTCTTGCCTGAAATTCAGCTCAAAACCAAAGATCAATTCTCAACTAATATATTATTTTTTAATGTAACAACCTAAAATATATACCAATTATTTTTTTATTGGAGGATTCGACTCCATGGTTGAACAGTCTCAATTTATTTCTAGTATAAACAATACTAACGTGGCCTAACATATGATAAGTAATGGCCCTATATAATCATTTTTTTATCTTAAAGTTCAACATGATTCAAACTCAATGTCTTTAAAGGTCTGTTAAGGTGTTATGACGCTTGGGTTCTATAGTGAATTAATGGGTTTGATCCTCCCTAGATACAAAACTTGGGTGCAAGCCCACAATGATCATTAGGGAACTCCATGTCAAGATCCGAGCATCATGCGATTGTGGGGGTTTGGATGGTAGTTCGATCCCCACCTCTTGGCTTGACTTTAGAACAGTGATCGAGTTGATTGCCTCCTACGATGTTTTGGGGCGAGGGTGCAATATGCTAGTTAGGGAGTCCGTTAAAACTTTTTTTTGTTTTTGTTTTTCTAATTGACATTGAAAGTTAAAAGTATATCATAGTGGTTCTAAAATTTGCAAGTGGAATTACCCATGTGACGAAACTTTTATCATCCCTTGGAGCCAATCTGCTGCAAAACAGTCTCAACAATAATATCCCATATGCAAGAATGTCTGACTTGATCAAGGCCAATGAACTTGGATCCGTAGGATGCATGTAACCACAACTTTACATGTCATAAGAAGGAAACAAAACCATATAAACATCGTATTGGATCTCACTTTAGTAATCCGCTATAACATAAACTAACCTGTTCCTCGTAAGAGAGGATTCGTCGAGCTGCAACCATTTAGCATGGCCAAAGCCTGTTATCTACAACAACGAAAACCCACATTTGGGAAAATGTCATTTTTAAATATAGTTAATTTGTGGTATTGTTAATACGTTCCAAGAGTTTGTGAAGTCGTATCTACAACAACTGTAAAGAATCAAGTAAGCTAAAAAATGGTGAATGAGCATAAGTTTTGATCCGTTTAGGGTTAAGAAACCATTAAATAACGGATGGAAAAGACATAACAGAATGGACATTATGACAAACAATCATACGTGGTCTCCTAGATTGTATAACCCAAATTTTGTCATTTTGATTGATACCTTTTCTTTGTAAGACGGCGGTCAATTCATTAAGTAGCCCCTTTATTCAAACATATGACTACAATTCTAACAGTTTACATTTAGTTTCCCTTATAAAAAAACAAATAAAAAGAGAGAAAATTTTAAAAATGTTTGTTAGAACATATTTTTTTCCCTTGAAATATCCCCTCACAAGGCAATCCCTAACAATATCGATCCCCACCTGACAAAGTCGCCTCCTATTATAAAACCAGGTTGTCTGAACTTAAGATGAGTGGCTCAAACGAAGACACGTGTCTAAATAGTGTCGCTTTGACATTGTTCGTATTCATTGGGAATCAAGCTAGCTGGACGTGTTTGTGTTTGGAACAACCCTCATGGTTAGACACGTGTCTTCGTTTTGCCGCTCATCTTGGGTTCGGACGATCTTGTTCTATGGTCGGAAACAACTCTGTTAGGTGGGGACATTTTGAGGATTACTTTGCCCAAAATACATTTGTTGGGGGAAAGTGCGGTCATATGAAAGTTTTCAGAATAACCCAATAAAAAACACAATCAGTAAAAAAGAACCGGCTCATACAATAAGATCAAGAATAGTATGAGAACAATTCACAGCTTTATGTCATGGATAAAAATAGTGCTCCTAATCAGAGAGATCAAACTCAGTAACCTTACGTTCTAACGAAAATACAGATAATAAATGTTAGCCTTATAGTTATTCCCCTAACTTTAGAATGATAAATAAAAGTTATGGGCTTGTTTTGCATTTATTAGAAAGTCTACTTAAGTAGTTTGTGTCATTTATGAATTTGTAAAGTGTCAAAGGCTCAAGTGTCTAACAATATTGCAAAGTAATAGTTGGTTGAATTAGGATGTGTCGATTAGATTAGGGATGTAAAAGGCGATCCAACGTTTCAAGAAACAACACTTCAATTCCACGGTGGTCCGAATATATATGTTGGAGTCATGTAAACACAAAAAGGTGAAAACCCTAGTCAAGAAATTCAAGTTCCAAGTTTTTTTATTGTTGTTGTTGACAGGATGCAACAATAAATACACAAAAAGATATAGCACATCGAATCTACCTGAGGTACTAAGTTGTTTCCTAAAAGAACATTGCATGGTCGTAAATCGCGGTGAACAATAAGCCCTTGTGCACACTGTTCGTGCATGTAACGTAGACCTTGAGCTACTCCAATTGCGATATTCATCTTGTTCTGAAAACTAATTTTCAAGTCTTTTGTCCAGCATCCTACATCAAGAACATTCAACAGTAAGATATCGTCCGATATATCACTTGCTAGATAAATCTTTATAAGTAACCTCTATTATTGTTCGAAATTATTCACTAACCATTTATAAATCTGTTCAATAGTGCACCTTTAGAAACAAACGGAAAAACCAAGGCCACAGCATTCTCATTCTTGTGGAAACCGTGTAAGCGAAGAATGTTCTTGTGGTACATCGTTAAAGCTGCCTTCTTTTCGGCTTCAAGAATGTACCCATACTGAGTGCCAACATATCTCTTCACCATAAGTCGGTCTTCATCACCCCCGCTATACATTTGAAAACCCTCACTGGACTCAAACTGAATTATGCTCATAAACATGTTTGTCATCTCTGAGATCACCTCCCAACTTAGTTCAGCCAAGAAACCATATTCGCATGTGGAATTTGGTGATGTGTTTGGTCTTTAATGTTTTCAAAACCTTCGGATTCTTGTGATGATTCGTTTGCGCTGTCAATGCTTGAAGAGCTTGAAGAAGGTCGATAAATTCCTTCGAAATTTGGGAGGGTGCAGTATATTAGCTTTTTCTTATCATGAGACAAGGGTTTCTTCGTAAATATTGAAATTCTTTGAGTGAAATTGGCAGCATTTTGGGCTCTTGATGATTCGGGAACATCACGTGAAGGCTTGAAGCTATAGACAACTATTTCTTCATCAATACCGTGTGATATTGATGATGTGTAGTTTCTTTGATTTTCCCATTGTCCATGCTGCATTATGAAACTCCTGAAAAAATATATCCAAACCGAATAAAAGATTTAAGAAATTAAATGACATATAGACCCTACCGACATAAGATTTTATTGTGTATGTTTGTTTATAGTAATATAAACAGAAACAGACCTTCCTACAACAACAGTAGTTGCGCCTGTGTTGTTTTTCTCTTCTGATATAATCGCTTCTATTGTTGATCCAGCGACGATCTTTACGATAAACTTCACCTGATTTGTAAGAAAATCAGCAGCAAATATAAAAGATGATGTTAACCATAATCTGTATCAATATGTTGGTGTTTTCTTATATACTATTGTAATCTACAACATTAAATAATATCAATTCCAGTCAAGTTTCTTTTATACTTCTAAGAAAAGAAGATAAAATATGTGATTTCATGCGTAATAAACATGTAACTTACTTTTTTATTTTTGCATTCCTTATAAAAGGGTCTGAAAATCTTCATATAAGCTTCGGTTGCCTGACTGATTTCTTCTCTGAGGAATCTAAAGTACCTTTCTCTTTCTTTCGGGTGATGTTTTCCACCATCGGTTCCAATACAACAACTTGACATAACTGGTGATTGTGGCAGATAGTCTGAATTAAAGATTACAAGCACAACCACCTGATCTTTGGCTTCACCACCTGCTGCAGTGCATAACGTAGTGGTTCCACGCTGCCTTCGTCTCTTAAGACCTTCGACCCGTCAAGCACAATAATCAAGATCATTGTAACTAGATCTTTCACTAATTGGTCACTCAAGATAAACTTGTTCCTACTATTTTGATTGGCTTGGTAATAAAGAAGTACAATAGGTTATATAATGTTGAATGCATATTGTTGTTTCATAAACTGCAAGAACAATGTTTCTTGTTAATCATAGAAAACTTCGGTTTTTTACATTGATATCATCGCATACTTTTTTTGTTCTTTTGCGTTCTTTTTCGTTCGATTTTCCTCATATCCTACGTTGAGCTTGACTTATGTGGAAACCAAGAAGATAATAACAAGATCAGATCATTGTCTATGCCTCGAACATTATATGCACGGACAAAGCTGCAAATATGGTTGAGATTTGAATATGTTTACAAAATAGGTCTTTTTATGAAGATTAAGTGCAATAATCTGTTGAAATAATATCAAATATTATTTTTATTGAACAATACAAGACAATTAAATTATTACATTACAAACAAGATATAAACAACAACATAATGTTTTCAATTAAACCAAGTCCAAGTCTTATATGAGCACGAAGGGATCCTTAAGTATCAAACCTGAAACATGTTAAAAATAAAGGGTCAACTTTGAAAGTTGTTGAGTTCCCATGGGTTAAACATACATATATTTAAAAAAGATTGACAAATAGCAATTCATGTCAATGGTTATGAATTATGCAAGTTTATAGAACACATATAGTTACAATCAAACCTCGACTTAATTACAAGTTTATATGATTGGCTAAGTGTACTTGATTCCTACGATGAACAAGTCATACGTCATCAGGAGCCGCCAATACATCGGCTTTAGCATCAAATAGGATTGTCAGGCCCAAAGATTTATGACGTCGCCAGGCTAGCGATAGTTAATGATTGTCAACATATAATGTATCTCATATAACACTCACATTAATATCAACAACTATAACAAAAAGTAAAGATGAATTGCATATGCATTTACAAGTATCAAGATGTTTACAAGTATTTATAAGGTTAATATGTTTCACCCCAAAAAGTATGAAATAAAGTAAAAAGATGGCATGAAGAACTCACATGAAAAACTCACATGAAAAACTCACATGTTGAATAAGATTAATCTTAAGAATGACAATAAGAGTTTAAGTAGTGCTCCAACGTTTCCTTTTTACAGGATGCCTAAATGTACAAGTTCCAAGTTTCAGTTTTACTAAAAGATTAATGATTAAACGTGAATCAGGTTTCAAGTGAGATTGGGGATTTTGGTATGTGAATTAAATAATAAAATCACTTATATTTTGATTCAATGAAAAAGAAATATACCATTTAGATATTTTAATATGGAGAAAAGAAATTAAATCATTTACAATAATTTATAAAGTTTAATTATAAGATGTAAGTAATTTTTATAATTGTTTGAAATAAAATTAAACCATAATTTTAAAAGTAAAACACTGACCAATAATAATTTATTAATTTAAACAATTATTTAAAATCCATTTGATAAGAAATAATCCAGAACTAACATTTGTTAAAATGCTTTATTAAAAGAGTATTGAATTATTTAAATTTAGAAATTTACAGAAAATAATTTGGTGCCTTTAAATAATTAAAGTTTACAAAAATAATTTTTTTATAATTATCAAGATTTTTCTATATTTAAATTTGTTAAGAAAAAGGCCTAAAAAAGTGTGGGTGCTCGGGATCGAACACGGGTCCCCTGTGTATGTGCTTCCAGTGTTAACCAGTTGAGCTAACGCTCATACTTGTTACAAATCCTGCTATAAATCTTTAAATACATTTATTCAAATAACCCCCAAATCATCAAGAACCCTAGAACGATTGAATTCAAAATTGATCATCAAAATGATAACGATTACTGAAATAAACATGGGACTTTGATTCCCTTTGTAAATTCGAGTATATGTATGCGTTTAATTTACCCGAATTGAAACGAAACCACGTGCACGAATGAAGAACAAGTCGCGACTGTGGTGAAAGTGGTTTGAGTTGCAATCATTGATATTATCCAAATTCGTTACACAGGAAACTTCCAAGGATCTTCATGAACGAAAACCCTCTGTCATATTCAGTTAATATCGACAGAATGATGATGAACACTAGCATTGTAGTCACGATGAAGAGAGGGAATTATTCGAGAGGTTTCTGAGTGTTTCAGGTGGAATTGAGTTTGATAGTAGCTTAAGATTAGTTAAACGTTCGATCATGATACATTTAATTTGATTATTATTGAGTTTTAATGATCAAACGACTCTATGATTAAAAGCTTAGGTTACTCGGATTGTTTGGGATCCATAACCGTTGCTTAACTCAATTAAAGGTCATAATTGTGTTCGAATCATCCTCACAAATCGTTTGGTGTCTTTTGGTTGTTAATTCACGGTCATTTGACCGGTATTGGGGTTCACCGGCGCCGCGCCGGGCTTGGCTGGCCGACAGTTGGAAAACCGGGCAAAAGGGAAAGTGGGTGGGGGTTGGTTTTGTAGTTTTTTAAAATTACACATAGGCCCCTGTACTATGAATTGCTATTATTTTATGCCAATAACTTTCTTTTAAAGTTTATAAAATGACAAAAAAAAAACCCCTGAACTTAATTAAATTTAAGTTTTAAACATTTTTAGTTTAATAACTTTTATATATTATTAAATATTATTATTATTATGATTATTGTTATTGTTATTGTTATTTTATTTTATTTTATTTTATTTTATTTTATTTTATTTTATTTTATTGTATTGTATTTTATTGTATTTTAATTGCAAATAATATATTTAATTTAATTGTTTACAATATTAAATTAAAAATGATATAAAATAAAAAGACAAGTATAAGAAACCCACAAGTTTCATAAATGACAACAATGACCCTTACAAGAATAAACGGCGTTTAACTTTTGTTTAACGACGAGATGTTATAGTCTCCCCTACTTTAAAAAATTTCGTCCCGAAATTTAATCACGAGATGGCTAATTTCAAAGATGTGAGGAGACTTAAATTTCATTTTGTGTTCTCTAGTGAACGCTTGGGAACGTTTAAATTCAATAAGTTTGGTTATGGTGTTTTGCTACGCTTAAGTTTTTTCAATTTCATAATTCATAATTTCATGGGTTTATTGACAAAGTGTATAAGATCATTAATTTAAAATTTCAACTGACAAGCTTTTGCATTTCAGTCGGTGCAAGATGATTAAAGAGGTTTTGTCACGAGCACGAAATTTTGTATCAATACAAGACTCGGCTTAACGAATATGAGAAGTATGTTTAAGACACTTTTGGATGGAATATGAATTTAATAGAAGCTTCCCAAGCAAATAGCTTTAACAAGATTCTTAGATTATTGATTATTGTTTATTTATTTCATTGAGCTTTCAAAGTTACATTAGTGTAATGTTGATACGAGAATCGTATTTGTTAAGATTAAAGATTCACTTTAGAATGTGAGTATCATTGTTATAGGTTTCTAGGATATGTGCGGTTTTGAGGGGAAGGCATTCGAAAGATTATTAAAAATTGTTACGAGAATTGGATGATGATTTTTAAGATCCAAATTTTGGAAGAAATTCCATGACGCCATGGGGAAGAGGTTACATATTAGCACGGCTTATCATCCCCAAACTGATGGTCAGTCAGAAAGGACCATTCTGACATGGAAGACATGCTTCAGGCATGTGTGATTGATTTTGAGGGAAGTTGGGATGACCACCTACCGTTAGCCGAATTCTCATACAATAACAGCTTGCCAGTATTGGTATGCCACCATATAAGATGCTATATGGTAGGAGATGCAGAACACCCGTTTGTTGGGCTGATATTGGTCAGAAGGAGTTGGGGAGCGTCGAGGTGATCGAGGCTACGACTGAGAAGCTTAAGAAGATCAAAGCCTTCATGAAGACAGCCAAAGATAGACAGAAGTCGTATACAGATAAACGACGCAGACCGATTGATTTCCAGGTGGGCGATCGGGTTATGTTGAAGGTCTCACCTTGGAAGGGTATTATTTGATTCAAAAAGTGGGTCAAGTTGAGCCCAAGGTATATAGGCCCTTTCCGAATAATCACTCGAGTAGGAGAGGTGGCCTATAGACTGGAGTTACCGGACGAGTTAAGTGGAATTCACCCGACATTCCATGTATCTCATCTGAGAAAGTGCTTGGCAGATGAAGATATGATTGTTCTACTGGAGGATATCAAAGTAGACAAACGGCTCAATTATGTGGAGCAACTAGTGGCAATCATCGATCGAAAAGAGAAAAGGCTGAGAAATAAAGTGGTTCCTCTTGTGCGTGTACAGTGGAAGCACAGGAAGGGATCCGAGTCAATGTGGGAGACTGAGGAAGAAATGAGACAACATTATCCACATTTGTTCGAGGAATAACAGGTTTCAGGGACAAAACCTATTTAAGGGGTTGGACTTGTAACACCCGGTTATTTATTATTTTGAAGCCGACGGATGAAGAAAAAGATTAAAATCCTAAGTCGAGGGACCAAACTTGCCAACGAAAGAGAGTTGGGTGAGTGGGGGTATATAAAGGGAGAGGGCAGCCATTACCCTCTCCCCACACTCACATTTTCAGCCAAAAGAAAGATGAGAAGGGAGAAAGAAGAGAAAAAGAAGGAAAAGTTGGTTCGGGTTGATTCGAGTGAGCAAAATCGTTGAGAAGCGGGTCAAATCGAAGCTCCTCTCGTTGTGGTCATTTGTGTGAGTTCTAGGACCCCTCATTTAAAAGTTTTTGAATGATTTGGGGCTGGAACACATCTGAAAATCGGGTTTTGAGTGTGTATGTGTTTGACCCGTTTGTGTATGTGTGGGTATGTGTATGATTCGGTTGGGTCCTGCTTTTGAGCTTGTGTGTGCTTGAATGGTGTTGTGGTATGCATTCCTAAGGTTTAGGATGGTTGGTTTGGGCTTAGAATGGGTATAGATGAGCTTGGAAGTCGGAAATGGCAGATTAGGTTCAGGATGAACTACATTCTGCACCAGCTAGGGCTAGGCGACCGAATGAAGGCCATACGGCCGAATGAGATATGATTGGGATTCATTCGCACGATTGAGAGTTCATTCTCACGATTGGAGCCAGTCGCATGGGGAGTCATGCGACTGAGACCAAGTGCTCATCCGCATTAGCTTTATCCGCATGAGATCCATTCGCACGATTGGGTGTTCATTCGAATAAGTGTTCATCTGCATTGGTTCAATCGCATGATGTGCAGTCGTATGGAGGCCATGCAACTGAAGGGTGTTCAAACGCCCGAATAGGGTTGTTGCACCCGAGGAAAAGTGTAGTTTAACTTCTGAATTTCGGGGGAAAGTGCAGATGTGAGTTTTGATGTAAAGGTTCCCGTAAGTTCATGTAAGATGACTGTTGAGGCCTTAGTGAGCATGGTGAGCATGATGATGATGATGTTGCATGATTATGCATGTTATGTATGTATGATGTTGCCTTATATAATGTTGATGACTATGTATGTTATGTTCCTTATTATGATGTATGTTATCTTTCCTGTGGCTTTACGTTGAATGTTAATGAACGAAATGAAGTAGTTTGTAACGTAAAGTGAAAGATAAGAAAAGAGGAACATGAAGTAAGAATGCATGCATTAATGAAAGATGAAAGTAAAGAAAGTCTTGCAAGCATAGTATGTCGGGACACGCCATTAAAAGGTGTTAGCCCAACGGTGTGCGGGTTCGCTACCCCGAGAGGATGCACATTGGGGTCTTTCTTTGTGATTAACCATTTGTATAGCCCCATTGTTGCATACCCTAGGTACTGCGACCAAAGGTGCGATGCACCATTATAGCTAGTCTATGATAGACCTAGGTCCAGTATCAGGAATAGCTGGGTATTGCACATAGCAGTGGTACACCTAAACTCTACCATAGGTACTGTGATCAGAGGTGCGATGCACCGTTATAGCTGGTCTTTGATAGACCTAGGTCCAGTACCATGAAATAGTTGGGTAAAGTTTATGGTTGAAGGAAAAGAAAGAAGTAATGATGAAAGAATGAAAGCATGCAAGATTAAAGAAGATAATAATGATATTATCTATGTGTATGTATGTTGTATAATCGCATGAAAGAAAAGAATAGTGTAATGAAAGAAAAGTATGTTTTATTATAAAACTAGAACTCACTCAGCAACGCTAACTTTGATGTGTTTCCAGTTGACAAGTAATGATTGTTGAGGATGGCATGAGGTGGCTACTTAGCTCGTTTGGAATGGCATCCATTTATATAATACTTTTGTGATGTAATGCAACAATGTATATTGTAACTGATTAATGATGTATTATTTTACAAAAGCCACTATATTAAAATGAAATGTCATTTTTGAATGTTTCCGCTACGATGCTTTATGAAATACAAATGTAATTATATATTTTATGTGTGATGAAGATCCAACTGTAAGCATCCCGAGTAGCTGCGTGCCATCATGTATTTTCGTAAAGTTAACCGGTATTATGTGTGCATGTTATGTGTTATGTGTTGTTTGTGGATTTAAATACTGATGTAGTCAGGATAGGTAATGCTCGGGGTGTGAAGAGTAAAGTAAGTGGCTAATCACAACTAGCCACTGTAATTAGGGACTTACTATACTTGACATAAACTGAGTTGTTCCCTTGAATGACCGTATTGGTGTTTGGATCTTTTAGTGTGCGTGTGAATGACTGGAGGTAGATCTTCAAAAGCTTCACGTGGTGGAGGTCACGGTGTTGAACTGCGACCCAAGAGAGGAGACCTAGAGTTGAAAAAGTGGTTCATGAGGAACCCGAGACCCCTCATCCAGAGGGTGGGGATGAAAGTGCAAACCTAAGGGCCTCGGTGAAAAAGGCAGTGGTTGAAGAAGTCCATCAGGTCATGCAGACGATTTTACCGTCTATAGTGACCGAAGTTATCAAGACGGTACGGAAAGAGGAGAGGAAGGAAAGAGTAGACCTACGGGCGAAAGGAGACAGCCCAAGACTGAGACGGTTTTGTCTGACGATGAAGAAGAAGAGGAGGGAGAAGAGCCTGCGCCTGAGGGGGCACGAGGCTATAACTACGGGGCGTTTATGAGATGCAAGCCCCCTACTTTTGACGGTAACGGCATTGCTACTGTTGCTCACCAGTGGGTGAGGGAGATGGAGGCTGTTCTTGATATCAGCGAGTGCCGGGCGGACCAGAAAGTAAAGTTCGCTACCCACTCTTTTGTGGATTCGGCTCTGTGCTGGTGGGACAATATAGTCCAAGCCGAGGGTAGCAGGGCCATTGGGAGAATGAGATGGTCTGAACTAAAAAATTTGGTGATTGAGGAGTTTCGTCCTCACCGGGAAATGGACAAGGTCAAAAGGGAGTTCTTGCAACTGGAGGCAAGAACCATGACACACTAGCTGTACACCATCAAATTCAACAAGATGGCACATCTGGTGCCGGATCAGGTGACACCTCTGTCTTGAAAGATCAAGAGGTATATTCAGGGTTTGCCAGCGGATATTCGCAGGCACATGATTGCCGCCCGACCGAGCACGTTTAGGTCGGCAGTGGATTTGGCAGGGAAGTTATATGATGAAAGGGCTGTGGTGGTGGTGGCTGAAGGTGGCAAGAAGAGTGGTGGTGATCGGAACTGGCAGGGGAAGAGGTTTGGTCGGGGTAATGTCTCAACGGTTAACAAGAAGGCATGGGTGGATGACCGCCGTGTGGCCACATCGAGTGCGGGGTCAAAAAGGTGTGGCAAGTGTGGAAGGGAGCAAGCAGGAGAATGTAGGTTGGGATTTAATGGGTGCTTCAAATGTGGGAATGTGGGGCATATAGCCAAGGACTGTCATACGGTCCAGTGCTTAAACTGTGGTGAAGAGGGTCACATGAGTAGGGATTGTAAGAAGCGAAGGGCTGAGGCTTCCGGGGAAGAAGACGGGAAGTGAAGGACCGAGGGCGAGTGCCAGGGCATTCACTATGACACAGGAGGAGGCTAGGACAGACCCTGACGTTGTGTCCGGTACGTTTCTAGTGAACCAAACTTTAGCTTCTGTGTTATTTGATTCGGGTGCCAGTAAAAGTTTTATTTCTGTTGCTTTCTATGCTAAGCTGCCTGTTAGTAGTAGACGTGTTGATGTGCCCTTTGATGTAGAAACTACCATAGGTAAGTCTACCAGAATTTCTGAGATAAGAGAGAACTGTGATGTGGAGCTAGAAGGTTAGAAATTTCCTCTTAGACCGTTCGTGATGACCTTAGGTGGTTTTGATTTGTTTCTTGGAATGGATTGGTTAGCGGACTTCGAGGCGAACATTGTGTGTCGCAAGAAGATGATTTGCTTGACAGCGCCATATGGGAGTTTGGTAACTGTATATGGAGATCGGGTCACGACGATCCCAAAAGTGATCTTAATGGCGGTGGCGGGAAGGTGAATGAGGCGTGGATGCAGTGCCTACTTGGCTTATGTAAAGGATGTGGATACGCCCACACCACAACTGTCTAATGTACCGGTTGTGTGTGAATTTCCAGACATGTTCCCAGAAGACTTACCAGGAGTGCCACCCAACCAAGAGATCAAATTTCAGATTGATCTGATACCGGGTGCCAACCTGCTGCCAAGGCACCGTATCGGTTGGCTCCAACGGAGATGAAAGAGTTGATGGAGCAATTGCAAGAGCTGCTTGATAAGGGGTTCATTAGACCGAGTATCTCTCCTTGGGGTGCTCCGGTCCTATTTGCAAAGAAGAAAGACGGTAGTATGAGGATGTGCATTGACTACCGTGAGCTGAATAAGTTGACAGTGAAAAACCGATACCCTTACCGAGAATAGATGATTTGTTCGATCAGCTTCAAGGTGTCAGTTGGTTTTCAAGGGTAGACCTTCGATCTGGTTACCATCAGTTGAAGGTGAAAGAGCAGGATATCCCTAAAATGGCTTTTCGCACGCGCTATGGTCACTACGAGTTCCTCATTATGTCTTTTGGTTTGACCAATGCGCAAGCTGCTTTTATGGACTTGATGAATTGGGTGTATTGGCCGATGTTGGATAAATCAGTGATTGTGTTTATTGATGATATCCTGATTTATTGAAGAGCGAGATTGAGCATGCCGATCACATTCGGGAGGTTTTGGAGACGTTGAGGAAGGAGAAGTTGTACGCTAAGTTCTCCAAGTGTGCGTTCTGGTTGCGTGAGGTTCAATTCTTGGGTCATGTGGTGAATCTTGATGGGATCATGGTGGACCCGGCAAAAGTGGAGGCGGTGATGCAATGGAAGTCTCCTAAGACGCAATCCGAGATTCATAGCTTCTTGGGTTTGGCGGGCTACTATAGAAGGTTTATCCAAGACTTTCCAAGATTGCTTCTCTGCTGACCAAGTTGACCCGAAAAGATGTGAAGTTTGTATGGGGTCAAGCTCAAGAGAAGGCATTTGAAGAATTGAAGATGAGATTGACTCAAGCTCCTGTTCTGTCATTACCCGATGGAAGTGAAGATCTGGTGGTTTCTTCTGACGCTTCTTATTTGGGGTTGGGGTGTGTGTTAATACAAAGAGAAAAGGTTATAGCTTATGCATCTCGACAGCTGAAGGTTCATGAGGTCAATTACCCAACTCATGACTTGGAGCTAGCAGCTGTGATCTTTGCACTAAAGATTTGGAGGCACTATCTTTACGGGATGAAGTGCACCATTTTTACTGACCACAAGAGCTTAAAGTACTTCTTTGAGCAGAAAGATCTAAACATGAGGCAGAGACGATGGTTAGAGCTTATAAAGGACTACGATTGTGAGATCCATTACCATCCGGGCAAAGCCAATGTGGTGGCGGACGTCCATAGTCAAAAAGAGAGGCCCGAGTCGATTCGGGTGAAAGCGTATCAGCTAATCATGACCTCTAACGTAATGAAGCAAGTTAAAGAGTTTCAAGACGAGGCATCGAAGGAAGATCATCTTAACTCAGAAAGAATGAGAGGTCTGGTTGGGGAATTGGGTGAAAACACACTTGGTGTTAAAACCTAATTTGGACGGGTGTGGATTCCTCGTTTTGGGGATCTACGGGTGAAGATTTTGGATGAAGCTCACAAGACACGATACTCCATTCATCCAGGTGCCACAAAGATGTATCAAGACATGAAGAAAGATTACTGGTGGCCGGGTATGAAGCGCGACGTGGTGGAATATGTGCGTAAATGCCTTACTTGTCTACAGGTGAAGGCCGAGCATCAGAAGCCGTATGGGAAGATCCAACCTTTGGATATACCGGAATGGAAGTGGGAGCACATCACCATGGATTTCATTATGAAGTTGTCGCATACTCCGAAAGGGTACAATGCCAAATGGGTGATTGTTGACCGTCTGACGAAGAGTGCTCACTTCCTACCGATCCACGAGATATATTCATCTGAGAGGTTGGCGGATCTATTCATCAAGGAAATTGTAACTCATCATGGTGTGCCGGTGTCTATTGTAACTGATCGTGACACCCGGCTTACCTCCGAATTTTGGAAGAAATTCCACGACGCCATGGGGACGAGGTTACATATTAGCATGGCTTATCATCCCCAAACTGATGGTCAGTCAGAAAGGACCATTCTAAAATTGGAAGACATGCTTTGGGCATGTGTGATTGATTTTGGGGGAAGTTGGGATGACCACCTACCGTTAGCCGAATTCTCATACAACAACAGCTGTCATGCCAGCATTGGTATGCCACCATATGAGATGCTATACGGTAGGAGATGCAGAACACCCGTTTGTTGGGGTGATATTGGTCAGAAGGAGTTGGGGAGCGTTGAGGTGATCGAGGCTACGACTGAGAAGCTTGAGAAGATCAAAGCCTTCATGAAGGCAGCCAAAGATAGACAGAAGTCGTATGCAGATAAATGACGGAGACCGATTGAGTTCCAGGTGGGCGATCGGGTTATGTTGAAGGTCTCACCTTGAAAGGGTATTATTCGATTCAGAAAGTGGGTCAAGTTGAGCGCAAGGTATATAGGCCCTTTTCGAATCATCGCTCGAGTAGGAGAGGTGGCCTATAGACTGGAGTTACCGGACCAGTTAAGTGGAATTCACCCGACATTCCATGTATCTCATCTGAGAAAGTGCTTGGCAGATGAAGATATGACTGTTCTACTGGAGGATATCGAAGTAGACGAACGGCTCAATTATGTGGAGCAACTAGTGGAAATCATCGATCGAAAAGAGAAAAGGCTGAGAAATAAAGTGGTTCCTCTTGTGCGTGTACAGTGGAAGCACAGGAAGGGATCCGAGTCAATATGGGAGACTGAGGAAGAAATGAGACAGCATTATCCACGTTTGTTCGAGGAATAACAGGTTTCGGGTACGAAACCTATTTAAGGGGGGTGGACTTGTAACACCCGGTTATTTATTATTTTGAAGCCGACGGATGAAAAAAAAGAAATAAAGTCCTAAGTCGAGGGACCAAACTCGCCAACGAAAGAGAGTTGGGTGAGTGGGGGTATATAAAGTGAGAGGGCAGCTATTACCCTCTCCTCACACTCACATTTTTAGCCAAAAGAAAGAGGAGAAGGGAGAAAGAAGAGAAAAAGGGGGAAAAGTTGGTTCGGGTTGATTCGAGTGAGCAAAATCGTTGAGAAGCAGGTCAAATCGAAGCTCCTCTCGTTGTGGTCATTTGTGTGAGTTCTAGGACCCCTCCTTTAAAAGTTTTTGAATAATTTAGGGCTGGAACACATCTGAAAATTGGGTTTTGAGTGTGTATGTGTTTGACCCGTTTGTGTATGTGTGGGTATGTGTATGACTCGGTTGGGTCCTGCTTTTGAGCTTGTGTGTGCTTGAATGGTGTTATGGTATGCATTCCTAAGGTTTAGGATGGTTGGTTTGGGTTTAGAATGGGTTTAGATGAGCTTGGAAGTCGGAAATGACAGATTAGGTTCGGGATAAACTGCATTCTGCACTAGCTATGGCTAGGCGACCGAATGAAGGCCATACGGCCGAATGAGATGTGATTGGGATTCATTCGCACGATTGAGAGTTCATTCTCACGATTGGGGCCAGTCGCATGGGGAGTCATGCGACTGAGGGTCCAGTCGCATAAGTGCTCATCTGCATTAGCTTCATTCGCATGAAATCCATTCGCACGATTGGGTGTTCATTCGCATAGGTGTTCATCCGCATTGGTTCAATCACATGATGTTCAGTCGCATGGAGGGCATGCGACTGAAGGGTGTTCAAATGCCCGAATAGGGTTGTTGCACCCGAGGAAAAGTGTATTTTAACTTCTGAATTTCGAGGGAAGTGTAGATGTAAGTTTTGACGTAAAGGTTCCCGTAAGTTCATGTAAGATGACTGTTGAGGCCTTAGTGAGCATGGTGAGCATGATGATGATGATTTTGCATGATTATGCATGTTATGTATGTATGATGTTGCCTGTATGATGTTGATGACTGTGTATGTTATGTTCCTTATTATGATGTATGTTTATCTTTCATGTGGCTTTATGTGAATGTTAATGAACGAAATGAATTAGTATGTAACGTAAAGTGAAAGATAAAGAAAAGAGGAACATGAAGTAAGAATGCATGCATTAATAAAAGACGAAAGTAAAGAAAGTCTTGTAAGCATAGTATGTCGAGACACGCCATTAAAAGGTGTTAGCCCAACGATGTGCGGGTTTGCTACCCCGGGAGGATGCATATGGTACACCTAAACTCTACCCTAGGTACTATGATCAGAGGTGCGATGCACCGTTATAGCTGGTCTATGATAGACCTAGGTCCAATACCATGAAATAGTTGGGTAAAGTTTATGGTTGAAGGAAAAGAAAGAAGTAACGATGAAAGAATGAAAGCATGAAAGATTAAAGAAGATAATAATGATATTATCTATGTGTACGTATGTTGTATGATCGCATGAAAGAAAAGAACGGTTTAATGAAAGAAAAGTATGTTTTATTATAAAACTAGAACGCACTTAGCAACGCTAACTTTGATGTGTTTCCAGTTGGCAGGTAATGATTGTGGAGGATGGCACGAGGTGGCTACTTAGCTCTTTTGGAAGGGCATCCATTTATATAATGCTTTTGTGATGTAATGCAACAATGTATTTTGTAACTGATTAACGATGTATTATTTTTGCAAAAGCGACTATATTGAAGTGAAATGTCATTTTTAAATGTTTCTGCTGCGATGCTTTATGAAATACAAATGTAGTTATATGTTTTATGTGTGATGAAGATCCAACTGTAAGCATCTCGGGAACGGGGCCTTACACATAAGGCACATAAAATCTTATCTAAGCATATAAAATACATGAGAGGACTCATGTGTAAGGGTACTTAGTTATAGTCTAGGTCATTCCATTTCTAATAACCTAACTCCCTATAACCATGGTTCTGATATCAATCTGTCACCCCCCCGACCGACGGCGGAATCATCGGGGTGGACGAATGTGAAACGATTGTTCATAGCACATGAAACTAAAAAGTTGAAATAATATCAAATATTATTTTTATTGAACAATACAAGACAATGAAATCGTTACATTACAAACAAGATATAACAACAACATAATGTTTTCAATTAAACTAAATCCAAGTCCTATATAAGCACGAAGAGATCCTCGAGTGTCAAACCTGAAACTTGTTAAAAATAAAGGGTCAACTTTGAAAGTTTGTGAGTTTCCATGGGTTAAACATACATATATATAAAAAAGATTTACAAATAACAATTCATGTCACGGTTATGAATTATGCAAGTTTATAGAACACATATAGCTATAAAAAACCTCGACTTAATTACAAGTTTATATGATTGGCTAAGTGTACTTGGTTCCCATGATGAACAATCATACGTCATCAGAAGCCGGCAATACATCGGCTTTAGCACCAAATAGGATTGTCAGGCCCAAAGATCTATGACATTGCCAGGCTAGCGATAGTTAATATTGTCAACATATAATATATCTCATATAACACTCACAGTAATATCAATAATGTAAGGCCTCGTTCCCGGAGACCTCACAGTTGGTCAACCACAGTAGCTAAAACATTAAACATTATAATTATACAAACTTAAGCAGCGAAAATAATTATCAAAAACCAATCATTTCATTTAAAACACAGTTGTTAAGCAATACATCATCATTTAACTGTTTACAAAAGATTTGTTTTACGGCATTACAAAACAACAGCAACATAGAATACGAATGGATGTCAGTCTTTCCCTGCCGAGTAGCTTCACCCTCGTGTCATCCTCAGCAATAATTACCTACCAACTGTAAATGTATAAAAGTCAGCGTTGTTGAGTGAGTTCTAGTTTTATAAGTAATAAAATACTTTCTGTATGTTGTATATAAAAATACTCTTTCTATGAAATACAACTCTTTACTGTATATACAAGCACGCATTAACTATATGAACATATACTATTCGTTCTCTTTACTGTATGCCTTGCATGTTCTGTAATCTTTTATCTTTATCTTTCACTTTCTGTATGGACCAATGAGCAATACCCCAACTGTATGCGCGGTGGAAAACGAGTGATGGGCCATCTATATCCCTCAAAAGGGTTCTGTTACTGTAGGCAAGGCTGACCCAATCACCCGGGGCATGCTGCAAAGATCCTGCCAATCTCAATTGATTGGCCCTATATGCAGAATAGGGTAGCTAACCCGCAGCACAGTTGAGCTAACGACAACATGGTCGTGTACCTCATGTAAGCTTGCAAGACTTGTTAACATTTTATTAATGTTCCTCTTCTTTTCTTTATTGCTTTTTCTCTTTATTATTACAATATACTTTACGTTATGATAATAAACATACCACGTAAAGTCACATGGTATAAGTAATAATAATAATAATAGCAATAATAATAATAAGGAACAATCAATATCATGCACGGAACATCATCATAAATGAGCTCTAGTCAACCTCGGTCAAAACCCTAAAAACACAGACTCCCAAAAATTCTATAAAAATTTCTAAGTGTCTGGCCGCTTTGACACTATTTGGGCGCATGAGCCCTGTTTGGGTGTTTCATTGCTATGTAGGCACATCAGCCAACACTTAATCATTTTATCACTTAGGCGCATGAACTATTCAGGCGCATGGGCACTATTCAGGCGTATGAACACTTAGGCGCATGGGTTATTCGGACACATGGACACTTAGGCGCATGAGCCACTTGGGCGCATAGGCACTATGGGACGCACTGCCCTACACTTAGTCATCTGACTAATATTTCTAGGTGCATGGACCACTGTTCAGGCGCATGGGCTATACCTAAACATTTCTAAGGCAATCTTAGGCGCATGGATTACACGTAAATCCTTCTAAGGCATTTTCAGGCGCATGAGCCTTATCTAGGCGCATGAACCTTCAAATCCTCGCTTCCTTCAGGTAATGACAAGACAGGGGCTTGGGTCAGGTCTTCAACTCCTCAAAAGCCCTTTCTTGCTCTTCACCCCACATGAACTTTACACCTTAGGGGTCATCTTAGTCAACAGGGAGGCTATCTTGGAGAAGTCCTGAATGAACCTTCTATAATATCCCGCTAACCCCAAGAAACTACGAATCTCGGATGGCGTCGTTGGAGATTTCCATTACATTACAGCCTCCACCTTAGCAGGGTCTACCATAATCCCCTTGGGATTTACCACGTGACCTAAAAATTGAACTTCGCATAACCAGAACACGCACTTGGAGAATTTGGCATACAATTTCTCCCTTCTTAAGGTCTCCAACACCTCCCCAATGTTTCCAGCATGCTCTTTTTTGCTTTTCGAGTAGATCAGGATATCATCAATGAACACAATCACTAATCTATTAAACATCGGCCGACACACTCTATTCATCAAGTCCATAAAAGCAGTTGGCACATTGGTTAGACCAAATGACATAACAAGGAATTCATAGTGACCGTAACGCGTGCGAAAAGCTGTTTTAGGGATATCCTGCTCCTTCACCTTCAGCTGATGGTAACCAGATCGAAGATCTATCCTTGAAAACCAACTAGCACCCTGAAGCTGATCAAACAAATCATCAATCCTCGGTAAGGGGTATCGGTTCTTCACTGTCAGCTTGTTCAGCTCACGGTAGTCGATGCACATCCTCATGCTACCGTCTTTCTTCTTCACAAACAGAACCAGAGCACCCCAGGAGAGATACTCATTCTAATGAACCCCTTATCGAGCAGCCCTTGCAACTGCTCCATCAGTTCTTTCATTTCTGTCAGAGCTAACCGATACGGTGCCTTGGCAACGGGTTGAGCACTGGGTATCAAATCAATTTGGAACTCAATCTCGCGATCCGGTGGTACGCTAGGTAAGTCTTCCGGGAATATGTCCGGAAAGTCGCACACCATTGGTACTTCGGATAATTGCGGTACCGACGCATCCACATATTTTACGTAGGCCAAGTAGGCACTACATCCACGTCTTATGCACTTCCCCGCCTCCGCCATCAAAATCATCTTCGGGATCGTAGTAACGTGATCTCCATAAATCGTAACCAAACTCCCATCGGACGCAACTAATCAAATCATCTTCTTACGACACACGATGTTTGCTTCATAGGTTGCTAACCAGTCCATCCCTAGTCCTACATCAAATCCACCTAGGGGTATCACGTATAACCTAGCAGCAAACCTATGACCTTCTAGTTCTATGGCACAGTCCTCTATCACATCAGTAATTCTAGTGGACTTACCAATAGTAGTTTCTACATCGAATGGTGTACGGACCTTTCTACTACTAACAGGTAACTTAGCATAGAAAGTAGTGGAAATAAAACTCCAGCTAGCACCAGAATCAAACAATATAGAGGCATAAATTTGGTTTACTAGAAACATACCTAACACAATATCGAGATCAGCTCTGGCTTCCTCCCAGGTCATAGTGTAAACTCTAGCACTTGCCCTCTGTCCTCTTTCCTCCGGCTTCTTATTTCCCACTCCCGAGCTTTCCGCCCTCGGCTTCTTACAGTCTCTAGCTATGTGGCCAGGCTGGCCACACCTGAAGCATACATTCAACCCCATCCTACACTCACCAGTATGCTCCCTTCCACATTTGTCACACCTCCTCAGCCCTAATCTTGACGACACTCCACGGTCGTTCACCTTCACCATCTTGTTGTTTGAAGTAAAGAAACCATGTCTAAGTCTCTTCCCATTCCTGTTCCTTCCATCCCCACTCATCTTCTTCACCTCATCCACCAGCACCTCGTGCTGATCATATAATCTACCAGCCAAATCAACCGCAGACCTAAAAGTGCTCGGCCGGGCGGCGATCATATGCCTACAGATGTCCGCTGGCAGCCCCTGGATGTATCTTTTAGTCTTTCGTGACAGTGGTGTCACTTGATCGGGCACCAACCATGCCATTTTATTAAATTTAGTGGTGTACTACTGGTGAGTCATCATTCCCGCCTCCAGTTGTAGGAAATCTCTTTCTACCTTGTCCATCTCTCTATGAGGACAGAATTCCTCAATCACTAACTTCTTCAGTTCAGGCCATCTCACTCTCCCAATGGCCCTGCTACCTTCTGCTTGGACAATGTTGTCCCACCAGCACAAAGCCGAGTCCACAAAATAGTGGGTAGCAAATTTCCCCTTCTGATCTTCACGGCACTCACTGATATCGAGGACAGCCTCCATTTCCCTCACCCACCGGTGAGCAGCTGCAGCAGTGCTATTTCCATCAAAAGTAGGGGGCTTGCATCTCATAAACGCCCCATAGTTACAGCCTCGGGTCGCCTCCGGCACAGGCTCTTCTTCTTCCTCCTCATCATTAAAGAGAACCGTTTCTGGCTCTGGTTGTTCCCGTCCTCCCGAGGACCTGTTTTTTTCTTTCTTTCCCCTTCCCTTATTGCCTTGATAACTTTGGTCACCACAGACGGTAGAATCGTCTGCATGACCTGATGAACCTCTTCCACCACAGCCTCCTTTACTGAGGCTCTCAGATTGGCGCTCTCGTCGCCACCCTCCGGATGAGGGGTCTCTGGTTTTTCATGAACCACTTTCTCGACTCTAGTCTCCCTCTCTTGGGTCGCGAAGCAACATCGTGACCTCCACCACGAGAGGCTTTCAAAGATCTACCGCCATCCATCCTCTAAACGTACGCTATAAGATTCAAACACCAACACGGTCATTCAATGTACACTCAGTTTATATCAAGTATAATAAGTCCCTAATTATAGTGGCCAGTTGTGATTAGCCACTTACTTTACTCTTCATACCCCAAGCATCTACTATCCTGACTTAATCAGTACCTAAATCTAATAAGAGCACATAAGTCACATAACATGCGCACATAATACATGTTAACATTAAAAAAAGACATACCTGATGGCACGTAGCTACTCGGGCTGACATCCCTCCATTTTTCCCATTTTCAGTTTAAGTTTAGGTTTTAAAAGTTTATTTAACCCAATTCTCTTGAACTTTGTCTCTGATACCAACTTGTAAGGCCCCGTTCCCGAAGACCTCACAGTTGGTCAATCACAGCAGCTAAAACATTATATATTATAATTATACAAACTTAAGCAGCGGAAATAATTTATCAAAAACCATTTATTTCATTTAAAACACTGTTCTTAAGCAATACATCATCATTTAGCTGTTTACAAAAGATTTGTTTACTGCATTACAAAACAACAGCAACATAGAATACGAATGGATGTCAGTCTTTCCCTGCCGAGTAGCTTCACCCTCGTGCCATCCTCAGCAATAATTACCTGCCAACTGTAAATGTATAAAAGGCAGCGTTGCTGAGTGAGTTCTAGTTTTATAAGTAATAAAATACTTTTTGTATGTTGTATATGAAAATACTCTTTCTATGAAATATAACTCTTTACTGTATATGCGAGCACGCATTAACTATATGAACAGATACCGTTCGTTCTCGTTACTGTATGCCTTGCATGTTCTGTAATCTTTTATCTTTATCTTTCACTTTCTGTATGGACCAATGAGCAATACCCCAACTGTATGCGCGGTGGAAAATGAGTGATGGGCCATCTATATCCCTTATTATTATTATTATTTATTTTATTTTATTTTTTGCAATTATTAATAACATATTCAATTTAATTGTTTACAATATTAACCTTTAAATTAAATAAAGAATATAAAATAAAGATATAAGTATAAGAAACACACAAGTTTCATAAATGATAACAATGGCCCTTACAAGAATATAACGACGTTTAACTTTTGTTTAACGAAAACACGAGATGTTACATGTATATATATATATATATGTATGTATATATATACATGTATATATACACATATACATATTTATGTATATATATATATATAAATACATATGTATGTATATATATACATAAATACATACGTATGTATATATATGCATACATATGTATGTACATATGTATGTATATATATACATACATACACATGTATGTATATATATACATACATACACATGTATGTATATACATACATACACATGTATGTATATACATACATACACATGTATGTATATATATACATACATACACATGTATGTATATATATACATACATACACATGTATGTATATATATACATACATACACATGTATGTATATATATACATACATACACATGTATGTATATATATACATACATACACATGTATGTATATATATACATACATATATATGTATGTATATATAGACATATATACATATGTATGTATATATACACATATATACATATGTATGTATATATACACACATATACATATGTATGTATATATATAGATATATGTATATGTTTGTATATATATATACACATACATATGTATATATATACATGTATATACATATATATATACACACTAGCAGGAAACCCGCGCGATGCGGCGGCAGAAACAATTTCAAACACGGGACTCGGTTTATATATATTTATCGATCTATAACACTCTGGCAGTATTTCAAACAAGGGTTTACCTTTCAACTATTTTTTCGTTTATTATTGTTATATTTTTGTTAGATGTAAAAATGAACTTGAATTCAGAAACATTATATATAATGTTCTTAATTATTCTTTATGATTAGATGATTAACACAACACCAAGAGCATCACTATGGTTTAGTTTGTTTTTAGAATTCTTACAATGCTTAGGTTGGAATGGTAGATTATTTCAATATATAGAAAATGATCAATATGAAAGGAAGGATGTAAATATCCTGGCCTGCTGCTGTTTAGTCTCAACCAACAGTTTAAGCAATTATTGTACAGTTCTAACGTGGGCTTCGCATTTGTAGTTTGTGGTGTTGGAAATCGGCAGCAAGTTTGCGATCTCTCTCCGTCATCTCTATCTCTGTGTTTCAGAACCAAATGGAAAAAGAGACCACGCAGACATTTGTTAATTAACTACGAACGCATAGAAGCTAATGGTCATTATCTCATTCTCTGCATATATTTTAACCTACATGTGAGTGTCAAAGAAGCAGATAATAAATAAGGTGGCATATTATTCTTTAAGACAACCAAAGAGAAATGCACACCTATCATTTAAACCAAATTCATTTTTATGCCTTGCAGTTGTCTCATACAATAGAAGTAGTCAAACAAATTAAATGAGGTTTGAGGCATTGTATACAACCATATAGTATGAAATGACTACTAAGAACAATGTTTTAAACATGTCGGTTGTAATCTTTTTATACACGGAAAAATAGGTGGGTTGGGTCGGTAGTATTACAGGTCAGAACGGGTTCAGGTAAGGTTGGGTTCGGGTCAGGATGGGCCAATTTAAAAACGGGTCAGGATGGGTTAGGGTCAGGCTGGATTCGGGTTAATATATGTTCGGGTCAGAATGTGTCAAAAGTCTAAAAATTAAAAACTCCTATTAGGCTGCATTCTGGATAGTATTAGTATACAATGAGGATTCGCAACATCACTTCCGATCAAAATTGAGCAGTTACAACTATGGGCCTAAAACCGCCAAGTTAAGTTCTTTATGGTTCCATTATTATTCCAACTTCCAGGACCATGTTAGAATTCCCACTGTTAATATAAAATGGTGCAGTGAAAAACACCTGTCTAAGCATAACTTCTCCATTGGTTCTATAGATGTTAATTCCAGTATGCAAGCAAGCCTTGTAATCTGCATCTGATCAGTCTCTCCCAATAGATGTATCTGCTCCAGCACCACAGTAGTATAGACCTACGTTTTTAAAAAACTAAATGAAGTAAACTAATAGCATTCATATCCATTAGGAACCTCATTTAGGTGTAGGAAAGGGTGTACAATTTTTACTACAAAAAGAAGACATTATGTGCTTACATGTCCAATTCTGCCAGCAACAACAAGTGAATACTGGATATTATCATCATCTTTATGTCAACACATAGTTAATCTTCCCATGAAGCACCATGAATCTTACCTTTCAAACATGCCTCCAATTAAGGTCTCGCATAGCTTATTTCAGTCCCCGTTCACAGATCTAGCCCTCAATTGTTGATTCAATATTCACTTGTGACTAAAGTTCTTCACCCATAATAGCTGCACCAAAAGTAAAGATCCAAAGTCAACATTTTAAAATGTATACTTTTGGGTAAAATAATTTGACTTTCTGTTCGGGTCTCATCTAATTAGTATGAAACACTTATTCAGAAAGTGGTTGCTTATCAAAGAAGTTGAGCTACTTTATTTGTAATTAGGGATTGTGCTAGCCCTAAGTTTGATCATTTAGTACCTAATTATCTTTTGATTTATGCATAATGTTCTTTTTCATTGATTATCATGATATATATATATACACATATATAAACCACCATTAGTAGAGATTTTCATCTATTAATACCCATTTTCGAAAAGTAAAGAAGCTAAATTTACAAACCTCTTGAGACCTCACTATTTGCAGAATGCATTAAGCTACTTGAGACATCAACTATCACTTCATTACTCATTAGGGTTCTTGTTTATGCTAGATAGCACATCATATGTAATGGACATAATCAATGGCAAAACTATAAGAAAACTAAAAAGGTAAAATTCTGAGACACACTTCAATACTCATAAGTTCAAGTGCCAACTCAGCACATAAAGATTCACCACCTCCACCTGATAGTATGGGTGAACCGTCAGATCTAATCCTATCAGCCAACTGATGGACTAAAAATAGGTCAAGTATCAAGTAGTATGATTATTTCAAAAGTAATTCTTGATTCAATGCCAACTGTACATTATTTTGCAAGTGATTTAGTTTCTAGTGATATTATTAAAAATAAAGGTAACATCCTTGTAAATTTACACCAATGATCATTGGTACTATATAATCTCTTCAAACAGTAGTCAAAAATCAAAATACCAAGTTTTAGGTAGCTTACTTCTCAAAACATAAAATTTGTTCAGAAAACAACATTAAAATGTTATAACATGTTCACAACAAATTCATCAATTTACCAACTAAAATATATAACATTTGAATTCCTGAACGCAGATGATGATGAAATTGATAAAACAAAATCAAACAATAAATGTTAATATTACCAAGGGAAGCAGCAAGACGTTCCTTCAACATAATTTCCATACATGAAGTCAATAAGCTTATAGGTTTAAAGTTACATTAAAAATAACTTAGATCTGAAGAATGAGAAATAACCTAGAAAGGCATTCTAATCAAACCGAATTATTCATTTTGAATCTAACCTTATCAAACAGAAAAGGATCTTCATCTTCAAGGTCCACTGAACTTGTGCACGGGATCTTCAATTTGAATCTTTGTTTGAAATCATCATCTTTAAAACACAATGTTCATGAACATGAAACCGAGAATATGGTCGATGTGTTATATATACCGATCATCAGAGTAACACTCATAAGATTAGTAACCCCAAATCTAACCTAAAATGACAAAACCTATAAACAGAAGTTGTAAGTGCGAGAAAATTTAACCACATCAAAATCATAATCTTTCTTCTTCGTCTCTCAAATACGTAGGTTAAACTCAAAAGCACAAACACACAAAAATCAAAAAGGGTTCGAGATGATTTTGTAGGGGTACCTGATTGACGACATGAGACTGAATGAAGATGATGTGTTGAAAACTCCAAAACATCCTGATTTCTTATTCTAGAAACTTAAAATCCCAAATGAAGATGATCGACACCTCACTATTCCTTCTTTCTCTCTCACTGCCGCAGCCATCGTAGTCAACTCCCACCACCACCACATCTCTCTCTAATGCCATTACTCAAGCTATCTTCAAAATCAAAAATACAAATTTATCAAAAACAACTAAAATCAATTAGAAATTGCACAGTGAACAAAAGTGAGGACTATCTTACCTCCAAGAAGTTGTAGTAGGTTGAAGAACAAAAGATAATCCGGATAGTCTGAGTTTATAGGAAAAAATGCAATTTGAATTGACCGTCATTTGTTCATCCTGCAGAGAAGGCCTGTATAAGAATCCAAAAACATACTCTTTTTGTGTTATGCAAGGTTTTGAAGAAGAAAAGTCTTAGCTATGACCTTCTCAAATGGGAGTCTGCAAGCTGTATCCACCTTTTTGGTCTGATGACTTCTCTGGATTACATTTTATCTACAGTGACTTCTATGTTTAGGGCTTGTAGTTTATATTGCATATGATTCCAGCTTAATGAATTGTACATCATGCTATACAGGTTGTACTACTCTTAAATTTAAGAGATTTTAGTGAAATGACTATTCTATCCTTCCCAAATGCTTATTAATATAGTATAGATATATGTATATATACATGTATATATATGTACATATGTATATATATAATATATATATATACATATGTATATATGTATATATAAATATACATATGTATATATACATACATATATATATATACATACACATATACATATACATATGTATATATACATACATACATATATATATATATATATATGTATGTATGTATGTATATGTATATATACATATGTATATATACATATTTATATGTATATATACATATATATGTATATATACGCATATATATGTATATATACATATATGTGTGTGTATATATACATACATATATATTTGTATATATATATATACATATATGTCTATATGTATATATATACATTTATATGTATATATATACATATATCTATATATATATATATGTATATATATTTATATATATATATATTATATAATATATATATATATATATATATATATATATATATATGTATATGTATATATATACATATAATATATATATGTATGTATATATATATATATGTATATGTATATATTACATATATATATGTATGTATATATATATATATGTATATGTATATATATACATATATATATGTATGTATATATTATATATATATATATATATATATATATATATATATATATATATATATATATATATTATATATATATATCTATGTATATATATATACATAAATATATATGTATATATACACATACATATGTATATATAACATACATATGTATATATCTATATATATACATACATATGTATATATGTATATATACACATACATATATATATGTATATATATACACATACATATGTGTATATATGTATACATACATATGTATATATGTATATATATACATATATATAGATATATATGTATATATATATATATGTGTGTGTGTGTGTACATATACATATATGTATATATATGTATATACATATATGTATATATATACATACATATATGTATATATATACATATGTTTATTTATATATATATACATATATGTATATATATATATATACATTGGTTGAAATACTCAGTTGAATAAATCCCTTATCTAGCAAATCTTTCAACTGGGTCATCAACTACTTCATCTCAGATGGAGCTAAGCAATACGATGCTTTTACAACAGTTTGAGCACTAGGTAACAAATCAATCTGGAACTTGATATGCGAGTCAGGTGGTAAGGCTGATAGATTTTCTAGGAAAATGATAGGGAAGTCGCAAATGATGGCACATGAAGCATTTGTAGTAATGATGCATCTATATCTTTTACATAGGCCTGTAACCACCACATCCACGCCATAGGCACTTCTCAGTTGAAATGATCGACATTATCTTCGGGACTTAATAAACTCTATCCCCATAAAGCGTAACAACACTTCCATCGGGCCCGATCAGTCAAATCATCTTTTTTGCAAAATATGATATTGGCTTCTCTATTTGCAAGTTAATCCATTCCTAGGACCACATCAAATCCTTCTAAGGTCATCACAAACAATCTAATAGAGAACCTATGGCCTTCCAGTTCTATAGCACAATCATCTATCGTATTAGATATCCTTATAGACTTACTATTAGCAGTTTATATATCGAAGAGCTTACTAAACTTTCTTTAGGGCTGGTACATGGGAGCAATGCAATAGTTTCAAAATATTTGAGACAAACAAGAACACTTAACAAATCAAATTAGGAAATGGCTAAATGAAACAAAGAACAAATGTAAAAAACACAATTAGAACATAAGTAATTGGTTTTCAAGAATGATATATATTGTTCTAAATTGTTTTAAAAATGTTTCATGGCTTAGTCCTAAGGACTGGTACCTAAGATACATTATACTTGTGACATCCGTCACCACAAGGTCTGTCAATTAACATGACTCCCGTTAACTTTTCTTTGATCATTCATTCCTCATCCTTATAAACTATTCGCGTGGATATTATACTTGCTTTATCATCTTTATGCTTGTGCTCTCATCGTAAACGTATGCTACCCTTAAAACTTTAACAATTTTTATTATCGTTGTCACTAAATATACCGGTTTTATATAATATTATTGCCATTAAAAAAACTATTTCTAAGTTACCAACATCATTAATTACATTTTTATCATCAATATAACTAACCTATTAAAGTCGTTTTCAACCGAATCAAATTTGGGAAACTCGGGGGCTAAGTGCAGGGACCAAATGTGACAATTTGCAAACTAGGGCTGGGTATATAAACCCTATTTCTAGCCCTAGCCTTCATTCTTCATCTTCTCCTTCTTCATCCTCTTCTTCACTTTTTCATCTCCTCCTTGCACCAAACCGCCCATTTTCTTCACGTTTCCACTGTTTAGACTTCGACTACAACCGAGTCTACTCCTTTCTTGCAGGTAGACGACCTTTGTTGTCCCTTCCCTTGCTCGTTTTTCTATTGACCATCTAGGGTTTTGGGTGTTCGGGTCCAACCCGAGCACAAGAGGTCGTGTGAGTGCGTGTGATGTCCTTCTGCGTGTTCTTCTTGTTTGACTGTGTTTGTAATGTGTTTCTAGAACTCCTTGAGGTGTAAATCTCGTGCACAGGGCAGCCAAAGGCTGCTCTGCACTTCTGCAGTCCTGAATCTGCTATTCTTGCGACTGGGTTTGTCATGCGACTAGGTCTACCATGCAACTGAGCCGTGTGACTGGGTGAGTCGTGTGACTGAGTCGTGCGACTGTGTCTTTCGGACGTCTAAGTTGTGCGATTGGGTGAGTTGTGCGGCTATGTGCATGTGTGCGATTGAGTCAATGCGGATGGATTATGCGTGCGATTGAGTCAATGCAGATGGATGATGTGTGCGATTGTGCGTGTATCGCACGACTGAATGCCAGTCACATGAATGGAGGTTCAGCCGTACGAATGAAGCTGATTCGTACGAATGAAGGTTGATTCATGCGTATGGAGGTTGAGTCGTGCGATTGGGTGATGGGTGGTACGACTGGATGCTGAGTCGCACGAATGAAGGTTCAATCATACGAATGAAATTGATTCGTACGAATGGGGGTTGATTCGTGCGGATGGAGTGTTGAGTCGTGCGTCTAGTCTTGTCGTGCGACTTAAGTTGCTGTGTGTGGTTTCCTTCTTATGTGTGGAGTGTGTATGTCGTGTGATGTTAAGGTGACATCGGCACGGTTACCATTTCTAATGACAATATTAAAGTTAAGACTATAAAACTTACTAATGTATTCACAAATCAAATCAATGTTAACATTTCCACAATAATCAAGAACTGAATTGTTACCGCTAATATTTACCAAGTGTTTCTCTAATAACGATGGAACTTTTACACAAATATCATCAGCAATGGCAACGGTTTCTAGTACTTGGATCTACATAAGATTTAATACGTGTGTCTGCTTGTGTGTGTTACACGCGACCGAACCGATACAACCCGAACCGACCGAACGTTGCTATTTACTTTATACATATCATTAATGCTTAACATAAACTGTCAATAGGTGTTTGACCGTTCATTGCATACACATTTAGAAACTTTGATCATTCATACTTACCACTTAACAAGTGAGTTTCGTGGCCCTTTTCATGCTTATACAACATTTCAATCATTTACAAACATGGGGGAAAAGTATGCTCACCCATTTTCTACATCTTGTACAATTTTCATACAATTTACATACTTGGAATCAACGTGTTACTATTTTATGAGTACTTATCTGATACATGCTAGAGTTCGTTGTGTGGTACTTTCCTTACAACCATTTAATTCCAGTGTGGGAACCGACGGATAGGTATTGGTAGTACTACTGGGTTGACACCCCCTCCTTTGTTTGTTGGTATACCAGTTGGTACCAACAATGACCAGGAACGGGCCTTGGGTGAATATATTTCGACAAGATTCTGTGTGTATGTCATTAGGTTTGGTTGTAAAGCTCATTTTCATATGATTTTGCTTACTTATAATTGTATTCATGGTATTCCACAACAATTACTATACATCATCAATTACTTATTTACTACTAAAACCTGCGAGCTCACCAACAATTTTGTTGACCGTTTTGAGCATATCTTTTCTGGTGACAATGCTAATTAAAGATCTAGGTGTGCTGCCTTAGTGGAGACCCTAGGATGCATTTTTGAGACTAAACATACTTGACAAACATACATTTTGGAATCATTGTTGTAGTCTGAATTAATCAACATCATTCTTTTGATGCTTGTTCCTGGGTTGTGGGAATTACATACAATGTTATCTTCATTTGATTATGTGAATCATTTATCATGTTTATGCTTATGGATATGTTGTCGTGAATATTGACTAAACACAACACAAGACTCCTTTCTGTCGTGTGTCGTCATGACACGCTTTGTCATCATTACTTATATTGCATCTCTATGGTTAACCATGTGTTATGACGATCCCGTCTCGTTACATCCCCGTGTTCCGCTCTTAGCGGGGGTGTGACAGACTGGTATCAGCGTCATTGGTTATAGAGAATTAGGCAATTGACTTGACCTAGACTATAACTAGGAACCTTTATGTAGATTTGGATGCTAGGATCTATGTGCATTTTATATCTAATGTATGTGTTCCTCTTTAATTGATTAGTTTATCTATCCGTTTTGTGATCTGTTCGCCCGGTGAGAGAGCCCTTGTGCTCACTCCTTATCGGATGCTTCTAGTGGATCTTCCATTCCCTCGGCGCGCCGAGTTGGTTTATCAAACTCGGGTATTAAACTCAAAGAGATCTCCACAGATCATGCTATTGCGCTTGACCTTGGACATTGAGATTTACCCTTAGGAGGTTATGTCTGAAACCTCGAAGGAGGAGGAGATAGACAACCTTCGCTAGACTAACGTGATTATATGCATGGGTTTGCAATTATTGTGATGGACTACTATTGGAACATTACCAATTCATGGTGTGAGAACTACAGAACTTGTATGTGATGTGTGGTAACAACAAGTGTGATATTAACTTGGAATGCTGGACTTTGATGAGTAGTATGGATAATATACCTTGAAATGGTTAAATATTATGGGTTTACTACTTTTATGATTAGAAAATGCCACCTCGGAGAGTTACCCGCAGCAACAGCGGCGGAAGCGAAGCCCCGAGGGGCAGAGGCAGAGGTAGAGCACCAAGAACGAATGATGGCCTGCCAGCAACAATCAGGGAACAGGAAACACTGACATGGCAGCTCTAATCGCTCAACAACTAGGCACACTGATCCTGACTATTGTAGCCCAAGTGAGCGATACTCTTCAGAATCACCACCCCCACGGGGATGGTGGCAACAATAATGAGGATAATGGGAACCTGACTGGAAACGAGAGTAACCAGGAGACCGAGAATGGTGAACAGCTGGTAATGAGACTAGGGTTGTTAATGCCAGAAGGGGATGTTCGTACAAAGAGTTTGTGGCCTGCAAACCGAAAGAGTTTGATGGAAAAGGTGGAGCGATAGCTCTAACCAGATGGCTTGAGAAGATGGAGGCAGTGATTGACATCAGCGAATGCCTCGATAGCCAGAAGATCAAGTATGCCACGTGTTCACTACAGGGCAAGGCATTACCTTGGTGGAACACCCAGGTTCAGCCTAGGGGAAGAGAATCAACAATGCAAATATCATGGGATGAGTTTAAAGCACTAATCACCAAGGAGTACTGCCCCTCAATGAGATGCAAAAACTGGAGCATGAATTATGGAATCATGCTATGGTGGGAGCTGGACACATACCTTACACTGACCATTTTCATGAGTTGGCAAGATTGGTTCCACATCTAGTGACTCCAGAATCCAAGAGAATCGAGAGGTATATTTGGGGACTTACGCCTTAAATCCAAGCAATGGTAATAGCAGCTGCTCCCCCTACGATCCAGAGCGCAATTCTGAAGGCTGACGCTCTGACAGACGAGATGGTGAGAACAGGGATCTTGGGAAAAGGAGCCGAGAAAAAGAAAGATGTCGGTGAAACGAGTTGGTCGAGTGCCGGGAAATTTGACAAAAGGGCCAAGACAACCAAGAATTTTGTGGCCGTGACACAAGGCAAAAGAGAGTATGTTGGGCCGCACCCTAAATGTGATAGGTGCAACATCCATCATCCCTCAGGAATGTCGGGTGTGCGTGAACTGTAGACGCCCGGGGCACCTAGCAAAAGATTGCAGAGTGGCGCCAAATCTAGTGGCATCGGTCAACGCGGTTAACCCCGCCGGGAATGCCAGGGTCTGTTATGAGTGTGGAGGCCCTGATCACTACAGAAACATGTGCCCCAGACTGAATTGGGCGTTAGGTCAACAAAGGAACAACCAGCAACCGGTGATAGCCATAGCTGGGAATCAAGGCCCAACAAACCAAGGGAATATAGCTCGGGGACGTGAATTTTTCATGGGAGCCACGATACCCGTCAGGACCCGAATGTTGTCACGGGTACGCACATACTCAATAATCACTTCGCATCTATATTATTTGATACTGGAGCAGACAATAGCTTTATATCTTCTGAGTTTGTGCAATTGCTTGATTTGAGCCCTAGTACGCTAGAAACTAGCTACTCCGTACAAATGGACAATGGTAGGGTTGTACAGGCCGATGAAATCATTAGAAAGTGCACGATGATAATGGATAATCATGCCTTCGATATAGACTTGATACCCTTTGAGTTAGGGAGTTTCGACGTGATTGTGGGAATGGATTGGTTGTAGAAACATGGATCTTAGATTGTCTGTTGGGACAAAGTAGTATGAATCCCCATGCCAAATAGGGAGGTAATCAGAATTCAAGGAGCACGACCGGGGAGGAACCTAAAGCTTATCTCCTGCATGAAAGCACGCCGAAGTTTACGGAAACAATGCTACGCGTTTCTGGCTCACATTGTAGAAAAGAAGGAAGAGGAGAGGAAATTGATAGATATTCCAGTGGTACGGGACTACCCAGAGGTATTTCCTGATGACTTGTCTGGTTTGCCTCCTCCACGACAAGTGGAATTTCGTATAGATTTGTTTTCTGGAGCTACAACGGTGGCAAAGACGCCATATCGGTTAGCACCATCAGAAATGCAAGAGTTATCCAGTCAATTACAAGAATTACTAGAGAAGGGTTTTATCCAGCCGAGTCACTCACCATGGGGAGCACCAGTGCTATTTGTTAAAATGAAAGATGGGTCATTCCGAATGTGCATCGATTACCGTGAGTTGAACAAGTTAACCGTGAAGAATCGGTATCCTCTCCCCAAGTTCGACGATCTGTTTGACCAGCTGCAAGGAGCTTTATATTTCTCCAAGATCGACCTTCGTTCTGGATATCATCACTAAGGGTTTTCGAGGAGGACATACCAAAAACAGCGTTTAGAACTTGTTATGGACACTATGAGTTTTTGGTCTTGCCGTTCGGGTTGACTAATGCACCAGCTGTGTTTATGGACCTAATGAATTGGGCGTGTAACCTTATTTGGATAAGTTCATGATCTTATTCATAGAAGATATACTTATCTACTCCCGATCGAAAGAGGATCATGAAGAACACCTTCGGGCAATTTTAGAACTTTTAAGATTGAAGCGGTGAAGAAATGGGATGCACCCCAGACACCTTCAGAGATACGGCAATTCTTAGGATTGGTCGCGTACTATCGTCGCTTCGTCGCAAATTTTTCAAAGATCGCTTAACCGTTAACACTGCTGACTCAGAAAGACAAGAAGTTTGATTGGGGACATGCATAACAACAAGCATTTCAAATGTTGAAAGAGAATTTATGCAATGCACCGATATTGTCCCTCCTAGATGGAATCGATGATTTTGTGGTGTACTGCGATGCTTCACATCAAGGATTGGGATGTGTACTAATGCAGAAGGATAAGGTGATTGCCTACGCTTCGCGACAACTTAAGGTGCACGAAAAGAACTATACAACTCATGATCTGGAGTTAGACGCTGTAGTATTTGCACTTAAGATATAGAGGCATTACCTGTATGGGACCAAATGCATCATCTACACAGATCATAAGAGCCTCCAACATATCTTGGATCAGAAGGAACTTAATATGCGTCAGCGACGTTGGGTAGAGCTTCTTAGCGACTACGAATGTGAAATCCGGTATCATCCGGGAAAAGCTAACGTGGCGGCTGATGCTTTAAGCCACAAAGAACGCGTGAAACCACTACGTGCTCGAGCGTTAGGATTGACTATTCAAACGAATTTGAAAGCTCAGATCCAAATTGCACAAAATGAGACATTGAAAGAAGAAAACCTTGCGGGAGAAGAATTCCGAGGGTTGTGGATAAACAAATGAGTTGCAAGGATGATGGTATACAGTACTTCATGGATTGTATATGGGTACCCAGATAGGGAGGTGTACGTACCTTAGTCATGGATGAAGCACACAAGAAATGATATTCCATTCATCCTAGTGCAGACAAGATGTACCACGATCTCAAAGATCTATACTGGTGGCAAGGAATGAAGAAAGACATTGCTATGTACGTAAGCAGATGCTTAACATGCTCGAAAGTTAAAGCTGAACATCATAAACCATCGGGATTATTACAGCAACCTGAGATTCCCGAGTGGAAATGGGAGAACATAACCATGGGTTTTATTACCAAACTCCTTAGAACGAGCAGCGAGCATGACTCGATATGGGTCATAGTGGATCGGATGACGAAGTCAGCTCATTTCTTGACAATCCGAGAAGACTACAAAATGGATAAGTTAGCGAGATTGTACATAAAGGAGGTCGTGACAAGACACGGAGTACCGGTGTCGATTATATCCGACCGAGACAGCCGATTTACTTCATGATTTTGGCAGACACTGTAGAAAGCGATGGGCACTCGATTAGACATGAGTACCGCCTATCACCCTCAGACAGATGGCCAAAGTGAACGAACTATAAAAACGTTGGAAGACATGCTGAGAGCTTGTGTAATTGACTTTGGTGGTAGTTGGGACACTCATATACCGCTGATTGAGTTCTCTTACAACAACAGCTACCATACGAGCATTGGATGTGCTCCATTCGAAACATTGTACGGAAGGAAATGTAGATCACCCGTTTGTTGGTCCGAGATTGGTGAGAGTCAGTTGGCAGGCCCAGAGATCATTCAAGAAAAAACCGACAAGATTTTTCAAATCAAAGATAGACTAAAAGCTGCCAGAGATTGCCAAAAGAGCTATGCCGACCACCATCGGAAGCCTTTAGAATTTAACGTTAGGGATCACATTTTACTCAAAGTCTCTCCTTGGAAGGGAATCGTTCGATTTGGAAAGAAAAGGAAGTTAGCCCCAAGATATGGAGGACCATTCGAGATTACAGAAAGAATCGGTCTAGTGGCTTACCGATTAAGGTTACCACAAGAACTCAGTGGTGTACATGATACGTTCCACATGTCGAACCTCACAAAGTGTTTGGCTGACGCATCGCTTCACGTATCAATTGAGGACATCAAGATCGACGAAAATCTTCATTTTGACGAGGAACCCATTGAGATCATGGATAGAAAGGTCAAGAAATTAAGGCGTAGCAGAATACCAATTGTCCGCGTGAGATGGAATTCAAAACGAGGGCCAGAATTTACATGGGAACAGGAAGACCAGGTGAAACTTAAATATCCACATCTATTCGAGGATGACACTCTTGGACCTAACTCCAGCTGAATTTCGGGACGAAGTTCTCTCAACTGGGGGATACTATGACATCCGACACCACAAGGTCCGTCAATTAACGTGACTCCCGTTAACTTTTCTTTGATCGTTCATTCCTCATCCTTATAAACTATATGTGTGTATATTATACTTGCTTTATCATCTTTATGCTTGTGCTCTCATCGTAAACGTATGCTACCCTTAAAAGTTTAACAATTTTCATTATCGTTATCACTAAATATATCGGTTTTATATAATATTATTGCCATTAAAAAACTATTTCTAAGTTACCAATATCATTAATTACATTTTTGTCATCAATATATCTAACCTATTAAAGTCGTTTTCAACCGAATCAAATTTGGAAAACTCGGGGGCTAAGTGCAGGGACCAAATGTGACAATTTGCAAACTAGGGCTGGGTATATAAACCCTATTTCTGGCCCTAGCCTTCATTCTTCATCTTCTCCTTCTTCATCCTCTTCTTCACTTTTTCATCTCCTCCTTGCACCAAACCGCCCATTTTCTTCACGTTTCCACCGTCTAGACTTCGACTACAGCTGAGTCAACTCCTTTCTTGCAGGTAGACGACCTTTGTTATCCCTTCCCTTGCTTGTTTTTATGTTGACCATCTAGGGTTTCGAGTGTTCGGGTCCAACTCGAGCACAAGAGGTCGTGTGAGTGCGTGTGATATCCTTCTGCGTGTTCTTCTAGTTTGAGTGTGTTTGTAATGTGTTCCTGGAAGTCCTTAAGGTGTAAATCTCGTGCATAGGGCAGCCGAAGGCTGCTCTACACTCCTGCAGTCGTGAATTTGCTATTCTGGCGACTGGGTCTGTCATGCGACTGAGCCGTGTGACTGGGTGAGTCGTGCGACTGTGTCTTTCAAGCGACTGAGTTATGCGACTAGGTGAGCTGTGCGACTATGTCCATGCGTGTGATTGAGTCAATGCGCATGGATGATGCGTGCGATTAAGTTAATGCGGATGTATGATGAGTGTCATTGTGTGTGTATCGCACGACTGAATGCCAGCCGCACGAATAGAGGTTCAGTCGTACGAATGAAGCTGATTCGTACGAATGAAGGTTGATTCGTGCGTATGGAGGTTGAGTCATGCGATTGGGTGTTGTGTGGTATGACTGGATGCTGAGTAGCACGATTGAAGGTTCAATCTTACGAATGAATTTGATTCATACGATTGGGGGTTGATTCGTGCGGATGGAGTGTTGAGTCGTGCGTCTAATCTTGTCCTGCGACTGAAGTAGCTGTGTGTGGTTTCCTTCTTGTGTGTGGAGTGTGTATGTCGTGTGATGTTAAGGTGACATCGACACGGTTACCATTTCTAATGACAATATTAAAGTTAACACTATAAAACTTACTAATGTATTCACAAATCAAATCAATGTTAACATTTCCACAATAATCAAGAACTGAATTGTTACCGCTAATATTTACCAAGTGTTTCTCTAATAACGATGGAACTTTTACACAAATATCATCGGCAATGGCGACGGTTTCTAGTACTTGGATCTACATAAGATCTAATACGTGTGTCTGCTTTGTGTGTTACAGGCGACCGAACCGATACAACCCAAACCGACCGAACGTTGCTATTTACTTTATACATATCATTAATGCTTAACAATAACTGTCAATAGGTGTTTGACCATTCATTGCATACAACATTTGTAAACTTTGATCATTCATACTTACCACTTAACAAGTGAGTTTCGTGGCCCCTTTTTATGCTTATACAACATTTCAATCATTTACAACATGGGGGAAAAGTATACTCACCCATTTTCTACATACTGTACAATTTTCATACATTTACATACTTGGAATCAACGTGTTACTGTTTTGTGAGTACTTATCTGATACATGCTTGAGTTTGTTGTGTGGTACTTTCTTACAACCATTTAATTCCAGTGTGGGAACCGACGGATAGGTATTGGTAGTACTACTGGGTTGACACCCCCACCCTTGTTTGTTGGTATACTAGTTGGTACCAGCAGTGGCGAGGAACGGGCCTTGGGTGAATATATTCCAACAAGATTTTGTGTGTACGTCATTAGGTTTGGTTGTAAAGCTCATTGTCATGTGATTTTGCTTACTTATAACTGTATTCACGGTATTCCACAACAATTACTATACAACATCATACTTATTAGTACTTAAACCTGCGAGCTCACCAACAATTTTGTTGACCATTTTAAGCATATCTTTTCAGGTGACAACACTAACTAAAGATCTAGGTGTGTTGCCTTAGTGGAGACCCTAGGATGCATTTTTGAGACTAAACGTACTTGACAAACATACATTTTGGAATCATGTTGTAGTCTAAATTAATCAACATCATTCTTTTGATGCTTGTTCCCGGGTTGTGAGAATTACATACAATGTTATCTTCATTTGATTATGTGAATCATTTATCATGTTTATGCTTATGGCTATGTTGTCGTGAATATTGACTAAACTCGACACAAGACTCCTTTGTGTCGGGTGTCGTCATGACACGCTTTGTCATCATTACTTATATGCATCTCTATTGTTTACCATGTGTTATGACGATCCCGTCTCGTTACATCCCCGTGTTTCCGCTCTTAGCGGGGGTGTGACAATACTATTGTCTTCGGGAGGTTTTCGTGAAACCTTTTAAACAGTTGGTCGTTTCTTACCCCGTGAATAAAAGTTGAGATTTGAATTGTCTCCCCAGCTCCGCGAACTTGCTTCTTTTCCTTTGAGTATCCGGTGATAACTTTTCAATCGACTCGTTATCTCCCCTCTTGATGTTGTGCAGCTTATTAGGATCCTTAGCCGATACCTTTGTTGCTAAAGTTTCTCATAAGCTATCCTCTAGTTCTTCGAAGCTGCGTATTTCTCCAACTGAAAGGCTTTCAAACCATACTTTAGCGGTGCAGGTCAGGGTTTGGGCAAACATATGGCACCACACCGGAACTGACCATTGCTCAACCTCGGCAACTCCATTAAATATTGCAAGATGGTGATCTGGTTCTCCTGAACTGTTATACTTCCCCACATTGGACGACATTTTGAGTTTAGGAAGAAAGGTGAATTATGCTATTCTGGGGATGAACTTGGATCTTGATTATGCAGTTAATGGTTAATATGGGTTGCTGATGTCATCTTCTATTGCTTCTTCTTGGTTTGTTGTCTTCGTATTTTCCCTGCTCTTGAGTGGGTTAGTCTCATCATTCTGTCCTCTTTTTCATTGCTTCGTTCTCTTGGGTTTCTCATACTTTAAACGTGTTTTAATTTCTTTCAAACGGCGTTCCCACTCTTCTTGTTGCAATAGCGAAAGGATTTTTTCTCGGTTTTTGTTGACGAACTCTGGCGTGATGACACCAATATGGGTGTTATCCCCTCTTAGGATGGCATATATAGCGCATCGAGTAGAGGTAGTGGTATATTGATTTTCAGTAACACTGATGTTTTCATGGTAAGGGGTTTCTTGGCCCAAGTCCATGGTGGTGGATTTTGGGTTGTTTAAAAAAACATGGACGGCACTAAATGTTGCAACACAAATCTCAATTGAGGGATTGAGGTTGCGGAGCAGTGCGGGATGTGATCACCACTTGGAGTTGGGGTTGGGCTTTGGTCTTGGCTTGAGTTGAATTTTTGTATGTGAAATTGAGAAAACACACTGTTAGTCTCGCTACAGGCAGAAGGGATTTCTCCCCATGATCAACCTCCGATGTGAGACCTCTTGAACATCATCCGTTATCATCGCATTGTCTTGTTTACCGTTCCTATGCCTCTTGAGACCTCTTGAAATTTTCTAAGTGTTGAAGTCGAAACCTACCTCATCCTTCTACTAATTTAGATGCGCTTTGGTTTTGTGTTTCCAGGTGCGGCCTATTTTTATATATGTTTACGAACAGTAATTTATCATCACCTTACTCTATAAGAAACTAAGTAATTGTTTATGCGAGGTTGGGTCATTCATGGGTGAGCCGCGGCTGGAAGTCTGTGCCTAAGCCACGGTTGGGTTCCTAGCTCTTGACACAAGTCATGACTGAAAGGTTATCTAAGGTTATCTACTTAGGAACCTCTTTGCTAGTTTGTTCCATGTTTTTTTAAAGTAAACTATTACCGTTGTGCTTAGGGTGTTACCCCATCATTCCTCTTGTGTGTTCTAGTTCTTACCATGCGGACAATCATAATCCTTCCAATATGGTGTTTTTGTTTTTTCATCTTAAATATACACAAAAGATCACCATCTTCCTTAGAAGTGTAAAAAATTGATTTAATTTTATATATGGGAGAGAGACATGCACTGATCTTTCATGGGAGAGGCTGAAAGGGAGTAGTATTAAGTATCCACTAGAACTAACTTTTTTAAACATGGAGTTTAACTTTGTTATTTTTTTCTCAACATTCTGTGTCAAAATTGATTCAAAGTATGATCCCGTTCCATCAAAATTGATTTGCAGTTCGCAGAAAGCACGTTGTCAGAAAGGGGATGGAGTAGGAAGAAGATATATGGGGTGGGTTTTGATTATAAAGTTTTTATTTTATCATAATTTATTAACATAAATTAGTTACACAAACAACCTTCCTACTATTTAACAATCTTGTAATTTACATAAATATTTTCTAAAGTGTAAAAGGATTAAATTACCTTGGCATTTGACAAAAAAATTAACGGAATTAAGGAATTCACAATCCGTCCATTATCCTTATTTTTAGAATTATATTAAAATTATTTATTTTTCTCTCTCATATTTAGTTAAATAATAAACTTTTATACTTTTATCAATATTTTTTCTGTTATCCATTCTCAACCACTTTTAAAATATTAAAAAATTGTGAATATTTTGATTCGTCAAATAAAAAAAACACGGTACAATTTCCATAAATATTATTTTTTTTTATTCACAACCATCTCATATAATATATAACGTTCACTCATAAAATTAGAATATGGGCTCTGAATGCTCTTACTACTATGGACATGTTAAAAGATTTGTTTTTAAACTAAAATAATTAAAATATACGAACCTAATAGACTAAAAACAAAATTTACTTTAATTTTAAAAGATAAAAAATTTAATTTATAAATAAAGATAAAAATGGAAATACGAAATACCAATACTCCAATAGTAAAAAAATAAAAGATGGAAAGGACTGATTGACGTTTTGTTAAATTTGTCATTTTAATTCACAAACTTTTTTTGTTATTTCAGTCACTGTGTTTTACTAAATGTTGTCTTTTCCATCCACTCCATTAACTCCGTTAAGTTCTCCGTTAAATATGAGTGTATTTTAGTTTTTTTAACACCCTAATTGTCCAATTAAAACAAAGTTAGTCCAAAACATATTCAATTAAAACTAAAAGAAAAATATAAAGCAACTAGTGAGACCGGACACTTCATTTTAAAAGTTTCGATTAACGCTAACTAGTTAAAAACTCATCTAGGCGTCTACTACACGTGTTTTATGAAATAATTAAATAATAATTATTTAGTACTACTAAAAATTAAAAATAATTTTTTTAGATAAAATATGCTTAAAGTTACATATAATTAACCATTAAGTAATTAAAAAATAACAATATTTTTTTAAACTTTCGTATTTAAAAAAGTTTTGCTTTTGAAAAATATTAATTTATTAACTCTTCAAAAAAATTATTAAAATGTTTGTATTAAAAAGCTTAATTTGGTTTTTTATAATACGACACAAACCTAATAAAAACTTATTAACAAAACATTTTACAAACCAAATTATAAGAAATATAAAGTTTTTTAATACAACATTTTAATATTTTATTGGAGATTTTAAAAATTAATAACTTTTTAAAAGTAAAACTTATTTAATGACAATTTTGAAAATTTACTGTTATTGTTTAATTAATTAATGGTTAATTATATAATTTTAAGCATATTTTATCTCAAAAAATTATTTTTTATTTTTTAATGTTACTAAATAATTATTATTTAGTTTTTTCATACAAAATGTTTAGTAGATAGATATTAACTTTTAAATTAAAACGTCTGGTCTCACTAGTTGGTTCATATTTTTTCTTTTAAGTTTTAATTAAATATTTTATTGATTGACTGACTTCGCTTTAATTGGACAATTAAGATGTTAAAAAACTAAAATACACTAATAGTTAACAAAAAACTTAACGGAGTTAGTGTAATAGATAAAAATAACAATATTTAATAAACCACGGTGATTAAAATAACAAAAGAAAGAGTTTTTAAATTTAAATGACAAATTTAATACAACATTAAAAATAAAAATGACATTTTACTCTAATAAATAAAAGCAAAAGGTTTGTAAAGAGAAAAAAAAAATCAAAATCACTCGCTTAAAACATTAAATTCATTTATAACCTCCACCTCAAAGATTAGATGTATCATGTAAACATAATTCGAACCATGCACAATTGTTTTCAGTTTTCAAAATCAGAAGAATTGGTATTCATCATGAATACCATTCTGAAGTAGCATGTAGAAACATTCAAACAACCTCAAAAACATGCAAAATAAAACCCAAATTCACAAACGAGAAAGGAACGACATGATCAAATCAAAGACATGAAGATACGTAGAATAAACAAAGATTCATGGATTGATTAATTAGCTAAACAACTCTATAAACCCAAAACATCATTTTACACAAACATAACTCTAAAACCACACAAATATACTACTACCATACAACCCTCACTTCTTCCCCTTCTTTGCAGCTACGGCTTTCTTCGCTATAGCCGGCTTAGCCTTCAAACTTTTCACCGTAGCCTTCTTCGGAGCCGCCGGAGCCTTCTTTCCCGGCGTGGCTCTCGTCGAAGTCTTTGCAACCTTAGCCTTCGGTTTAGCTTTTGTAGATGCGGCTTTAGCCTTCGCAACCGGCTTGCCAACGGATTTCGGCTTCGCAGCAGGCTTCGGCTTTGCAGCTGTCTTCGGCTTGGCTGCAGCTTTCGCCTTCGGAGCCGGCTTGGGCTTTGCAACCGTCTTCTTCTTAGCAGGAGCTACTTTCTTAACAGTTTTCGGCTTGGCGGCTGTCTTCGGCATTACAGCAGCTTTCTTCTTCGCCGGAGCAGTGGCTGCCGGAGATCTCGCCGCCGGGAGCTTGTAAGAAGCCTTCACTTTGACCAGCTTACCTCCGGCGACCAATTTCTTCAATTGTGTCAACAAAACTTTCTTGAAATTCGCCGGAAGATTCTTCTGCTTCTCCTCGATGAACTTCGTGATCGCATACTGACTCGAGCCAGTTCTCTCCTTCAACGTAACAATAGCTTCCTTGATCATCTATCAACACATACAATTCAACACCCCCATCAATCAAAACGCATATTTGATAAACAAAACACAAATTTGATGAATTCGTACCTCGAAGTAAGGTGGGTGTAAAGAAGGGCTTCTGGGTTTCCCCTTTACGGTTGATTTCTTAACTTTCTTGGGTTTCTCAGCAGCCGGTTTTTGCTCCGGTGGAACAACGGTCGCCGGAGCGTTGGTCTCCGGCGGAACAACGGCGTCTTCTGTCGCCATCTGCAGGGTATTGAATCTGAAGGTTGATAAGGGGATTTAGATCTGGAAATGGTAATTGAAACAAGATTGAATGTTATGATGTGATTTATCGTAGTTGAGATCATGAAATTGTGTGGGTTTAAATAATATGGAGCTTGAGGGGAGAATCCAAAAGGTGAGATTTGATTGGTTGATAGAGGGGTCACACGGATCGGACATTTAACTAGAGTTTAAATGTGAGCGGTTGGATCATTTGTCATCAACGGTTTAAAAACCAGTGGAATGATAGTTTGATGAAAGATTTCATTTTGGTGTGTTTCTATGCTAAAATGATTTGGCGATAACTTTAATTATAGTGGATGAAAGTTTCTGAAATTTTTTGGGTTCGTAGGGAATTAAGTTAGCTTTCGATGAAGCGTTTTATCAACATCTGAAGCTAAGTGGATCGAGAGATATTTGAATTGGAATGTGCAATGGTCAAAAGGGGGTCATATTGGAGTTATTGATGGTTTTAGTCATCCTAAGGCAATGCTTTGGTTGGATGTTCAGTTTTGACATTTAGGTTGATTCTAATTTAACTTAGGAATCAATAGCAACAAAAATCATTCAAATCGGATGAGATTTGAATATAGTAATATACCTTTAAAAGTTACTCAAGATGAACAAATTCACATCTTGTGATTGAGTAATATAATTTGCGTTAGTGTTTATCATGTATATTGAGGGCATGCTTATGAACTATACTACAATTTATAGATGTGTCTAAAATCATTAGGGAACCTAAATTTGTTTTGGTAACTATTACTTTTACATAACATATCAATAGTTTGTTTTGAAATTAGGTATCCTTGATATGCCTAGTAAGGATGTTCGTAATGTTTATGTGGTTATATATACATTAGTGTAACGATGAAAGATTTACCTTTATCTTGTAAAGAAAATTTGTAAATATTACAAGGTGGCTATAAAAATACAAACATCCTTATGGTTTAATGCTTTACAAAAAAAAGTTATGAATAAGCAATATAATTCAAAGGGATGCCTTTAATCTTTTGGTTTGTCCTCTACGATTGGATGCTTATAATCATAATAACATCGTAAATTTAACATTTTATATGACTACCGTTGAGACTCAAGAATAAAAACTAGAAAGACTAAAATTATAATCATGGCTTATTGTTACTAAAACTAGCAATCGTTAGCTAAAATTGTCAAGTTTACTATGCACGTTATTTTGGGTCAATATGATGACACATCTTGAACATATAGCTAAGTTCTAGCTAAGTTCAAAGGCATGCATATCAAGTACGCGTTACACATATTATATGTATATTGTATCAAATAATTTTACTTCAAGAATTACATTCGTAATATCCAAATCTTTCATATCAAACATCTCTTTCAATATGTTTTTAGTAGTTTAATCATATTGTCATCATTTTCAATGATAAGCATATCATATACATAAAGTCATAAGATCACATAACCTCCACTTCACTCCATAGTTTGAAACAATTATCTTATATTACATGCTCAAACTTTGGTATTATTATTGTGGTGCTTACTTCAATCCATACTAAGACTTAATTATTTTGCATATTTTTCTCTTTTAGTCGTGAGCACGGTGCTTCATGTAAATTTGTTCTTCTAAATAGTCGTTTAAGATAACAATTTTAACATTCATTTGGTGGCATCTGAATTTCACAAAGTCGTTATTACAAGCAGTAACCTTATAGAGGTTATTCGTTCACAAGAGAGTAAGTATCAAAATAGTCTATATCTGTCTGTAGTTTATACCATTTAATCACTAACATCGCCTTGTATTTATCAATACTACCAACAGACCTTCATCTTCCTTTTGAATATTCACTAATATTAATATCCAAGTGTTTACTATCGAAAGGAATATCTTTCCAAGTATGATTTGCAAGATAGGATTAGCTTTATTTTTAATTGCTACTTTCCATTAAGGTTCTCTAAAGAAGAAACTGTTTCACGACAGTCATGAAGTGCGGACCAAAGGATTTCTCAACCATTTTTGTTTTGTCTAGGTTCGTCATTTTCAACCTTAATTTGTTAATGTCTCTCATCATGAACTACAACATCAACCGACATTGATGAACTTGCATGTTCTTGCCCTTAACAAGAAAACACGCTTTTCAAAAATATGATGTATTCTTGATAGTGTTGTGTATATTGTAAATTTGGGATCATATACTAGAAATCAATATTTACTGTTGTTATAAGCATACTCAAAAAACATGCAATCAATAGTTTTAGGTCCTATCCTTTATCGATGTGAGTACTAATACCTTGGTTAGACACCCTTACACTTTTAAGTATTTGTAAGATGGTTTTCTTTCGATCCATAACTCATACGTGGTTTCATTTATAAGATAGTAAACCAAGAGAATAACTCTACCCCCACCCCCAATAGCATTCATCATCTTTTTCAATATAAGGTTCTTTCATTATACAATGTCATTTTATTTGTACCGTCATCAATAAACATGATGAAATAGTTATTACCACCTTTTGTGGGTGTCGCTTTTAAATCTTACATATCAATGCATTATATCATGGGTTTTGATTATTCATTTAATTGATTTGAACGTTGATCTTGTAATTTTGTAGCAACACACGTTGCTCATTGAGACTTTAAATCAAGATGTATGCTATTAAAACTAAATAGACATTTAAAGATTTAAAATTTACATGACCAAGATGAATATGCTAGCTACTTGAATTAGAATACTCAAGCATGTAACTAGAAGTAGTTCTTAGTTCATTTATTTTTTTCATAATCATTATATTCAATTCAAGCAAGTAACTAGGCTTGGGTATATGATGTTAAAAGCAAGCACACTCATTTTGAGTTAGTAACTATATGTAATCAAGCAAGTTACCAAGCTTCGGTAGATGATGTTAAAAGCAACCAAATGAATAAATCATGCTTGAGTTGCAATCATGATATAAGTTGAATCGCCTAATGATGCTTGGGCAAATAATGCATTCAAAAAACTCAGCCAAGTCTAAGTCAGTGACCATGAAAATGATTTGATCACCCAACCATTCTTGGGTAGATAAGGTTGAAGTCATTTGAATCACTCAACCGCGTTAGAGCCGATAACTTGAAATAATTTGAATCAACCATGCTTGAACTAAAAATATCGAAGGCAACTAATTTCGATATATGAGTTAGTCCAAACACCCGATCATGTTTGGATAGGAAGTACTACAAGATCAAAATTTACTCAACCATGTTTGAGTAAACAGTTTGAAATCAATTAAACTACTTGCTTATATTTGGGCAAATAATGTCTCTAGCAAACATGTTACTTAATCGAGTGATCTTCTGGTACCTCATTCAGGTCCCAGGTGAGTTTCTCTTGTTCTTTCTTGGCTTAGTCACAACGAGATCGAAGAGATGTATTCTTATCTTTCAACTCAGACAACTATTTTCTAAGCTCTCTCATTTCTTTAACGCATTCTATCTAACAACCATGAATCTCTATGAAAGAAAAATAAACTATTCATAACTACGTAGCACCCAACGTTCAACATTTGTTTATTTCTCAAACTTTTGCCATAGTCAATCTTGGCTAGAGCGAGAGACAAAATAAACTCCCTGCATAATTCAGGTGTTCTCAAGAATAGTACCATTAGTCAAGTCTAGTCGGGGTTAACAACGTCAAAAGTGGACGTATGGTATTAAAAAGTCGGTTGGGTGATAGCCGAAGAAACGTAATGGAACGAAGAGTTGGCATTAACAATGTCAGAACGATAATGTGAAGTCAACGTCGCGGCTGAAGTTACGAGTCACGACCAAAGTCAGAGTCGCGGCCGAAGTCACGAGCCACGACCTAACCCATGCGTACTTATGTGCAGAAGATATTAAGTCAAGAACCAAGTTGCAGTAAAGAAAGTCGAGCAAACCCAATGACCAAGCACGGTTTAAAAGCATACATAGGGTGCCAAAGTTTAAATACCATTACAAAAAGAGACAACATAAAGTTGCGTACAAGATTGATACTGTTGGATCAAGAAGAAGGCTAATGCAACCAAAACTAAGTCACTTAGATAATTTTGGTACTGAAAGCAAAGGCTTCCAAAGCTTAGCATGGAACTTCCGAAGGTTGTAGAGTTCTTCCGAAGACAAAGTAAAAGATCAACTTCCGAAGACAGAACTCTACTTCCGAAGTTAAGTGTATACTTTCGAAGTTCAAGCCTTAGAAGAATGAACTGAAGACCACTTCCGAAGTATGATGAAAAAAGAAAAGTCTCCAAGCCTTGGAAGAAGCAACCTCTTCCGAAGTATAAGTGGCTTCGGAAGTACTTACTCTTCCGAAGCCATTTAACCTTCAAAAGACACTGCTATGACCAGTGGACACAAGTATGGTCTCTGACACTCCGCTGCAGACCTCTGATACTGTATGGCTTCTTCCTAAAGAACCATGCAGTTGACCATACTTTATTCCACTGTTCACCTTTTCATGATAGTACATGTTACCAACTTTAGTTGGTGACAAAAGGTAAGTCAGGGACATGTCCTGACTACCAAATCTCAGATAAGACTTTATCCGAGATACCTTAACTTTAGTCTTGTAGTATAGACTTTAGCTATAGGATCCCAGCTGGTATCAAAGTATATCTGGCTATAGGTAGTATTATATATAGGTTCTCTTTGTAACTCATTGTAAAAACAACAACTACTGCTTGTAAGAGTCTTGTATTTTGAGTTGAAAAGCAATATAAAAAAGTACCTTGAAAATTACATCTTGTGTTCTTTATTACTTTCTATATTGTGATCAACTCTTACTGATTCTATCTTAACCGAGTGTTGTTCTAGGTGATTTTGAGAGAAATACATAAGTGTTTAGTGACAAACATCGATCCTGCAGATACAAATACAAAAACAACACCCAAAGATAAACTAGCTAAACACGAGCAGGGTCTTCAGCTGGAGGGTCCAGGAATGACTTGATCTCCTCAATGCTCGAATCGCACATAACAGCAATAGTCTCAACCATGGGAAAAGTGGCTTTATCAAAGCAATCAGATTCAGCTCGTAGTTTCTTCCATGCATTTTTGTCAAAATTCTTGGCTTCCTCGGGTTTCTTGCCCTCTGTAGCAAGGCGAGCTCCATCCAACAGACCCGCATTGTACCCCACCTTGTCTGAAAGACTGTTGATCCTGGCCAAAGCATTAAGAAACTCGTCACTATCGCATATCTTATTAAAAGCCAAACCGACATCATCCGAGATGATCCATTCCTCTCATACATAAGATGAGCTACTCGCTCCTCAAGGCTAGCAATACGACTTTCAGAAGCCATTTTATTATCCTTCAAATCCAAAGAAAGTTTTTTCACTGTAGCATGTTGAATACAAAGCTCCTCCTAGGCACCACTGAGATCTCGAGTAAGTTTTTCTTTAGCAAGCTCAGACACATCACAATGAAACTTGAGGGACGCGTTCTCAGCCTCCAATTTTGACACTTGCTTCTTGAGATCACGAATCTCATTGACACCATCAACCCAACGACCATGAATCTCAACAAAAGAGAATAAACTGTTCACCACGGCCAAACAACCAGCGGTCGATAATTCTTTGTTTTTCAGACCTTCTCCACGGAAAAACTCAACAGGCGTGCGAGACGCGAACATAAAGTCCCTACACGACTCCGGAGTTTCAAAGGTAGTTCCATTAGTCAAATCCCAGTCAGGAACAAATTTCTCCTCCACATTCAGGCAAGTATCCTCAGAAGAAGCGGTCGTTTCCCTTTATCAAAGTCCAAAGGGGCGATTGATGTAGACAAACCCGTAACTCGAGAAAGGGTAGACAATGATGTGATTGATAGAGACTAGGCTCGGGCCTCGAGGCAAATATAACATGAGCATTGGTAAGAACAGTCGTCATAATTATTATTCCAATGACATGGTTGATACCATGACATTGGACTGGGGGGACATGAAGGGGTATCACCCCAAAAGACAAACAAAGCCCAAACCGATAAAACGTAAGGTCGAGTTGTAAGCCTCAACCGCGGATCACCCTAGTCGCGGCCCAAACGGGTTGTAAGCCCCAGCCGCGACCCACTCGGGCTGCAAGCCCCGGCCACGGCTCACTCGGGCTGCAAGCCCAAGCCGCGGTTCACCCGGGCTGGGGGCTCGAGCCGCAGTTCACCCCGCCCTAAGCCGCGCTACAAGCCTAAGTTGCGTTTCGCCCATGAAATAAGCCCAAGCCGTGGTCGGAAGAATGGGATTGGTAGCCGCGGCTGGGTACTTGGCTCAAAGACACGAGGCAAGTTATCTCACCTATGACACTCAGAAGATCTTTATGAAAGGCCCGAAACAAGGCAAACGTGGTAATCAAGGAAGCCATGCATTGGTTACCAGAGAATAAGAAAGAAACACAAGATGACAAAACGAATACAGCCAAAACATTGGCAGGGCTCAGAGCAGCCCCTAAAATTCCCAAGTCAACTACAAAGACAAATTACATTAATGCCAGTCAGAAACCCTTTGCACCAGAAAGGTATAAAACCCCTGACTAGGGGATTTCAGTCCCAGATCGTTGACCACAGGCTTCCAAGAATAGAACCCTGTCATATCTTGTTCCCATACACCAACACTATAAATACCTCTTTCATTCCATAGGTAGAGGACATTCTCAGAACACTCTCATTACAAACCAATCACTTACTAATCTTTCCCTTCAAGTTCTCTTAATACATATACTTATTCTCACGCCGGAGTGTGGTCTCGGGGGGAAAACCCTTTCTGCCCGAGGCGAGTCTCACGGTGTTATTTTTGTCTCGCAGATACTCCTCTCAGCCAAGCCAAGCCCAGCTGCAACTTACTTCCTCACGACCTCCCGTCAGCCGAAGTCCAAACCAAGTTCCAGCCTGATCCTTGACACTTTGCTCAGCCGAAGCCAAACCCAGTCACATCCTCCTTCCCAACAGTCAAAGTCAAAGCCAAGTTCCAGCCTGATCCTTGGTAGCAATCCCATTCTCGCACTGCTCCTAAGTCTTAATCCCTCGATTAAGATTTGTGTAGCAACAATTAATTTTTAGATTCATACATATATTGTTCTCATATGTTTTTATAATAGTTTTTGTGTACCCAAAGGCTTATTTTTGTTCCCGTGTTGTTTGCTTAAATTCCAAATATATCCTTACGATAGCTTAGCTTGTAACCTCACATTGCACAACCCGAGAGACATGGGTTATCGGTTCTGGTTATTCGGGTTTTTGAGGTTTGAAAGTTTATCCGAAACCCAACCCGAATAAGAATCGGTTTTCAGGTTGTTCGGGTAACGGGTTGTTTAGGTCAGGTTTCTTCGGGTACGGGTGGGATCGGGTAGGACGGGTTAATCAGGTACGAATAAAATCGACGAGCTAATTAGTATACCTTTATGCCTTGTTTTATCTACGATGCGACCGTCTAAAATCAAGTTGTGTCGCATTTGGCTTTACAATTGTCAAAAAAATGTTCATAAAGCAAGAAATACACATACGACAAACCTAACCTACCGCATTTCACAAGTATTTTTACTAGTATGATTCATTTGTAACTGTTTAGGCTTTACAAATTGTGCAAAACTAACAATTTTTCAAAGAGAAGACAATTTGTAATGGATGTGATTTAATTGCTTGGCATTTTTACTCTCACTATGGTCACTTCTCACGTACACATCATGCCCAAGTAAAGTAGTAACGCTACACATATAACATACTCTTCCACCGCTTTTATTTGTCGCACCATTTCCTTTAAGCTAAGTCAGCTATTATATCCGTTACATTGTTTTTGTATCATACTAAAAGACAATTAATTTATTTGATTTGAAATTTTCAAGAGGTACTAGTGGCGTTTTGCATTTAGCCTACCCCCTTAATAAATAAATAAAACATCATTTACAAACACGAAAAAATATAGGTGTTAAGTAATTTTTTACTTACCGTCACAAAACACCAGCTTATTCCATGTTTCAACTTATTCAATATCCACTTCTCAATGTACTCTTACTTGGTCACGAGGTGACGACCTTCCTCGGAGTTGAATGTCTTCCACGCTACCTGTTCGAACATACCCACAAATACCATACATAAACACAACATGCAAACGAGTAGTGATGACTTTGATCCATTTAGTTATGAATAGTTTCAAAGGAAAAAATGGTAGAAAAATCACTCGAAGTGTGTACAAAACTGAAAGGATTTTACTTGAGTTATAATACAAATTATGAGATGTGGATAACAAACCTATATGAACTGCAGTAAATTCTAGACGCTTCAAATGCGACAAAACTTATTATTGAAGTTCGGACATTGAACTAATTAAGGAGGTAGATATAGCCGGCAGTTCAAGGTCTGAAATTCCAGCATTGACCATGTAAATGAATTTCAAACACTGACTTTGCAAGTACATTTCCAACATTGATCTTATTTAGAAACTAACCATTCAATACTTGAAATTTGATGAAACTTCAATAAAATAGTTATAAAATTGTCATAAATAACAGTGATGATAGTCATAACTACTTTTCCTGTGAAAAATATGAAGCCATATTTATGTCGAAAGGATACAGTATGTAACTAAATGTAATTAATTAACTTTTTTAAACAAATCTAATGTTTCATGAAGGTGCCTTAGGTTTGTATTTATAGTATAGATTGTTTCTTGGTATTGGAACGATAAACGATTACAATACCCATAACATACAGTTTTTCTTACAATCACACTGTGAGTTTTACTTGAGTTATTTTTGTTATACAAAATTGTCAACTTCTTATATTACGCTAAAGTTGGTTCTGTTTAACCTAGACAATATAAAGGTCAAAATACTTCTTTAGCAAAGTGATCCCATACACGATATAAGACATACTATCTTAACCATTGCCTAAAAGGAATTCCCCAATAATCTAAACAAGTATGTGTTAATGATAATGGTTGTTGAGGAATTCCCAAATAATCTGAAGAAGTCTTTGTTAATAATAATGGTCACTGAGTCAGGGATATGAGGAAGTTAGAAAAGTTTGAAAACAACGAGTTAGAAAATGACACAAGAATATGCAGTTTCTAGTTTTTAAATATGTCAAATAGGTTGGCAGGTTGTTTAAAAATGGGTAAAAACATGTTAGTAGGTCAACAACAGATTTGGCGGGTTGACCTGTTTAACCGTTTAGTTAAACAAGTCAACCTAAACATGACCCGTTATATTATACAGGTATTCCTAAGTGTTGGAGTAGGATACCTTGTAGCGCCCAAGGGAATTGGATAAGGAGAGCGTCTCTTACTTCCAAGATTAGGAACAAGAAAAGAACATGATCCGAAGCCGTGGCTGGGGATAAAATATCACCTATTGTTACTATAAACTACTCTCCTCTAGTATTAGCATTAACATTAAGTAGGCACTCAATTAACATTAAGAACTTTTCACATGGTTACTTTCAGGGAGTTCTCATTTCAAGCATTGTTCTAACCTTCTTCACTCCTTTAACTTTTCATTGGTCTGATGGGCATGGCAAAGAAGACTTTTAACACGACCTGTTTTTTAAACCGGTTATATATAACAGCCTGAATTTTTCATCATCATGTCAAAAATACCACCCTTGACATAAATAAAGCATGTCATAAAGATGGATGGCTATAATGGAATATTATAATGAAATACTATCTGCATTGGATGGATCCATGTCCATGCCTAACTATTAAGATAAATAGGTTCCTACACCCATGACACGAACATGGATGCATCCATCTCCATGGCAATTCGTCAAATACAAACACGCTTATTTAAGTCCTAGAGTCGTTAAAGAAGCTAGAATGTTCATCCTGATTTTTATGTACTTTGTTACATATGTAGATGATTATTCTCGTCTTATGTGGCTTTATTTCATGAAGAACTGCCTTGAAGCGTTCTCTCATTTTATTCTTTTTCATAATTAAATAAAAACATAATTTAGTGTTCATGTTCAAACTCTGCGCAATGACAATGCCAAATAGTACTTATCCAAGTCCTTTTGGTCTTATTTTCTTCTAGTGTGGTATTCTTTATGAGTCATCATGTGTTGACGCCCCTGTCTAAAATGGAGTCGCAGAGAGACGAAATCAACAAATTCTCAAAGTTGCCCGACACTTTTGTTTCACATGCTCGATGTAATTTTAACATCTTGTTTCCTCATTAATCGAATACCATCTATGATTTGTGGTTATGTCCAATTCTCGGTCTTATTTCCTACAATATATCATTATTCAACAACAAGACATCTCATAGCACTTGTTTTGTTGGATCCAAAACCCCTTAAATGTGTATTCCTTGGTTACTCTCGTCTCCAAAAAGGTAATTGATGTTTGCTTCCCACACTTTAGCGTTTTCTGTGTCTTGTGATGTTCCTGTATATTACGTCCCCTTACATGTAGCATTCTCCTCCTTTGTGAAAGTTTGATGAATTATTGGTCTACCAGTTTCCCGGAAGTGATTATGTTGGTATTTGGAAATAATAAGATTTTAGCTACTTAACTTTCAAACAAAAGATTAGGACAATTAAGGTATATCTTGGAATTGAAGTTTCATGCGGTAAGAGAAGGCAATTGTTTAACTCAATGGAAGCATTCTTTGGATGTGCTAAGAGATTCAGGGATGATTGAAGCAAAGAGTTGAAATGCTCTAATGATACCAAACATTAAGTTGAAAGCAGATGAAGAACAAGAGAAGTATGGAAGAATTGTTAGATAGTTAAACTATCTCACCATTACGAGGCCGGATATTGCTATCCCGCTAAGTGTCAAGAACCTCAGATCGGGATGCCGTTTTTCACATTCTTAAATATTTGAAGGGTACTGTAGGTTATCGCATTCTATATCAATACCATGGCCACCACATCATAAAAGGTTTACAAATGTTGTTTATGATGGAGATCCTACAAGCAAGCGATCTGGGTATTGTGTTTTCGTTAGGGGTAATATTGTGTCATGAAAGAGCAAGAAGCAAAGTGTTGTATCTAGGTCAAGTGCATAATCCGAGTACATCGAACACAACTGTGGCACATACCACTTATGAACTTGTTTGATTTCAAAACCTACTTAGCGAATTCGGTTAATAAACCTATGGTGTGATAACGAGATAGTCATTCATGTTGCAAATAATACGGCATTCCATGAAAGAACCAATCGCATAGAAGTTAATTATCACTTTACTCGACAAAAGGTTGAAAGATGGAATCATTACAACACCTCACGTTAGAAGCGTAAACCAATTAGCCGATGTATTCACTAAAGCCTCACATGGAAGTTCATTTTACCACCTTAAAACAAATGGCGCATGATTAATTTTAATGCAGCTTGAGAGAGACTATTAGATTATATAGTCCAATATGTAGCCAAATGCGCCTTAGGGTTTTGTTTAGATGGGCTTTCGGTCTCTGTATACACTATATACATACCGAATATGATGTAAATAAACACAACAATCTACAAGGTTTGTTTTCTAAGGTCTAAAATTCCAATGCTAACCTTGTAAATGAAATTCAAACAATCTTGCAAGTATATTTCCAACACTGACCTCATAAGCAATTAGACATTAACTTACAAATGTATCTTTTACTATCATTGTCTAAATTTAGACACTTAAGAGTTATAGCAACTTTTACCGCCAAAAATGAAAAAAATTGCCATATTTTTAGTTGAAACTTGAAAGGATGTAACTTATTATCAACAATTGTGATGTTTCATGAAAAGGTACCTTAGTTAAGTGTTTGTATTAAATGCTCCTTCTAGGTCCTCGAACGACTTAAATAATTAAAACAAATAAATTTACTTACAATCATTTTCTAAGTTTTACAAAGCCATTTTTCTATACTTAAGTGTTAGTTACTTATATAATCATTTCATGGGTCAAAATACTTCCTTATGAGGGTGATCCTAGACACGATATAAGAAATATATAAGGGCTTGACTTAGCTCCTGCTTTGCGTAGGGTCCGAGGAAGGGTCGGATCACTTTTGATCTGATGTACGCCGGCTTACCCTACACGTTTGTGCAAGAGGCTAATTCTCACTACTAGAAGCCATGACTCAAGGGGAACAAACAACCTTACCAATCGCTCCTTACGATATAAGAAATATATATCTAGACTATTAGATTATCTTAAGTTTGCTTAAAAAGGAATTACCTAGCAGAATGCTTATAAAACAGGGAAGAATTGGAAGATTAATTTCATACCTTTAAAAGATTAAATACTTTTTCATATATATACTTGTGTTGAATGCTTGCACCCCATTGCTGCAGCTTGTCAGGATGGACACAAAGTGTAGCTTTTCTATAAGCCTTCTTTACATCACTAGTGGTTGTCATATGTGCCAATGAAACTGGTTGCCAACCACTCTCAGGTCTAAGAATCTGTAAGTTCAAGAATATAAATAAAACATCCTAGGCTGATAATACATGTTTGAGGTAGCAATTTCGACCCAAGTTTTTGGGTAATTTAACCAAAAAAAAGATACAGTAAAATGGGTTGAAAGTCATACGAAGTGCATTCATATACATAGAGCATCCAATATCCCTTTATTGAAAAGAGTTAGATTAGATTAGTGGTGTAATAGTATAGTTATGTTATGATCATATTTTATACAACCATTATTTATTAAGTTAAAAATATGGATACAAAAGAGTGTTGTGGGCAGGATCAACCCGTCCCGTTACCCAACTTTCCAAACCATCCATTTCACCAACTCTAATTATAAGCACGAGTTTTGGGTTTGAATTGAAAGCTTGTACATACATATTGTAGTGTTGATAGCAATGCACGCAAGTTCCCTTCTTTTCCATTGGACCACCTTTTGATATCAGCATCAAGATTTTCTGCCAAACGCTGATATAATTAAAAAAAGCAATTAGAAGATAGAGGATCAAAAACGGGTAAATTGTTTCTATGCAACTAAGGACCGTTACATTTCTCTCAGCTTGTTCCTTTTGTGAAAGTCGATCTTGCGTTTGTTTTTCTGCAAGCGCTTTAGCCTATGAAAGAAATCACCAGATTAACTTTGCGCTCATGCACACACACATATGGTTTATTCAATTATGAAGAAAAGCAACACGTACCACCCTCTCTGTAATCCTGTTGTGTTTTTCTAATTTTGTTTTGGTTCTCAAAGCTGGTTCAGAACTGTTTAAATCCTGCAAGAATAACATAGATAACAATAATCATATAAAATTTATAACTTCAATAGCAAGAAACATATTGCTATCATTACTTACAGAAATAGTCTTCTGAGACATTGCTTTATCTAGAGCATGTTGATGAGCCTCTGATGTGGCTCTTTCTACTACAACACGTTCTGCTCTAAGTTTGGGTTGTACAGAAGATGATTTATTTGCAACAGAAGCTTTAGTGACCTTTTCACAGGCTTCAGCCATCTTTCTTTGTCTCGCTTCCTCTATAGCTATTTCAACAGCAGCCCTTTGACGTTTAGCTCTCTCACGGGCTTCTGCAAGGGCTCGGTCACGAGCTTCAGAAATTGCCCTCTCAACTGCTAATTTACTTTTCTCACGTTCCCTTTCTTTAGCAGCTGCTGCTTCATAAATCCTTCTGAAATGATCTTGCACCAACACTTTGCTAGGCCCTGGCTTCTCAATTTCATCTTCCCTATCATTATATTGAGGTTCTTGTGGAACTTTGATTTCATTTGTATTTCCAATGTTGGGTTTTTCCTTTTCGGGTGATTGGATAAAACTTTCGTCTTCCTCTATATTTGCACCATGTGTAATACATGAATATGATTCAGCCTGTACATCAGTCTCTGAACTAAGATCTGCCAGATTGTTGATAATATTCTTTTGTTTGTGAGATTCATAAACCTCTATCTTCACATAATGTGTAGTGATGGAAGATGTTTCATATAGTTCATCAATATCTTTGGATGTCGCTTCATATTCGTCCTCATTGCTGTCAGATGCAATTTGATCCATCGAAGTCTTTTCACAGAATTCTCCTTTTTCTGACACTGTGTCTTCTAATTGGAAATTACTGGAAGCTTCTGTAACATCAGCAATATCTTGTGTTGTTTCCACTAGTTTTTCATTCATATCAACAATGTTCTCTGCAACATATATACCATCTATACTATCAGCTTCTTCTAAAACTTTATCCTCACCTCCTGATTTCACATTAAATTCTTGATCACAACATTCATCTAAACTTTCCCCTTTACTCTCAACTGCGATATTATAATCTGCCTGTTTTATCTCACTATCAACAGGCGGACTCACTTCTATTTTCGGCTCACGATCATCATAAAATATCTCACTGTTTCCTTCTTTTTTGTTGATTTCAGTGTTTTGATCATCTATTGATTTCTTCTTCTTTTCAGGCCATTCAAAACCCTCTTCAATTCCCTTATCAGTTTTGGCATTTTCTGCATTTTCAACATTGTTTTCTTCAAAAAACTCCATTTGTTTCTCATTTTCCAATGCATTTAATATCTTCTCGTTATCACTTTGATTAGATCCTGTGGAAAATTTCAAACCCTTGTCAGCTTCCATCTTTTCAGACACATTCAAGTTATTAGCTTCCTTAATTGATTCAAGGGTGTTACTTAGCCTTACCATATCTATATTCTCTTTTGATAATCTTAACACATCAAGTCCTACTTTTTCAACCGGAACTTGGTCTTCCTCAACTTCCTGATGTTCTAAGACATCAGTGGTGGTTTTAACCACCTTGATTTTTACTCCATAATCATTTACAAACATATTACATGTTTGAGCTCCATGCACAAAGTCCAACACCCCAGTCTTCGTTGTTTCTGTGTCAACTACATCAGAAGACAAGGTTGCATATTCATCTTTTCCACCTGAATCATTAGGTCTGGATTCTGTATCACCCATAACTCCTATCACATATTCTTTATTTGATTCTGAAATTTTCTCATTTATTGCATCCATGACCTTCTTTGCAATGAAGAGTTTCTTACCATCCATGAAATCTGGAAAAACTTGAGATGTAACTGCAGTTACATCCTCCATGTTACCTTTAACTTCAAAGCTATCTTTAAATTTTCTATTCGAAAAGCTCTGAAGACCTCTCCTCCTTCTACCAACTGATTCTTTTGCAATTCGTACGCTTTCTTGAGCCTTTTCAATGGCTTTTCTTAGGGCAGAAGCAGCTGAGTTCACATCAAGTTCTTTATCAGCATCTGTTTTATAAGACTCCAAATTTACAGATTTTGATCTTCTTGAATACTTTTTATGATTGGCCACACTAGTCAGTGAAGCTGAAGTTGATGATATTGTGGGATATAATGTTTTAAAAAGTTCATCTTCAGGGACTGTTTCATCCATGCCTTCCACTTTTGGTGTAGGAACAAGTTCGTCACTGACACGAGTTAATCCAGGAATGGTGCATAATAGTGTGACATCTTTTGCCCCATCGAACCCATCCTTAGTTTTTTGGCTGATATTGTTGTATGACATGCTTAATTGCTCTAAGGCAGCCAAAGACCGTTATCTGATTCTTGTGAACTTGATGATGTTGGTAAAGGTGCACTAAATCCAACATTAATGGATCAAAGGTTAGAACTTGTTAATGAAAATGAAATTTACTAAATTAAGAAGCATTTCCCAGCTAATAAAGAAATTGGTAATCATGAGTTATATTGTGATCAAAGAAGACTATTTTGAGATTTCATCAACAGAATTTCAAACTCTTACCAATCTTCTGTCACAACCCCATGATCAAATCCTAGTTGTTATATGGATTCTTGTATTGCATAATTTAAATGGGATTTTATGAACACTATAAACTGTGTAGTCATAGAGCAGCATTGCCATTGCAGAAACCGCGGTTCACACATAGTAGACAACAACAAGAATAACATGAGGAAGCTTCTGTTTCAATCAAAAGAGTAAAAATAATGGAATATAAAATCCTCACCTAGGTTTGTCGCCATCGAACAATTCTTGGTAAGAAACAACGAAATCTTCGTCAAGAAACCTACCAAATTTTAGAAGAATCTGGCTTCCAACACTGTAAATTAAGCTCAAATTGATTCAAATTGGCTTCATCTTTTTCTTCTTCTCCGGCGATTTATCCAGATTCTTCCCTAGATTGTGCGTGTGATTCTTGTGTAAAGTCCATTATTCCTTCTAATTCTCGATAATTTCTTGATTTTGACCTCCATTGATTCCAGTTTCATATGAAGACTTGCAACATTCCTTTTGTTCTTGACATGTTACCCCACAAGGGGTACAAACTTTTATGCTTATGGATTAATTACATTTTCATCTAATTCTTGTGAAAAAAGATAAATACAGATACTGATTCGATATAATTAGTATCCCAAGATAATCTCTTTTGTAGTACGAAAATTAAGATAAAAACTAGACTTGAATTTAATTAATTTCTTCTTTACTTTCAATTAAAAGATAATAGCCTTTTAAATAGGCTTACAACTTATGAATTGAAAATATAATACGTAGATGAGAATTTAAAGGATTATGGGATCATATGTTAAACATGCAAATTACATTATCTCTTAATAACATATAAAACAAACGTGGCTTCATTGACTAGCATCCGCTGGTCAAATCATATCAATTAACATCCTTATTTGTTTACCGATAACCATGTCTCAAAACAAATTATTTGGATATGTTCAATGCAAGTCCGGCTCCCAATAAATCAAAAATCAAAACGCATACTATTGTTATAGCTAGTTTGAGTTGTTGAGATGTATCATGTTGTTGAAGTGGTGATTTGAAATCAGTTGCTTTCTTATTAGCCTTTGGATTAAAAAACTGTGCGCCTTAATTGGCTATAGATATGAATAATACTTCTGTAAATCCTTCTACTATAAGGAATAGTATTAATCGTTTCCACCCAAAGGTACGTTTGAGTCGGCTTTGTATCTTCAATGGCATTTCATAATCAAAGCTAAGTTTGGGTCGGCTTTGTATCTTCACCGGCATTTCATAATTAAAGTTAAGTTACCTCCAAACAAAAGTGCATTTGACTCCCATGATGAGAGCTTGTTTTAAAATATTCAATTACCAGCTTATGTGTTATATAATTGCTATAAAAGAATCACATAAAAATGAATCAAGAGACCGATTTGAATAATGGCTACAAATCATGTCGATCTACAGTCCCACCAATCATCAATTTGTAGAGCACTCGTGAAACTAACCTCGATGCAGTCTCACCACGAGGCTTATTCAAGTAGCCTAAGATCAACTGCTTTCAATTGTGCTAAAATGACTTAGCAAAAGCTTTTCTTCACTCGAAAAGGGAGGAAACATGATTTGATAACATGTAAATCTCTAATCTTTACTTTCTCTCCTATTCCATTCACACATTTACAGGAGAGTTTACATGCCCATGACTCCACTAACATAACCACCTACCTTTACATGGAAACAAAGGAGGGAAAATGAAATTTTAAAAACTAGAAAAATAATAACTTTTAACTAGTAGGCCATGGTAAAATATAGCAAAGCAAATAAAAGTGAAATAATACAGTAAAATAAAGACTAAATTACAAAAATTGTCCTTTAAGTATGTATAAAATTATGGATCTTGTCTTTTAACTTTCAAAATTACACTGGCTATCCTTTTTATTAAATTTACTTTCACTTAATACCCTTTGTACTAAAATCCGTTAAAAAATGTTGTTAACCCCACTCACGCCCCTCTCACGTGAGGGGCAATTTTGTCTCTTTATATATTTACACGACTGTGGTATTAAATTTCTTAGAACATCTTCACTTCATCCGTACTAACCTTTCTCTCCTACTAACCTTCCTCTAATCTCGGTCGGAAAAATTTCAATGGCTCCTCACTATCTGATACGGTAGGATCTACAACAAGATGAGATTGACGCTTTTTATGGTAAGTTGATATTTTGATCAAGAAATGCGATTAAGAATGCAATTTTAAGTTTTTGTCTACATGTAAAATGTCTAATATTTTTTTGTAATTCTCAAAAGGCAATGGGTTTTCCTCATCTATTTTCTATAAAATTGCATCATGGTGGTGTGTTCATATGGTTTCCAGGTAGATCATATGTTGAAGGTAGTACAAATTATGTTGATATGCTTGATATTGACAAGTTTTCTAGAGTTGGATAATGTTATGGGCAAATTAGGTTATGAAGCAGACGCCAAGAGGTTTACTATATGTAGTGCCTGATTTTGATTTAGATTTTAGTCTTAGGGCTTTGGGGAATGATACAGATGTGTTAGGGTTTTTAAAATATGTGCCTGTGCATAAGCTTATTAGTGTGTATGTTGAATATGAAATAACAAATGTGCATACTTACTTCTGCTCTCCATCTAAGGTTAGAATTGAAGAACTTAGTGATGAACAATTAATGATAATGGAAATGACTAATGACAGTAGATGTAGATTTTTGTTAGGGTGGACTGATGATACTGTTAATAAAGCTGGTGAAAGTAGTGTCCAACAAGATCAAATTAAAATCAGTTTAGATGATCCAAACTTTGATCCTTTCTTTGGTAGTGGTAATGTTCAAGTTGATAGCATTGATGGGAATGAAGATGTGCATTTTGGAAATGAGCTACATGAGAAAGAAGGAATGCAGGTTGAAAATGATTATAATGATCTTGATAATATAGATGGTGATGAAAGAGAGCATGTTGGTGCAAATGAAAGAGAACATGTTGATAATATAGATGGCAATGAATGAGAGCATGTTGGTGCAAATGAAAAAGAACAACTTGATGATATGGATGGTGATGAAGGAGATTATGTTGATTTTAATGAAAGTGATAAAGGAGAGCATGTTGATAATGAAAGTAATGAGGATGACAGTGATTTCAATGTAGATGATGGGAACAATATTGATGATTTAGAGGTTGATATGAGAGATTTCAGAAACAATGTTGATGATGTAGAGGTTGAAAATGATACAAATGTAAATGATAATGCAGATGGTCATGAGATTGAAATTAATGAAATTGATAATGAAGAATTTTATAGTGGGTCAGAGTCTGATGAGAGTGGTAGTAGGATTAGAAAAAGAAGATTAAGGACCATAAGGAAGGAGAATGAAAACAGATCAAGGTTCTATCTAGGTCAAATGTTTGGAACTAAAGAAGAAGCAAAAAGTTAATTAGGGAACATGTTGTTGAAACAAGAAGACAGTTAAGAATTCTAAAGGATGATAGGAAGAGGGTTAGAGCTGCTTGTTGGGGTGATATTCCCAGATTTGAGTCTACAGATGGGGTTCACAAGGAGAGTCAAGTTGGGTCTAGCAGTTGTAATAAAAACAAAGGACCAAAACAAAAAAAATGTTGGAAGTAGAGGAAAAAAGACAAACCCTGAACAGTATTTATGCCCTTAGGTGCTTTTACTTTCCAAGGAATCTAAATCAGAGACATAGGTGGTCAAAACCTTGGTAGATGAGCATAAATGCCTTTAAAGCAGGCATATTAAAGCATGTACAACAACTTTTCTTTAAAAACAACTTATGGATCAATTAGAGGAAAATCCTAATATTCTAGTGAAAGCAATTCAAGAGCAGTTTCAAAGAAGGTATGAAGTTGGAGTTTCTCAGATGAAGGCTTTCAGGGCTAAGAACATAGCTATGGTCCAGATCCATGGTGACTATAACTCTCGGTATGGTATGCTTAGAGATTATTTAGATGAATTGATGAACACAAATCATGGTACAACAGTGAAATTAGAGGTTGAGCCATCAACAAACCCAACAAGTGAACACACAAGATTCAAGAGAGTGTATGTCTATTTAGGTTCCTTAAAACAAGGATTCAAAGCAATTGGGAGAGATTTATTAGGACTTGATGGGGCCTTCATGAAAGGTCCCTTTCCAGGCCAAGTTCTTACTGCAGTGGGTATTGACCTAAATATGATATCTATCCACTTTCTTATGCCATAGTGGAAACTGAAACTTTCAACTCTTGGACATGGTTTCTACAATACCTTGGTGATGACTTGGACTTGGAAAGGAACTCAAACTTACATTCATAAGTGATAGGCAAAATGTATTCATATGGACTTTATTTTTTTTACATTTACAGCTAATAATTTCAGATCAATTTTTTATAACTCACATATGTGTTTTATGTTCAAAACAGGGCATTATACCTGCATTGGCTAAGGTATTCCCATGTGCTGAACATAGATACTATCTCAGACATGTCAATGAGAATATGAGACAAACTTTCAAAGGAAAAATGTACAAGGATTTTCTATGGAAGAACAATTGTTAGATTTGAAAAGGAAATGGATGAGTTAAAGAAGTTCAATAATGATGCACATGTGTGGTTATCTAAAATACCACCCAAACACTAGGCAAGATCACACTTCTCAGGTAATTATAAAGTACATCAAGCTTATATTAGTTAATCATTACATATGGTTGTCTAAGATAGTTGTTTCATTATAGGCGGGGCAATCTCTAATGTCATGCTTAATACCGTGTGTGAAGTTATGAATTCCAAGATTTTAGATGGTAGGGACAAACCCATAATCACTATTTTGGAGTACATAAGGGAGTATTTGATGAGAAGAATAATGAATGTCCTTAAGGTTATTAATAGAAGTGAGGGTTTATTAACAACATATGCTACTAAACTATTTGAGTCAACCAAGAAGGATGCTACCAGGTTAGTAGGTCATTATAAAAGTATGAATGCTTTTAAAGTGAAAATCATATGGTACTAATATATTCTATCAAAACATTATTAATAGGTATACTGTGATTTGGAATGGGGAAGAACACTATCAAGTATGTGGCCAATTTGGAGATCAATGTGTGGTAAACATGAGTTAGAGAAGATGTGCATGTAGAAGATGGGAACTCATTGGCATACCACGCAAACATGTAATGACAGCCATATGGAATAAAGCAGCAAATGGACAATCAGTTGGCTTACCTGAAAGCTTTTTGAATCCTATTTACAGGATGGAAAGGTGGAAAGAAGTTTATAAGTTTAAAATCTATCCAATTAATGGTAAATCAATATGGCAAGGAAGAGATCAACAACGGAGTTAGAGGATGTGACACAAGGTGGGAAGTTGTCAAGGAAAGCAACATCAGTGACCTGTGAGAAGTGTAAACAAACAGGCCACAATAGGAGGACTTGCAGAGGATAAAACTAATTTTGTGTAACTAGTCTTTTAGTGGTTTATGTTTTATTTAATGAATGGTATATGGTTTATGTAACGAACAAACTTTATGGTGTATTTTGATAACTGTGGTGGTGTCTGTTTTATGTGTATGTTGAAAGACTTTGTTGATTGTATGGTTCTAATGCAATATGATGGTTTATGTTTGGTTAAATGCATTTGTAATTTATAGTTTTGATTGAATTGAATTCATGTAATGCATATTTATGTACATAACTATATTTTATTTCAATTGTAGTAATATTGTCAAACATAAAAAAGGAAACAATATATGATTCAAAACATTGATTGCATATCCAATAAGCATAATGAAACAATAGATTAGTCCCAAAACTTTACATTTGCTTACTACATTTGCCTAATACAAAGTCAGTTGAAAGACATTAGCTTAGTACATTTTCATAGCAACTAAAAACACAATAATCCTAATCTAGGTAATAAACAAAGACTTCTTCCATTTCTTTGATTCAACTTGACTAAGTTTCAGATTTTCTTCAAGTTAATTTTTTGCCTTCAACAGACCTGGAATAATCAACACTAATCTTTCACATATTTGCGGATCAAACCATCCTATGAAACGACAATTAGATCCCTGCATTAAAATAGAACTTTTTTAGATAAACGGGGATGAAGAACAACAAAAAAAATAAGCATTAAAGATGAAGGAGACTTATCTTTTCAGGACATCCATAGAACCGACGACAAGGATTTGTAGGGGTCCATGAGGTTCTTAAAACAACTTGCCTACCACACTAACAATATACCATAATTGTGATACGAGTTTTTCAAGAGTAAGAACCCTAATTTCAATGGAGAAGAACATGAGGGTATCTCGGGTATTTATTTTGAGGAGACCTACATCAGTCCGTTAAAATATAAAAGGACGAAATTACCCCTCACGTGAGAGGGGCGTGAGTGGGGTTAACAACATTTTTTAACGGAGATTAGTATAAAGGGTATTAAGTGAAAGTAAGTTTAATAAAAAAGATAGCCAGTGTAATTTTAAAAGTTAAAAGACAAGATCCATAATTTTATACATACTTAGGTGACAATTTCTGTAATTTAGTCTAAAATAAAAAACAAAGACATTTCGTGCATGCTTCTCATGAATCTTCACTTGTGGGTGTTCCGACCTGTATTTGGGTAACCCATTTGATGTTGTTGACAGTGAGTTCGGGTGACCCGAATTCCCCAATAATATTTTAGTTCCTAACCGGTATAAGCATGTTGCCATCAACGGCTACAAAGGGTTGGAGATCAACGGAATTGAAAGTGGCAGTGACGCTAGAAATGCCCGGTAGATCCACCTAATATGCATTGTCATTAACTTTCTTAACAATTTTGAAAGGGCCATCGGCTCAGGGTGGGTGGGATTTGTGACTTCGGTTGGGCTGTCAGTTTGAGGATGGCTCAACGTACTGAATTTTAGCTTCTTCCCAGCTTGCGCCATAATGTAAGCCAAAAAAGACTGAGGAACTTTGTGTCGTAGTTATTCACCAGACTTGAGAACACCATGAAAATGAACATTCTCCTGGAAATAAAGACTTGCAACTTGAAATGCATCACAAGTAGTGTGACATTGAATAAAGTGAGCCATTTTAAAAAATCTGTCCACCACAAGGAGAGTAGCCAAGAGCTCTGACCCTAGATGTTATATGTACTATGGAATGCAGTTATAGATAAAAATTCATCTATACTGTCGTTTATGGAATGCACTCAAACCATTTCTAGCTCAGAAACACTCAAACCGTTCCTAGACCGATAGTTCCAAACCTACACTAATCGGTTATGTTTAAACCAATTTCAAACTCAACCCTAAACCACCATTTCAGCTCAGAAACACTCAAACCGTTACTAAACCAATATCATGTATGTCCTTATTTACACAATATAATTCTATAATCATATATATTTGAAAAAAATCAGAAAAATTAAAACAAAATGAGGCGTTACACGCCAACTCAACTTTTTCCGTCCTGCACTTTTAAAACAATTTGTTTCAACCTTAACCAGTTATCCTTGCCACATCCAGAACTACATAAATAGTAGCCCGATTTAAAATTGTCTCCAAGCTATCTTGGCTTATGGATCAGAAGGGTAACTAAAGCACATCATGCTTCAACAAAAACATAAACACTAATTCTCATTATTAACTTCATCTAAAAACAGAAGAAAGTTGTCTTTAACTGAGAACAAGGAGCATAGATGTAGCAAAATGACATTGCACATGATGCAAGGTTATAACCAATTTCCCATATGATCCTAAACTTAGTTCTAACACAAGTAACAAATTCCTCAGGCAAGTATGACAACAGCAGCATATGTTTTTTTGAAACTAAAAAAGAAAATTATTTCATAAACGACCTCGTGCGGCTGAATGTTTGAGAAGCTTTCAAGGTCACGGCCAGGTGGCTGGATGCTGTAAACCCCTGAGCTATCATTAAGGTATGCATTCTCTCAGCATCCTGCCTAAATCCACCATTTATAAGAGCATCTATAACTCGCTCAAAATCTTTGTGTGTTAATTTGTCCTTATTGGTCTCGACAACCCCTAGCGCTTGAAGAGTCTTCTTTTCTTCACGAGCCCGGGCATACATATCACAAAGACTTATGTGAACATTAAGCGGAGGAGGAACGCCTTTTTCGGTAAACTTTTGCAATAAATCTTCAGCCTCATCTATTAACTGCAGTTTAGCAAGCCAATCAATAAGCACAGAGTAAGTCGCTAAACCATGCTCGATTCCATCCTTTTCAAGCTGAAGTAAAAGATGCAGCCCTTTATCCAATAAATTCTTATTAGCATAAGCCGCAATCATGCTAGCAATACACTTGTCATCAGGCTTGTATCCAAGTTTAATTATATCATCAAAGTACTTCCTAGCTTGATCTACATTGCCATTTCGACTGTACGCCTCAACAAGACATGTTTTTGGCTCGAGACCCAATTGATAACCTGCAAATTCCATTCCATTTGCAATCTGGCTGGCTCCGGTTGGGTCACCATTCTGAGCATACGACCTAAGTAATGCCAGAAACATCTCTTCGGATGGTTTGAGATTCTTCGAATCCATATATCTCAACAACGAGTGCCCTGACTTTGGATCACCAGCATTAACATAAGCCATGACCATTGAGCTGTAAACCTTTAGATCCGGTTGAAAGCCTTGGCTTCTCAAGCTTTCAAAACCTCTTTTGCAAGATTTAGGTTACCTGCCTTGCTATACATATGAACCATAGTGGTTTTTGTCAAGATATCAGGTATTATGCCCTTCTCATTCATCTTCTTGATTATTCTTTCGGCGTCATGTACTTGGTTATGCTTGGCATGGGCATCAACTAGTTGTGAATAATCTCTTACATTAGTTTGAAAGGATTCTTCATCAAGTACAAGTTCTGCAACCTACAGAATTCAGTGTCAGTGAATGCAATATCATTATAATTTTAGCCTAGTTCCCAACATGACATAATGACCAACTGTTCAATAAAAGCATACATTAAGAATCAAGGCATAACGCCATAACATAGAACAAAAATGTATACACTACTATGCTAAAAACACACAAATCACCAATGGTTATGAATGGATATATGTGCTTGTTAATGTTTTCAATTTTATGAATAGTGTATGATTAAAATCTGAAGTTTTATGAGTTAATCTTGATATAGGTAGTTTGAAATCACTGTTATTATGTGTATTAATGAATTTCCATGCTCAAAGAGAGATTAGTTCAAAGTTTTAGACAACAAGAAATAGATCTAAACTGGATATATGGGGCTTTTTATTAATGATGATATAAAACATCACTAGCGTGTAATATATGATGAAATGAATCATCTTTGATGTTGTAAAGATTGATAAGAACTAATTAGGATGGCAATTAGACAATACATGAGAAATGAAGTTGATATGCATACTAGGTGTTTGACAAAATGCCTTAATGAGTTATTATACTATTAACCAAAGGATTTGTGTTAAATAAAAAGTACAAACTAATTTACCAGAATATGTGTTTTACCTCAGAAGGTCAAAAGGCGGGATCAGGTAACCAATTTACCAGAATATATATGTTTTACCAGAATAAAAACTATTTTACCAGAATAAAAACTAATTTACCATAATATATGTTTTACCAGAATAAAAACTAATTTACCAGAATAAGAGTTGTAAATGGGCCAAAGATGTTGATGTGTGACCCTTACGTTGTGTAAAGATGCAACTGTTTATTAACCCATACGGTTGATTAAAAAGCTGATGGTTTGGATGTTGGTAATGAGTCAAAATGCTATAAACGAGAATGCCATAGTTTAAAAGGTTAATATCGTTGAAATTCTAATTAGAGTATAAATATATCTACATTACATGATATTATGTTGATTTGAAAGACGTATGTGATATAAGAAATTTATATATCTCATTTAGTAAGGGGTGTAACCTATGCTCACTGCTGTAGAGTAAGTTGGATGTTGATGTCTATGCCCCATCCCTATTGCCATACGCTATCGTTTTGTCGAGTACGCCCAAAAACCCTAACACCATACCAAGACAGTGTAGGGCATGCCAACCAACATAGCCTACACCGGGTCTAGTTTGGTTCTGAGATTTTGATGTTTTTGAATTATTAGTTGCATGCCTTGTTTCGATATTAACTTTTAATCTAATAATATTACCTTGTGGTGTTATAATGCCTTAGGTAAAGCTCATGAATAGAATGGTTATAGAAGATCAAATCCTAAGGATGACATATGAGAAATATCTTTTTATGTGTCATTCTTTTGTGGTGCTAAAGTTGGTTTAAACAATCAAACTTGGTTTTGATGTCTTCTTAAGTATATGGTGATGTATGGTGATTAAATATATTTGATGATGGTAAACTTCAAATGTTCAAATAGACTAAATACCGCATTAATTAGATTATAAGTCAGCTTCGAAAGTGAGAGCGTTCCAGTAAGTTTAATAAGAATACTTAATATAAAAAATACAAAAGACAGAGACAAAAAGCAAAGTACCTTGAAGTACATTTGTTCATTTTGCTCTTTCAATCTATCAAGAAGTGCAACCAGTCAACCCTGCTAGGTTGTAGTAGCTCTTTCCATTCTGCAATCAAAGGGGAAGGATCATCATCCACTTTCAATGAAATTAATTTCTCTGTAACAATTTTGCATTTCCCAGAAATCTGTTTTGGTTCTTGAGGCCATATAGATCCACCAGATTCATGGATTCGTTCGGCCACTTCAGCCCACTGTGGTTTTGAAAGATCAAGGCCATAAATATTATATTTTATCTTTCCACTCCGTTTGGGTAAGGAAACTACTTGATCATCATATTCTCCCTCAGTTTTACTTTCAGAAGCTTCATGAATTGGTGATTCTACTTCTGCTTCCATTGCTTCTTTTCGCAAACGCTCCAATGACTCATAAAACTCACTATCCTCCAATTTCTCGCGAGCCCATTTAAACCGAAGTTCTCTCAGCATATCACCTCGAATCCCTATTTCACCAGCAAATCTGGTCATCTCTTTAACTTCTTCAGATTGAAGAAAACTCCTCATTTTCTCCTTCTTCTTCGCCCTCTTCATATCTTCTAAGACCATGCTACTAACCTCCTTCACTGTTGTCCACAAATCCTGACTGAAATCCTGTGACACGGAGGCCGCTTCAGAATCGATAAAATGTTCAAGACGATCCTCCTCCATTTCCGACACAACCTTCCCAACAATTATCTGGAGCATAGCATCAATCTCTTTCTTATCAGCATCTGTATAAACCTCAGTAAGCTTTCCTCGCATAATCCACACGAATCGAGATAAGAACTCATTCATAACTGCATCATCATCATCCTCTGATTCAAGAGAAACAGTCTCCACACCTTTAGCACCACTAAAACCAGTTTCTTGACTAGTGTGAACAAATCTGTGAAACACCGAATGTCTTATCGGGGTATTATGGTTTCTGAATGAACCTACAGAACACCAAGTGTCGTCCAAAGAATGCGCAGGTGAAATGCAACGATTGGTGCAAATTTGTCTGTAATTCAATGGAGTTCTTCCACCATTACACTTCGATACTTTGTTGATTGCCAATCTCGATAACAAGTGCTTAAGATTCATAGTTCTACGCGATTGATCTTGCGTTTACAAAGACAGACAAAATGAAAGATGAAAATCAACTAACTTGATCAGTAAAACATATATGTGTGAATATAAAGATGATTTTTGCATACGAATGTACAAAATTATCACCTGAAATTAAGCAGATTGCTCCAATTTGTTATAGTCCAGAGATCACTGCACCATGGAGCAAGTGAGGGCTTTTGCTAGGGTTTTTTGTTTTCCGACATCTTATAGCAGTTTCACATCTTTTACCCCTGGGCTTTGCACAATGGCGTACAAGAACCCCGCTAATTTTACCTTTTTCAAGATAATCCCATATATATATATAAGTGGGTTAAAAATTCATACTTTACACGTATTAAATAAATAAAATATTAAATTAAATAGTTAATAAATAAATTTATGTAAAACCACTATTAAAAATAATATATGATTGAGATAGTGTATAAGCAAATATTTTAAATAATAAAATTAATAATATTGAAAATGAAAAGAGATAGCTTTAACCAGATGAAACTAAGGTCATGTTTGATTCGTCTGACCAAACTTCTGGCAAGTGCGTTTAATATAGCTGACTGGGAGCTCTGACCCGAAAAGAAGGGCTGACCGAGTCCTCCTCTTCTACTTGTCTGACCAAACTCTTCCCCAAAAACCAGCCCTAAACTCTTCCCCCTATTCTCCACAAACAATCGACCGCCTCCATCCCCCTCCCCCCCCGCCCGCCGCCGGTTGTGCCTCCATCGCGCCCCTGTCAGTCTTCGCCCCTGCCTCCGTCGCCCCGTGCCGCCCTTCCCCCTGCCCCCGTCCGCCCCCTACCGGCCTTCCCCTGCCCCCGTCCGCCCCCTGCCGGTCTTCCCCTGCGGCCATCCGCCCCCTGCCGGCCTCCCCTGCCAGCCTTCCCCTGCCGCCGTCCGCCCCCTGCCGGCCTTCCCCTGCCCCCGTCGCGCCCCCTGCCGCTCTTCCCCTGCCCCCGTCGTGCCCCTGCTGGTTTCCTCCAGAGGTAAAGTACCTACTACTTCATTATTAAACCACCATCTTTGTTGTTACGTTTGACTATAGTTCTTGATCTTATGATTAGTTGGCAATTTGCTCAATTTCTAGTTATTACTTGTATACTTGAGGTGATGTTTAGATGTGTGTATAGTTCTTCATTATTGGGTAAGAATTTTGGTTTGATATTGGTTAAATGATTTATTGATTTCATATGGTGTTGGTTATATGGGTTCTTGAAATCGATTTTGATATTACTTCTTGATCTTATGATTAGTTGCTAATTTGCTCAATTTCTAGTTATTACTTGTATACTTGAGGCGATGTTTAGATATGTGTATTAGTTCTTCATGATTGGGTAAGAAGTTTGGTTCAGTTCGGTATGATATTGGTTAAATGGTTTATTGATTTCATATGGTATTGCTTATATGGGTTCTTGAAATCGATTTTGATATCACTTCTTGATTATTTACTTGTATATAGACATGGCAGAAAAAAAAGTAGAGTTATTTGGAAGTTAGAATGTGTTGACAAAACTTTTCTCGAAGCGTGTATACATGAGGTAACAATCAATGGTCGAGAGGGTAGTAGCCTGAAAGGATCCTCATGGAAAGTTGTTGCGGAAAAGCTAAAAAATTAGCATAATTTCATTGTTGAACATAAACAAATGAAGAATCGATATGAATACTTGAGATCAAAGTACGGGGCTTGGGTGAAACTAAAAAACAAACAGGGAATATTTATGATCCTATAACCAACACTTTCAATATGAGCGATGAAGAATGGGAAGCGGAGGCAAAGGTATTTTTTAATATGAAAACCTTTTTAATAAAAGATTATTTAATGTTAGTAGCTTGATTCTAACTATAAAAATTTTCAAACAGTTGAACAAGTTTGTGGAAAAGTTAAGAAATGCACCCCTTCCTTGCCCTGATCTTTGTACGAAATTGTTTGAGGGGGTGACCGCGACCGGCATTTTTAGTTGGGGGCCATCATCCACACTACCTCATCACGTTGAAGGTTCTTCTGAGTATGATGTGGATGATGTTCAGTACACTCAGATGGAAACAGATCTCCCACCTGTAAGTGAAGAATCCTCGGGCCGTTTAATACGCAAGGCAAGTACTAAAACTAGCAAAAAAGTTCGTAAAAAACAACAGATGATGATTTAAGAGAAGTTGGGAATGAAATAATCAATCTTGCAAAGTTGTTGGTGGAAAAAGATAATGTTGATAAAGAAATGGACGCATGCATGGAGAAGCTAGAACAAATGGAATGGGGGGAAGAAGATCCGAGATACAACACGGCTCTTTTGCTATTTGGTGAAAGTGTTGATATTAGAAAAGTTTGGTTACGTCTTAAGCCGGTGAGCTGCGAGTCGTGGGTGAGAAATGCTGGGAGGAAGTTTGGATTACTTGGTTGACTTTTGTGTTTTTTTGACTTGCGTATGACTTTTGTTATGGATATTGTACGACTTTTATAAGACATTCGTATGGCTTTTGTGTGACTTTTGGATGGATATTGTATGTCTTATGTATGGTTTTTGTATGACTTTTGTTATGGATATTGTATGACTTTTAAGACATTCGTATGGCTTTTGTGTGACTTTTGGATGGATATCGTATGTCTTATGTATGGTTTTTGTATGATTTTTATTATGGATATTGTAGGAATATTATAAGATGACTTTTGTATAAATATTTTGAATGATTTTTAACAGGTCAAATATGTATACGGATGGTGAAATTTTATCATTCTTTCTACTTTCATGGTATTGGTTGATGTTGGCTCGGAAAAGAAAACGAGAGGAAAGAATTGAAAGAATAAGAGATAATGATTCTGCTTTAACCGGTCATGCATATACATATGAATTACTATATGGATCTTCTACACAATATCAAGAAATGATGAGACTTTCACATGAGGCATTTGTACTATTATGTCGTCGTTTTTCATAACGAAATTCGTTGCGACCTAGTAGGACTATAAGCATTGAAGAAAAATGGCTATGTTCCTACATATTATAGGGCATAATGAACGTTTTCGTGTGGTTAAACAACGATTTTAACACTCCAATCAAACAGTTCATAAATGTTTTCACGAGGTTCTAGTTGCAATGATGTGTTTTGCTAAAGAAATTATAGTCCAACATCTTCAGACGAAACTACAAATACCTCGGAGAGACTTCAAAGGCTAAGAAGCATATTTCTTGGAGCAATAGGTGCTTGTACATGCAGTTGTGCCCGCTAATCAACAAACTTGTTTTAGGGGAAGAGGAAAAGGTGAATGTTATCAGAATGTGCTAGGAATATATGATTTTAATATGATATTTACCTTTGTATGGGCTGGATGAGAAGGCGTAGCACATTCACGAGTTTTGAAAGAAGTGGCATTTAATCCGACCTCTGGATTTCGATTTCCTCCGCCAGGTTTATAATATAACTATAACTTTCATTACTACATATAAAATTTGTATTCTTTATATAATACATGTCACACTCACATTTTCAGATAAATATTACATTTGTGACGCTGCATATACCAACACTCGTGGATTTATGACTCCATACCGTAATACAAGGCATTGGTTAGCCGATTTTCGATGGCGAAGGGCGATAAATAAAGAAGAAAGATTCAATCATGCTCATGCGTGCCTTAGAAATGTTATTGAGCGTGCTTATGGTGTATTGAAGGCAAGATTCTCAATCTTAAAACAGATGGCTCCTTATCCTTTTCGAATGCAAAGAGACGTAGTCATTGCTTGTTTTGCAGTCCATAACTTTATAAGAAAATACAATATTCAAGACGAATTATTTACAAACTTTGAACAAAACACTATGTTTACTCCTGATGGTGAAGGTCGAGGAAGCGATGGTGAAAACACAACAAGGCATGGAGTGGGGTTCAGAAGACGTTGAATATATGACTACTTTGCGTGACCAAATTGCTAATCAACTACTTTCAAATGATTCAAATTGATTTGTATGCAAACTCTTGCAATATGTTTGAAATTCGGTGTGTTTTTTTCGGATTATGTGTAATTTATGTTTAAGTTGATTTATGTTTAATTTGTATTTTATATGACATTTTGAATTTTAAGCTATTATGTTCTTTTGAAAGTTCGGTAATTTCTATTGATTACACAACACAAGTTAAAATACAAAGGCAACTTTCAGTCAGCAGAGTCAGTTAGATACATAATCAAACACCCAAGTTTCAGTCTTCTGACTGGGTCAGTTTCTGACTCAGTCAGCTCATACTGGGTCAACACAATCAAACAGCCCCTAAAACAACAAGTCTGAATAAAAGAAAATAAATAACAAAATATTCTTATTTTAATAAAAGCTAACCAGAGGTATACGTGGTAGCGTCACATTCCTCTTCACTAAAATTTATTACTTTTTTTCTATTAAATAGTTACATTAATTACTAATAATATAATTATTTTTTTTAGATCACAAATAGTTTTTTAATAAATTAAGAAAGATATATATTTATTAATGTTAGTTCTAAGGAAATAAATTTTTATAAAATACGTTTTTCTAAAACGTCAAACTTTTTAAAAAATACAATGTATATTAAATTTGATGTTTTTAAAAACTAAAATTTTATAAATAAAAAATAATCAAAACTAGGAATTATAATAAGAAAATTTTTAAAACTGTCATATTTAGAACACTTTGTTTTGAAACAAAATATTTATTTTTCTTTGAAAAAACAAAAATACTTTAAAAGTTGATATTACTATTGATATTATTTTGAGTAAATTACAAATTGTATCATTTATTAATATATGAAATTAAATCATATGTCCTTTAATTTCAATAATTACACAATATGTTCTTTTTATATAATGTTTGCACATATATTGTTCCTTACACTAACATTTGCTAAAATTACAGTTAAGTCATGGATGTGACCCTCACATGAGGGGCATTTAAGTATTTTACATGCCTACAATGAGTTAAAAATATTTTTATGTTGCTTAATTCCGGTTGCATTGATGTTAGGTGTTTGAAATTTTTGGATAGTAGAAATTACTATCAGTATTCGGATATGAATACAAATAGTAATTTGAACATCTGAACTTTTTTTATTTTTCTTTTTGCAATAATTAGATATATGTTATTATAACACGAGTAAAAAAGTCCTAATATACACTAACAAGTCCCAGCTAAAAAAACGTTAAACACTTAAAAGAACAAAAAGAATTTTAAGTTTTTGGATAATATTAAAAATATCTTTTGTTATAGTTTTTAAAGTGTTAAAGATTTTTTTTTAGTTGGGACTTGTTACTGTATATTGGAACTTTTGTTAACATGTGTTGTTTTTACATTATTTTTATACTTATAATATCTAATTATTCCAAAAAACTAAGAAAAAATTCATATGTTCGAATCATTATTCATATCCGTATCCAAAATTTTGGATATCTGAATTTTAGATATCCGAAATTTCAATTACGAATACAAATGATGATTCTAACTATTTGAAAATTTCAGATATTCAACATTGAACACTTTAACATGAATACGATGAGAATGAAGCGACATCAAACTTTTTTGGCTCATTGTAGACATGTAATATATATAAATGTTCTCATGAGTAACATATGTCTGATTTAACTATGGATTTTGATGGAGGTTAGTTTAAGGAACGACAGATGTGAAAATTATTTTAAAAAAAGGCATTTCATGTCATTATTAAAACTAAAAAACATAACATATAATTTTATATATTAATAAAAGGACATAATTTATAGTTTACTCTATTATTATAATCATTACTCATATGTCTATTATTATAATCATTACTCATATGTAATTTCAATCATTCTTATATTTAAATATCATTTTATAAATAATGAATTTTTATTGTATTTAATATTTTATTTATTCAACTCGTGTAATACACGAGTTACTAAAAATAGTAAAATAATATGCTTTTGCCAGAACTAAAGATTTGATAACATAATAAAACGGTTGTTAATTATACTTTTTATAAATATCTAAACACTATATAACTTTTAAAATCAATTTAGAACATAAATACATAAAATTATTAAGTATAAAAAAATTGAAACAATAGATAATTAAATCTAAAGAAACATATATATTTAAAATATCTTTATTTTTGAGTATGTTAGTAGAAAAGAGAAGTTAAATTTATAGTTTTATGATTTTTGAATATATTAAAAGAGAGAGGCAAGAATATAGTTATTTTGATATGTTAGAACGATGTCATGCGTCTTTTTGAATCTTTCTTTTATCTATAACATATAATGAAACAAGTTTTTTAAGATATGTGTTATCATTCTATCATATCAAATGACACATGTATTATTCTAGTATATTTACAAAATTATTTTTCCGGCTCTCTCTCATAATAAATACGAAAATTATAAAAACAATCAATTTGAATTTCTTATTTTTACTAAACTATGTTAAAACAAATATATCTATGTTTTTGTTTCTTCTTTCTCTCATATTAATAAGTAAACTAAACTATTAATATCTAAGATATAAATATTTTTTTAATAATTTATTAATACATACTAAATTATATGATTTCATATATACTTTATCTTTAAATATAGAGTAATAGTTTCTAATTTCATTTATTATAATTTCTATATATTCATTATATTTTTCATTTCATCAATAGCTAATAACATTTAAAAAATAAAATATTTATAAAACTAATAGTTTAATATGTTTTATTATTCTACTTGTTTAACACATGAGCTTTAACATAGTTATATACTATAGATAAGGTTATAAGGTGTCATGTATCATGATATTAGACCTTTTCATTTTAGTTTTCCTCATCTTTATCCTAATAAATGTAACCCCCCTTCCCTTGAAGTTCTCACAATTAGCCGATCATAGCATAAACATTTCATAATACATTTAATATATAAAATATCGCAACAAAAAAACTTTGATCATTCATTACATCCATAAAACATATTAGTCAAATCAAATACTATTCTTGAATTGAAAATATTAACATTGTTTCTTTTAAATTAAAACATCTAATTATGCAAATATGGATCCCATTTCATGAATGCCAAGTAGCTCCATCACTCATGTTATCCTCAACAATTATCGTTACCTGCCAACTATTATACGTATAAAGTTAGCATTGTTGAATGAGTTTAAGTTTTGTACAATGTATAGAAAATATACTATTAGCTTTCTTTAATGAACAAGCGTATAGTAAAAAACAAATATCAATCCCTGCTAGTTGATGTATATGGTTAGCTAAACCACTAACAGTTGACCCATACTAAGCACATAGCCTGCTCATGAATAATGGTCGATGTTCTTTTTTACTCACATAACTGAAGCTCTTTGTGCTTGAAAGGCTTTTCGTTCATCATTAGGCCCCGCATAACATGCATTAGGTTTCACTGTCATTCCTTTTTTATTTAATATTAAACTATGCTATAAGTAATACTTTATATGTCTTTTTTAATATCAACACATAGCATAGAACATTAGATCACACACTTACATAAACCAGATATATGAGAATTAACAATAACTAGTCAACTCTTAGTCAACACTTAGTGAAATCCCTTATAGAACTATTCTAAGAGCCCAATAATGAGGATAATTATGAATATGGTTACCAGTGATTGCAAATGACCTAAAATCCGACCTATTTTGAAGATTTGGACATTATAATGAGACTATTGAATACACATGTATCAAACACATGAATGTGTTGGACCATAGACAACGGGTTTAACAAGAAGCCAATTGAACAAACTAAGCCCAATAAAGGTCCAAATTACAAGAATAAGACCCATTAAGAAATTTAAATTCATTTGAAACCTAACTCGATAGCCATAATCTCGATCGATTGCTAGGAAAGCTTAATAAGTCATAAAGCAATTTATTGCAAACTTATAAGAGAATATTCAGGTTGTTAAACAGTTAACGTGAGAAACAACCAGTTTATTATAATCGTGACACATTGAGGGTTATGGAAATATAATTTAATATTTATATTAATATAAGAAACTATATCAACGATTAAGCATGAATTTCACATGCAAGAACGATGAAACCTCACTAAATGCTCGTGCGACGATGTTATCGGTTTAAATGATACTAACGCATGAATTAACATGTAAAGTGTTCCCAAATACTTAATTAAATATATTATTCATGTTAAAATAATAATATTAATGTTTGGTGCGACAAAATACTTAAAGTCATTAAACAAACTATTAAGTGATTTTAATGCCTTCGGATTCATTTTATCACTGGATTAATCTAAATCTAAGAAAAATAATTCTTTTGGAATATTATAATGTATCGTTCATTGTAAAAAGAATAATACCAAGTATGCAATATGAGACAGATTCAAACGTGATAGAAACTAACATGGCAAGTGCACTCGTAACTAACCCTATTTATATAAGCATTTTATCTCTACAACTTTCTCACTTTAGGGTTTTCAACAGAGATTTCAAGAAAGAGAGAGATTAGTGGAAGCCACCACCCCCAACTCTAGTGACATCTTTAGTCGCCTTGGGCGGCCCCCATTTTCTCGGTTACATGAATAAAAGGTATACCCCTCGACGCTCCCACCCGGTTCTGGCCAACTATCTGTGAATCCAAAGATCACAATCAAGAATTATCGACGCCAGATTGAGTTCGAATTAATGATCGCAGAATTATCATTAATCGTTGTTCAATTGACAGAATATTAAATATCAAAATAATAATATTAATAACGAAGAACAAAATGATTTCAATACAATAAATGAATGAACAAGATTTGATTCAAAAGTATTTCATTAAAAGTAATTAATGTTGGTCCATTTGATCGATTTGCAGTACAAATGAGATGTTGATTTGTTCAATATCAGATACAATAAAGAGATAAAAAAGATGAATAACACTAAGAACAACCACAATGTCAACAAATATGAACAATAATGATCAATACAATCAACAATAACAAAGCACAAATGTATTTCAATGAATAAACTGCTTACAAAGGTCTCTTGCAACAATGATAATCGATTAAGGTTTTTGCAAGGATACCCAACAATGAACAAAATCAAATCTATATATAGCAGTCCTAGTTTCGATGTTAGCGAAACTATGCTGCCGAAACTATACTTTCGCCCAGCGAAAACAACAGTTTTGCCGGGTGAACTAAACAACTGACTATGAGCGAAACTACAGTTTCGCTCATAGTTTCGCTGGACTACGAAACTAAACAAAATGAACAAAATTAAAAAGTAAACTAACATTAAACCTATTGAAAAGTAATCTAAACATAATCTAATCTAAGGCGAGTCCAATCTATACTTGATCTTCAATAATGAGTACAAATGATCGAATAATTATTACTAATGATGATGTTTGCTATGATCGTCTTGATGATTTTGGTGTAATTGATGTGGTGGTTGCTATGGTTTTTGTGTTTGATTGATTGTGTTGATCGATGTGATGTTAGGTATTCAACCATCATTCTATGTGTTAACCTAGGACTAGTATTTATAGACTCAGGGTTTCTGTTAAGGAAACAACTAATCTTTTGGAGTAAGTGTTTGACATGTTGACTTGAATTACTTGAAGTATATACAAATGTTGGTCTTTCGCAGGAACTTTGCCTTTCGCAGGAGTCTTGCCTTCCGTACGAGTCTTCACTTGGTAGACTTTATTGAAGTGCAAGTTATTCATCCGTGGATCTTTGGTCTTATAGTAGACTTCATCTGCACAGGAGTGTTCTTCCATAGATGATTCTCAGATGTGTTTTGTGTAAGAAGATTACCTACGGAAGAACATAAATGTTTATTCATAAATGTTTCTTACACTTAGTCAATTTCATGAAATTGACTAAGTATGATATTAAACTTGCAATCATATATAAATCAACACAGTTATGGGTTAACCTATACACATAATGCATACATTAAAATAATGAATTACAAGAGTTTATTACAATCATTGATTAAAGTGCTAAGTTTATACAAAAGGATCTAGACCTATTGTTCCTAGATCTAACACTACCTCCTCCAACAAGATTCACAAAGGTGTACCTTGTTAACCACCACCAACCTTGTAACACCCGGTTATTTATAAAAGGCAAACAAAGAAGAATAAAATGAAGAATAAGAAAAAAAGATATTTTACCCAAGTTAAAGGGTAAAAAATATAAAAAATGACAAAAGTTGGTGAGTAAAAGGTGATGGCCGCCCATCACCTCCTACACACCCATTTCTTTCGGGATTTTGAGAAAAAGAGAGAGAGAGAAGGCAAAAACTTCGGATATTTTGAAGAACAAGAGCAGGAAGTCAAATTCAAGGTAAGAATCCATGGTTCTTGAGTGTTCTTGACCGTTTTTATCATCAAGTGTGTGTTTATGTATGTTTGTATGTGTTCGGGTATGTTTTTTGTGGGTTTCTAGGCGGTTGAACTCAACTTGCAAATAGGTTTTGAAGAAGTCATAACCAAAGGCAGCTAAGATGAGTTCTAGAACCCCCTTTTTATTTGTTTTTAACTGTTTTGGGGCTGAAAATGCATGTATGAACGTTTTTTATAAAAGTGGGTATTGTACCCGTATGTGTATGTGTATGTGTGTGATTCGGGTGGGGTTGTTTTCGGGCTATGTTTATGTTTGATGTTGTTATGAATATGTTTCTATGGCTTAGAATGCATGATTTAAGCTTAGAATAAGTTTGAGCATGATTGGGGACTAAATAATGGTGTTTTGTAACTAGTTAACAATGTATTATTTTACAAAAGTGATTATAATGAAATGGATGTTTAAATGTTTCCGCTGCAAAGATTTCTTTAAGTTAATGAAAATATATGTTTTATGTGCGATGATTGACCAGCTGTGAGCGTCCCGGGAACGGGGCCTTACAAGTTGGTATTAGAGCCAAAGTTTAAGTGAAACGGGTAAACTTTCAAAATAAACCTAAACTTAAACTGAAAATGGGGCGGGAAGGGAAGGGATGCCAGTCCGAGTAGCTGCGTGCCATCATGTATTTTCTTAATGTTAATCGGTATTACGTGTGCATGTTATGTGGTTATGTGCTGCTTGTAGATTTAGATACTGATGTAGTTAGGATAGGAATGCTTGGGGTATGAAGAGTAAAGTAAGTGACTAATCACAACTGGTCACTGTAATTAGGGACTTACTATACTTGACATAAACTAAGCTGTTCTCTTGAATGACCGTGTTGGTGTTTGAATCTTTCAGTGTGTGTGTTAGAGGATGGCCGGTGGTAGATCATCGAAAGCTTTGAGGGGTGGAGGTCGTGGTGTGCATGGTGCTGAACCGCAACCTGTTGATACATATGTACCTAGTTTAGGAGCTTAATGTAAAATGTCTATCATGTCTTACATAATGTAATGAATGAGTTGAATGAAATACAATATGTGATTGATACTTATAATGATTAATGTTTCATTGTTTATTGTGTACTAAGCATATTGAACTAACTATATAGGTTTATGGTTGTTTGCATAGTTTTTAGTCAATAATGATTGAGGTGTTTGTTAAGATTAGTGATCTAAGTTTGATTAATTTGAATAGATTGGAGCGGAACTTGAACAATGAATTAGACAATTCGCAAGAACACAATTGATATTTAATGAGAAGTAAACGGTTATAGAGAGAGAATTCTGCAAAGGAATATTTCATTCATATGCTTTCGTGGTGGCTGAATGTCACACGTCACAACTAGGTTAACATTCCTTATATAGGGAATGTGACGTCTGATGTCACTTGATAGTGACATCTAACAGAATTATACAAACTACTGAAACTATACAAACTACTGAGAATGTTCTCAACTACTGATTACATCTCAGAGAATGCTAAGTACAAAAACATAAAACTACTGAACTACAACTACTGAAACTATAACTACTGAAAAGTAAATTACAAGTACTGAAAGGAAATCATCACAACTACTGAAGTTAATAACTTCAGCTGTTGTGACAACTACTGATCACTTTGGTCTTCAGTCTTTGTCTTCAGTCTTTGTTCTTCAGACTTTGTCTTCAGCTGATAGCTTCAGACTTTGTCTTCAGTATTTTACTTTCAGACTTTGTCTTCAACTGATAGCTTCAGACTTTGTCTTCAGTACTTTACTTTCAGACTTTGTCTTTAGTACTTTTCTTTCAGACTTTGTCTTCAGTACTTTACTTTCAGACTTTGTCTTCAGTACTTTTCTTTCAGACTTTGTCTTCAGTCTTTGCTTTTAGACTTTGTCTTTAGTAGAAGTCTTCAGATCTTGTCTTCAGACTTTATCTTCAGACCTTGTAATCAGCTGATGTCTTCAGCTGTTGTGATCTTCTTCAGCAGTTGCAATGTCTGTGGGACTTAGAGTTTTTCTGATCAGGCTCATTGGTTCTTTTGGTCCAACAAACTCACCCTGAACCAATGCAGCCAAAACCTCTAAACTTATTGATGATCCCACTTATTCTTGGCAGAAACACCTTCTTGATCAGCTTCAGAGGTAATCAGTTAAGCACAGGCCGGGAAAAGGTTTCTGATCTTTTGATTGGCTAAGTATGGAAGGGAACTTTGTCTTGGGGTAACTGGACACAGAGTCTTGTCCCAACCATCAAACCTAATTCCCATTAATGAGTCTGTAAGACTCACTAGCATAGGACTCAAGGAGAACAACTTGTTCCTCCTTGGTGAGTTCTTCTACTTCTCCCTCAAAGAAGAACTCTGGGCCATAATACTCAGACAGGTATCTCACTGTCTTTCCATTCTTCAACTCCATAGTTGTTATCTCTCTGTAAGCAAATTCATTAGGGTGAGCGCCTTCAAGCAACAACTGGAGTTCACTCTTCTGAAGATCTTCAAGTCTTTTGTATAACAACCCCTTCTTGATCATTTTGTCTCAAGAATAGATTGAGAGGTTGTCTTGGAGTTATGAGCTCTCTTGAATTCTTCAATGATTTCCCAGGGTGAGACTACCATGGCCAACGTAATTGCAGCATTCAAGGTCTTCTTCACTTGGCCATGATATCTACTTGGTATATTCTTCTTATGAATTCTAGAACTTACCCTGGGGTCTGGCCAAATCCGCACTCTTTCTCTTTGATGTTGAAAAGTATGTCTGAGAGTGTACAGCCTCAGAGCTTGTTTCTTCATTTCTTGAAAGGATGAGGACTGAGGGAAATCCTTGTCAACCATCTTGAGAAACTGCTCATCATGCTGCTTTCGCTGTTCTGCTTCTTCAATCTTTACCTTCACCATTTGCATTTGCAAGTCAGGTGTAATCATTTGTTGACTTCTGTGCTCAGGTGTTTTAAGGTTGAGAATAATAGAGATTGGCAGACAATCTTCATCATCATCCTCTTCTTCATCTTCTTCTAACCTCAACACCCTTCTTCTCCTTCTGGGTGTATCACTGGGTAAGGTTTGAGGTGGTTTTTGGGGTAAAAGGATTGGTTTTGTGGGTGGCTTTGGTTTAGGGATAGATTTGGGAGATTTTAGAGATAAGGGTTATGTTTGAGTGGGAGTTTGAGAAGACTGATCTAGCATTTTGGTGGTGAGTTTGGCTTTGGAGAGCTTTGCCATTTTAGTTCTCTTCCCTGCACCTGCTTCATCTAGTGCTTCGATGATCAACCCTTTATTATAGCCTCCAGCAGAGCAGATTTTCTTGGTTATCTTCAAGATACTGTCTCTAGACCAGGATTTTATCTCTATCAATGATCTTCCAAGGTATTTGGCAATGAATCTGTTCATTATCTCCAATATTTCCCTTTCCAACACACTATAACCAGCCCATCTTGTTTGAATCTCTTCTATTTCCAGCCTTCTGATCTCGGAGTCTAATGTGGCTGTGTCATGACCATGTCTAAAGAGCTGATCTATAATTTTATCCATGGATCTGCTGTGAGCTTCATCAGCATCTTTGACAAGATCTTCTAAGGATTTTTCTTCATCAGCTTTTGACTCAGCATTTTTCTTTCGCTTGTATGTGATCAGCTGTTCTGAGATCAGTTCTTTCTCCACCTCCTTCTCTTTTTCAGGTTCTTTCTCATCATCAACTCTTTTCCTTTTCTTTTCTTTCACTGTCTTAGTAGTCTCCCCCTTTTTGGTTGCATTGTGATCAGGGGCTTGAAAGGCAGAAAGAGATTTGTGAACAACATCATCAATGAGGGTTTGTAGATTTGAGGAGATCCTTTCATCTATGGCTTTATGGACAATCTCAGTAATGATTGGAGTGATGAGAGGTAAGGAGTTTTGAAAGATAGCAACCATCTGCTCAGAGGGGTTCTGTCCTTGAGAGGTGGTGCCAAAGGCAGAGGCTGGTGGCATAGTTATGTGCGTAGGTGAAGTGTTTGGTGAACCTTCAATTGAAGGTGCCATCTGTGTGGTTATTGGGGTAGATGGACTTTGATCCTGAGACATTTTGGCTAGCAGCTCTTTGAGTCTGCTTACCTCATTCTCTAGGATGGTATTATGGGCTAAAACATCATAGAAAAAGCCCAGGTCATCATCAGTCGTTGCTGAATCACCTGACCTCCTGATTGAATCAAGATGAACATGCTCTGAGTGAGATCAGTAGATGCATGTGCCCCTTGTTCTTGTACTGGGGACTTCCTGCCTCAGGACTATGTCCTTCATTGGTAGTTGCCTCTGGTGAGGTCTTATGAATGTTACCAACTTCATTTTGATCATTTGCTGAATCAGTAGAAGTGGCAGCCTTACCAGATGTTCTAACCTCCGTTTTTACACTTGGAGATTGAACATTGTAACCTCTGTGTTGTTGGTTATCAGAAACATTTTGGTCCTCCCCCTCAATGGTTGAGGTATTCCCAGTGGTAATTGGTTTCTGGGGAGGGGATGAGGAATGCAACTCACTCAGCACTTTAGCAACTATCAATGTTGGGCTTTGAGGGGCGGTTGCATGTGGAGATTAGTCCGAAGCAGATTGCACCCGGGGTGAGAGGTGCTCTTCAATGGTAACCCTCTCAATTGAGATAGGTTCCAGTAATGTGGGATCCCAATTGTGGTTGTTGCAACAGGATCCTGTTAAGAGGATACCTGTGTGCTTCAGCAGTTGAGTCTTGGACATAACTGGGGGGTTATAACCAGTATGTGCTTCTTGTATTGGTGGTACAGGGGCATCCTCAGGGGACTCATCTCCCTGAGTAGCCTTTTTGGCTTTTTGGATTTGGGTTTGGTGGGGACTTTGGATCTGGAAGTGGAGGCTGTGGGTTCCCTCTGCTTGGGTTTTAGCATCCGGGCAGCCCCTTTAAGAGTAGGGTCAGAGTTATGTCTGGAGTATACCTCAGCTAAAACAGCTGAGCAGGGACCCCAAGACCAACAAGGCCATTAGATTTTAATTGATTCACAAATTATGGCCATTAGAAACCTGGGATAAAGTAGCCATCTGTTTGCCACAGGTTTCTGAGCCAGATCCTTTAGTTCCATGAACAGTAACTTAGAAAAATTTAGATTTTGGCGTTCAAAGATAGAGTACAATACCTGTTGCCACCGTGAAGACATCTGATCCCAAGAAGATGTCTTTGAAGCAAGGCAGACACTCACCATATGAAAGATAAGTCTTTCGGCATCATGAAAGTGCTTTTTAAGAATGGTTGTAGCACTTAAGTCACCTGCATACCCGTTATTGATGAAAGACCTATCAGTAGTACCTTTCGGGTATTCTTTAGTATAGGTGCCATCATGCAAATTTAGGGTTTTCCGAATGATGTCGGGGGTGATGAGCACCTGTTTCTGGTTCACCAACCTGGAGAGTGATTTGGCTATCATTCTCACCAGTTGTTACAGAGACGTTGGTCCAGAATTGGGTTAGGGAATCAGGGTATATGGTAGGATTCAGAAGAAAGGCTGTTCGTATTGGGAATCCACCATAAGATCGATGGCAGTATCAAACTTGTTCCAGAAAGCCGATTTCGAAAGGTAGGCAGCACAGTTTTGTCGGGGTTTGAGTTTCATGGTTGCCATTGTTGAGAGAGAAAAGGTTTGAAAACGGCTAATGAAACGTTTGGCTATAAGTGCAAGTATTTATAGGTTAAGAAAAGGCTGAAAAGAAAACAACTGAAAGTGTTGGTGTTATCAGCAGTTGTAAGAAAACAACTGAAGACTTGGTTTTAACTATCAGACGTTTGAAAACAACTGAAGACTTGATTTTAGTCATCAGTAGTTGTGAAACTACTGAAAACCTTGGTTTTGTCTTCAGGTGTTGGAAACAACTGAGGACTTGGTGTTAGTCAACAGTAGTTGTGAAACTACTGAAGACATGGTTTTGTCATCAGCTTTTGTAAAAAACTGAGGACTTGGTGTTAGTCATCAATAGTTGTGAAACTACTGAAGACATGGTTTTGTCATCAGCTGTTTAGGGTGAAACAACAGTTTGTGGAAACGATTGAAGAGAAAATTCTCATCCGTAGTTTTCATCAATTCTTAGCTTTGCAGCTGTTTCATACTGTCCTCAACACCTACTCATCAGACTTTTTAGCTGTTTTCAGTGGTTTCATAGGACATCAGTACTTATCTATTTTTACTAACATCAGTACTTATCTGTTTTTACTGACATCAGTAGTTATAACTACATCAGTAGTTTGTAACAGAATCAGTACATATTTGTGACATGTTTACTAATGATCATCAAAAGTTGAACTATCCAAAGGCTTAGTAAATATATTTGCAAGCTCATTAGCACTAGGCACAAACTTTGGATCAATCAGACCTTTTTCAAAACAATCCCTAATAAAATGGTGTCTGATCTCTATATGTTTGGTCCTAGAGTGCTAGACTGGATTCTTGACAATGCACAGAGCTGAAGCACTATCCATTAACAATGGAGTCTTAGTCTCTGTAATGCCATAATCCAATAATTGGTTCTGAAGCCAGAGTACCTGAGATGTACAACTTGCAGCAACAGTATACTCTTCTTCAGCAGTGGATGTAGCAACATATGTTTGTTTCTTACTCTGCCAAGAAATCAAACAGTTGCCTAGGAATTGAAATCCACCAGAAGTTGACTTTCTGGTTAACTTACACCCTGCATAGTCACTATCTGAAAAAGCAAATAATTTGCAAGAGTGTCCAGTGGAATACCAAAGACCTAGAGATTGTGTACCTTGCAGATATCTAAAGATCCTCTTGACTGTAATCAAATGAGACTCTTTAGGAGTAGCCTGAAATCTAGCACAAACACAAGTTGCAAACATGATAGCTGGTCTAGAAGCTGTTAAGTATATCAAGGACCCAATCATACATCTGTAAAGTGTTTCATCAATAGCTTTACCTTTCTGATCTGCATCCAGTTGTGTGGTGTTGCACATGGGAGTAGAACAGGGCTTACAATTTTGTAAATCAAACTTATTCAAAAGATCTTTTGTATATTTTGACTGATGAATGAAGGTTCCATCAGCCTGTTGTTTGATTTGCAGCCTAGAAAGAACTATAATTCTCCCTTGCACTCATTTCAAACTTTTGTTTTATTAAATTTGTAAAATCATCACACAACTGGGGATCAGAGGATGCAAAAATTATATCATCAACATAAATTTGAACAGTAGCTTATGCTGATCCACTTTCTTAATAAACAAAGTTTTATCTATGAGCCTCTAGTGAATTATTTTTAAGAAGAAAATTTGAAAGGTTTTCATACCAGGCTCTAGGAGCTTGCTTCAAACCATAAAGAGCCTTATCAAGTTATACACCCAATCAGGATGTTTATTGTCCTCAAAACCCGGTGGTTGACACACATAAACCTCTTCTTTTATTTTACCATATAAAAAGGCACTTTTGACATCCATTTGAAAAACTTTAAGATTGTGGAGTGCAGCATAGGCTAAGAACAATCTAATTGCCTCTAGTCTGGCCACAGGGGCAAGGGTTCATCATAATCAATACCTTCTTCTTGTGAAAACCCTGTACAACCAGTCAAGCTTGTACTGACAATAAGCCCATTTTCATCAGTTTTATTCCTAAACTCCATTTAGTGCCTATTGCACACTTACCTGGGGGTAGAGGAACCAGTTCCCACACTTGCTGCTTTTTGAACTGAAGTAGCTCAAGCTGCATGGCTTCAACCCATCCATTGTCTCTCAAAGCAACATGATAATTCTTTGGCTCTTGCTGATGAAGAGAGCATAGAAGCATAAGTTGGACAATTGACTTCTGGTTGAGACACTAGCATTGATATCACCAATGATTTGAGACATGGGTGATTCTTCAGCTCTTGGTACACTATAAGATCAGTGCAAGTGTTTGTAGTCGGTTCAGCAGCAACAGATGATGATCCAGATTCTTGAAACCAAGTATGAGATGGCAATTCACATGATGATGTAGAGGATCAGAAATCTCATTAGCATTTGTTGTAGATGGAGCTGCTGAAGCTACAGGAACATCAAGTTTAGCAGACTCAGGCAGTTGGTCACTAAACTTGAAAGGTGAGTACTGATATCATCATCTTCAGTACCACCAGGTGGAAGACTTTCTGCAGAAGATATTTATCCACATGATCTACAACAGTTAGGAGTTGATAAGGAACATATTGCAGTATGTCCAAATCAAACAACTCCACAAGGTTTTGTGGAATTTTATCCTTAGGAGATTCATTGAATTTCACATGCAAGGTTTTCTTCACTATCTTTGTTCTGCAGTTGAAGACTCTGTAAGCCTTGCATGGGATGAAATCCTACAAAATACCCTTCATCTACCTTAGGATCAAATTTGTGGAGTTGATCCTTTATTTTGAGAATGAAACAAGGACACCCAAAGACTTTGAAAAATGAAATTAGAGGAGCCAGATGATGTAGAACTTCATATGGAATCTTCATCAACCTCTGATTTACTAGAACTCTATTCTGCACATAGCAAGCTGTATTGACAGCTTCAGCCCAAAAGGTCATGGCAAACTAGAGTCAGCCAACATAGACCTTGCAGCTTCAATTAGGGTCCTGTTCTTTCTCTCCACTACTCCATTTTGTTCTGGAGTCCTTGGAATGCTAAAATGCCTCTTGATTCCCTTTGAGAGATAAAAATCATCAAGTGTATGGTTTCTGAATTCAGTTCCATTATCACTCCTTATACACTTGACTGATAGGGAATACTGCTTCTCAACATACAACACAAAGTTTATAATCGTCTGAGCAACCTTATCCTTTGAATGCAAGAAGAAAGTCCATACAAATCTGGAGTAATCATCCACAATTACCAGACAATATTTCTTCTTTGCCATGCTCATCACTCTCACCGGACCAAATAGATCCATGTGCAGTAACTGCAAGCAGGCAGTGGACTTAGGTTCTTTAATAGGAGGGAATGAGACTTTATGCTATTTTCCTTTCAAACAAGCAGTGCAAGTTTCATCACAGTGGAACTCCTTTATTGGTAGACCTCTCACTAACTATTTTGGATCAGCTGATTCATGTTTGAGATTAACATGACCCAACCTTCTATGCCACAGTTTAGATTCCTGAGGAGAGGCTTTGGAGAACAGGCAAGGATGACCCTTCAAATCAATCTTCTTTGACAAATCCAAGGCATATACTCTTCCAATCCTGTTGGCCTTCAGGAGAGTATGTTCATCCAATACCTTATCAATCAGCTTCAGAACTTGGGAAGACAGAATCCTGCAGTTCTGGCTTGTGAAAAGTGCAACATGCCCTTTATCACACATCTGACTGACACTCAGTAGATTATACTTAAGATTCTCCACATGGTTAATCATCAAATCTGATATCTCCATTAGACACATATCCTTTCCTGGATGTAACCCTTGGCATCATTTCAAATAAAACAAATCCCTTCTTTCCTTGAGAGTAGTCATTAAGAAGAACTGCTTCCATCATATGCATAGATCCTCCACTGTCTACATACTAGATGCTCCTTTGGCATGCTGAAGAACCCTGCATTTATCACAAGAACTAGTTAGGTTTTGAGACCCAAGCCTTTTTGGTTTTGGGTCTATTTTCATCAACAGATTTAACCATAACTTGTTTCTCATGATTAACAGCTGATGAGATGGATATGGTGCTGAAATGATTCCTTGGATTTGGGCTTGGAATGCCTTTTCAGTGGTTTGATCACAGGTGCATCTAGTTGTTTAACTCTCCCCAACAAATGCTGAACCATCATAACAAGTTGTGTCTGATTTGTAGCTAAAGCTTTCAGCTCTTGGGACATATCAGTACTTGTTTTTGATGAGTTCCTGTGACCCATCATTTCCTCCTTGAATTCACAGACTTAGTCTGATGTTTGTCATGAGGAGCACTATCGGCTGTTCCATGATAAACCCTATCCTTCTTTTTGGATTTGGATGAAGGCATGGATTTATCACATTGGGATGACTGTGGTACAAACTTGTCTCAAACTCATTTTTCATTTCATCCATCTGGATTTTAATGAGCTTATCTCTGTTGAGTTTGGAACCCTTTCTATACCAACATTCATCAGAAAGATGATTGAATTTACACATATTTCACATGCTTATTCTTCATCTTGGATTGATCAACTGCTGATGTGGAAACTACTGAAGTGTGATCTTCAGTACTTTCCTCCTTGCAGTACTTGTGTTAAGTAATGAAGGATCTTTAACAACTGAAGACTTGTTCTTCAGCTGTTCTCTATCTGTCCTGAAAGACCGTATGATAGATTCATCAGCAGTTGTTAATCCTTTTATTTCAGCTGATTGAAATGCTTTTCAGATATTGTTACTTGCCCTTCAGCACTTGAGGTACCTTGAGGGACAACATCTGAAGTACCAGCTTCATGTGCTTATCAGTAGTTAACCCATCAGGCAATTGATTTGCTGAGGTATCAACACTGATTTCATCTTGTGATTTTGGTGATCACTTGAGATGATGCACATGATGATGTGGTTTTGAAATTACTTTCACCTTCAGGTTTTACCTTTGATTTTGGAGTAAAATCTGTAGTGGTGCAATGTGATTGTAACCTATTCCAAACTTCACATTCGAAGCAGATTGCTTGCTAAGCAGCATTTCAAATCCCTTGCAGGATGATACCCAGCGGTCACACTCAACTTGGGTAGCTGCAAGTTTTTCTTTGAGTTCTCTCAGTGGTTCTCAAGAATGACCTCTAGCTTAGCCTTTTCATCATTTAATTGGCATTTAAGCTTATAAATCTCATCATCTTTATCATTAAACAGACTCATACTCAGCTTTTCTTTTGGAAAGGATTGCTCAAGCTCAAGATTTTGATTTATTAAAGCTACATTTGCCTCTCTAATAGAGATAAATGCAGCTATGCAAGATTCAGAACATAGCTTGGCCTTAGCCTCAGAGGATACCTGGGTTACCTGTGATGAAGATGCATTGGAGCATGAATCTCAGTAGACTCCAGGCCATGAGAGCAAGATTCCCAAAGGAGTTTTCACCACCATGTTGACCATCACTAGCAAATAAATGCTCATTGCCAGAGAGATCATCTGGTAAACTGCTCCAGTCAACAACACCAGGTGTGAAAAGCTTTGATGAGGTTGTGATTGAGATGATTGAGATGGTAGAGGCTCAAGTAAGGCTTGAGGTTGTTGTGCAATAGGAACTTGAACTGATTTGGCTGTGGCATGTATAGCAGGGATATGGATATGACATTGGACCCTGAGGGACAAAATATGCAGGAGATATAGGTTGTGCATGATGACCAGAACTAGCAGGATGTTGCCCTCTTTTTGTGACTCTTGCTTGGAAAAGTCACAAAGTGCAGAGGAGTTAGATCCAGTTGATCTACACTCTCTTGCAAAGTGTCCAAGCCTGTGGCATTTGTGACACCTCAACTTACTCTTGTCAAAACCAACTTTGGTTTTGCCAGAGAGTCCTGGAAATTTCCTACCAGTTCTCTTGTAGAACGTTTGAGATCTGATATTAATCAAGGCCATTTGGCTTAGAATATCCATCTCTTCTAAGTCATCATTAGCAATACCCTTCAAATCATCCATAATGAAACACAAATTGTCACTATTACAGCCTGACTGACTGTCGACACTAACAATGCAGATCTGAACTGTTTGAAGAGAAATCTATATGTTTATCATAATTGCTTTCTGATGCAGCATATTCTGACTCATGACAAACCAAGGTAGTGTTCCCTGGTACAACGTCATCAGTGAGCTTTCCTGATGATGCTAGTTTCCTTTTATGCTCTATCTTTCTTTCAAATGTAGCAGTTTCCCATGGAGTTGGGTGAGAGATAGGCTATCCGGATTTACACTGGAGCGTTGGACAATGGTGTATGTGTCCCATCTCTCAGGGAGGAATCTGTTGTTCATCTGGCTATTAGTGTATTCATGTTTGACCATTTTCAGCTTAGAGATCAAACAGGAAAAACGCTCAAACTGTTGAGTCAGTGACTCACCCTTCCTATGAGAGAATGTCTCATATTGTTGGGCAAGGATTTCTCTATTGTTTGCTAAGACCTCATCTGTTCCACCAAATTGTTCCTTTAATGCATTCTAGAGGTCATGAGTAGTTTCATGATGCATAAGCCCAGAATAGATTTCATTAGGCAGAGCCATGGCCAGAATACCATGCGCTTTAGAATCAATCTCAAACAGTTTTCGATCCTTATCTGAGTATTGTTCCTTCTTCTTCGGAACCATTTGGTTGTTTTCGGATTGTTCACCATAGGCTTGTGTGGACCATGTACCACAGATGTCCAACAACCTGAACTGTTAACAAACAAGTGATGAAGCATTCTTCGTTGCATATGTTATACTCAGTCCTAACCAGCATCGGAGGCTTGGTTGAGGAACCGGTATTGTGAGGGTCATTAGAAGGAGTAGTCATTCTTAGATTCAACTAAATTCAATTAAGTTTTAACTGATTTAGTGCAAAACACAACAAACTCAATATGAACCAAGAGAAAACTCAAAGCAAAAACCGAAAGCAGCAGAAATTCAATGATCTATAACCAATTCTTGCAAATATGCTAATTCAATCAAAAATAGATATTGAAAATAGCAGTTTCAATGATCAACTGTTAGATTGATCAATGATTAACCTGCTTTGATACCATTTGTTAAGATCAGTGATCTAAGTTTGATTAATTTGAATAGATTGCAGCGGAATTTGAACAATGAATTAGACAATTCGCAAGAACACAATTGATATTCAATGAGAAGTAAACGGTTACAGAGAGAATTCTGCAAAGGAATATTTCATTCATATGCTTTCGTGGTGGCTGAATGTCACACGTTACAACTAGGTCAACATTCCTTATATAGGGAATGTGACGTCTGCTGATATCACTTGATAGTGACATCTAACAGAATTATACAAACTACTGAAACTATCAAACTACTGAGAATGTTCTCAACTACTGATTACATCTCAGAGAATGCTAAGTACAAAAACATAAAACTACTGAACTACAACTACCGAAACTATAACTACTGAAAAGTAAATTACAAGTACTGAAAGGAAATCATCACAACTACTGAAGTTAATAACTTCAGCTGTTGTGACAACTACTGATCACTTTGGTCTTCAGTCTTTGTCTTCAGTCTTGTTCTTCAGACTTTTACTTTCAGACTTTGTCTTCAGCTGATAGCTTTAAACTTTGTCTTCAGTATTTTACTTTCAGACTTTGTCTTCAGCTGATAGCTTCAGACTTTGTCTTCAGTACTTTACTTTCAGACTTTGTCATCAGTACTTTACTTTCAGACTTTGTCTTTAGTACTTTTCTTTCAGACTTGTCTTCAGTACTTTACTTTCAGACTTTGTCTTCAGTACTTTTCTTTCAGACTTTGTCTTCAGTCTTTGCTTTTAGACTTTGTCTTCAGTAGAAGTCTTGAGATCTTGTCTTCAGACTTTGTCTTCAGACCTTGTAATCAGCTGATGTCTTCAGCTGTTGTGATCTTCTTCAGCAGTTGCAATGTCTATGGGACTTAGAGGTTTTTCTGATCAGGCTCATTGGTTCTTTTGGTCCAATAGTGTTCAAACTTAATTGTATGAAGTCTTCATGCGAATGGACCATGATAATGGACCATACGCATGAACACTTCATGCTAATAGACCAGTCGCACGACTGAACCAGGAGACTGGATCAGTCGCAAGATTGAGACATAAGATTGGCTCAGTCGCACGACTGAATCTTCATTTGTGCGTATGGATCAATCGCATGATTCAATCGCACGACTGAACCATGCTAATGGTTCAGTCTTACAATTGTCAAACCCTAACCTATAAATACCACCTAATTCGTGAAAACATAAGACACTTCAAGAATTTCGACTCATGTTTGTACCCTAGCTATCTAGAGACTCCAGAGAACCTGTTCCAACTTCATAGCTCGCAGTTGATCCTGTTCTAATCATTCTTAATGTTTCTTTCATCGTTAGATTGATCTGAACTGCGTTCTTACTGATTGGATCGCCAATCAAATAGGATTCCGCACTATTTGATCTGGTTTCACGTATTATCAGTTAGTACTCCATACGTACACGGTCGTAACAAGTGGTTTCACGCATTATCAGTTAGTACTCCATACGTACTGCTGGCTAAGGGTCTCTCCAGCAATATGAGTGAAGTTCTAGCACTGCTGCTTTAATGAGTCCTTCTTTGAGTCATTGGAGCTTGAGTACATCTGAGCAAGTGCATCAAACAATTCTTTGGCAGTCGTGCAATGCTCGAATCCCACCATAATGGAGTTCGGTGTTGCAGTCATGAGAATGGTCATAGCATTGCTGTCGATGTCCATCTTCTTTCTGTCTTCATCAGAGTAATCCTCCACAGCCTTTTCTATCATGGCATCGTTTCCACCAGGTGATGCCACCTTTGGTTTATATGGCCATTGATGATGGAGTTCCACATCATGCTGTCTTGATATCTGATGAAGCCTTCCATTCTCCTGCTCCAAGACCTGAATTTTCAGGAGTAATGATGGGAGCCTTTGTCATGGTTCCTATCTCTACCTCGGACTTGTTAAGGGCCATTAGAGTGAGTGGGTTGTAGGGAGGAGTGAAAAACAGGTTGATTTGGATGGTTAGATCACGCAATCAAGAGCCTGAAAAGCTCTGATACCAATTGCAGGATCGATGTTTGTCACTAAACACTTATGTTTTTCTCTCAAACTCACTTAGAACAACACTCTGGTAAAGAAAGAATCAGTAAGAGTTGATCACAATATAGAAACTAGTAAAGAACACTGGAAGTATTTTCAAGGTACTTTTATATATTGCTTTTCAACTCAATAATACAAGACTCTTACAAGCAGTTGTTGTTACAATGAGTTACAAAGAGAACCTATATATAATACTACCTACAGCCGGATATACTTTAATACCAGCTGGGATCCTATAGCTAAAGTCTATACTACAAGACTAAATTTTAAGGTATCTTGGATAAAGCCTTATCTGAGATTTGGTAGTCAGGACATGTCCCTGACTTACCTTTTGTCGCCAACTAAAGTTGGTAACATGTACTATCATAAAAAGGTGAACAGTGGAATAAAGTATGGTCAACTGCATGGCTCTTTAGGAAGAAGCCATACAGTATCAGAGGTCTGCAGCGGAGTGTCAGAGACCATACTTGTGTCCACTGGTTCATAGCAGTGTCTTTCGAAGGTTAAATGGCTTCGGAAGAGTAAGTACTTCCGAAGCCACTTATACTTCGGAAGAGACTGCTTCTTCCAAGGCTTGGAGACTTCTTCTTTTCATCATACTTTGGAAGTGATCTTCAGTTTATTCTTCTAAGGCTTGAACTTCGAAAGTATATACTTGACTTCGAAAGTAGAGTTCTGTCTTCGGAAGTTGACCTTTCACTTTGTCTTCGGAAGAACTCTACAACCTTCGGAAGTTCCATGCTAAGCTTCGGAAGCCTTTGCATGCAGCACCAAAATTTATCTAAGTGACTTAGTTTTGGTTGCATTAGCCTTTTTCTTGATCCAACAAACTCCCCCTAGGCTGATGATACCAAAACTTCACTTGTTTCTAATTCTCAAAACTTTCAGCACCGAGGAGAGTAAATATTTGTCTGTCTCCTTGTTCTTCCCTGATGTGGTGTTGAGAAGTTTGTACAGATCCTTGGTGGACAAGAAATCCAGTCTGTCATCTTGGATAACATGTACCCTCTGTTGTTGCCCTCTGAAAAGAGTTAGTTGATAGGAACTGTAATCATATTCCCATCTGACTATAGGTTCCAATTTTGGACCCTCCACCATCTGTAGAAAGGCAGTGCCTTTGGTGGGAGGTCTTTCCTTGTCTTCCTGTCTTCTCAATCTCATCTCTTCTTCAATCTTGGCCTTTGTAGTTTGCTCGGCTAGGTGAAGGCTGCTAAGATGATTTCTGATGAGTGCAGCAGCTTCAGAGTTGGAGGGGTTGGAGAATGGCTTCTCTGCTAACTCAGCAATATCAAACCTGCTGGAGTGTAGCAGAGAGGTTGCATATAGTCTATTGACTTCGCCATTCTCCCTTTCCACAACAAAGTAGTGAGAAGTTTCATCGAACCTCCACTGGACTATTTTCTTTCTAGGCACAAAAGACTGATTGGGAATCTTGTCCTCTTTCTTGGTGTCCAACAGAGTCACCAGTTTCCTTCTAAGTTTCTTCTCTTCATCATTTAATGAATCTGAGTTGAGGCCTAGAAGTCTAGCTGCCTGGTCTAGTGTTCCTCTAGGTAAATCAAGAAATTGAACTCTTATGAGGGAACAAGAGGATCCATCAACATAGGTAATGTTGACAGAATCTTCATCACATGAGACTTCGCTTAGAGTTGTGCAGTTGATGAGCTTGGTCTTGATTTCCTTGAACTCCTCAAGAAAGAGATGTTGAGAAGGCTGAGGGGATGGTGTGGATGATTGTTGGGTAGGTTGAGGCTCAGAGGTTCTGGCGAGTGTTTTGGGTTGAAGGATTGGAAGTTTGGGAGGTTGTGGTGAGGGAGAGGATGTGGGTAATGGTGTGGTTTCAGGGGTGAAAGGTTTGGTTTTAATGGTAAAGGGTGAGGGTGAGGGTTCAGGTTGTGGTTGAGAGGTTGTAGTGAAGGTAATCCCCTTTACCCTTCTGTACATCTCTTTTCTCTTCCCCATCTCGATGTCAGCCTTGATTTCACTAATAATCTGTTGAAGTGTCTTCTCAGAAATGGGACCCACCTGCCTTGCAGAGAAGCCATGAGCCCGGAGATAGTCCTTCATCCAGGCCTTTTCAGTGAGCTTCCTGGTTGCAGTGACCCTAGTTTCTTCCTCCTCCTTCTTCTTCTCCTTTGTCTTTTCTCTTGCAGCCTTCTTCATTTCTTTTTCCATTTGATCCTGCTCTTTGTTGTAGAGCCAAAGGATCGTATCATCATTGTATGGAGAGATTTCTTGAAGATTAAAGCCTCTGGAGAGTAGGAAGTTTATCCTGTATCTCCTCAGCTGCAGTTCAACCTCCTTTGTTTTTCTTATTCTTTCTCCAAGGCCAACATGGCTTCTTTTTCAAGTTTCAGCTGGGTTGCCTTCACCAAATTCACCAACTCCTCTAGTGGTAGCAGGAGTGTCTCTTCATTGGCAGCTCCCATTTGGATAAGCTGGTCAATGATCTCTTCCCTTTTCTTGTTGTTGACAGCCTCTCGATTGGCTACAGCTACTTTTGTGCTGGTATCTAGCAACTTCTTAGTTGGAAGTCTTCCTTTCTTCTTAAGTTTCTCAATCTTTTCTGCTTCCTGTAGCTCTTCCGCAGTCATCTTTCTTTTCCCTTTATCTTTTGAAGATCCTGACTGTGGTGGTTCTTGGAGAGTGGATTCTGATTGTGAGAGAGGCAGAGATGGTGTCTGGGATGGAGGTAGATTCAGAAAGTCCTTGCTGTTCACCTTAGATGCCATTTCAAGTATTGCATCTGTGATGATCAGTTCTTCGGGCATTTTAAACAGTCCTTCCGCAGCTTCCATTTCAGCTTCGGAAGATTCGCTTGTTCTTTTGAGGCTTTAACTTCAGCTTCGGAAGTTGGAGGAGATGCAGATTCTGTCCCAACTGTTTCAGTTGCTGAGCCATCAGTCCCTATTTCCCCTTCGAAATGAATCTTAAGTTCCATGTGGACCTTAGGTTGACCAACTTCTTCCACAGTGGTAGAAGGTGTAGTCAGCCTCTGAACTCTTCAGCTCCAAAGTAGAGCATTGCAGCATCTGGCTTGGCTGATCAGAAGAGGTTCTCAACAGAAACTTGGTGAAGAGTTTGTAGAGATCGCTGAGCATCTTTAAGTCAATTGAGGAATGACTTGAGATGGCTCAGACACAATAATGATAGGAGTAGATGAACTTGAAGTTGAAGTGTGGCTCTGTTGCGGGTCCTCAAGTGTTTGTCTCTGAACATTCTCCCCCTTTTTGGTAGCATCATCTTGAGAGCTAGATGAGCTAGAGGAAGAAGTCAATGAGACCTGAACAGGTACATGCCTAACAGACCTCTCTGTCTGTTTCTCAGCTAGTTTGGCCTTGAGATTGTCAATCTCAAGTTGCTGAGTGGCGGACCTTTCTTCTAAAGTCCTAACCAGAGATTCAAGGTTTGAGACTTTAGATAGAAGGTCGTGAATGAGGAGTTGATTCTTCCCTCATCTTCTTTTGAAGAATCATGGGGAGATGAGGTAACATACCTGGTATGTTCAGCCTCACCACCAGATGTGGTTTCTTGGCATCCTGGTTTCCCGTGCTCAATGATGTCTCTTTCAGAGTCATCAAAGGGTTCGGTTGCCACAGATTCAGTCTGAGATATGTTACCACTATCCACAAGGTCCATTGAGGCACCTTCTGTAGTGCCAACTGAATCTACATGAGTCCCCTCCATATTAGTGGGACTCACCTCAGTTATTGGTTGCTGATGGGGGCTAGAGATAAGGGATTTCTCTGGGCTCTATTGATCTTGAAAAGGGTGTTGTAGATCAACTTCATTGCCATAGAGAGATGTTATCTCTTCATCAGTTTTGAAGAGAAGGTCAGTAAAAGATAGGGAGGTTAAGCCTACTAACCCGGGACCTTGATCAATGTCTACAGGCATTGAGCCTTTGGTGGGGCTGTCTCTAGTTGGCTGTTCAAAAGAGTGTAGATACTCATTCTGAAGGCTGCTGGTTTGGGTGTCGAGCTCCTGGTTTGAGACTGAGGAGACTCAAAACCCATATTGAGGTCAAAAGAGAAGGATGGAAAGACCTTAGACTGAGTGGGAGCCCATGTTTCCACTCTAGTCTTTTTGGATTGAATAGGAAGGGCTTGTTCAATCAGAGTAGATTGAACAAGTTTAGGGCGTCTTTGATATGTGATGGTGATGGGTGGAGAAGGCAGTGTTGGCATTGTGGTGGTGGTTGCTGGTGTGGGTTCATCACCTGTGGGGTGAACAGGGATGTCACCAGGAGCTATGCACTCAATCATACCTGGAAGCAGAGTGGTGTACCTTCCAGTGAAGTTAGTGGATACCTTCTTCAAGGTTTTGAAGATGGTAGGCCGCATGTGGGGGACAGTCAGAGCAGCTATACTGATAAGCATGCTCTGGTCCAACTCACAGTTGATGATGTGTTGAATGAATCTAGGATACATATAGAATGTCTCCCTTTGTAGATTCCCTATCAGATTGGTGAACACAAATCATGAGTAATTGAAGCGTAGGCCTCTCACCAGTCCATGAACTAAGCATCCTAGTTCATATGGGATTTGATCCCATCCGCCGGACTTGTTGGACAAGCAGTGGAGAACAACATGCGGGAGGAACTTCCAATTGTGAGAGAAGTTGAACTTGTACACCATTGACCTGCTTATGTCTCTGCCATATCCCATTAGGATGTAGGTGCTGTCCAAATCTGCCTTCGGGAATTCAGTAGGAGCTCCTTCATCGTGAAGCTCTAGATGCTCCCTGATGAGTTGTTCAGTAATGATCAACTCCTGTCCACAAATGCTGGACCTCAGTACTCGAATCCTATTTAGGGTTTAGGCTTGACCATTTCCCCAAAATTCAGCCATGTGGTTGGAGTAAACAGTGGGGTTAACGGTAAGAGCAGTGTAGTAAGGTGATTGGGTGAGAAAGGAGATGATTTCAGAGAAGTCGGCATCCTTTGAAGAATCAAGGAGTGCGACTTGGTTGTGCTGAGGGTTAAGTGCCATTTGGAGAAAGGTGAATGTGGATGATTTTGAGCTTGGGTAAAGTTACAAAAGGAGAAAAAATTTCTAGGGTAGTAAAAATTGCAAGTAAGAAGATGAGATTGAACAGTCGAGATTATTTAAAAGAGGGTGGGAAGGCGGTAATGGGGGTTAGGATAAGGTGATATGATGGTTTAGTGGATGAAATGACAGTGGCGGTAAGGTTAAAATCAGTTAAAATCAACATGTTGTTCATTTGAGTCAACTTTGATTAGTTTAATCAGATTTTTCTCATGAATATCTCTAATGAAATAGTACCTGATGTCAATATGCTTTGTCTTTGAGTGTTTCACCAGATTTTTAGTAATGGAGATAGCACTGTTGTTGTCAATATGGATAGGAGTACTCATAAAGTTGAATCCATAGTCTAACATCTGATTCTGAATCCATAGCAGTTGTGCACAACAGCTAGCAACAACAATGTATTCAGCTTGAGCAGTTGATGTAGATACACAAGATTGTTTCTTGCATTGCCATGAGATGATCCTTCCACCAAGAAATTGACATCCTCCTGATGTTCATTTCTTGTTAATATTGCAGCCAGCATAGTCACTGTCAGAGTATCCATAGAGATTAAAATCCTTGTTTCTGGGATACCAGAGACCTAGTTTAGGTGCTCCTTTGAGGTATCTGAGGATTCTCTTAACAACAGCTAAGTGAGACACCTTTGGAGCAGCCTGATATCATGCACAAATGCAAGTAGCAAACATGATATCAGGTCTACTAGCAGTAAGATACATCAGAGAACCAATATTTCCCTATACTGATGTTGATCAGTATCCTCCCCCTCAAGGTCAGGACAAAGATTATGGTTTCTGGGTATGGGTGTCTTGGCAGGCTTGCAATCCTTCATTTCAAATCTTTCTAAGATGTTAGAGACATACTTAGATTGATTAATAAAGAACCCTTCCTTCATTTGTGTCACCTGAATTCCAAGGAAAAAAGTCCATTTTTCCCATGGAACTCATTTTAAATTTCTTCTTCATAATGCTCTCAAAATCCTTACACATTTGGTCATTCGAAGAACCAAACACAATGGCATCAACATATACTTGAACGAGTAAGATGTCCTTTCCAGACTTTCTGATGAAGAGAGTCTTGTCAATGGTACCTCTAGTATAGCCATTCTTCAGAAGAAATTGAGACAGAGTTTCATACCACAGCCTAGGTGCTTGGTGTAGCCCATATAGAGCTTTATCCAATTTGCACACATAGTTGGGGTGCTATGGGTCTTCAAATCCTAGAGGTTGGCATACATAGACTTCCCTATCTATATCCCCATATAGAAATGCACACTTGACATCAAGTTGATAGACAGTGAAGTCCTTGGATGTAGCATAAGCAAGGAAGATCCTAACTGTCTCAAGTCTTGCAACTGGTGCAAAGACATCAGTATAATCAATTCCTTCTCTTGTCTGTATCCTTGAACTATAAGTCTTGCTTTGTTCTTGATGATCAATCCTCTATCATCTCTCTTGTTTTTGAAAACCTATTTAGTGCCTATTGGTACTTGACAAGATGGTAGCAGACATAGGTTCCATACCTTCTGTCTCTTGAATTGAAGCAGCTCCTCTTGCATTGATTCAAGCCAGCTACTATCTTTTAAGGCATCTTCTACCTTCTTGGGTTCCATCTGGGATAGAAGCATGAGTACAAGCAGACATTCCATGATGAGTCTGTCCTGTTGTTCTCACACCCTCAGTGACATCCCCTATGATGTTCTCAGCAGGATGAGTGTTATGAATCCTAAGGCGAGGAATCACTTCTAGTTGCAGAGATAGATCCAGGTTAGACATATTCTGCTCAGGAACTGGAACACTCTGTCATGCTGTTGTTTTAAAATCATTCAATGAGGACTGATTGAATGAGTGAGAAACATCATCAATGGTTGGCAGTGAAGGAGTATTAACATTTCCTGTTCCTTCAAAACACTACTTCCTTCTGATTGGTGTTGTGGTGGATCACCTGATGAGTTTTGAGGCTCCAGTAAGTGATTCACTTGAAGAAGCTTCACAATTCCTTGATATAGTCAAGCTATCAGATCTGTGAATAGTGGAGACTTCGTTTGTTACAGCTCTTGGAGAATTTGGACTAGGTCTGGGTAGCTCAAACAATTGATCATCAGCAGTAGCATCAGCATCATTTTTAACTCCTGTTCCAACTGAAACATTCTCACAAGAAGGTTTAGAATAGTTTGAAAACAATTCTAAATTAAAGATATTATCAGGGCCATTCCCCCTAACACAAAGAGTGTGCTCATTAACAACTATGTTGGATGACTCCTCAAATTGTTGATTCTTAATGTTGTATACTCTATAAGCTTTGGAGCTAGAAGAGTACCCAACAAAGATAACATCATCCGACTTTTCAGCAAACTTTACTAAATTGTCTTTTGTGTTTAGTATGGTACACCTACTACCAAAGGACCTTAGAAAACCAATGAACGGTGGCCTCTTGTTCCATAGCTCATAAGGGGTTTTTCCATGGGGCTTAACTACAAGAACTCTGTTCTGCATATAGCATGCAATGCTGACTGCCTCTACCCAGAATGTTAGAGGTAGTTTTGAATCAGCTAACATAGTTCGAGCAGCCTCAATAAGTGTCCTATTCCTCCTCTCAGCAACACCATTTTGTTGAGGAGTTCTGGGAGCACTATATTGTCTGGCAATCCTTTTTGAGTTATAGAATAAGTCAAGAATGAAGTTCTTAAACTCAGTCCCTTGATCACTTCTAATTATTTTAACCATGTGATCAGTCCGATTTTCTATTTTAAGAATAAAAGATTTTAATGTTTCAGCAGTTTCATCTTTAGTTCTTAAAAAGAATACCATGGGAATCTTGTAAAATCATCAACTATCACAAGGCAGTATAATTTCCTTCCAATGCTCATTATACTTGTGGGACCAAAAAGTTCCATGTGAAATAAGTGCAATGGAGTAGTGATAGAGTTAACACATTTGGATTTATGAGATGTCCTATGTTGTTTCCCTTTTAGGCAAGCAACACAGTTATCTTTGCAGAAAAACTCCTTTTTAGGCAAACCATGTACCAAGTTATTTTTAGCCAATTTATTCATTGTCTTAAAACTTACATGACACACGTTTATGCCACAGTGTTGACTCATCACCATCAACTTTGGAAAGAAAGCATGATACTTCTCCCATTGGGGAAGCATTGTTCATATCAAGCTTGTACATATCCCCTTTTCTGGGAGATCTAAGAAGCACCAATTCTAGAGGAATTGTCATCCCAGGTTTGAGAATAACGCACTCATGTTCTGTGAAAAGCATTTGGTGCTTTTGATCACAGAATTGAGAAACACTTAACAGATTGTGTTCAAGCTGTTTGACAAAGTGAACTTTGTCAACTTTTAATTTACCATTGGATATACTCCCTCTACCAGAAATATATCCTCCGGCCTCACCTCCAAATTGGACAGGACCTCCTCATAGTTCTGAAACTATTAAAGGAGAGATTTGTTCCCTGTCATGTGCCTAGAGCATCCACTATCTACAATCCAGACATTGTTGTTCTTGTCATATGGATGTCCTTGCACATAAGATGAGATTGTTAGTTTTGTTTGGAAGCCCAAGCCTTGCTGGTCTTGGGTTCTTCTAAAGATAATGACATAATTGAACCAATGTTATGCATGGGGGTTCAATAGAGGTCTTTGAAGAAGAGGTTTGGGTTGCAGCATCTTCCTTGATCTTCCAGTCCATCCTTTGGTTGATATTGGAGGATGAGCTTGTTGAAGCTTTAGCAGCATGGCTATCTTCCGAAGCTTCTTTCTTTTCGGAAGAAGTCTTCACCACCTTTTCTTCCGAAGCAGTCTTCTTCTGGGGAGGTTTCAAGGGAACTTTCTTGTTCTTCCGAACATTAGTAGCTTTTGCTTCCGAAGCCATTTTTCCTTTGGAAGGAGTTTCTTCCGAAAGCAACCTGACTTCCAAAACTAGCTTTCCCTTTTTCATTACTTGAACCGTTTGAAAAGGTCCAAATGTGAAACCTTCCTTGACTCCTTTTCTAACATTATTTGCATAATGTGTGCTTGCAGGATTGTAGTGACAATCTTTTGCCATGTGGTTTTGCAGACCACACATTATGCATGCAATGTTAGTTCTTTGGGAATGTGAGGGTTGCTGTTTCTTGTGCTTCTTTTCTTCATCAGCAGCTTTTCCCTTCAACTTCTGATCCTTTGGCAGGACAGAAGTGCTGGTATTACACTCCTTTCCTGAATCAGAAGTACCTAACACTTGGAATCCAGCTGAGATAAAGACACCCTTCTGCTTGGGGTCAATCTTCAGCTTGGACTCAACCACCTTCTTGGCAGTTCTCCTAGCAGCTTTAGCTCTGCTTCTTCTGGCCTTAGTGGTTAGGATTTGTTCTTCACAGAAGGAGATGGGTACATCTACCTGTTCCTTCCCTGTGGTGACCACTATTGTTGCTTCATCCTTCAACTCTGGTGAGGAAGGGTCAGCAGTTAGAACCTCTTGCTCCTTAGTACCATATCTAGGCTGTCTAATAGACTCATAGGAGTGTGGTGGAGCAATTTCATTGGTTCCTAACCCTTCTTGTTCTGATAACAGAGTTTGGAGTGGAAGGATGATGCAAGAATAGCTTGGAAGTTTTGCTCAGAGATAGCATGCTCCTGGCCTGAGCCTTAGCAGTGACAAGCTGGGCTTGAGCCTCAGACAATTTGGATATCAGATCTTTGATTTGAGTCTTGTAGTGAAAGAAATGATCTGCCCAAGATATATATTAAATTGATGTGGCTAGTGTGATATGATCCAAGTCGGGTCATACCCAATAACAAGCCAAACAAACACCGACAAATATTTATTTTTTGATTAGATCAAACAAATAAATATAAACACCAATTTAGAAACCGGGTTTTCTAAATCATTGCTTTTGCGAATGAACAAGTTTATATATATTTGTTCATATGGGATTATTTGTTCATTTTTTAAATTAGTTTGACAATGACAAATAATAGTGTGTGTGTTAGTGATATAAAATTAAAATGGTTTAATTTTACATCATAAGGGTGCAAGAGTGTTTTAGTTTGATTAAAAAAAAAATTTGGATCAAAGGGGAGACAAAGGGTGCCAATTTTTGGCCGCCCCTTTGTCTTGGTTCCTCCCCTTTTTTAGTTCCAAGGCCATGCATTACACCCACACTAGAACTCTCTTGCTCCTCTCTCTTTCTCACACACACACACTTGAGAACTCTCTAAATCTCTCTCTCTATCTCACGGTTTTGAAGGAGAAAAGAAGCAGAATTTTCAGCTTTCAAAGTGTTTTTGGTTGCTGAAAATTTGGTGTCAAGATTCCTAGCAATCAAAGGTGTTTGTACAAGCTTGGGGTATCACCTCTTGAGGTCTTCTTCCTTGAAGATTCAGCCACGTTTTTCATCTTCTTTCACCTCAAGAAATTCGGTTTTTGAGCAGCTACAAAGGTTGTAGTATCATCATCTCATGTTTATCTTTTGTATGCACTTGTATAATGATCCATGGCATGGGGTTCTTTATTAAATGATTAATAATCATCTTATTAACATGTTTTAAAACATATATATATCCGCTGCGTTTTCATATAAACAAGATTATATGAGCTTTGATAAACTTGTTAAAACCCTAAATGGCATCAAGAGCCACTTATACATATGCATACATATATTTCCTCCCTAGTTCACGGTTTTGTAGTGCTTGACACCAAAAAATCCATGAGTTAGGGGCTGGATTTTGCCCCCCTTTAGTGTTTTAAAGATGCTTCTTTTTGCATAAAAGGATCTTTAAAACTCTAGATTATTAGATGTTTATTTATATGTTCTTAACCCATTTGTTCTTGGTTTATGTTGGCCAAAAACATGGGCTAAAAGGGGCTGCCAAAATCGTTCATCTTATGTATGTTTGATGTTGTTGTTGATTATGCATAACAAAGCCTAGACCTTTTGGATTGAATGATTGGTTGTCATGTTATATTCATTTGGGCATGTATTATTTATTTTGTTTCAAGTCTTATTTTGTAATCTATTCATTCATATGGTTTGTAATAAATAGATTAGGAGTTTATCTTTACTAGAAAAATGTATTAGGATACATATTTTGTAAGGATGCTCAAGATCAAGACTTGAAGAAAAATGGACAAAGAGGATGCTTGAAGATGTGGATTCAAGTGGGAGTTCCTTTTGTCAACCATGTGTCATGTTCTTAACCCTTAGGACAAGACCTTTTGACACACTTGTTTTGGCTAAACAAGTGTGCTCAATTTAGTATGCTTTGTTATGCATATATGTATTGTTTGGTTATGCTTGGTTGAATGCTTATGATGTTGTTTTTTTGGATATTTGGATGTCATTAACAACCATCAACTAGAACAAGCTATTACAAAAATTGGTTCTCAAATCATTAAGCTAAATAGAATGGGTCTAAAAAGGATTAATGGTTGCAAAATAAAATGGGTTTTATTTAATAGAACCAAATGGATACCATATGGTTGAATGCATAAAATCATATAGTACATGGTCTTTTCTAAAACAAGAATTGTGAAATTATAAATCCTTTTGAGAAACAAGTTAAACACCATCCTTTTACACAACACTTAGGTTACTTGCAAACTCTTAGTGGGATAAAGGTCACCTAACCACTTTGAGGGAACTTGTAACTTGAGGTGATAATGTCATGTTTGTGGGATAAAGGTCACCTAACCACTTATGTGGTAAACTCACACGTATGTGTAAGTAGGACGACTTGATTTATAAAATATATTGAATGGATCACCTAAAATGTTTTATAAAAGGTGTTGATGGGGTAAACATGCCGTTATAAACATAAGATGTTCAAACGATCCCATACCATTAGAAGTTGCAATGGGTTGCAATTGTCATTTTTGACTACCTTGTTTATTTAAATAATGGGATAAAGGTCACCTAACCAATATTTAAATATAACGTTGGATTCTAAATTTTTTTTATTAATAGTCTATGAGACGTAAAGGGTATTAATAAATGAAATATATAATTATATCAACGATTACTAAAATGGAACTTCGTAAAATCTTGTAGATGGCCGACCACACCAACGCTAATAACGATGTACCAAACCAAAACAACCAATCTTAGGGCGATCCTTCAAAGGGATCGTCTAACACCTAACAACTTCATGGATTGGTACCGCAACTTGAGAATTGTTCTCAAGTAAGAAAAGCGGGCCTACATTCTTGATGATCCCATCCCCGATGAACCTAACGAGGAGGATGTGGAGGCCTATAATGATTGGGTTAAATATGTGGAAGACTCCGTCCAAGTCTCTTGCTTAATGTTAGCAAGTATGACACCCGAACTCCAAAAGGAGTATGAGCTCCATGGAGCCTATGACATGATCACTCAGTTGCGGGAAACGTTCCAGCAACAAGCTAGAGTGGAGCGCTTCGAAACGGTTCGAGCGCTTCATGCATGTCGGATGGAAGAATCCCAATCAGTTTCGTCTTATGTTCTTAAGATGAAAAGCCACATCGACCGCCTTCAAAGGCTAAATTGTCCTGTCTCAAGGAGTTGGCCACGGATTTGATCCTTAATGGCCTATCTAAAAGGTTTGAGGCATTCGTCATGAATTACAACATGAACGGATGGGACAAGAGCATAAATGAACTTCATTCGATGCTCAAATCAGCTGAGGCGGGAATGGGTAAAAGGGTTTTACCCGTTCTCACCATTAATGAAGGTGGGAGAAGAAAGAGGTCTCTACCCCCTCCTAAGGCAAATGTTGCAAAAGGAAAGGGGCACATTGGAGGAAAGGGGAAGATGGTTGTTAGGGCGGAACCTCTGAAGCCCAAGGAAAAGAAGCAAAAGGTTGCTGTAAATGACCCATGCTTCAAATGTGGTGAGATATGGCATTGGATGAGAAATTGTCCAGTCTATCTCAAAGAGTTGAGAGAAAAGAGGGATGCAGGGCAAACCTCAGGTATAATTTACATGATACATGTTGAGCTAAATGTTATTTCTTCTAACACATGGGTATTAGATACCGGATGTGGAACTCACATTTGCCATTTATTGCAGGGGTTCAAAAGAAGAGCATTATGCAAAAGGGGAAATAAGTCTATTCATGGGCAATGGTGCAAAGGTTCACGTTGAAGCCCAAGGAGACTACATTTTGAAGCTTCCAAATGGTTTGGAAGTCATTTTATATAATGTATTATATGCTCCTAGTTGACTAGGAACATAATTTCTGTTTCCCGTTTAAGACAATATGATTATGATTTCAAGTTTGTTGACAATGATATTCATGTTTCTTTAAATCATGTATTTTATTTTAAAGCTATACCTTGTAATGGTATTTATGAATTGGTTCATGAAAACGTAACATATGATAGCTCAATATACCAAGCAACCACCAAAAGACTCAAATCAGATTTGAGTGATACCTACCTTTGGCATTGCCGCCTTGGTCATATAAACAAGAAACATATACAAACACTTCAAAAGAATGGTCTTTTAAAACAAATGAATATGATTCATTTGATGTATGTGAATCTTGTTTACAAGGTAAAATGACTAAGGCACCTTTAGTGGAACTAACGAAAGGGCAAAAGATTTATTAGGTATCATACATTCGGATGTATGTGGTCCTTTTAAGCCAATGACTAGGAATGGTGAAAGATACTTCATTACCTTTACCGACGATTATAGTCGTTATGGGTATGTGTACTTATTAAGGCACAAAGATGAAGCTTTTGAAATGTTCAAAATCTTCAAGAATAAGTAGAAAATCAACTCAACAGGTCAATTAAAATTCTCCGCACCGATAGAGGTGGCGAATACCTTAGTGATGTTTTTCAAGATCATCTTAGGAGTTGTGGGATTGTCTCATAACTCACTCCACCTGGAACACCACAACATAATGGTGTGTCTGAGAGGAGGAATCGAACCTTATTGGATATGGTTCGATCTATGATGGCTAGAAGCACATTACCTCTATCATTTTGGGGTTTCGCTTTGCTCTCCGCGGCCGTATTCTGAATATGGCCCTAACCAAAAAGGTGGAAAAGACACCTTTTGAGATATGGCATGGAAGAGTTCCATCCCTATCGTACTTAAGGGTCTGGGGTTGTGAGGTTTATGTTAAGACTCCCACCCTAAACAAATTAGATGTCCGATCCACCAAGTGTATCTTTGTTGGATATCCTAGAGATTCTATGGGATATTATTTCTATGATCCACTGGAACAAAAAGTGTTTGTTGCCAGAAAGGGTGAGTTCTTAGAAACTAAGTTCCTTATGGAAGGAACTAGCAGTAGAACAGTGGATCTTGAGGAGGATCAAGAAACACACCCGATGCACGTTGGTTGAAACTAACACTCAACGTGAGGATGTTGAGGATGATCAAGCGGTTGATCAATACACACAAAACGTTCGCAGAAGTGGTAGAACTAGTAATCCACCTGAAAGATACGGATTTTTTATGGATGGATGCTATGTGGTGGATTCAGATGAACCAGCCACATATCATGATGCAGTGTCCAATTTGGATTGTGACAAATGGCTTGAGGCCATGAACGTTGAGATGCAATCCATGTATGACAATCAAGTTTGGGAACTTGTTGAGCCACCTCTTAATTCCAAAGTAGTTGGAAGCAAGTGGGTTTTCAAGAAGAAAACCGATATGCATGGAAACTTGGATACTTACAAAGCTAGACTTGTAGCAAAGGGTTTCACTCAAACTCAAGGGGTTGATTATGATGAAACCTTCTCACCTGTTGCAATGCTTAAGTCTATAAGGATATTTTTTGCCATAGCAGCTCATTATGATTATGAGATTTGGCAAATGGATGTCAAAACCGCTTTCCTAAATGGACATCTTGAGGAAGATGTCTATATGGTTTAGCCTGAAGGTTTTGTCGATCCAAAATATCCTAATAAAGTATGCAAGTTAATGAAATCAATCTATGGATTTAAACAAGCATCAAGAAGTTGGAATCACCGTTTTGATGATGAAGTAAAGAAATTTGGCTTCATCAAAAACGCTGATGAGGCTTGCGTGTATAAGAAGGCTAGTGGGAGCACAATAACCTTCCTAGTATTGTATGTTGATGACATACTACTGTTTGGAAACGACATTCCAACCATGGAAGGTGTAAAAACCTGGCTTGGAAGTTGTTTTTCCATAAAGGATCTTGGTGAAGCCGCCTATATTCTGGGAATAAAGATATATAGGGATAGATCAAGACGGCTAATTGGTTTGAATCAAAGTGCATACATTGACAAAATCTTGAAAAGGTTCAAGATGGAAAACTCTAAGAAAGGTAATGTACCTATTCAAAGAGGGACAATATTGAGTACAACTCAATGTCCAAGCTCCAAGGAGGAGCAAAATAGAATGAAGGCAATCCATATGCATCTGCTATAGGATCCATCATGTATGCAATGATATGCACTAGACCAGACGTGTCATGCGCTTTAAGCATGACAAGTAGATACAAGCAAAATCCTGGTGATAGTCATTGGATGGCTGTCAAGAACATTCTAAAGTACCTAAGGAGGACTAAGGACATGTTCTTGATCTACGGGTCTTGTGAAGAGGAACTCGTTGTAAAAGGTTACACGGATGCGAGTTTCCAAACCGATCGAGATGATTCACGATCTCAGTCGGGGTACATCTTTATTCTGAATGGGGGAGCTGTTTCTTGGAAAAGCTCAAAGCAAGAAGTCGTAGCGTTGTCCAGTACAGAGTCAGAATACGTCGCCGCTTCAATGGCAGCACAGGAAGCTGCATGGATGAAGAAATTCATAGCCGATCTAGGGGTAGTCCCTTCCATTCAGATCCCCTAGAGATATTTTGTGACAACGAGGGTGCGATTGCTTAAATCAAGGAACCTCGTGCTCATCAAAAGACTCGGCACATTGAACGGAGATTTAACTAAATAAGGGATGAAGTTGAAAAAGGAAAGATATGTATTCGCAAAGTCCACACTGATAAAAACATTGCGGATCCACTCACAAAACTCCTTGATAAGGCAAATCATGAAGGTCATGCTTGTGCCATGGGACTTAGATATTCAAGTGATTGGGTTTGATGTTGTATTTTGTATTTGGATATTGGAACTAATGTTATTTGACTTAATTATATGGTTATAATTTTGTTTGTTCTTCTATTTTAGCATGTTTAAATCCGTGAATAAATAAATTATTCTCAACGTCCGTAGTCGATCATACTTGTGGGAACAACTATGAATGTAAGACTATACTGAACTTGGATTGGTTGATATTCATAAGGTATGAGTATAAAGCAAGAGATTGCTACCAAGGTTCATTGATATCTATGGGATATAGATATTGGACTGACCCACTCTCAATTATTTCTGCATGGAATCTTTCTGATTAGTCATAAGAAATTTTGAGTAAAGGCAAATATCATTGTATCCTCAGACCTGAGATACATATTGGGTCTTGATATTCACCAAGTATTGTACTTTGACTTAGTCCTTTGCTGTTCTGAAAAGGCAGTACATAAGGCTGACTACAGGTATGACATGAGGTGATTGTGAGAGACGTATGTAGTCAAGATGGAATTTGTTCCTCTTATTCGTTGAGAGTTAGATGTCTAAGGCCTGTTAAAGTTAAATCATCGGAGAATGACTATTCTGTGTCTCTTGGATTTAACATGACATCTGCAACAAAAGGATAGATGATTAATTCACCTAAAACATTTTCAAGTAAGGTACTTGAAAAGGATGATGTTATTGAATGGCACTTAGTCATATACATTAGGGGTAGCAAACCGTTGCTAGGCGTTATTTGCTGCTTGCATCAATCTTCTATAAATCTTGTGCAAGTGGGAGATTGAAAGAAATGATCTGCCCAAGATATATATTAAATTGATGTGGCTAGTGTGATATGATCCAAGTCGGGTCATACCCAATAACAAGCCAAACAAACACCGACAATATTTATTTGTTGATTAGATCAAACAAATAAATATAACACCAATTTAGAAACCGGGTTTTCTAAATCATTGCTTTTGCGAATGAACAAGTTTATATATATATATATAATATTTGTTCATATGGGATTATTTGTTCATTTTTTAAATTAGTTTGACAATGACAAATAATAGTGTGTGTGTTAGTGATATAAAATAAAATGATTTAATTTTACATCATAAGGGTGCAAGAGTGTTTTAGTTTGATTAAAAAAAAAATTTGGATCAAAGGGGAGACAAAGGGTGCCAATTTTCGGCCGCCCCTTTGTCTTGGTTCCTCCCCTTTTTTAGTTCCAAGGCCATGCATTACACACCACACTAGAACTCTCTTGCTCCTCTCTCTTTCTCACACACACACTTGAGAACTCTCTCAATCTCTCTCTCTATCTCACGGTTTTGAAGGAGAAAAGAAGCAGAATTTTTAGCTTTCAAAGTGTTTTTGGTTGCTGAAAATTTGGTGTCAAGATTCCTAGCAATCAAAGGTGTTTGTACAAGCTTGGGGTATCACCTCTTGAGGTCTTCTTCCTTGAAGATTCAGCCACGTTTTTCATCTTCTTTCACCTCAAGAAATTCGGTTTTGAGCAGCTACAAAGGTTGTAGTATCATCATCTCATGTTTATCTTTTGTATGCACTTGTATAATGATCCATGGCATGGGGTTCTTTATTAAATGATTAATAATTATCTTATTAACATGTTTTAAAACATATATATATTCCGCTGCGTTTTCATATAAACAAGATTATATGAGCTTTGATAAACTTGTTAAAACCCCTAAATGTAGTTGTGTGTTCATGTTTTAAAAGAGACATAGTTTTCTCTAACTCCTCAATTTTCTTTTGATAGTCAGATTCAGCTCTTTTAAAATCAGATTTTAAGATATATAAAGACTCAATATCAAATCTAATTTCCATATTGTAATCCTGATAGAGTTTAACTTTAGCTAAACAGGCTGGAGCGTAGAGATGTTCATATACCTGGGCATCATCTGTTCCGGCCATGAGAGCTTGAGCAGGAGTCACATCCTGTACCATGAAGCTCCAGTCAACTTCTTGAGCCATTGCAGCTGTTTCAGTTGACTTCTTAGTGGGCTTTGAGGTTGAGGTATGTGTGGAGGCCTGTGGGGTTCCTGGATTGGTCTTGGGAGCCTTTCATTCCCTTGCAAAGTGACCTAGTTAGTTATAGTTGTAACACTTTGCCTTGGTCTTGTCAAACCGAACTTGCTGGTAGTTGGGTTTTAAGGGAAGTGCCTTCTAGTTCTCTTAAAGAACTTCTTCGCTTTGTAAGTTAAAAGAGCCATCTGCTGGACAATGTCCACGTACTCTACATCATCTGGACTGAAACACTCAAGATCATCAAAGCAGTATTGAAAATCACCAGAGTGTCCACATCCTGAGACAAAGGCACAACTTTCCTGAAAGGAGTTGTGTTAAGCCTGTTGAGACCTTGGAGTCTCATGAAAAGTGATGTAAGGTCTAGAAGAGCAGGATGGCTACTGGTAAGTCAGGTAATGCTGAGGTTGTGGGGGTAATGAGCCTTCAACAACCATTAAAGTGTTGCTAGCAGGAAGACTCATGGGTCTGCTTGTTTGGTGGCCCTTCTTACTCTCCATCTCTAGGCGATATCCATCAAGGATGCCGTAGAGTTTAGTCATGGTGAGAGTGTTCAAGTTCTCTGTCCTCTTAATAGAGACACATTAGAATGTCCACTCGTTTGGAAGAGCACTCATGAACTTTCTAGTAAGATCTCTGAGTTCGGGAGTGATCTTCAAACATTGAAGAGAAGAGATGAGATCCATGTACCTGAAGTACTGCTGGCTTAGGGTCTCTCCAGGAATATGAGTGAAGTTCTCAAACTGCTGCTTTAGTGAGTCCTTCTTTGAGTCATTGGAGCTTGAGTACATCTGAGCAAGTGCATCAAACAATTCTTTGGCAGTCGTGCAATGCTCGAATCCCACTATAATGGAGTTCGGTGTTGCAGTCATGAGAATGGTCATAGCATTGCTGTCAATGTCCATCTTCTTTCTGTCTTCATCAGAGTAATCCTCCACAGCCTTTTCTATCATGGCACCGTTTCCACCAGGTGATGCCACCTTTGGTTTATATGGGCCATTGATGATGGAGTTCCACATCATGCTGTCTTGATATCTGATGAAGCCTTCCATTCTCCTGCTCCAAGACCTGAAATTTTCAGGAGTAATGATGGGAGCCTTTGTCATGGTTCCTATCTCTACCTCGGACTTGTTAAGGGCCATTAGAGTGAGTGGGTTGTAGGGAGGAGTGAAAAACAGGTTGATTTGGATGGTAAAAATAGAATCAGTAAGAGTTGATCATAATATAGAAAGTAGTAAAGAACACAGGAAGTATTTTCAAGGTACTTTTATATATTGCTTCTCAACTCAATAATACAAGACTCTTACAAGCAGTTGTTGTTACAATGAGTTACAAAGATAACCTATATATAATACTACCTACAGCCGAATATTCTTTAATACCAGCTGGGATCCTATAGATAAAGTCTATAGTACAAGACAAAAGTTTAAGGTATGTCAGATAAAGTCTTATCTGAGATTTGGTAGTCAGGACATGTCCCTGACTTACCTTTTTTCGCCAACTAAAGTTGGTAACATGTACTATCATGAAAAGGTGAACAGTGGAATAAAGTATGGTCAACTGCATGGCTCTTTAGGAAGACGACATACAGTATCAGAGGTCTGCAGCAGAGTGTCAGAGACCATACTTGTGTCCACTGGTTCATAGCAGTGTCTTCCAAAGGTTAAATGGCTTCGGAAGAGTAAGTACTTCCGAAGCCACTTATACTTCGGAAGAGACTGCTTCTTCCAAGGCTTGGAGACTTCTTCTTTTCATCATACTTCGGAAGTGATCTTTAGTTTATTCTTCTAAGGCTTGAACTTTGGAAGTATATACTTGACTTCAGAAGTAGAGTTCTGTCTTTGGAAGTTGACCTTTCACTTTGTCTTCGGAAGAACTCTACAACCTTCGGAAGTTCCATGCTAAGCTTCGGAAGCCTTTGCATGCAGCACCAAAATTTATCTAAGTGACATAGTTTTGGTTGCATTAGCCTTCTTCTTGATCCAACACTAGCTAAATTAGACATAAACGACTTCATTCTAAAATTGAGGGAGGAGGAACTAAGGATGAAGTATAGGTCATAGAAAGGATCCTATGACTAGAATCCGTCACTCTATAACTCCTCTTCCACTCCAACCAGTTCAGGAGCAACTCTTAAAACAACATTTGTGTCTAATTCAACTGCTCCTTCTCAAACCACAGCTTCAGGGTCTGAAATGTCAGGGTCATCTAGTACCCAATATATTGCACCTGAAGCAAATGCTACGAAGTTGAAGACCAAGAATCTCGGAATTATTACTATGGAGGTTGCAAAGGAACATATGGACCTTCTAGCAATGGTTGTACATTCTTATGATGGTCTAGTAGCAGGAAAGATAGGAAATTGCCATCTGGCCGATGAAGACTACGAGCAGGTGGACGAGAATAAACTAGAGAGAATGGATAATATGTGGGCTTTGCCAAGTGCTATTAGAAGAGCGAAAAAGTTTGTGAAGAAGACTGGACAGAACTTGATAGCCACAAAAGATACTACCTTTGGTTTCAACAAAACCAAAGTTATCTGTTTTAACTGTGGAGAAAAAGGGCACTTCAAACGTCAATGTGTAAAGCCCAAGAAGACAGGTAACGGGAATCCATTCTCATCCTTCAACCGTCAAGAGAAATCCATGAGTGGAGCTACCTCATCATACAAAGAGACAAAGGCCTTGGCTGCTTAAGGTGATGAAGGATAGGATTGTGTTGGGTTCTTGTACTAAAACAATGTCGTTTAACCATTTTAAACAAGAAAACGCAGCGGAATATGAACTTAATATCCTATTCAATAATCTGAAAATTAAAGTTCATAATATTATTTTAACAAACCCAATACATAGGATCATATGTATGTGAATAAATAGTTATCAAGAAGCAAAAAAAACAACCAAAACAACATCAACAATCTACCTTTATAGGCTGTTGAAGAACCGATTTTAGAGCTGCTGGAAATCGTGATATTGTAGAAGAGGGGGGCAATTTTGGATGGCCAAAACACCAAGGATAGGTGTCCTCAAGTGCTCATACCCACAAGCCTTCAAGAAACACCATTTTTTCTAGGGTTTGACACCAAAACGACCATGAAGATGCTGCTGGAACATCCTTCCAGCACCAAATCAAGCATGAAGATGCTGCTGGAACATGTTTCAGCCGAGTGTTTCTTCAAAAGGGAGAGAACCATTCTCTCCTTTGGTCATTCCAAATGTGTGTGAGATGAGAGGATGAAGATGTGTGTATTTTTCTCCAAAGAGACTCCAAAAAAAAAGGAAAAGAGTTGCTGGAACTAAAGGGGGGGCCGAACCCTTAGGGTTGCCCACTCCTTTTCTTTTATTTTTGCTTAAAAGTCCTTATACATTAACCCTTATTACAACTAAATATTAACATAGATATATATATATACATAATTAACCTTTTAATTATATAATACACACACACTTTTATTATTTGATGTTGCTTAACTAATTTAAACAACATTACAAATAATATCCATGAACAAAATATCCTCATAATTTGTTCTTTCTCACATACAATTTATTAGAAAACCCATTTTCTAAATTGGTGTGATTATTTAATTGCATGATCATATCATCAATAAATATTAATTGGTGTTTGCTAAGCTTGTTATTGGGTATGACCCGACTTGGATCACAACGTACTAACCACATCAATGTTCTATGTGTCTTGGGCATACATAATCCAACAATCTCCCACTTGCACAAGATACATAGAGGATTGATGCGAGCAGTAAATACCGCCTAACAACGGTTTACTACCCTTAATACGCGTGACTTAAAGCCATTCAATAACATCATCCCCTTCAAGTATCCAACTTGAAATGATTTAGGTGAATCAATCATCCATCCTTTTGTTACAGATGTCATGTTAAATCCAAGGACACAGAATGATCATTCCTTGTTGATTTAACTTAATCAGGCCTTAGACATCATGCTCTCAACGAATAAGAGGAACAAATTCCATCTTGACTACATACGTTTCTCACAATCACCTTATGTGGTACCCAAACATAGCCTTATGTACTGACCATTATTTCAGAGCAGCGAAGAACTAGCTCAAGGTATAACACTTGGTGAATATCAAAACCAATATGTATCTCAGGTCAGAGGATACCAAATGATATTCGCCTTTACTCAAATTTACTTATGATCAATCTAAAGATTCCATGTAGTAAAATTGAGACGCGGGTCAGTCCAATATTTTTATCTCACAAATATCTATGAACCTTGGTAGCAACCAATTGCTCTATATTCATACCATATAAATATCTACCAATCCATGTTCATAATAGTCTTACATTCATATCTGTTCCCACAAATATGACCGACTACGGACATTTAGAATAATAAACATATTCATGGATGTAAACATGCTAAAAGGGAACATGACTCAAAAGGTCAAAATTACAACTGTTCCATACATTAAATACTAAACAGATCAATTCCAATCACTAGAATATCGAAGTCCTAAGGCACAAGTATGACCCTCATACTTTGCCTTCGCAAGGAGCTTCGTGAGTGGATCCGTAATGTTTTGATCTTTTATGAACTTTATGAATACATATCTTTACCCTTTTCAACTCCATCCCTTATGATGTTGAATCTCCGCTCAAGGTGCTTAGTCTTTGATGAGTACGGGGTTCCTTGATTTGAGCAATCCCACCCACGTAATTACCAAAGATCTTAGGGAGTCTTGAATGGTAGAGACCACCCCTAGATAAGCAATGGACAAGCTTATCCATGCAGCTTCCAAAGCTGCCAATGAAGCGGCTATGTATTCGGATTTTAGACTGAATAATGCTACCGTGTCCTGCTTTGAACACTTCAAGGATACCACACCTCCATTCATAATGGAAGTACACCTGATTATGATCGAGAGTTGTATCGATCTGTTTTGGAAGTCCTTATCTGTGCAACCCTTTACACAGATTTTCACTTCAACAGATCCGTATATTAGAAACATATCCTTAGTCTTACTAAGGTGCATCAACATACTTTTAACAACCATTCAATGGTTATTTCTATTGGTATCTACTTTGTCATACCTGATAAGCATGACTCGGTTTAGTGCATATCATGAGACAAATGACGGATCCTATAGCAGATGCGTATGGGATATCCTTCATTTGATTTTGCTCATCCTATGAGCTTGGACATTGAGACGTAGTCAACATGGTCTCTCTTTGAAAGGGTATCATACCTTTCTAAGAGATTTCCATCTTGAACCTTTTCAAGATTTTATATATGCACTTTGGTTTGACCCTATCAACCACCTCGATCTATCCTTATAGATCCTTATTCCAAAATATGGGTGATTTCAAAGAGATCCTTTTATGAAAAACATCATCCAAGCAAGGTTTTAACACCTTCCAAGGTTGGAATATATTTTTCAAATAGCAGTGTGTCATCAGCATACAACACTGAGAGTATACTCCTGCTCCCACTAGCTTCATATATACACACCCTTTTGATGCTTGTTTCAATCCATAGATCTATCACTTTAACTTGTATACTTTATTGGGATGTCGCGGATCGACAAAACCTTCATGCTGAACTATGTGGAAAGTCTCTACGAGATGTCCATTAAGGAAAGCGGTTTTGACATCCATTAGCCAAAACTCATATTCAAAATATGCAGTTATGGCACTTAACATCCTAATCGACCTTAGCATTGCCACGGGCGTAAGACTTTCATCATAATCAACCAATTGAGTTTGATGAAAACCTTATGCTATAAGTCTTGACTTATAAGTATTCAAGTCTCCATGTATTTTGTTTTCATCCAGAAAACTCACTTGTATCCAACCGATTTGGAGTTTAAGTGGAGGTTCAGCCAATTGCCAAACTTGGTTGTTATACATGAATTGCATCCTTACGTTCATGGCCTCTAGCCATTTGTCCCAATCCAAATTGGACATAACATCTTGGTGTATGGTTAGCCTACAGGGTATAACCACATAGCATCCATTCATGAAATATCCTTATCTTTCAGATGGAATACTAACTCTACCAGATTTGTGAACGTTTTGTGTGTGTTGATCAATCTCTTGATCTTTATCAAAACCTCTGCTGACTTGCTAGTGTCAATCAAATGTGTATCGCCTTGTGGATTTTGATCCTTATCAAGTTCCACAGTTCTATACGTCATTCCTTCCATAAAGGACTTGGTTTCAAGAACCATAGACTTTGAGCAATAAATACTTCTGATTCGTTGAGTCAAAGAAACGGTATCTTATACAGTCTCTTTGGATTCTAAATGAATACACACTTTCTTTGTCCGGGTCATATTCATAATATGAGCCTTAGAGAGCGATGCGAAAACCAAAATGATAAAGGTGGTAAGTTCACAGCCATAATAAATTGAACCATATCCAATAGGGTTCAGTTTCTCCTTTATGAATGAAGAGCATAGATAACTATGCAGAGTTGATTTTACTTCATTATTGAAGATTTTGAACATTTCAAAAGCTTCATACTTATGTGTCATCAAGTGCACACAATAATAGCGACTGCAATCGTCGGTAACATTAATGAAGTATCTTTCACCAGTCTTAGATATTGTCTTAAAAGGATCATATGCATCCAAATGCATCATTCCTAATTAGTCTTTGGTTCATACTTATCAAATGAAACATTTTCATTTGTTTCCAAAAGACCATTCTTTTGAAGTGTTTGAATCTAATTCTGGTTAATGTGACCAAGGCGACAATGTCAAAGATAGTAATAACTTAAACCCATTTTAAGTTTCTTTATGCTAAATGTGTATCAACGAGTTATAATAGGATGATCTATCATGAACCAATTCATGGATGTCATTAAAAGGCATATCCTTAAAATGATATACATCATTCAAAACTCAATACCATTATTACAAATTTTGAATCATGATCATATTGTTTTAAAAGGAAACATTAATCATGTTCCTAGTCAAACTAGGTGCATACAAAAATGTTTTGAGAACAACTTCCAAACCATTTGAAGGTCTCAAAATAGAGTTTCCCTTCTTGAAGCGGACATTTCTTTTGAACCCTTTTGCAACAATTGCAAGTATGAGTCTCACATCCGGTATCCAATACCCATGTGATTGAAGAAATGGCTTTTAAAACAGCGTATGAATCATGGAATTGTATTGAGGTTTGCCCAAAACCCTTCTTGTGTTTCAACTCCTTGAGATAGAAGGGACAATACCCTTTTTATAGTCCTATCTCTCCACACTCAAAGCATGGATCGTTCTCCGTTACCTTAGGCTTCATAAGCTTAGGTTTTGAGGTTTCGCTATAACCTTTGCTTTGACGTATTCCTTTCCTTTAGCATAATTGCTTTAGGATCGGGATTGGCCACTTCTTATAGCCTCCGTTATTGATTGAGAGAATAGGTAGAACCTCTCTACTTATCCCCGCCTCGGTTGCTTTGAGCATTGCATGAGGTTCACCGATGCTCTTGTCCCATCCGTTCATATTACAGTTTATTATGAATGTCTCAAACCTTTATTTAGGCAATCAAGGATCAAATCCTTGGCCAACTACTTTGAGACAGGACAGCAAAGCATCTTGAGGCTATCAATATGGCTTTTATCTTAAGGATATATAAGATGATATTGATTGGGTCTTTTCATGTGACATGTATAAAGTGCTTGAACCGTTTCAAAGCAATCTTATTAAAGTTTTTGGAAGGAACATTTCCCTTTTAGATTAACATGTCATGTGCCCCATGAGGCTCCAAACCCTTTTGGAGTCTGGGAATCATATTCCCAACATGAGATCGGATGCTTGCACAGAATCCTAATTGTGCTTAACTCAATCGTCAAAAGGCCATAACATCAACAGCGTGGGTTGGTGAGGTATGGGATCGTCAAGGACATAGACCTTTACTCATTCTTGAGAACGATTCTCAAGTTTCAAAATGAGTCCATAAGATAATTATGGTTAGGACTATCCTCTCGAGAATAGGTCGCAGTGATAGGGAAGGGACGATCGGGGTGGTAGCATTATAGTTAGAGGTCATCATTACAAAATTGACAAAGTTCATATTAGTATTTCTCATAAATTTATTTTAATCGTTAATACCCTTAAATGTCTCATAGACAATTAACAATTAAAATCTAGAATCCAACGTTACATTTAAATGATGGTTAGGTGACCTTTATCCCATTATTTAAATTAACAAGGTAGTCGACAGTTGACAATTGCAACCTATTGCAACTTCTAGTCTTATGGGATCGGTTAAACATCATATGTTTAGTCGGCATGTTTAATCCCATCAACACCATTGTACGCCATGCTTCGGTGACCCTAAGCACATGGTTTCCAATTCAAGTCGTCCTACTTACACACACGTGTGAGTTTTACATATAAGCGGTTAGGTGACCTTTATCCCACAAGTATGTTAGACTCACCTCAAGGACACAAGTTCCCTACAAGTGGTTAGGTGACCTTTATCCCACAAGTAGTTCCAAGTGATTCGAGTGTCGTGTAAAAGGATGGTGTTAGACTTGTTACCAAAGGGTTTTAAGTTCCCATTAATTTTAGACTTTGAAAACACTATGTACCTTGTAATTGCATGCTTTCAAATACATGGTACCTATGGTTCTCTTTTAATAAAACCTCTTTTATTTTGAAATCATTAATCCTTTTAATAACCTTTTATTAATTACTTAATGATTTAGAACCATAAAATTCAGCTTGTTATCATAATTTATTTAGATCGTTAAGCATATTCATATATCAACAATCAACATAAAACAAGCAAGCATAATCATACAAACATATGTGCATAACCATAGCCACTAAGTTGACTACACTTGTTTGCCATCACAGTGTTGTCATAAGGTCTTTTCCTAAGGGTTCAACACAACACAAATGATGAGATCTCCAAAGACCCCCACTTGAACTTGCATCCAAATGCTTCAAGTCCATCCTTTGTGTCTTCCTTTTGTGCTTCCTTCCCAAGCATCTTCTTTTACAAAATATATACATCCTAATACATATTTTCTAGTAAAGGAAAAAATGCTCCTAATCTATTTATTACATTGCCAAATGAATAAATAAATTACAAACCAAATGGAAACACAAAAGAAATTACTACAACCCATAAAGAAAGAACAATCAACATGACAATTCCATAATCAACCAAACCCAAAACAACCATGGTCAAGGCTATGTTATGCACTAAAATTATGTATCCATATACATCATACTAAGAACCAAAATGAACCCCATTGACCCTAAATTTTCAGCCAACATAAACCAAAAATCTAGGGTCTTTTGTCCAAACAAAACACAATCAACCAAATTGATATCTTTCTTTCAAGGTTTAATCACTAGCATGTTTGATATAACCTTGAAAGATTGGGGTATCATCAAATCAATACAAAACAGCCCTAAAATGGTTGTTAAACCTTATATAACCAATTATACAAGAACACATGAAACTAATCATCCACATAACCGGCTCTTGATGCCAATGTTGGGTTTGTTGTACTAAAACAATGTCGTTTAACCATTTTAAACAAGAAAACGCAGTGGAATATGAACTTAATATCCTATTCAATAATCTGAAAATTAAAGTTCATAATATTATTTTAACAAACCCAAAGACATAGGATCATATGTATGTGAATAAACTAGTTATCAAGAAGCAAAAAAAACAACCAAAACAACATCAACAATCTACCTTTATAGGCTGTTGAAGAACCGATTTTAGAGCTGCTGGAAATCGTGATATTGTAGAAGAGGGGGGCAATTTTGGATGGCCAAAACACCAAGGATAGGGTCCTCAAGTGCTCATACCCACAAGCCTTCAAGAAACACCATTTTTGCTAGGGTTTGACACCAAAACGACCATGAAGATGCTGCTGGAACATCCTTCCAGCACCAAATCAAGCATGAAGATGCTGCTGGAACATGTTTCAGCCGAGTGTTTCTTCAAAAGGGAGAGAACCATTCTCTCCTTTGGTCATTCCAAATGTGTGTGAGATGAGAGGATGAAGATGTGTGTATGTTTTTCTCCAAGAGACTCCAAAAAAAGGAAAAGAGTTGCTGGAACTAAAGGGGGGGCCGAACCCTTAGGGTTGCCCACTCCTTTTCTTTTATTTTTGCTTAAAAGTCCTTATACATTACCCTTATTACAACTAAAGATTAACATAGATTATATATATACATAATTAACCTTTTAATTATATAATACACACACACTTTTATTATTTGATGTTGCTTAACTAATTTAAACAACATTACAAATAATATCCATGAACAAAATATCCTCATAATTTGTTCTTTCTCACATACAATTTATTTAGAAAACCCATTTTCTAAATTGGTGTGATTATTTAATTGCATGATCATATCATCAATTAAATATTAATTGGTGTTTGCTAAGCTTGTTATTGGGTATGACCCGACTTGGATCACAACGTACTAACCACATCAATGTTCTATGTGTCTTGGACATACAGAATCCAACAATCTCCCACTTGCACAAGATACATAGAGGATTGATGCGAGCAGTAAATACCACCTAACAACGGTTTACTACCCTTAATACGCGTGACTTAAAGCCATTCAATAACATCATCCCCTTCAAGTATCCAACTTGAAATGATTTAGGTGAATCAATCATCTATCCTTTTGTTACAGATGTCATGTTAAATCCAAGGACACAGAATGATCATTCCTTGTTGATTTAACTTAATCAGGCCTTAGACATCATGCTCTCAACGAATAAGAGGAACAGATTGGACCTTTAGTTTTGTGTCTCTAGGTGAATCGAACATTGCCAATGTTGAGGGTTTGGATGATGACTCTGCAAGTGAAGGTGACATCGCAGTGGAACTAGTAATGTCAGATAATGAAGATACTGCAAACATGGTCAATCACCTGATTAAAGAAGATCTCAGAACAACATGTTCAGAATCACCAACACCCGAACAGTCAAACTCTGCTATGATGGCTGATTCAACCGAGTCTTCACAAGTAAGTACCAAAGACCAACTCTTTGAAATTCATGCTTGTAATGAATGTAATAAATTTAGAGAAAGCATAGATTCAAAATTTGCTAGGTTATTAGACCACAATGATAGCTTAGTAAATGACTTAAAACTGTGCACAGAAGCTAATCGGATTTTAAAACAAAATGAGCACAGTTATAAAGAGAAATAGAACTTTTAAATAAACAACTAAGGGAAACTGAGGTTGTTTCCTTTAATCAAGCAAATGACATAAAGTTCTACTTACACTCCCTGGAAGAAACTAAGAAAGAAAAGGCAGTTTTAGAAGTTGAAGTCAACTCATTAAAACAAAAACTGCATAGTTGGACCAGTTCTTCTCACATAGTTCAACACTTAGTGAAAGAACGAAACAACAGGGAGGGGTTGTGTTACAAAGTGGTTCCACCACCACATGAGATCTTGTTGAATGCTAAATGTAGACTAGTAAATAACAATCCTATTAAGGATCATGTGGTGTCCACTCCTCTAGTTAGTGATCCAGATTCCACGAGTAAACCGGTGGAATCTGTCACTAAACAGAAGGAGGCCACTTTGAAATTTAAAGTTAAGATGCCTATTGTGAATTTTGAAGAACATTTGAAAAGGTTAATGTAAAGTCAGGTTCAAACATGTCTAATTCTGAACCTAAAATGACCAAACCAGTTAACCAACCACGTGCTCCAAGTCATAGTCCAAATAAACAAAAGGTTAAAGATGTTAAAAACATTCAAACAATGAATTTTGTTGAAGAAGTAAAAACATCTAAATAAGAAGTGTCCAAAACCAACTAGACTAAAGTCACACTTGTATCACACACTTCCCCACAGAGACAATTTTCCCAACATGTAGAATGTAGATCATGCTACAATTGTAGAAAGAGAGGACACGTCGTTTCTAGTTTTCCTTATTATCAGACACCAAGAAAGAAAATTGTACTTTATGATACTAAACAAATTTCTTTGAAAAGGATTTCTATTACTCCACCAAAAAGAAGTGTTAGAATCTCAAGTTCAAACTGTAAGCCAGTCGTCTGTTTATCACAAACAGGCCTTATACAAAACTAGGTTATGGAAAGAAAAGTCAAGTCCAGTGTCTGATAATGAGAACACTAAGAAGAACGATATGCCCTCATCCTCCAATGGACAGTGGGTTGAGTTCATGATGTGTGATTCCTCTGGGTCACCCAAGTCTCTTCTTTCAAATGTCAAGCAAATTAAAGGGGGACATGTCTCATTTGTTAGAAACAAAGGAGGATACATCACCTCTCAAGGGGAAGTGGGAAATCAAAAAGTCAAGTTTGACAAGGTCAAATACATTCAACAATTACAAAATAACTTGCTTTCTGTATCCAAAATCCGTGATAACGGATTCAAGGTTGTTTTTGACAACAAAAAGTGCTATGTGTTAAAGAAGGATTACATTATCCCTAAGGACCAAATTCTAATGTTGCTTCAAGATATAATGACTTATATGTCTTGGATCTATCAAAGGTCTTCACAACCGATCATCAAGTTCAATGCTTCTTGTCAAAGGCAACTGAGAGGGACTCAATCTCCTGGCATAGGAGAATGGGACACATAAATCTACGAAAGATGAATCATCTGATTCAAAATGATTTAGTAAATGGAGTTAATGTTAAGAATTTTCAACTTGTAGATTTTTGTGTAGCGTGTAAGAAAGGCAAATAGGCCAAGAAGTCTCATAAGGCAAAGAAAGTAAATTCTATTAAATTGCCTCTAGAACTTCTACATATGGATTTGTTTGGACTTGTGAACACCAAGAGCATCGCTGGTGATCTATACTGTTATGTCGTCACTAATGACTACTCCAGATTCTCTTGGGTAATGTTTCTGAAATCCAAATCAGAAACATTTGAATTGTTCAAACAGCTGGTGACTACATTGGAATCTCTCTACAAGCTAAAAGTACGTCAGATTCGCTCAGACAATGGCACAGAATTCAAGAACCAGTGGATGGAGGCATTCTGCAAAGAGAAAGGAATTGTACATCGATTCACATCGTCCTACACTCCACAAATGATTGGAGTTGCTGAACGGAAGAACAAGAGCTTGATAAAGACTATACCAACTGCTAGCAGACTCGAAACTGCCCATCCAATTCTGGAATGAGGCAGTTGCCAATGCATGTTACACCCTAAATTGAGTCCTGGTGATCAAACGTCATGGTAAAACATGTTACAAGTTGCTCCAATGATGTAAACCTAATCTAGAGTACGTCGAACCGTTTGGCGCATTATGTACGCTGCTAAAGAAAAATCAGTCAGGGAAGTTCAGTGAAAAGGCTGAAGAAGGAATTTTTCTAGGATACAACATACTGAATAAGATAGTTTACAATAACTCAACGGGTCAAGTAGAATTATGGTGCAACATCGACGTTCAGAGATACACCACCCCCTGCTGGAAAAGGACCCGTATTCTTCTTCGATTATGATGGATTCTTTAAGTCCTTCAACATCCTTCTCTCCCCTCCTGATGACGAGTTATCGACCAAAATGATGTACGATGTCTTAAACACACCGCCACTAGACTCGACAACATCAGGTTCACAAGGTGAGTCTTCTAGTCATTCAGGGGGAGCACTAAAGGTAAGTGACTCTTCCTCTGATGATGAAGAAGTGGATAAGATTAGGTGGATCAGGAGGAACAGGTTCCTGCTACTGAAAGTACACACACATTAGATGTTGATGCCTCTAACACTTCGGAACCTCGTACTCCAATGGCTACATGTACTGAACCAGGAATTCAAAATCTGGATCAGGAAGTAGTCGTTCCCACCACTCCCAGATCCCGACTTAATGTATATCATCCTCTGGACAACGTCATAGGGGATGTAAATTAGGAGAACAGACAAGAAATAAGCTATACTCAGCTGATTATGCCTTAGTCATGGAAAAAGGCTATCTTCACAATGGTGCTTATGGATGTTTGTGTCTCAATTTGAGCCAAAATATATAAGTGAAGCCTTAAACGATGAGGCATGGGTGAGTGCCATGCAAGAAGAACTTCTTCAATTCAAGAAGTTAGGAGTATGGACACTAATGGATAGACCAAAAGATGCTAAGGTCATTGGCACTAAATGGGTTTTGAAATGCAAGAAAGATGACCAAGGGGTCATAATCAGAAACAAGGCTTGACATGTAGTTCAAGGATTTCAACAAATCGATGGCATTGATTACAATGAAATGTTTGCACCTGTGGCGAGAATGGAAGCAATCTGTATCTTCCTAGCCTATGCATCTTATATGAAAATTAAAGTTTATCAACTAGATGTGAAGAGTGCTTTCCTTCATGGTGAAATCCGGGAGACAGTGTATGTTAGTCAACCCGAAGGATTTGAGGATCCGTATCATCAAGACAGAGTTTACAAGCTCGATAAGGCTCTTTACGGGTTCCACCAAGCCCCAAGAGCTTTGTATGAGAAGCTCTCGACTCATCTTGTGAAACACGACTTTCGTAGAGGAGTGATTGACTATACACTATTCATCAAAGAAAAGGATGGTGACTTACTGCTAGTTCAGATTTATGTTGATGACATAATCTTCGATTCCAAAAACGAAGAATTATATAGAAAATTTGAAGCAGTAATGAAAGCTCAATTTGAGATGAGTGCTATGGGAGAGATAAAGTTCTTTCTCGGGTTATAGGTGGATCAAAAACCAAAAGGAATATTTCTACATCAGACCAAGTATGTAGGCGATATCCTCAGTCGGTTCGATATGGAGAATGCTTCGGTAGCTAGGACTCCACTTCCTACAAACCACGACGTGGCACCCGACGAAAATGGTGATCTGGTGGATGCCACTATGTTCCGAGGAATGATTGGATCCCTCATGTACCTCACAGCCTCACGCCCTGATATCATGTACACAACGTGTCTTTGCTCCAGATATCAGGCGAAACCGAAAGTCAACCATCTCATAGGATTTAAACGGATTTTTTCGTTATCTGAAGGGTACTCCAACACTCGGGTTGTGGTATCCTCATGAGATGATTTTGAGCTGACAGCGTATAGTGACTCGGATTACGGCGGCTGCAAAATGAACTAGAAGTCAACGTCTGCTGGATGTCAATTTTTTGGGAGAAGATTAGTCACCTGGCAGTGTAAGAAGCAGACATCGGTTGCTCTGTCAACGTGTGAAGCTGAATATGTTGTTGCTGCAAGTTGCTATTCGCAGATCATTTGGATTCAACAGCAAATGCGGGACTACAGTTTGCAATTTTCTAACACTCCTATTTATGTTGATAATTCTGTATTCTATAGCCGTAACTAAAAATCTAGTCCAACATCCTAAAACTAAACAATCGGGATTATATATCACTTTATACGTGATTGTTTTGAAAAGCATTTAATCGATGTCGTTAAAATAAATACGGATTTTCAACGCGCGGACCTCTACACAAAAGCATTTGATAAACCGAGATTTTATATCTTAGAGGTTAATGGCGTGAAAAAGAAAAGTGATGTGATCACAGAGGATGAAAATGCTTAGTCCGACAATTTTGTTTATTTTTTTTCTTATTTACTTTTCCTGTGTCTATAAAATCCAAAAACTCAAAAAAAACATATTTTCGGTTTTAGAATTTTAGGGGGAGAATAGGTTAGATAAATAGCTTAGATTAGTATTAAATTAGTTGTTTTATTTAATTACTTAAAAAAACGAGGGAGGAGGACAGCTTAGCTAAAAGGAAAGAAATCAAATCTGTGATACTGATTCAACGTATTCAGAAAATGATAGTACACAGGGAACATATATTTGGGACTTCAAAAAGTTTAACTAATTAAGATGAAAAAGTCAAAGTTTGAGTCTAAAAAGTCTAAGCAAAATAAAAGGAAAATGATAGTAAAACTAGTAGGCTACCAAGGTAACATAGAGAAAGTAGATCTAGAGGTTGCTAGTCATTATATGATGTGTCAGTAGATTCAACACAATAGATAAGTAGACCTCATTGGTGGTTTCAAGCTCAAACTAAGTTGTTCGACTTGCTGTGGTTCCCATCTTATCCCTGGTTAACACAATCAATGCAGTTCCAATAAGGGGTGAAGAGCAAAATAAACGCCACATATGTGTGCGGACGACCATAAAATATGAGCAAAGCACATGAAAAAATGCAAAATGAAATCAAGCTAATAACTCATGTTGTTGGTGCGATATGTGCTAAAAGATAAAAATGCTCAAACAAGAAGATAGGTTGTGTGCTTCTCTGCTGTGCGGTGGCACTAATCTGAGGATAAGCATAACCTAAATATTCTAGAATTCACTGTTGTTTGCGCCTCTCTGCTATGCGGTGCACTGACCTGAGGCTTGGCATCTCTTTGAAAGCTCTTAGAATAGTCTCTTCTTGAATATACCCGTAGACCGCTCAAAAATCTCCCGAGCAACGTTGATTACCATATAAGCGTGGGATCCACAAATGCTTGTTGAAATAACTAAACCTTAAATCATCACCAATGTGTGTCAAATATTTGTGTATAGATTTAAGAGGACAATACTGACAATCATCATGAGCTGCAGTTCTTGAAAGTCAAAATCATTGTGTGCATCTTGAAGCTCTAGTATGATTTCTTAAAATTTCTATTGACTACAGTGAAAACAAGGATTAAGCATCAAAATTGTTTATTAAAATGTCCCAAGTGATTTTGATATATGATTCCAAAATGAATCGTACCAGAAATGATAAACTAGAATTGAAGTTGTGCTGTCCAGTAAGTAAAATCGATTAGAATTACTCTAATCGGTTTAATATCCATCTCTAATAAAAAATACAACATATGTCTTAATTGTTTTTTTTTAATTTTTCTAGTTGCTTTTATTAATTTTTAGTCATTTAGTGGTAAAAGTCAGACTAGGCATCGAAATTCAATCTATGAAACACTCACTTAAAAGAGGTCTCGACTGAGGTGACCAATCAGTTCTTTGGTAAAAGGATCATGTCTGAGGTGATCAACAATTTTCAAAGTTAAAAGGATCATGTCTGAGATGATCATCGATCGTAACATTTTATCTATAGTTAAAAAGGCTAAGTGTTGGAATGGTCATAAGGTCAAACTCATAAGTATGAGCCATTCGCACGACTGGATGACTGGGTAAGTAAGATTGAGATTCTTACTATGAATCGAATATGATAATCAAGTCAATGATTGAGTGGCGGAAACAAACAATCAAAGAACATTCAATGCAAGAAATATACTCATAAATGCTTTTGTATTATATATGAAAGTTGATTGATTACCGAGAATAAATGACAACACACATTCTCTATCTATCAGCCGTCACCTCATGTACGAGGTTATCTATTCTATTTATAGGCAGACAAGATGCCTTTTACAAAATGACTAAACTACCCCTAAACTATTACATCAGAACTAGTCTAAGTCTTCATCCGCATCTTTGCTTATTCATCCGCATTGAAAAATTTGGATGAGTTAACTTGATTAGCAATTCTTCACTTGATCATCCGCATAAGTATGTTGGTCATCCACATTGGTTAATGCGGATGAACAAATACTTACGCGCATTTGTTCGGTCATCCGCATTTGTCAAATGCGGATGAGCAAAGTATTGTCTGCATTGTTTCTTGGTCTTCCGTATTTGTCAATGCGGAAGAACAAATACTTTTCCGTATTTGTTTTATGTCTTCCGCATTGACAAATGCGGAAGACAACACTTGTTTTTTTTTGAGCAGGATCTTTATCCACATTTATTCTTGGACTTGTGGGATTCCAGCAAAGTAATCATCAAATCACCCATTGAATGGCATGTATGATCCTTTCAGGGTGCAACAATACTCCCCCTAAGGATTATACAACCTATGTTCTTCAATGTTTGGGAGGTGATTGATGTTGTGAAGATTCTGCTAGGTCTTGTGGAGGAAGTAAAAATGCAGCTTTTGTTGGATCCAGAATAGCTTTGATCATGTTGACAAAATCTATTGCTTCTGACATTCTGTCCCTACTCAGCACATGTATCTTCATTTTTCTCATGTTGTAGACGACTTCTATTGGTAACTTCTTCAGTGAAATAGGTTCCAAAATAGAAATAGTAGAAAGACCATCTCTATGAATCAGTAAGCTTCCACCCACATCCACCTCAAGTTTGACAATGTTCCCAAGTTGCAAGGTTGTCTTCCTTTTCTTTCTTTTATCTCTTTTTGTATTGATACGATCATAGGCCAATTTTAGCAACTTGATGCACTTTAGGAAGAAATGCATATCTTGTTCACCCAGCTTATTGTTGATTTCCCTGAATGTCTTGTATAGATATAGTGAATGTAAGATTCATCAAGCAATCTTACTTCATATCCACTAAATAATCTTATTTCAGCACCCTCCTTTCCTCCCCACTTCATTTCAATCACCATCTCATAAGTTTTTTCATCATAATACACATTTGAGATGGGTGTGGAGGAATGAGTACCAGACACCATTTTTCTCTTCAAAGCTTCTGTTGGTTTCACCTTCAACTCAGGAAAACACACTTCTTCAGCTTGTATTTTCTTCTTCTTCTCAAGAGGATTAATAAAAGACTTATCTTTTCTCATGCAAATAGTCTTTAATGAATTGAAATTGTCAGTCCTTCTGAACATTTTGAGTATGTTTTCAAATTCAATCCTCTAAACATAGCTGAATGATTGATCAGTTCCAGTTGAGCTACTTCTTTTAAATCATGGATCTCTAGGGCATTACAAGAGCTGAGTACTCAGTAAAGAATTGCACCAGCCTGAAGATTCTTTTTACCATGAACATGTTCCACATGCTGTCATACTTCCAGGCAATTATTTTCTGATCAACTTTGCCTTGGGAGTAGACAACCCTTTGATTAACTCAGCAGTTGTTAATCCTTCTTGTAATTTCAACTGAGAGGGTTCTACAAACCATTCTGGGTATTTATGAACTACAGGAGCCAACAATTCTTGATCTTTCTGATTTAGCATCATGTCTTGAGCAGTTAGTATAGATCTTGGCTTCTTGTTCCTGATTTCTTCTTCTACCCTCTTGAGCATGTCTTTCTTTTCATTGATCATTTGGAGAGTAGCAACCCTTAATGAGTTTGTCTTCATATTCCCAATCTTTCTTCTTGTGAATCCTTGGGTTGTAAGATAATCCTTCATTTCCTTATCTGACATGCTATAAGGATCAGGAAATAGTGGTTCAGAAGTTGGGGTTGATTTCTTCATTGATGATAGTTTAGGCAAGGGAACCTTTCTCGAAAATGGTCTTTCATACTCAGTTGTGGTTGATTTCTTCATAGCAGACTCTTTATGCACAGGAACCTCTTTGGTGATTGATTTTTCATACTCAGTTTCTACATTTGGATCTAGAAGCTTATTCACCTTTTCTTCTTCTTCCTTCTTCTTCATATGTCATGCCAAAAACTTCATTTGGATCATACCCATGATTGATCAAAAACATTGCTTTTATCATTAGATCATTAGTTTGGGCTTTTGACACAATTTCTTCCACTGGTTGTTTTGTTTTCATGGGACTGTCCATATGAATATCCTCTTCAGCATCATAACCTCCAACTATCTCTCCTTCTTCCAAATCAATGAATATAACTGGTTTATTCAATTATGCCTTAGCCTTTTCATGTTCTTCCAGGAATTCTGCTATTACAGCAAGACTTCTTGGGTCATCTGGTTTGGCTTTCTTAGCTGGTTCATCTTTTTTCATTGGCCTTTTTCCTTTAGCTTTCTTAGATAAGTATTTCCTCTTTCTGGTATTAGTTTGTAGTGGAGGTCCAGAAGAGGATGCAACTTGTTTCATTTCTTCAGGCAATTTTCAGCATCTTCTTGTATGTTTTCTTGATCATCATCCCCCTTTTCTTTTTCTTGTTCATTCTTTTCCTTTTCTTTTTCCCACATTTCTCTTATCATTTCTTTTTGTTCCTCATACATAGCCACAACAGGTACAATCTACATACTCAACTCTTTGTCCAATGGAACTAGAGATTTGGGAATGACTAAATAGGTTCAGAGGTGGTCCTTTGGTCTGCAACAAAGTCCTAAAAATCTTCATCTATTGTGAATTCTTCTGAAGTAAAGCTATCCATAGCACTAATTAATTCTTCAAATTCATCTTTCTCAGTCTGAGTAGCCTCTGATTGCCCATAATAAATCACCATTTCTAAGCTTTGTTCTATTCTTTGGTTGGCTTCATCTTCTTCTTGTTCATCATCATCAGAAGTAGATTGTTTCTCATCATCAATAACCTTTTCTTCATCATTTTTAGTTTCTCCAGTCACAACACTTCTTTGAATTTCAAGTAACAATTCAAGTTTAGAGATCCTTTTAGATTGAATTTCAACATGACTTTGGAGATTTGATATGATTTCAGCTTGTTCTTCAATAATGTTCTCTTGCTCTTCCATAGCTATGGTTTGAATGGCAAGAGTATCAACATGGCCACTCACTTCTTCTCTAGAATGATTTAAGGCAGCTTTCAAATGGTTAATTTCTTTCTCTTTGGCTTTCTTTTCAGCTTCATACTTTTCGTTTAATTCCTTTAATTCCTGCTCCTTTTCATCAAACTCTAGAATCCTGTCATCAATGATTCTAGCTCTCCTATTTAGTATTCTTTCCATTCTTTCCACCTTTTGTCGGAGCTCAGATATCAACCTATCCTGTTCATCAGGCCTGTTTGTGTTAGATTCAACAATGGAGCAGTCTTAAAATTTGCTCTCTTTGCAGGCATTTGAGTATGTTGATCCTCCTCATCTAGAGATGATTTGGATGCTTTAGAAGTACTAGTTGATCCTCCAAATTCAGTTGGCTTTTCATGGGCGGGCAAAGGTAGTTGTGGTGATGTTGGTGAGTGATGAGGTGGTGATATAGGTGAGTGATGAGGTGGTGATATTGGAGAGTGATGATATTGGTGATGGTTTTGGGGTTGTTTGTGGTGATGGTTGTGGTGTTGGTTGTAGTGTGGTTGTGGTGTTGGTTGTGGTGATGGTTGTGGTGTTGGTTGTGGTGTGGTTGTGGTGTTGGTTGTGGTGATGGTTGTGCAGCTTGCTCATCAGCAGCCTGTTCTTGTCCTTGATTTATCTATTGAATCATCCAAGGAAATAGAGGTGAGTGAGCTCCACTGTAAAAGTTTCTGGGATCCCTCTTCTTAATGTACTTGTATAATTTTGCATCATAATAAGGAATATCAAGTACTGGTCCCTCAGTAGCAATGTCTGGAAATGCTTCATTTATCATGCACTAGATAAATCTTGGGTACATAAAAAATTTGTATCTTCTCCCTTCTTGTATGTTTGAAGTCAGGCCATTAAAAACATAGGCAGACATATTGAATGGTCTGTTGTACAAAGAGCGCAGATTGCTGAGGAAGTGGTGATTGGAATGTCATTCCATCCTGTTTTTCTTTTAGATAGGCAGTGCTGAAACATATGGATTAGAAATCTCCAAGGCAAATCAACCAATCCTTTAACGATTTGTTTAGCTTCAAATCCTCATTCAAAACCAATCTTAGCAAAGAATGTGGTTATTACATCATCATCCAGCTCTAAAGGTGCATTAGCATCATCACCAAAATGCAAGCATCTTCTAACAGTGTCTTCAGTGATGCTTAGAGTGTAATCATTGTCAATTCTCCAACTATAGTTCTAACACCATCTTCTTCAACTACTTCAGCTGAATTCTAGAAAGACCATATGAAATAGATGGTGGGTCTAACAGTGATAGCATAAGCTACCCTTGTTGTAAAGATGAATCTAATGATATCTCTGAGTCCCTCAGCTTCTAGCACATCAGGGTTTAAATAACCGCTGACATTATGGAGCTTGCTCCATGAAAGATTTGCCATATAATCTGCATAAAAGACATATGTGTCAGTTTTAATGAGAACTCATGAGCATCATTTATTAGTTTGACATTAAGTGGTCAAAGATGAACTTTCAACATTACTGTATCATTGTTGTTACATCAAATGGTGAATTTGTTGTTCAACAATCACAGTTTTGATGTGTGAACCATTTATTAGATGTTATTTCATTGATTTGTTACACATTTTCATTGTTCATCATGCTTTGTTTTTACACCACACATAACTATGAAGGTTTTCATGATGAGTAAAATTTCTATTGGTTTGCATGTTCATTGAAGTCGAAAAGGTGTATTATGTTACATCAGTAATTTGAGTTTTTGTGTTCTTCATTATCATTTGGTTCATTGTGTGATTAGGTTTAACAGTCTGAAAGTTGGGTCTTGACAAAATTTTTGGAAATTTCACCTTGTTTTCGATGCAACTGTAGGTTAAGAATCAATGAGAAGAACATGTTGAGTGGAATCACACAAAAATCTTTGGTTGTTTATGATGAAGATGATCGAAGTGGGTGTATTGTGTATTTGCGCTCGTCTCACTATGAAGTCTCTCAAAATTGAAAAGTATTAAATGACCCGTTTAAATTCCTTTAAATAGTCAAATAATGACTTTTACAAGATTTTACAAGTTTAATAGCAAATGCGGTCACCACTGTAGCAAATGCGGAAGTGTAAATATTTTGACTTTTGGTTATCCACATTTGTTAACTGTAGCAAATGCGGAATACAAAAATTTGGACTTTGACTATCCGCATTTGTTCACTGTTGTAAATGCGGAAGTTTTGTTACTTCTGTTTTCTTCTATCAGCATTTGTTCACTACTATAGATGCGAAAGAACTAAATTCATCAGCATTTATTCACTGTAACAAATGCGGTTGACCTAACTTATTCAGCATTGCTCACTGTAGCAAATGCGGTTGAATAGCATCACTGTAGCAAATACGATAGACTAAAATCCTCATTTACTTGATCATCATTCATTCATAATAGATTGATCACATAGTTATTTCTGCTTGATCACACATGAGCTTTGAAGTTGTGTATCTGCAAATGCGTATAAGTAAAATAAATGCGGAAGTGTAAATTTCATCCATATTTGACAAATGCGCTTGAACACTTCAAAGTTTATCCACATTGACTAATGCGGTTGAACACTTGAAAATTATTTCATCTGCATTGACAATGTGTAGAACAATTTTTGTTCCGCATAGGTTTTAACACTCAAAATATCATGTATACTGACACACTAATGCGGTAGAGTAAAATCATTGTCCGCATTATTTTCACTTGAAAATATAAAGCTACCCGCATTGGTTTAAGCATGGGTTACCTTCATCCGCATTAACCATGCACTTACGTGCATTAACTTTTGAACTTAATCATAAGTTAATGTGATTGAACTGATTTTTTCATCTTATGAAGACTTGTCCTTGATTGATTTTTTCTTTGAAGTTGACTATTAAAATTGTCAATTCTTGCTTGGATTGACTTGTATGTCACAAGTGATACAAGTTTCCTAATTTTGACTGATCTTGGACTTTTCATGCTTCTAAGCATCTGCATAAGCTGAGATACAATGGTATAACTTTTTGCAACAACACCAAAATTCTTTTTGTTTTGTTTTAAAAGTAAGTTAAGCTAGTAAACAAAAATACGGACTTACTCAAAAATTTTAAATTACTCCCCCTAAAGTTATATCCATATTTGGATAAAAACTTTAAAGATTTAAAAACTTTTTGAAGTTTATTATGATTAATAATAATGAAGAGAATTATATCTTTTGTTGGGATCATATCAGTCTTACATTACACATGTGCATCCTTTATGATTAAATGGACATGTTTATGAACTTGATGATTAAAGGTATGTTTGTCCTCTTAAACTCATACTAGGTTGATATTTTGATGCAAATGATTTTTATCATATTTTTGGTTGATTTAATTATTTAATATGTACCGCACACACATAAGCATGGAATGATCAACCATCCTTATACAATGCATGGTATAACTTTTTCACAACTTTTCTTACCAGGTTACTTAAGTTATAAGAACTCATTTTCACTGATCCTCATTAGGATTCTTTTATTTTGATCCTTTTCATGATGATCCACATTGGGATTCTTTTCACTTCACTTTGGAAGGTGATCCATGATGGGATTCTTTTGTTCATTCACTTGGAATGTATTGCTTTTGTAGATTCATCCAATTTGGATATGTTCCTCATGGGAATCTTTTGGATCAGGACATCTACACTATATGCATGTTTCATCAGGTCTTTGCTCAGCAAAACAAAGATGAAACTAATGTAGGTGAAAGAGTTTCATAAAGTATCATTACCTAGTGTGTTTAGGTTACTACACACACATGCACTCAGATAAGCCAATACATACCTACTTTGTGATAAGTGTTTCACTATTAAATAAGATTTTAATTCATCACTGCATGTATATTCTCTTCCAAGTTGAGCCTACCAACATATGGTAAGTCATGACAGTCTTGTAATTTGAAATTAAGCACAATATATGATATAATGACTGTAATTATATCATTTCCCAAGATTCTTTTCTTCATCAAAATTGATTTCTTTTTGTGATTTTCTCATGTTTTTAATGTTTTTGATGTTTTTCATGGTTTTACTCAAGGTTAATCACGCCAATTGACTGAACCAGGAATTCAAACTGTTAGGATCGTGTACTGGACGAATACTAACAGATTTACGAGTATACCGGATCAAATAGTGTGGAATCATATTTGATTGGCGATCCAATCGGTGAGAACGCACGTAGAATCAATTAAAGATGAATCTAAACATCAAGAACGATTAACAATCGATCTACCGCGGTCTTTGAAGTTGGAACAGGTTACTAGAGGTCTCTGGATGGCTAGGGTACGTCTGGGTATCGAATTATTCAAAGTGTTTAGTTTTTCCACGATTTAAGTGGTATTTATAGGTTAGGGTAATCGTGCGACTGGACCATTTGCATGGTTCAGTCGTGCGATTGAGTCATGCGGTTGATCCATTCACATGACTGAGTGTTCAGTCGTGCGACTGAGTCAATTTCATGTTTCAATCATGCGACTGATCCAGTCTCCTGGTTCATTCGTACAACTGGTTCATTAGCATGAAGTTATTCATGCGTATGGTCCATTAGCATGGGCCAATCGCATGAGAACTTCACATGATTAAGTTTGAATATGTTTCATAGTCATTAATTGATTTAGATATTATTCAAACAACCACAACCTATATAGTTAACTCAATAAGCGTTATTACATACCAACCAATGAAATATTCAACACTATATAAGCACAACCACATATTGTATTTCATTAGGTACCCGTATAATTACATATGTGTAAGACAATACAAACGTATTACATTAAGTTCAGAAACTAGGGACACATATATCTACAAACTCCCCATTGGACCTAGTTTCGTCTAAGTCTTACATCTTTCATAAGTTCCTCAAACTTCTTGTACTTCTCTTCTCTAGTGACTCCGGCATGTATCTCAAAAGCAAAACAGAGTCTTATAACATTTTGAAATTTTAGAGCTTGTACAATATCTTGAGAGTCATAGAATAATGGCCACTTTTATAATGTATAAACATCATCTGCAGACAAGTTTGTAAGCCACATTGGGTCAAACACCCTGATGGTTTCCATTACACCATTCTTGTTCAAAACTATGACTGCTTCTCCTGTCCTCCAATCATAGTACCACCATTTGAAGTGTGGACTGAAGTCCTGTGGCATTTCCTGTAGAGGGATCTTAGACATTGTGTGCGGAGGACTCCACTTCAGCACTATTTTCGGTTTTCCAGTAATGGCACCAACCTTAGACCGTCTGATATACCTTGTTGGCTATTGAGGTTTGAAGTTGACACATCTGGTGTGGTACTCTCTTTTAAGAGCTACTTCAAACCAGCCTGACATTTTGCGTGGGTTAGCGTATAGCAATTTTAACTTTGCTACCTAGTTTAGCTCAAATCCAGGAAGAGTCTTCAGGTCATGTGGGAACCTGAAGTACTCAATCCCTTTCTCACGTTTAACTGCATAAACGTTGAGATCTTCAAAATACGCCCATGTTATGATTTTGCCCGACACCTTGTGATGTTTCTTCACTTTGTACAGCTTGGTGTAGACAGTTGACGTTGAAGCACTGCGTTGGGCTCTTATTTCTTCAAAGCACGCAACCCACTCAGCCTTTCTGATACTTACTTCAGCTTTCGAGGCTTGGGATATATCTTCTTTCTTGTCAGACTCTTCTTCCATTCTATCCAGAGTCTTAAAAGTTTTACTGACAAGGTTGTCGCCCAGATTGGCAACGACATTACCCTCAATGTCAGTGTACTCCGAATAGTGGTGGTCCGTGACATCTTCTGTTGGTCCATGTGATCGATGAACAGTACAATTGATAGGATAATTTGATCAATATCAAACACACAATCCAAATAACAACAATTGAGAAGTGAATATGATGAATCAAGACATAATTGGTACTCAAATGAACAAACTCACTCAATAACAACAAGCACAATTGTATTTCAATGAAGTAACTGCTTAGAAATTGGTAGCTTGCAACAGAATTCCACGATTAGGGTTTTGCAAGCTTACCGTACAAAGTGAAATGACAATAGTATATATAGCAGTCATAGATTCGCTGACAGTTTCGCTACCAGCGAAACTGTCATGCTGAAACTATAGTTTCGCCCGGCAGAACACAAGTTCGCCGGGTAAACCAAAACAGCAAACTGTGAGCGAATGTATAGATTCGCTCACAGTTTCGCTGGACTGCCAAAACTGCAAATTACAAACAAAATACAAAATGAAACTAACAAAAGTCCTATTACAATGTAAAGTAAACATCTATACTAAAGTGAGTCCAACCTAACATGATCTTCAATACTCCCCCTAGGTTGGACCTCACTATCTTCACTTCTCTTGATTTGACTCGTCGGCTCCGGTTTCCTCTGCTGCTGTTGGTCTATCTTCATCACCTCCCGCAGCAACATCTTTAGAAGCTTCAGCCACTGATCCTCCAAGGTTAGTTCCTGCATCACCAGCTTCCTCAGAATGACCACTAGCTCTAGCAAACTGCCTGGTCATGTCTTGAACATCCATGGCAAAGTCATCTTGTGCTCTCACCTTTTCAGCCAAACTCTTTACCTCCGCCCGTACTCCTCTTATTTTGTTTGCCACATTATAAACAAGCTTGCCTCTTTTCGTGTTTCCTCTCCTGCCCCAGCCTTAATATGATTTTCACAAAGAGTCAAGAGATCTTCATCACTGAAGCTGAATAATTCCATCGGGTCAAACACCCTAAACTCTTTTCCGTGTTTGGCTCTAATCACCGCCTCGCCAGTGTTATTATCATAAAACCACTTTTCAAAGTCCTGTAAACGTTGGGGAAGAGGATCAGCCAATCTTACCCTGTTTACAGTCTTTGGTGGTTTGACTCTCAAAACAATCCTCCCTTTGCCAGTCTCCCAGTCTTTATCTTTCTTTGATCTTTTTCGTTCAGCCTTCATGTATCCAAATGACTCAAAATTATCATTAAGTCCATTTTTAATTTCCTTCTCAAGAAATACTGCCTTTTCACTTAAATGAGCATTAATCAAAGGCAAAGTGGCCAACCGTCTCAGATCCCATTTGGGCAAGGTCTTAAAAGCCTTCCTCTTGAGCATGTAGCTGATATTACCTCCTCTTCTTTTAATCATAAACATCTTTAAACTAGGATTATAACACCAACTTATTATCTTCTTGTCTGCCTCTTTCCTGCTTAAACCTTCCATATTTTGAAACAAAGGAGTAAGTTCTTCAGCCTCCTTCTCCTTCACCAACCAGTCACTCTTATCCATCTCAAACACATCAGCTTCATCATCTCCCTTCTTAGCAACATACACCAGTGGTCTCTCATCTACTTCATAAAACTTTGGTTCAGGATTTTATAATCAACCAATTGCTCATCCTCCTCTTCTTCATCAATCAAACCTTTTCCTTTATCAGACATTCCCTCAGTGGTAGCAGTAACAACCACTTCTTCACCCATACTATACTTATCAAAATCAAACTGTAGGTTAACAAACTCTGCTTCAATAATATCATCATCCTCATTTCTTCCAGCATCTTCTCTTGGGATCTCTTGTTCCCCTGCTTCAGTATTAGTTGCTCCAGAAGTGCCCTCTCCTACCTTGGATGAAGTACCCACATTCAAGAATGAGTACTTAGATATATCAGTCATATCATCTAACTCAGATTGAGTTAGTTGACTAGGTAGGCCAGCAGCAGCTTTCATCTGAGAAATTTCTTCAAACAATCACTTAATCAAATTATTCTGGTCAACCAACATCTTTTTCATTCCTTCAATTACCTCATCCTTCTGTTTTTCCCTAATCTCCTGATTCGTCAGTTTAGTCTTTATCATACTCAACTCATTGGCCAATGAAGTATTTAGACTACGAATAACATCCTCATCAAGACCAGCACTAGCCTCTTTCCCTGCTGTGAAACCCTCGTGTCGATGTTTTGATCTCCGTTCAGGCTCAACAAAGTCAGTTTTCTTTTTAGATCTCTGTTCTTTCTCCACCCTTATCTCCTCTGCTTGTGCATCTATATCTTCTTCAAAATCATAATCTTTCTCTTTTGCATATCTCTTTCTCTTCTTAGCTGCATCAGCTTGTTGCACCCTTGTTTCCTCAGTCCTTTTGTTTTCAGACTCATCGACCCGTCTGATATAATTCCAGCGTTCTGGAGGGTACATATTTTCCCAGAGATGGGTGATTTTACCACTGAAATCATGGCGGATAGCACAGCAATCAGCAAATATCCAAGGGTTCATCTGCACTAATATCTTGACTTCACCATGTTTAGGAACATCAGGAATAAGATCATCAATAATCATCTGAATAAAGCGAGGATATAACAACCATTTATCCTTCTTCACAGCCATCACATTCTCTGCCATACACGCAAAGATCAGTCTAGCAATGTTTGCTTTCTCCCCTTTACAACATATCACCATAGCTTTGGCCCAGTCAAGATTAAGTCCATCGGATCCACCCTTACGGTGATCTAAGCACATAATAAAAACATGAACTATATATCTCCATTCCTTAGATAAAAAAGACTTTTTAATCTCCTTCCTCGAACCAAAAGCTGGTCCCTCATACCCCATTTGTCTGAAAGCTTGGAATACTTCAGACTCCGTCATATCCACTTCATCACCAGTATCATCTTCTAGTCTAAGAATCCTCGACACGCTCTCAGCAGTAATAGTTATATCATGATCAATCACTCTAGCTGTGATTCTCTGTACATCTCCTCCAGTGTTGTATTCTGCTGATCTCCAAAAATCTCTAATATTAAGATCATAGATAGTGGGTGAGTGAGAGATAGCATATGCAATGGGTGATCTCTGAAGCCATCTAATGCAGTCACGAAATCCGGCCGCCTTTGGAAGAGTATCGTCTAATATGGCAGTGATGTTATTCCTCTCATCAAACTTGAGATTCGCCATGATAACCTGAGAAGAACAACAAATAAATTTGAATAAGAATACTGAAAATAAGAAAATAAAACAAAAACAAAAGAAACAATCAATTTCGGCAAGCGAAACAATAGTTTCGCTCACTAAGACATGATAGTTTCGCTGAATCAAAGACAATTTCGACAAGGAAAACAAACAGTTTCAACAAGCGAAACTATAATTTCGCTAATTGAAACTTGTTATTTTCGCAGAACAAAAATTAGTTTCGACAAGATTAGAATGAATTAAAGTAGTTTCGCAATTAGTTTCACCAAATATTAATTTAGTTTCGCTATTACAAATTAGTTTCGCTGACATAAGAAAATACAAGCGAAACTGTGTAAATTAAAGATCAGTCATTGCGAAATTAGAGAAGATATGGCGAAACTGTTAAGTTTGCTCGGACAACATAACTTTACAGTTTCGCAGAAAAGATGTGAACTTTCGTTCAATTTCGCAGAGAAATTAGTAGTTTCGCTGATCGAACAGCGAAACCACCGAAGAGACACAATCTAGATAACTTAAGAATAGACCATTTAATCCAGATTAGATAGTGAATCAGTGTTCGAAACTCACATACGAAGTGAATCTCACGAAAAATCAGTCCAAATCACAAACACAAGTCAAAATCGCCTTAAAAGTTACGGATAAACCCTAAAAGTGAAACTGAGCGATTGTGTGAAATTATGAGAGAAAATTCGCAAACATGACTTATATAGCAAATAGTTTCGCAGACAGCGAAACTATAAATTCGTCTGGTTCGCTAGGAAGTAACTGATTAACAACTTATTAGCCAACCTAGCGAAATTGCAGTTTCGCTTTGCGAAATTATTAGCGAAAGAATACTTTCGCACCTTTTATTTTTATTTTATATTATAATTTTTTTATTATTTTATTTTTATTTTTAAATTATAATACTTAAAGGAAGCACATCTAATAATGAGATCTAAAATAATCAGAGATCACATTCTATAAATATTTTAGAACATAAAGATGATCAAAAAATCATCTACCAGTCATGAGATCATACTGAATACAAGATCTGATCACAATCTGCACAGAAACAACTGAAATTAGAACAAATCAATAACGATTGCTGATATAATTGTCCACTTAAACTCATGCCTTATCCTTTTTCGAACAACAACTTATGATTCATTTAAGGTTCGATTAGATGCTTTAAAATGCAAGACCCCACAATCATTTGGTAAAAAACCTCACCCAACCTCAGGATTTCTTGAATTATGAATCAATCTTCAAAGAACAAGGTTTATGAATTAGTGTGCAAATGATTATAACCAGAATATTTCATTCTGAGAGAAATTCATCGATAAGATGATTTGACATAATTATATCAAAATGGTGAGAGCTCCAGATCTATACTCACGTATAACAGAGGAGATAACCATTTGAACATGTGCTGATGAGAGCTCCAGGTCAGTACTATCGTACAGCAGAGGAGATCATCACTCCAGGTCAGTACTCACGTACAGCAGAGGAGATAAGCACAGACACAAGACATCTTGACACTAAATATACCAGCAGAGGATGATGACAAAACAAAGCAAAATGAACGAAAGATTCATTCTCAATCCAATTTTTGTCAGGACTCAGTTTTTGTGCAATCCAAAACGATTGAGTAAATCCAGTCATTCTTTAGCATAAAGTTTAATTTAATCAAAAAGTTGCTGTCTACTTCATTCGTCAGGCAGAGTCTATCAAGCATATCGTTAAAGAATCTGATCCATTTCCTTTTTTTAATGTGAAACAGAATCCAGTAACAGTTACTATCATTTCTCATAGAAGTACTGGTCATGTAAATAAAAATTTTTAGAGAATATACAATCATTTCTGATACCATATTGTTGGTCCATGTGATCGATGAACAGTATAATTGATAGGATAATTTGATCAATATCAAACACACAATCCAAATAACAACAATTGAGAAGTGAATATGATGAATCAAGACATAATTGGTACTCAAATGAACAAACTCACTCAATAACAACAAGCACAATTGTATTTCAATGAAGTAACTGCTTAGAAATGGTAGCTTGCAACAGAATTCCACGATTAGGGTTTTGCAAGCTTACCGTACAAAGTGAAATGACAATAGTATATATAGCAGCCATAGATTCGCTGACAGTTTCGCTACCAGCGAAACTGTCATGCCGAAACTATAGTTCGCCCGGCAGAACACAAGTTCGCCGGGTAAACCAAAACAGCAAACTGTGAGCGAATGTATAGATTCGCTCACAGTTTCGCTGGACTGCCAAAACTGCTAATTACAAACAAAATACAAAATGCAACTAACAAAAGTCCTATTACAATGTAAGTACACATCTATACTAAAGTGAGTCTAACCTAACATGATCTTCATCTTCAATCTCGATCTCATCAACATCGTTGATCTCGTCGTCACTTTCCACATGGACTGTTGGAGCATTTTTCACGATCTCATCTGGATTGAGTCAGAATATTTCAGCAAGTTGTTCGTTTGTGAGATCATGAATTATCTCTCCTTCTTCAGGAGTGTAATTCACTGATCTCCTGACTATACCCTACAGATCAAGAATCATCATGAGCCGAGTCTTGATATGTTGGAGGGGAGCAACATCATATTCATCTCTTTGATAGTTTGGATCTGCTTGATTTAAAACATGTAACACAACAACCATTAGTCAACAATCAAAGCAGTAAACATCAACAATAAATATAAACATTAATTACATTAATTTGATATAAGATTCAAATACACATGATTAAAATAACATAAACAACTAAGCATTACTCTTGTCTTGTATCATGTGCTCCTTTGCTGATGGGGCTGAAGTGGAGGCACCTTGGTCCTGAGCTCTCTTGGTCCTCCTTTCACTTGCAGATGTGGCACCCGCAGCAGAAGGATCATCATCTCCATCACCATCATCATCAACATCATCACCAACATCAGTTTCCTCCCCTTGATTATCATCATTATCATCATCATCATCACTGTCATCATCATCACCATCATCTCCATCTCCTTCTCTGATCTTTAAGGGCTCATCCTTTGATCCTTTGAGCCTCAACATGATGGTCTTGTTGGTCGCCTCCAACTCCCCTATCCGTTTTGCTGATTGGACATGTTGCTCTTGGAGTTAGGACATCTCTAAGCTCTGAGCAGCCATCTGCTGTGCCTGCTCTCTATCAGCTATGCCTGCTGAGATATCTATAGAGATATCAATAGAGATTGTGCAGCAGTAAGTTCTACTAGCTGACGAATATGGGCAGTCTTCTCATCATCGGCGGCCAACAGCTTCAACACCATACAGTTAAGTGCCGAGAGTTGTTCCTCTACCCCACTAGGAGGTAGAGAGGATCCAGATGGATAGGAGGGGTAAGATAGTGGTGGTGGTGGTGGCAGTGGTGAAGATTGGGGGTGGTATAGATGAAGGTGGTGGTGAGTGGTGAAGATTGGGGGTGTATAGATAAAGGTGGTGGTGGAGTGGTGAAGATTGGGGTTGGTATAGATGAAGGTGGTGGTGGAGTGGTTGAGGTAGTGGTGTGTGAGGTGGTAGATAAGGTGGTGGATGGAATGGTGGTAGTAGGTGGAGAGGTGGAAGCGGTGGTAGTAGTGGTGGTGGTGATGAGGGTCATCCTCCTCCTCCTTTTTTCAAACCGTGGGGCTGAGCCATCCTTTTCTTCCTTGAGCCCCTCGAGGTGGATGCTCCCCCTAGAACACTGCTGGGCTGATCGGGAGCATAAGTAGGATCAGTGTCAGCCTCCCCAGACTCGCTAGGGCGTCCTCCAACCTCCCGAATACCTCGGTCGGTGGCAACCACCCGGCTCCCCCACAGTCCGAGTCAAGGGCTCCTCGTCTGTCTCCTCATCCTCATCAAGACGAAAGTCCTGATGGAACCCTGCAGCCTCTGTTCCACCTTGGGTGGATGTTGGAGATGCTATATCAGTAGTGGGGGCCCTCAGTTGAGTGGGCCTTGCATCTCCATCATCACCGCTGTCGTCATCGTTAGAGTCATCTTCAAGGAGCTCCAGCTGCTCAACATCCGAATCACTGTCTACGTGGCGCCATTTACACCTCCCTAGCGCCACGTAGTCCACCTTGGCTAGATGGCCGATGAGTCTCTTTACCGGGGGTTTGACCTGCTTTGCCCGGTAAACCTTCATATGACCGAGTGTCGTATCATCCATGATCTCCAATCACATAGCGTCATGGCTCTCCTTGGGCAGTGTGGACAACTTCTCATCAAAGATCATCTATAAAAACCTAGGGTACATGCAGAAACCCTCTTTGCCCTTCGCCTCCAAGTTCTCTATCAAGTAAGAGAAAATCATGCTAGAAAAGCTGAAAGGGTGGTTCAGTACCACTGCCACATAGGCATTTTGAATCTGGTCTGAAAGATCATCAAACCCACCCCTTCGCGACGCCAAGCACTTGAGGATGACATGTGCCAAGTACTTGTACTGGGGACACAGGTTGCTCTTGTTGAGCACCCCTGCATTAATATCCCCAGCGTACTTTATCCTCAAGAAGCACCCTCTCACCGTCAGCGGGTGAAGTCTAGTGGGGTGGTCTGCATCATCACCCAACCCAAGTACTCATCTGATATCCTTAGTAGTAACCTCAATATCCATCCCAAAAATAGAGCTCCTGATGCTGTACGGCTCATGAGAGCGGTCAACCGATGCCCCCTCCCAGAAGGCCTGCTGAATAGACCTATAGGGAGTGCATGGTGTAGATATCACCTTGTAGATCCTGGATCGCTTGAGGAAAGCTATGATCCCCGCAAACTCAGCACCATTCCGAGTTGTAGAATCTAAATGAGCACATACGTTGTGCTTGGGGTTGATGGACCATCTGTCCGCCATCAATCTATAACACAAGACACGTAGACATTAGATAACCACACAACACAAATTACTTCCAATTAACTTGGTTGAATTCATTCTGGTTCATTCATGCGATTGAACCATGCGACCGTGCTTAGTCGGTTGACTTGGCATGCGACTAGATTCAGTCGGGTGGCTGAGCAGGCGACTGAGTTCAATCGGTTGACTGAGCCTGCGATTGGTTCAGTCAGCCGACTAGGCTTATCCGTATGATCCATTCGGCCGATTGAGCCATTCGACCAGCTCAATCATGCGATTGGAGTTCATCCTGGTGTCCAGTCGCATGACCCACTGTTCGATCGACTGAGATTCGAAAATGAACCAATTCTTGAAATTAGACGTCGAGTAATGGTTCTTTAAACTCGCATTCATTATACTAATAACCTAATATCCTTTATTTCAATATTTTACTTGGTTTAGTTAGGTCATTAGTTCATTTAAAGTCTCAGGTCTTGTTAGGTTCAAATTCTTGATTTTAGAGTCTAACCGACGGAGATTTTTGCATGTTCACACCGCATTTTACCTGTATAATCACCAACAAACCAGAATATGCGAATAAGCAAGCATTTTGGGTCCGAGGGAATTTTGGCAGAGTAATGGTAGGCTGTGCGATTTTAGGGCGATTGGGGGTGATGAGTTGAATGCGATCGACTGTGGCCCTATTTATACTGAATCTAATTTCAATCGGCCGACTGGACCCATTCGCTCAGTTCATTCGGGCGAATGGACCTCAGTCGTGCGATTGGCTCAGTTGATCATATTCAGTTGGCTGACTGGATTTTAGTCGGGCGACTGACTCATTCGCATAGTTCCATTTGGTCGACTGGCTCATTCTGATAAGCCATTCAAGTGAATGGTTCATACTCATGTGCCATTCGGCTGTTTAGTGCATGAGTATGGTCCATTCATATGGTTGGTCCATACTCATGGTCCCGTCGTGCGATTGGATCATACTCATGATTTTGACTTTATGACCATTTCTCACTTAAACCCTTTTTAACTTTTGATTAAACTTTATGAGCATTTGATCATCTCAGACATGATCATTTTAACTTGAAAAACCTTATGACCACCTTAGACGTGATCCTTCTAAGCAATTTGTCACCTCAGACGTGACTGATTTTACCTTTGAAAACACGTGTGGTCACCTCAGACATGACCCTTTTCGATGATTAACTCCCCTAATGAATTCCATAGCGTAGTCCGATATCAAACAAACTGAATTGACTAAATTTAAACAAAATAAAAGACTTAAACTGAAATACAAAACTAAAACTTATTTTTAACGTTTTGTGTGAGGTGTAAATCCTAAGATATTAATCTAATGGATTCGGTTCCGGAATAGGCAACTTCAATATATTTTGACCATAAATGGACCAATTTAGTTTGGAATCATACAGGCAAGTCAAATCATTTGGGACTTGTTATCAACACCTTTTGATGCTCAATTCTTGTTTTTCATCTAGAGTCGTTAGCAAGTTTAGGAAATCATACTAGTACTATTAGATCCCCACATTGATTTGGACTTTCAAGAATTATAGCCATGATGATTGTCAGTATACTGGTCCTCTTAAATCCATACACAGTTTGACACAGATTGGTGATAGTTTAAGGTTTGATTATTTCAACAAGCATTTGTGGATCCCACACTTATATGGTAATCAAAATTCCTCAGGAGATTTTTGAGCGGTCTCAGGGTAGTTTTCGAGAAGAAACTATTCTTAGAACTTTCAGAAAGAAGCCAAGCCTCAGGTTAGTGCCACTGCACAACAAAGAGGCGGCAAACAACAATGAAATCTAGAATATATAGGTTATGCTTATCCTTGGGTCAGTGCCACCGCACAGTAGAGAGGCACATAGCCTATCTTCTTGTTTGAGCAATTTTAATCTTTTTGCATAGTTCTCACCAACAACATAAGTTATTAGTTTGATTGCTTTTGCTCATATTTTGGTCTTATGCTCATATTTGTGGCGCTTATTCTGCTCGTCACCCCTTATTGGAATTTTGTTGATTGTGTTAACCAGGGATAAGATGTTAACCCATAGCTTGTTGAACAACTTTGTTCTTAAGATCACCAACAAGGTCTAATCATCTATTATAATCTACCGACATATCATCCGTGGTCTAACAATCTCTAGGTCTACTTTCTTTGTGTTACCTTAGTAGTAGCTAGTTTTACTATCATTTTTCCTTTTATATTGCCTAGACTTCACAGACTTATGCTTTGAACTTCGCATCTTCTTTTATTTAAACTTTTAAAGTCCCAAGTGATTTGTACCTGTGCACTATCATTTTCCAAAGTCATTGAATCGGTATCACAGATACGATCTACTTTCTATCAGCTAGCCTCTCCTCCTCCCTCATTTTTTGTTAATGTTACTAATTGACCTATTCCCCCCCCCTAAAATTCTAAAACCGTAACCGATTTACGCTTTTTAGGATTTTAATAGGCAGCTGAATAACATTAATTTAATTAAAATACTTAAAGTTAAACAAATAAACAAAGAAAATAAAAATTAAAAGAAAAATGGACAATACGCATCGGACTACACATGGTCATCATCAGGAATTACATCACTTTTCTTTTTAATGCCGTTGACCTCTAAAAAATATAGAAAACGTGGTTTATCAAAAGCCTTTGTATAGAGGTCAGCGCGTTGAAAATCAATATTTATTTTAATCACATCGATTAGGTTCTTTTCAAAGCAATCATGTATAAAGTGATATTTTATGCCGATGTGTTTGGTCTTAGGATGTTGGACCGGATTCTTAGTTACTGCAATCGTAATAGAGTTATCAATAAAAATAGGAGTAGAAGAGAATTTTAAACCGTAGTCCCGCATTTGCTGTTGAATCCATATAATTTGTGAACAGCAACTTGCAGCAGCAACGTATTCGGCTTCACAGGTGGACAAAGCAACCGAGGTCTGCTTCTTACACTGCCAATTCACTAATCTCCTCCCAAAGAATTGACATCCCGCTGATGTAGACTTGTAGTTCATCTTGCAGCCACCATAATCCGAGTCACTATACGCTGTCAGCTTAAAGTCATCGTCATGAGGATACCACAACCCAAGTGTTGGAGTACCCTTCAGATAACGAAAGATCCTTTTAACCCCTATCAGATGGTTAATTTTGGCTTTGCCTGATATCTTGAACATAAACATGTCGCACACATGATATCAGATCTTGAGGCAGTGAGGTACATGAGAGATTCAATCATTCCTCGGTACATTGTGGCATCGACCAGATCACCATTCTCGTCGGGTGCTACATAATGGTTTGTAGCAAGTGGAGTCCCCGCTGCGGAAGCATTCTCCATGTCAAACCAACTGAGGATATCTCCTACATATTTGGTCTAATATAGGAAAATCCCTTTTGGTGTCTGATCCACCTGTAACTCGAGAAAGAATTTCATCTCTCCCATGGCACTCATCTCAAACTCAGCCTTCATTACTGCTTCAAGCTCTTTACATAGATCTTCGTTCTTTGAACCGAAGATTATGTCATCGAAATAGATTTGGACAAGCAGTAAATCTCCATTCTTTTCTTTTATGAACAACGTACAATCAGTGACACCTCTATGAAAATCGTGTTTCACAAGGTGAGTTGAGAGTTTCTCATACCAGGCTCTAAGAGCTTGATGAAGCCCATATAGAGCCTTGTCGAGTTTGTAAACTCTGTCCTGATGATATGGATCCTCAAATCCCTCGGGTTGACTGACGTACACTGTTTCTCTGATTTCACCATGAAGGAATGCACTCTTCACATCAAGTTGATAAACTTTAATCTTCATATACGATGCGTAGGCAAGGAAGATACGGATTGCTTCCATTCTTGCCACGGGTGCAAACACTTCATTGTAGTCAATGCCCTCAACTTGTCGAAATCCTTGAACAACAAGTCGAGCCTTGTTTCTGATGATCACGCCTTGATCATCTTTCTTGCATTTCAAGACCCATTTTGTGCCAATGACCTTAGCACCTTTAGGTCTATCCACTAGAGTCCATACATCTAACTTCTTGAACTGAAGAAGTTCTTCTTGCATGGCACTCACCCATGCCTCATCATTCAGGGCTTCACTCACATACTTTGGCTCAAACCGAGACACAAAGCAACGATATGCACCATTATGAAGATAGCCCTTTTCCATCACCGAGGCATAATCAGCTGAATATAACTGATTTCTGGTCTGTACTCCAGATCTCACATCTCCAATGACATTATCCAAAGGATGATACACATTTAGTCGTGATCCAGGAGTGGTTGGAACAACTACCTCAGAATCAAGATTATGAACATTCGGTTCAATATCTGAGGCAGTAGGAGTATGAGGTTCCGAAGACGTAGAGGCATCAATGTTAGATGCTTATGGACTATTGGTAGGGGGAACCTGTTGCTCCTGGTTGTTCTGATCAGTCTCCACAGCCGCTTCATAAGAGGAAGAGTCATTATCTTCAAGTGCTCCCCCTGAGTTGTTAGATGAATCGCCTTGTAGTCCAGATGATGTAGATTCTTGAGCTGGTGTGTTTAGAACATCATACATCATCTTTGTAGCTAACTCATCATCAGAAGTGAAGAGTGGTATGTTGAAGGACTTGAAGAATCCATCATAGTCAAAAAAGAAGGCGGGTCCTTTTCTAGCAGGTGGTGTGTTGTATCTCTGAACATCAACATTACACCACACTTCTACCTGACCCGTAGAGTTGTTGTAAACCCTCTTGTTCGGTATGTTGTATCCTAGAAAGATACCTTCATCAGCCTTCTCGCTGAGTTTTCCCTCCCGAGTCTTCTTCAGTAGGGTGCACAGAGCGCTAAACGGCTCAAGATACTCTAGATTAGGTTTAAATTGTTGTAGTAGCTCGTAACATGTCTTTCCATGGCGTTTAACAACAAGAACCCGATTTAGCGTATAACACGCATTTGCAACCGCTTCATTCCAGAATTGGATGGGCAGTTTTGAGTTTGCTAGCATCGTCCGTGCTGTCTCTATCAAGCTGCGATTCTTCCTTTCAGCAATGTCGTTCATCTAAGGAGTGTAGGCAGAAGTGATGTGATGCACAATTCCCTTTTCCTTGTAGTAAGCCTCCATCCATTGATTCTTGAACTCAGTTCCGTTGTTTGAGCGCACTTGACGTACCTTCAACTTGTATAGGGACTCCAGAGTAGTTACTAACTCCTTCAGTGACTTAAATGTTTCTGATTTGGATTTTAGAAACATCACCCAAGTGAATCTTGAGTAGTCATCGGTAACTACATAGCAGTACAAGTCGCCTGCGATGCTTCTTGTACTGACTGGACCAAACAGATCCATGTGAAGAAGTTCAAGAGGAAGTTCGATAGAGTGAACTTTTTTTTTCCTTATGAGACTTCTTCGTTTGTTTGCCCTCTTACACGCAACACAGAAATCCGGAAGTTGGAAGTTTTTGACAGTAACTCCTCTCACTAGATCATTCTGGATCAAGTGATTCATCTTCCGTGGATTAATGTGTCCCATTCTCCTATGCCAGGAGATGGATTCCTTCTTAGTAGCTATTGACAAGAAGCAATGAACTTCATGATCTGTTGTGGAGGCCTTTGAGAGATCCAAGACATAAAGTTCCTTATATCTTGAGGCAGATATTAATACTTGATCCTCCGGGATGACATAGTCCTTTTTCAGGACATAGCACTTCTTGTTGTCAAATACTACCTTAAAGTCTTTATCACAGATTTGAGAAACAGAAAGCAAGTTATTTTGAAGTTGTTGAACGTAGTTTACCTTGTCAAACTTCACTTTCTGATTACCTACTTCCCCTTGAGCTGTGATGTACCCACCTTTGTTTCCTGCAAATGAAACGTGACCTCCTTTTATCTGTTTGACATTTGATAAGAGATCCCTGTTCCTTGTCATGTGCCTGGATGCTCCGCTGTCTATAATCCACGTGTTGGTTTTAGCACTATATCGAACACCCTGCACATTTAGTTTGAAAACATTAGTTTAGGTTAGGGACCACATTATATCCATCCGCTCCAGCTCTGTCTCATCCACCTGCTCATAATCCTCATCTGCCAGATGGTAGTTCCCAATCTTACCAGCAATTAGTCCATCATAGGAGTGGACTACCGCAACTAAGAGATCCATGTGCTCTTTAGCTACCTCAACTGTCACATTGCTGAAGTTCTTGGTCTTCAACTTTGCTGCATTTGCTTCAGGTGCAATGTATTGGGTACCAGACGACCCTGACGTTTCTGACCCTGAAGTAGAGGCTGGTGAAGGACCAGACGAGCTTGATACAAAAGCAGTCTGAAGAGGTGCTCCAGATGTTTTGGCTTGAGGAGTGACGTTGTACAGCGCTGGATTCTGATCATAAGAAGACTTTTGAGCTCTGTACTTCATCCTCAGTTCTTCTTCTCTCAGTTTCAGAATGAAGTCATTGATATCTAACTTTGTTAGCATACCATTCTATCTGAGATTGGAGACAAATGAAACCCATTTCTCTGGCAGCCCATCTGCAAAGTTGGACACTTTGTCCTCCATTGACGTCGATACTCCATGAGTGTGCATCTCACTCATCAAGTGGTAGAACCTGTCGATAACATCATCTAGGCTTTCTTTTCCCATCGAGGAGAAGTTGTCAAACTCCTTCTTTAAAGCCTTTGCTTTTATGGCCTTCAATGACGCATTTCTGTTATATCTTTTCTCCAATGCATCCTATAGTTTCTTTGCTTGTGTATATTCCGATAATTGATGGAAAATATCCTTCGGAATTGACTGTGTAAGCAAAGCATAAACTTTCTTTTCGGCATTGTATTTCATCTTTTGTCCGTCAGTCATGCCACCAAGTGTGAGTTGACACCATCAGCTCCTACAGGCATGCTGTACCTCGTCTCTATAGACTCCCACAGATTGGGATCTACCCCATTTAAGTAGATCTCGAAACATTGCTTCCATTGTGGGTATTCGTCTAACGTGATTAACTTTGGGGGCTTATTATAATTCCCCACTTCATTCTCCAGTAGCAGTACGTTTTGTATACGTGAGTCTCTCCCTGATGTGAATGCTGAGTATTGGTCTTCCATTGCTATTAACTTTAACTTTAAACCAAACTTTTGTATTAGTGCGAATGAAGGTGTGCGATTGGGCTATTCGGGCGATTGACCTATGCTGATGGTTCAATCGTGCGACTGAAACAATACGGATGACTCAGTTGGCCGAATGAACTAATGCGGTTGAACAATGCGAATAGACTTCTCAGTCGTACGGATGGGAGTACGAATGAATCCAATCGTGCATAAGGGGGATGCGTATGACCTCAGTCGTGCGATTGAGTCAATCGTGCGACTGAACCTGCTGGATTTTGAAAATTCATAGGTTTAAGGTGTTTGAACGCAAAAAAAATGAATTTCTTGCTAACCCTAATTGCCGCATGACGGAAAAAACTTAACTTTACGATCAGGAGACGTCTAAAACCAGATTTGACAAAAAAGATTTTGTTTTTGAGAGTAAAAACACAATTTTTAATATCAAAACGATTGAATCACACGTAAATCTAGAGCCAAAGCTCTGAAACCACTTGTTAGGAACGTGTACTGGACGAATACTAACAGATTTATGAGTATACCGAATCAAATAGTGCGGAATCCTATTTGATTGACGATCCAATCAGAGAGAATGCATGTAGAATCAATTAAAGATGAATCTAAACGTCAAGAATGATTAGCAATAGATCTACTGCGGTCTTTGAAGTCGGAACAGGTTACTAGAGGTCTCTGGACAGCTAGGGTACGTCTGGGTATCAAATTATTCAAAGTGCCTAGTTTTTCCATGGTTTAAGTCGTATTTATAGGTTAGGGTTTCTCAATTGTACGACTGGACCATTTTCATGGTTCAGTCGTGCGATTGAGTCATGCCGTTGATCCATTCGCAAGACTGAGTGTTCAGTCGTGCGACTGAGTCAATTCATGTTTCAATCATGCGACTGATCCAGTCTCCTGGTTCATTCGTACGACTGGTTCATTAGCATGAAGTTGTTCATGCGTATGGTCCATTAGCATGGGCCAATCGCATGAGAACTTCACATGATTAAGTTTGAATATGTTTCAAAGTCATTAATTGATTTAGATATTATTCAAACAACCACAACCTATATAGTTAAGTTAATAAGCGTTATTACATACTAACCAATGAAATATTCAACATTATATAAGCACAACCACATATTGTATTTCATTAGGTACCCATACAATTACATATGTGTAAGACAATACAAACATATTACATTAAGTTCAAAAACTAGAGACACATGTATCTACACAAACGTACTGGGTTCAAATGCCTTGGTAAATAAATCAGCTTGTTGATTTTTAGTTGGTACTTGAATCAATTTGATTAAACCGTTTTCAGCACAATCTCTCAAAAAGTGATATCTAATTTCAATATGTTTAGTTTTTGAGTGCTTAACTGGATTATTAGTTATGAAAACAGCTGCTGTGTTGTCAATGTAAATTGGAGTGTGCAAGAAGTTAAAACCATAATCAAGCATTTGGTTTTGAATCCAGAGTACTTGAGAGTAACAAGCTGATGCTGCAATATACTCAGCTTTTGCTGTGGACAAAGATACATTTGTTTGCTTCTTGCATTGCCAAGATAATAGTTTGGGACCAAGAAATTGACAACCTCCAGAGGTAGATTTTCTATTGAAGTTGGATCCTCCATAATCACTGTTTGTGAAGGCATAGAGATTAAATTCTCCTTCCTTTGGATACCATAACCCAAGAGCTGGTTTGCCTATCAAATATTTGAATATCCTCTTCACAGCATTCACATGTGATTCTTTTGGATCAACTTGATATCTGGCACACACACAAACACCAAACATAATGTCAGGACTACTGGCTGTTAGATACATAAGTGAACCGATCATTGATCGATAATGAGTCTGATCCACTGATTTGCCTTTAGGATCAGGTCCAATCTTCACTTTAGTATCAACAGGAGTTCTGATAGACTGACAGTCAGCAAAGTGGAATATCTTCAACATGGTTTCCACGTATTTTGATTGATTGATGAAGATTCCATCTGCTGTCTGTTGGACTTGCACCCCTACAAAGAAGGTGAGTTCCCCCATAGCACTCATTTGAAATTTTGAGTGCATAAGATCTTCAAATTCTTTGCAGAGTTTCTTGTTTGTAGAGCCAAATATAATGTCATCCACGTAGATCTAGACTAACAACATATCTCTTCCTTTTTTTCTTCTGAAGAGAGTCTGATCAATCTTTCCTCTTTCATATCCATGTTCAAGAATAAAGGATGGTAGAGTCTCATACCATTTTCTTGGTGATTGATGAAGACCATACAGAGCTTTGTCAAGCATGTAAACTCTATGAGGGAAATCTGGATCTTCAAAGCCAGTTGGTTGACTCACATAGACCTCCTCAGCAATCTTTCCATATAGGAAGGCACACTTTACATCCATTTGATAAAAAGTAAATTTCATGGATGCAGAATATGCAAGAAGATTCTGATTGCTTCTAGTCTAGCAACAGGAGCAAACACTTCATCATAGTTGATTCCTTCTTCTTGAGTGTATCCCTGTGCCACTAGTCTTGCTTTGTTTCTGATGATGATCCCTCTATCATCAGTCTTGTTCCTATACAGCCATCTGGTATCGATAGGGTTCTTGCTTCTTGAATTTGAGCAATTCTTCCTGCATTGCTATTGTCTTGAACTGGATTTGCTTCTTGAAGTGACTCTTTGATGTTCTTAGGTACTGTTTGACACAGAAAGCATGAGAACAAATTGATGTTTGCAATACTGGATTTGCTTCTTGTCACCCTCTCATTAAGATCACCAATAATGGCTTCAACCGGATGATTCTTGTGTATTCTTGTGGTTGGAATTGAGTTACCAGCAATTGTTACATCAAGATTGGAGACATTCAGTTCATTATGGTTAGAGGCACATTCATCTAGTACTATTGTTGAATTATGAAGATTGTCAGACTCCGTTTCAGCTCCTGCTTCGTCTTCAGCAACACTATGATTACTTTCATCATTTGATGTTATTTGTGTTTCAACTAGAGGAGTCGCTTGTTTTTGATTTCTGATCTCAGTTGATAGATCATCTGAGGGTGATGGTAACAGGCTTGGTCCTCCTTCAGTTGAAACACTTTGATTTTCTGATGATTGTCTGATGGGATCAACTTGAAGAGGAATGTCTTCATCAGGAGTAGGAGGAATCAATGGAAAGTCATTTCTTCTTTCTACAGCTGAAGAAGTTTCACCTGAGTGGAGATTTCCTGCATCAGACAAGTGAAATTGATCAAATGATTTTGTAAAAGAGTCAATATCAAACAACCAGTCCGGACCATTTGTAGATTTGGGAAACGAATGTTCCTTGAATTAAACATTTATTGATTCATCAGTAATTTTTAATCTAGGATTAAATACTCTGTAAGCCTTTGAAACAGAAGAATAACCTACAAAGAATCCTTCATCAGACTTGGATGAAAACTTTCCCAGATAGTCTTGGGTGTTTAATATTGAGACAGGAATACCAAATGATTTAAGAAATCCAATGAATGGTTTTCTATGAAAGAGCAGTTCATAAAGAGTCATGTTGTTTTCTTTGACAAGTAGAGTTCGATTTAGTACAAAGCATGATGTGCTAAATGCCTCTGCCCAGAAGGTGATTGGTAGTTTAGCATCGGCTAGTATCGTTCTTGCTGCTTCAATCGGTGTTCTATTTCTCCTTTCAGCTATCCCATTTTGTTGAGGAGTTCTAGCTGCACTGAATTGATGAGCAATGCCTTTGGTTGCACAAAAAGAACTCATACTTTCATTTTTGAATTCAGTACCATTATCACTTCTTATTATTTTGACCTTAAGGTCGAGTTGATTTTCAATTTTAGTGATAAATTCTTGTATGATTTGGGATGCCTCATTTTTATGAAGTAAGAAGAAAATCCATGCAAATCGTGAAAAGTCATCAATGATCACTAAACAATACTGTTTCTTTCCAATACTCATTACATGAGTTGGACCAAACAGATCCATATGAAGTAACTTCAATGGAGTATTGTTAGTGTTCATCAGCTTGGTTTTGTGAGACGATTTGTGTTGTTTTCTTTTGAGGCATGCTGAACAGTGATTAATAAAATGAAATTCTTTTTGAGGAAGACCAATGACATGGTTTCCTTTGACCAACTTGTTCATGTTTTTGAAGTTTGTGTGCCCCAAACGTCTATGCCAAAGCTGTGACTCATCAAATGATGCTTTTGACAAAAGACATGTTTCTTCTTTAGGTGATGCAGAACACAGGTTTAAGACATATGTATTGTTCTTCCTTGGGGTCTTTAAGACAACTCATTCCTCAAGGATCTGAAATCCAGGTTTCAGAATGTAGCAATGAGTGTCTGTAAAGTGAGTGGAATATTTCTTGTCCCAGATCTGAGACACGCTAAGCAGATTGAAATTCAGCTGTTCACAGTAGTTCACTCTATCAAAGCTCAGCATCCCATTTGTCACAGATCCTTCACTTGTAATTCTACCACCTTATGAATCTCCACCAAATGCCATAGTAGTTCCTTGTACATGCTTGAAGTCATGAAGGAGGGAACGATCTCCAGTCATGTGTCTGGAGCATCCACTGTCCACGTACCATAAGCTATTGGACCTGTGTGGATGAACCTGCAAGCAAAAAGAGCTAAATAGTATAAGGAACCCAAGCCATGATGGTCTTGGGTTTCCCGTTCCTATTCATGATTGTGACTTCTTTGTATTTCCTTCTAAATTGTGGTTTAGATGGAGGTGTCCTGGGAGTTTTTTTGGTAATGATTGGGTTGAGTCATTTCATCAACATCTACTGAGGATTCAGGTGAGTAACGAAATCGTTGGTCTTTGTTTCTTTGTAGAAATTTAGCCCGTTTTTCATTATCAAAAGTAGGTTTTTGTTTTGGAAGGTCAAGTTTGTGTTTCATTATGAGATGATTTCTTTGACCCTTCCTCAATTCCTTTAAATTATTTCTGTCATTTGTTGATCTAGGTGTCCTAGATTGAGTATTATGAAAATAAGGTCTGACAGAATGTATCACAGTGGATGTTTTTGAGATGGGCTTGTGTTGGGGAATTCTCAAACCCTTCTGATTGAAGTAACAATCAGATGTATTATGATTGTTCATGTCACAGATTGAACAATACTTGTTGAAATAGCAGTTTTTGGTTGAGTGATTGTTCACATCACAGATAGAGCAATATTGAATGAAAAAGCATTTATCTATCTTGTGATTGAACATTTCACAAATGTCACAATAAATTTGTTTGTTTCTTGAATCAGATTTTTCCTTGTGTGACTCAGCTGATATTTTCTTTTGCTGAATCACTTTCTTTTCTTTAGGGGATGAATTAGAATCAGCTTTTTTTGTAGTTTGCTTCACAACACTACCTTTGTTTAATTTTCTGGGCTGTTTCTGTTTCTTCAACCCATTTCTCACCTCTTTCTCAAATTGGTCAACATGTTCCTTGTTGTAGATATCAAACCCAACTCCCCGCCTTAATCTTGAAGACAAAGGGTTTGATAATGTTTTATGTGTTGAACTCAGTGATCCTATTTGTTTCTTTTATAGTGAAACCTTTTCTGATTTGCTTGAATTTTCTAGAGATATGATCTCATTATCAGAACTGCTCTCAGCAGTGGGTTTCACTGACTTCACATATTTCTTTTTACCTTGTAAAACAGAGGGTATGATTTTTATAAAAGGGACTATTGCTTTTACAGGGCTTGAGGGTTTCATGACACTCACTGTCTTGTCTGAACACTCTTTGATTTTGATTGGGTGACCTAACTTGATTTTATCCTTATTGGTTTCAATGTAAACATCAGGTTTGTTTTGAGTATTGGTTACTTGTTTTACTATAGATTTAGGTTCCATAATTTTAGTTTCAATCTCTTCTGTGAGTGAGAAAAACTCAGGTATGACAGTGTAGTTGTCATTGCATGGTGGAGGACATGAATTATACTCAGTCCCCGACATTTCCTTTGGATCCTTTTGAGAATCAAGCATCTCTTGCAGCTTGACTGAAGACACTTGAAACTTTTCAAGTTTCACTTCAGTCAGTGAATGTTCAGCCTTAGATTGAGCTAACTTTTCAGTAAGTAGCTCATTCTCAGCTGCAAGAGTGTACTTATCACCATGCAGTTTTTCTATGTCAGAGATAAGAGATTTGATTTTGATTTCAAAGCGTTTTATTTCTCTTTACATCATCTCTAACTTACCTTTTCTTCCTTAATTTTATCTGACAGTTTATGGTTATGCTCCCTATAACCTTGCAGTTCATTAATACATTTTTCACTACAAAGGTTTGATTTTACATCAGTAGGCATTGGAGATGGACCATCATTGATGTGAGCCATAAGAGCATGATTCTGAAATTGAGGCTTAACTTCCTCTGCATACACGCTCCAGTCACATACCCCATCTTGCTTTATCACGAGTGCACTGGCAGAAGACTGACTGCTTCCATGAGCTTGATTTGTGAGTTGGGGTGGATCTTGATATGATTGGTGTTGATGAGAATGATGGTACTGCTGCTGTTGGCTGATGGAGTGAAAGCTTGAGTTAGGTTGTGAGGATGACTGGCCTTGAGAGTTCCTTTGATAGTTGTTTCTCTTGGGGCATTGCATTCTCTAGAGAAGTGGCCAGCCATACCACAATTAAAGCATTCACCTTGGATTTATCATATCCAAGTTTTGTATTTTCATTTAGGCTCAGCTTTTTGCCTTTACTAAAGAATTTCTTGGCTTCCATGGCAATCATGGCCATTTGCCATTGTAGATCCATTTCTTCCACATCATCAGGATCCATTTCCTCCAGATCTTCCTGAATTAGATGAGCAGAAGTGACTCTTCCTCCTAAGTATGCTTCAAAGCTTGCAACAAAGGCATTGTAAGTTGCCTTTTGTTCTTCAGATCTTGTGTCTTCAGGAGTGGTTTGAGGAGTAGCAGTGACTCTAGATGTTTGAGGAACAGCAGTGACTCTGGAATTTTGAGATGATGTTGATGGATGATTGATTGGTGGAGTTGCAATGAACCCAATGTTGTTCAGTTGATCTCTTGATGAGATGAAATCATCCTCCTTAGTGATGAAGGCATTTTCCACAGAATGAGATTCTGATGGAAGTTTGTAGGCTTCAATCACTCTTGGTCCACCAAGATTTCTGCTTCTTTCATCAAGTTCTAATGCTTCTATTTTGGCTATCATGATATCCAAAGTAGTACTCTCAAGATCAAGAGTATTTTTCAGCATTGTTACATTCTGTTTCCAGCTTTTAGGGAGGGTATGAAGCATCTTCTTGTTTAATTCTTTGATCTTGTAGGTGACTCCCATGATTTCCAAATCATTTACCAACTGTACAAATCTATGCAGTTGTTTGGATATGGACTCTCCCTTGGTGTGGTGGAATGTTTCATACTGATTAACAAGCTTATCCTTGTTAATTTCAGCTACCTCACTGCTTCCTTCACACATGATTTTCAATGCATCCCACACAGCTTTTGCAGTACCATACTTCTCTAATCTTTTCAGCACATCCATCTTGAGTGCTTGAGTTAGTATGGAGTACGCTTTGAGGTCAATCTTGACTTTCTTATAGTCTTCATCATCTAGAGTTAGATCTTCAATGAGTATAATTGCAGTTCTGTAAATTGCAACTTGTTCTGCAGACAGAGTGACAGGGATGTGTGGCCCCTTGCATATTGAGATCCAGAAATCAGGATCTACACCTGTGATGTAAATCCTAAACCTGATTTTCCACTGTTTAAACTCAGATTTATGTTTAAGCATAAGAGGTTTAGGTGTATGACCAAGTTCTGAGTAACTGTTAGAATCCATTTTAGCTAAGTGTTTAACTGGTATAGATATAGATTTAGATGATTTTTAGGATTGATTAGTCCAACTTGTCCAAACAGGTCGACGGATTTCAGAATCAAATATGTGATTGTAGTGAGTTTCTTGCTGTTGAGAATGATTTGGTGAGAATGTGTTGACAGGAGTATTTTCTGCTGTTTACCAAGTAGAGATGATGATATACTCTACTAGCAACTCGATTACCAGATCAATCGAATTCTATTCAGTTCTTGCGTAGATCTGAAAGAGAACCGAGAGCCCATGCTCTGATACCAATTGATTGGGTAAGTAAGATTGAGATTCTTACTATGAATCGAATATGATAATCAAGTCAATGATTGAGTGTCGGAAACAAACAATCAAAGAACATTCAATGCAAGAAATATACTCATAAATGCTTTTGTATTATATATGAAAGTTGATTGATTACCGAGAATAAATGACAACACACATTCTCTATCTATTAGCCATCACCTCATGTACGAGGTTATCTATTCTATTTATAGGCAGACAAGTTGCCTTTTACAAAATGACTAAAATACCCCTGAACTATTACATCAGAACTAGTCTAAGTCTTCATCCGCATCTTTGCTTGTTCATCCTCATTGACAAATGTGGATGAGTTAATTTGATTAACATTTCTTCACTTGATCATCCGCATAAGTATGTTGGTCATCCGCATTGGTTAATGCGGATGAACAAATACTTATGTGCATTTGTTTGGTCATCCGCATTTGTCAAATGCAGATGAGCAAAGTCTTGTCCGCATTGCTTCTTGGTCTTCCGTATTTGTCAATGCGGAAGAACAAATACTTGTCCGTATTTGTTTTATGTCTTCTGCATTGACAAATGCGGAAGAAAACACTTGCTTTTTTTCTTTTGAGCAGGATCTTCATCCGAATTTATTCTTTGACTTGTGGGATTCCAGCAAAGCAATCATCAAATCATCCTTTGAATTGGCATGTATGATCCTTTCAGGGTGCAACACTGGACGATAAGTATGGACCAGTCGCACGATTGGATCATACGTATGAGCCCAATCGCACGAATGAATCACACGTACGGACCAGACGTATGATTGGACCATAAGCATGGGTCAATTCGTACGATTGGAAGAATGAATCAATCGTACGAGTGGAGGTGACCGAATGAGTCAGTCGCACGACTGAAACCTAGTTGCACGACTGAATGTGACCGACCGACCCAGTCGCATGACTTAGCCCCAGTCACACGAATCAAGAGTTCAAATAGGTTTAGTCGCACGACTGAAGGAAAACCTAGTATAAATAGAGGGGAGTCGGTCGCAGACACTTATCACCCCCAAATCGCACTTAAATCGCACAAAAGCAAGATTACTCTGCCAAAATTTCATATTTGTGATTTAGCGCCCTGTTTGCGAGACTAACGATTACCCTTTGTTTCTATAGGTAATGCGAGACTAAAATCAACTTAAATACTTAGTTTAATCAAGCCCTAATGACCTAATTGGGTGAAAAACTAAACTGAGACAAAACCTTCAAAATAAACCACTAACATGGACTTAATCGTTGATTTTTTAGTACCAAGTGTTAGTTTGATTGATTATGAGTCTAATGAGTCTAACCTAAACATTTAACATCAAGTATAGACCAAGAACTGATCCTACAGTACCATACAAAGATATATGCAAATGGACACACTGATGAACTTCAGTCGCATGATTGAAATGGGTGAATGACTCAATCGAATGAATGAATCATGCGTATGAACTCAGTCACACAACTAGTTCAACTGCACAGAACAGCATACGACTCAGTTAAGTCACAGGTTCATTCACACGACTGAGCTCATTCGCACGACTAAGACTCAGTCGCGTTGTCCATTCGCATGACAGAACAGAATGATTGAAATCCATTAAATTCAAGTGTCATTCACTTACACAAACTCTAACTTTTATTTATCTTGTGTAACAGAAACATGCCGAGTAGATGGACTATGCGCACAAAGCATAATCTATGTGCGTATATGGACGTCACCTCCCGGAATGCATCTGATTTCAATGGGATTATTGCCTTCCTACAAAGATCGAGGATCTTCAAGGCTATATCTACCTCGCGCACACCATATTGATCGATTCAGCAGGCTTTCTGGGAAAGCGCTAGAGTAGACAGGTCTGCTGAACCGCATCGTATTCGGAGTACCATATTTGGTGAGGAGATTGAGATTAGTGAGGAAGATCTGAAGAGAGTTTTAGAGTCGAGTGATGATGGTGACTGCCCAACCAGACTGCATCAACTGATAGTTCGAGGTTGTTTCCTTTGGGCTAAGTACGCTGGGGACATAAACGCAGGTGTGCTCAACAAGAGCAACCTGTGCCCCTAGTTCAAGTATTTAACCCACGTGCTGCTCAAGTGCATAGGCTCGAGGAAGGGAGGATTTGATGAGATGTTAGACCAAATCCAGAATGCTTACGTAGCTCTAGTACTGAACCATCCGTTCAGTTTCTCACGGATGATCTTCACTTACTTGGTTGAGAGTATAGAGGCCAAAGGCAAGGAAGGCTTCTGTATGTACCCCCGATTCCTTCAGATGATCATAGACTAGATGCTTCCTTAGCTGCCTAAGGAGAGTGGGGATGCAGTTACACTAGAGGTGATGGATGACATCACCCTCGGGAGGATGAAGGTATACCAGGGCAAGCAGGTGAAGGCCCCAATAAGGAGACTATTTGGGCATCTGGCCCGAGAGGATTATGTGGCACCACCTCGGAGGAAGTGGCATCACGACGACAGTGACTCAGATTCTGAGCCTATTGATCTACCCTCCGATGACTCTAATGATGATGACCACGGTGATGGTCTGGGTGGACCCGAGCCGGTCCTATCCACCATGATTTTCAGATGGACGAGGAGGAGGAGTCGGACGAGGAGCCTCTTTTATGGACGGTGGGGAGCCGGGTCATAGCCACTGAGAGAGGCCTCAGGGCGGTTGGTGGACACCAGGGTGAGTCCAGGGATGCTATTATAGCTGATACTGATCCATCCTACACCCCGGACAAGCCCAGCAGCCAAGGGGGAGCTCTATCTCCAAGGGCTCCAGGAAGAAAAGGATGGCTCACCCTTATGGCAAAAAGGGTAAGAGGCCGAGATTTACTTTGACCCCATCCACTATCACTGCCATAGCCACCACTACTACCACAACCACTACCACATCCACCACAGCTACCACAACCAGTACCACACCCCTACCACTACTACCACACTCCCAACCACCACTGCTACAACCACTACCACATCCACCACAGCTACCAACCACTACCACTACTACCACATTCCCAACCACCACTTCTATAGCCACCCATTCACCATCCACTCCTATCCCACCACCTATATTCACCACATCCACCACTACCACCACCAGCCACCAAGCAGGTCCATCAACCCACACTACCTTCACACAGGACCCACTTTACCCTCCATTAGGGTAGAGGAACAACTAGCAGCACTAAACCAAATGGTGCTTAAGCTGTTAGCTGCTGATGAGCAAAGAGCAACACAGCTAAGTCAGCTTGTGGAGCTCAATGCTGCTCAAGCACAACAGATTTCCCAACTCCAGGAGTAGAATGAGCAATCAGTTAAAAGGATTAAGGAGTTGGAGGCAAAGAATAAGAAGATCATGCTTAGACTAAAAGGATCTAAAGATGAGCCTCTGAAGATCAGAGAAGTGATGGAGATGATGATGATGAAGATGATGATGATGGTGATGATGATGAGTCTGATGAAGAAGATAACCGTGATGATGAAGAATCAAGGGGTAAGAAGAAAGATGATGATAATGATGAGAAGGTGATGCAACTGCATTAGCCTCAACTCAAGGTCAAGAAAGAAGGACAAAAAGAGCACAAGACCAAGGAGCATCATCATCAGCCCCTGCTGTTGAAGAGTTGACTGATAAGGAGAAAAGTAATGACTAGATGTTTATGTATTTGAAAAATTTTGAACTTGAAACTTGTATTACAGTTGTGTAATTAATGTTTATATATATTTGTATACTGTTTAAAAGTCTTGATTAATTACTAATGGTTGATGTGTTACATGTTTAAATCAAACAGATCAAACATCTCAACAAAATGAATATGATGTTGCTCCCCTATAGAAAATCAAGTCTCAATTGACAATGATTCTTGATTTGCATGGGATTGTTAAAAGGTCGGTGAGCTACACTCCTGAAGAAGGAGAAATCATACACGACCAACTGATGAGCAACTTGCAGTGATGTTCAGGCTAAATCCAGATGAGATTCTCAAGATGCACCTACTTTTGATATGGCAAGTGACGATGAGCTAAACACGTAGATGAAACAGAGATCAAAGATGTCACAGCCGAGTACTATCTAGAGTACACTAACCGAGAGGGCTATGTGATCCCCAACTTGGGTGACACTCTCGGCAGTGCTACATTCAATAACTGGATGAGATGGAAAAGGAAACAAAGAAGAATGAGAGCCAAGCCCAAGCCTCAAATGCTGATTTTGATATAAAGAAGGCTGAATGGGCGGCTTGTTTTGCTGAGATACGAGCGCAACGCACTGCTCAAATGCCTGCCTACACCAAGCTCTACAACGTCAAGAAACATCTAAAGGTGTCGGGCAAGATTATTGCGTGGGCATATTTTGAGGCTCTGGACATTATGCAGTTAAGAGAGAGAGAAGGGAATAGAGTACTTCAGATTCCCACATGATCTGAAGACTCTCCTTGGTTTTGAGCTCAACCAACTGGCACGCTTAAACTTGTTATATGCTGATCCTAGGAAAATGTCAGGCTGGTTTGTGGCTGCACTAAAGAAGGAATACCATACCAGATGGGTAAACTTCAGACCTCAACAACCGAAGAGGTACATCTGAAGGTCTGAAGTGGATCCTATTTTTGGAAAGCCTAAGGTAGTGCTAAAGTGGAGTCCTCCATGCATAATGTCCAAAATACCCTTACGGGAAACGCCACAGGACTTCACTCCACACTTCAAATGGTGGTATTATGATTGGAGAATAAGGGAAGTGGTCATAGTTCTACAGAGAGAGAGAGAGCAAAATGGAAACTATTCAGGTGTTCAACCCTATGTGGCTAACTAACTTGTCAACAGACGATGTCTATAAATTATACAAGTGGCCGCTATTCTATGACTTGCAGATATAGTAAAAGCCCTCCAGTTCCAGAACGTTATATGATTCTATTTTGCATTTGAATACATGCAGGATTTACTAGAGAGGAGAAGTACAAGAGATTTGAGGAGCTAATGAAGAGTGTCAGACACTAATATAAACTAGGTCCAAGGGGGAGTTTGTTGATACATATGTACCTAGTTTAGGAGCTTAATGTAAAATGTCTATCATGTCTTACATATATGTAATGAATGAGTTGAATGAAATACAATATGTAATTGATGCTTATAATGATTAATGTTTCATTATTTATTGTGTACTTAAGCATATTGAACTAACTATATAGGTTTATGTTGTTTGCATAGTTCTTAGTCAATAATGATTGAGAAAGTGTTCAAACTTAATTGTATGAAGTCTTCATGCGAATGGACCATGCTAATGGACCATACGGATGGATACTTCATGCTAATGGACCAGTCGCACGACTGAACCAGGAGACTGGTTCAGCCGCAAGATTGAGACATAAGATTGGCTCAGTCGCACGACTGAATCTTCAATCGTGCTTATGGATCAATCGCATGATTCAGTCGCACGACTGAACCATGCTAATGGTTTAGTCGTACAACTGACAAACCCTAACCTATAAATACCACCTAATTCATGGAAAAATAAGACACATCAAGAATTTCGACTAATATTTGTACCCTAGCCGTCTAGAGACTCTAGAGAACCTATTCCAACTCATAGTTCGCAGTTGATCCTGTTCTAATCGTTCTTAACGTTTCTTTCATCGTTAGATTGATTTGAACTGCGTTCTCACCGATTATATCACCAATCAAATAGGATTTCACACTATTTGATCTGGTTTCACACATTATCAGTTAGTACTCCGTACGTACACGGTCCTAACACGACCCAAAAGAGGAAAACTTAGAGTTGAAAATGTGGTTCATGAAGAACCTGAGACCCCTCATCCGGAGGGTGGAGATGAGAATGCTAACTTGAGGGCTTTAGTGAAGGAGGCTATTGTTGAGGAAGTGCATCAGGTCATGCAGACAATCTTACTGTCTGTGGTGACTGAAGTGATAAAGGTCGTAGGAGAAGGAGAAAGAAAGGAGAGAAACAGGTCCTCGAGAGAACGGAAGCGACCGGAGCCTGAAATGGTTCTATCCGATGATGAAGAAGAGAAACAGAAGAAGAAGAGCCTGTGTAGGAGAAGGCATGAGGCTGTAACTATGGGGCCTTTACGAGATGCAAGCCCCCAACGTTTGATGGAAATGGCACTGCTGCTGCTGCCACCGGTTGGTGAGAAAGATGGAAGCCGTTCTTGATATCAGCGAGTTTCGGGAGGATCAGAAGGTGAAGTTTGCCGCCCATTCGTTTGTGGACTCGGCTCTGTGTTGGTAGGACAATATTGTCCAAGCTGAGGGTAGCAGGGCTATCGAGAGGATGAAGTGGGCAGAGTTAAAGAAGTTGGTGATTGAGGAGTTCTGTCTTCATAAGGAGATGGATAAGGTTGAGAGGGAGTTCCGGTAGTTGGAGGCGGGGACGATGACCCATCAGCAATACACCACCAAGTTTAATGAGATGGCATGTCTGGTGCCGGATCAAGTGACACCCTTGTCACGAAAAATCAAGAGATATATATAGGGCTTGCCGGCGGATGTCCGCAAGCACATGATCGTTGCCCGACCGAGCATGTTTAGGTCGGCGATTGACTTGGTAGGGAGGTTGTATGATGAAAGAACTGTGGTGTGAGGGGAGCAAGAAGGGTTGTGGCGATCGAAATTGGAATGGGAAAAGGTTTGGTCGGGGTGGTGCCCTAACGAGTAAAAAGAAGGCACGGGTGGATGACCGCTGTGTGTTCACACCTGGTGCAAGGTCGAGGAGGTGTGGTAAATGCGGGAAGGAGCATTTGGGAGAATCCAGATGGGGTCAAACATCTGCTTCAAGTGCGGGAAGCCTGGCCATATGGCGAGGGAATACGGGGTTATAAGGTGTTACAAGTGTGGAGAGAATGGCCATATGAATAAGGACTGTAAAAAGCCAAAGGCTGAAGGATCAGGAGCGAAGAAGGCTAGAGGAGAAAGGCAGAGGGCGAGTGCCAGAGCATTCACGATGACGCAAGAGGAGGCTAGGACGGAGCCGATGTTATGTCAAGTACGTTTCTAGTAGACCAAACTTTAGCCTCAGTGTTATTTGATTTGGGTGCTAGTACAAGTTTTATTTCTTCTGCTTTCTGTGCTAAATTGCTTGTTGGTAGTAAGAATATAGATACACCCTTTGACGTAGAAACTGCCATAGGTAAGTCTACCAGGATTTTTGAGATAATAGAAGGCTATGACATTGATTTAGAAGGTTATAAGTTTCCTGTTAGACCATTCGTTATGACCTTAGGCGGGTTCGATGTAGTCCTAGGAATGGATTGTTTGGCGGACTACGAGGCAAACATTGTGTGTCGCAAGAAGATGATTCGATTGACAGCGCCTAACGGGAGTACGGTGATGGTTTACGGTCATCTAGTCATGACGATTCTGAAATTGATTTCGATGGCGGTGGCGGGAAAGTGCATGAGGCGTGGATGTAGTGCCTACTTGGCTTACGTGAAGGATGTGGATACGCCAACCACCAAATGACCGACGTACCGGTGGTGTGTGACTTTCCAGATGTATTTCCTGAAGATTTACCAGGAGTGCCACCAGACCGCGAGATCGAGTTCCAGATTGACTTGATACCGGGTGCCCAACCTGTAGCTAAGGCACTGTATCGGTTGGCTCCGACTGAGATAAAGGAATTGATGGAGCAACTTCAAGAGTTGCTTGATAAGGGGTTCATTAGACCGAGTATCTCTCCATGAGGTGCTTCGGTCTTATTCATGAAGAAGAAGGATGGTAGTATGAGGATGTGTATAGACTACCGTGAGCTGAACAAGTTGATAGTGAAGAATCGGTACCCGTTACCGAGGATTAATGATTTGTTTGATCAACTCCAAGGTGTCAGTTGGTTCTCAAGGATAGACCTTCAATTTGGTTACCATCAGCTGAAGGTTAAGGAGCAAGACATTCCTAAAACAGCTTTTCGCACGCGTTGTGGCCACTACGAGTTTCTCATTATGTCATTGGCTTGACCAACGCACCAGCTGCTTTATGGACTTGATGAATCGAGTGTGTTGACCGATGTTGGATAAATAAGTGATTGTGTTTATCAATTATATCCTGATTTATTCAAAGAGCGAGAATGAACATGCCGGTCACATTCATGAGGTGTTGGAGACGTTGAGAAGGGAGAAGTTGTATGCTAAATTCTCCAAGTGTGCATTTTGGTTGTGGGAGGTTCAGTTTTTGGGTCACGTGGTGAATCCCGAGGGGATTATGGTGGAACCGGCAAAGGTGGAGGCGGTGATGCAATGGAAGTCTCCTAAGACGCCATCCGAGATTCGTAGTTTCTTGGGTTTGGCGGGCTATTACAGAAGGTTCATCCAAGAATTCTCTAAGATCGCTTCTCCACTGACCAAGTTGCCTCGAAAAGATGTAAAGTTTGTATGGGGCCAGGCCCAAGAGAAAACGTTTGGGGGTTAAAGGCGAGATTGACTCAAGCTCCTGTTTTATCGTTGCCCGATGGAAGTGAAGATTTGGTGGTTTATTTAGATGCTTCCTACTCGGGGTTGGGATGTGTGTTGATTCAGAGAGGAATGGTTATAGCCTATGCATCCCGACAGTTGAAAGTCCATAAGGTTAACTACCCTACTCAAGCTTGGATCTTGTAGTTGTGGTCTTCGTTTTAAAGATATGGAGGCACTACCTATATGGTACAAAGTGCACCATATTCACTGACCATAAGAGCTTGAAGTATTTCTTCAAGCAAAAGGAATTGAACATGAGATAGAGGAGATGGTTGGAGCTCATAAAGGACCATGATTGCAAGATCCAATACCATCTAGCAAAGCCAACATGGTGTCGGTTGCCCTTAGTCGGAAAGAGAGACCCAAGCCGATCCGGGTGAAGGCTTACCGGTTGATCATGACCTCGGATGTGATGAAGTAGGTGAAGATCATCTTCACTCTGAGAGAATGAGAGGTATGGTCGTGGAGTTGGGTGAAAACACACTCGGTGTTAGGAACCGCTTCGGGCGGATGTGGATCCCATGTTTTGGGGATCTACGTGTGAAGATTATGGATGAAGCTCATAAGACTCGATACTCTATTCATTCGGGTGCTACGAAAATGTACCAAGATATGAAGAAATTATTGGTGGCTGGGTATGAAGCGTGATATGGTGGAGTATATGAGTAAATGCCTTACTTGTTTACAAGTGAAGGCCGAGCACCAAAAGGCATATGCAAAAATCCAACCTTTGGAATACCGGAGTGGAAGTGGGAGCACATCACCATGGACTTTATTATGAAGCTACCACGTACCGCACGAGGGTATGATGCCATATGGGTGATAGTGGATCGTTGGATGAAGAGTGATCACTTCCTACCAATCCACGAGACATATTCATCCAAGAGGTTGGCAGATCCTTTCATCAAGGAGATAGTAACTTTTCATGGTGTGCCGATGTCTATTGTGTCTAATCACGACACCTTGTTTACATCTAAGTTTTGGAAGAAATTCCACGATGCTATGGGGACGAGGTTACACATTAGCACGGCTTATCATCCTCAGACGGATGGTCAGTCAGAAAGGACTATTCAGATGCTGAAAGATATGCTTCAAGCATGCGTCATTGATTTTGGAGGAAGTTGGGATGATCACTTACCGTTAGCTGAGTTCTCATATAACAAAAATTATTATGCCAGCATTGGTATGCCCCCTTATGAGATGCTATATGGTAGGAGATGCCGAACACCCGTATGTTGGGGTGATATTGGTCAGAAAGAGTTAGGGAGCATCAAGGTGATCGAGGCTATGACTGAGAAGCTTGAAAAGATCAAAGCCTTTATGAAGGCAGCCAAAGATAGATAAAAGTGGTATGCTGATAAGAGACATAGACCGATTGAGTTCTAGGTGGGTGATAGAGTTATGTTGAAAGTCTCACCTTGGAAAGCTATCATTCGATTCAGAAAGCGGGGCAAGTTGAGCCTAAGATACATAGGGCCTTTTCGAATCTTTGCTCGAGTAGGAGAGGTGGCCTATAGATTGGAGTTACCAGATGAGTTAAGTGGAATTCACCCGACATTCCATGTATCTCATCTGAGGAAGTGTTTAGTAGACGAAGATATGGTCGTACCACTGGAGGATATGTAACACCCGGATATTTTAAAGTCAAGAAAAGAATGAATAAAGTGAAGAAAAAGAAGGAAGAGAGATAAAACCCAAGTGTAGGGGTAAAAAGTGTCCAAAAGGACAAAATGTTTGAAAAGTGGGTGTAAAAGGTGGTATGGCCGCCCATATGTCACATACACCACTGATTTTAGGGTTTTAGAGAGAGAAAGAGCAGCAAGTTCTTGGTTTTGAAGGAAGAATAAGAAAGAATTTGAATTCAAGGTAGGAATTCATGTTTTATGGTGTTCTTGGCTGGTCTTATCCTCAGGTTTATGCTTATGTGTGTTTGTTGTGTTTGGGTATGTTTTTAGTGGGTTTCTTAATGGTTGAATTCAATTTGCAAACGAGTTGGAGGAATCCATACTCAAAAGCTGCAAAGGTGACTTCTAGGACCCCTCTTTTACTGGTTTTTTAACTAATTTTGGGGCTGGAAATGCATGAATGTATGTTTTATTAAACTGGGTTTTGGACTCGTGTGCTTGAATGTGTGTATGATGATGTTATAAAGTGATGTGTGACTATGTTAATGCTTGATGATGTATGATTGTGTTTATAAGGCTTAGAGGGTAAGAATTAAGCTTAGAACATGATGAATGGTGCATGGAAATTGAATTTGATGTTTTAGACCCACTTGATAAGTTGTAAATATGCCTAAGTGTTTGGAAGTAAATGTGGATGTAAAGGGTTAATGCGGATGAACATTAACCAATGGGTAAGTCAATGCGGATAAAGTCAATGCGGATGAGGTCAATGCGGATGAGCATTGACTAAGTGCTGGAATTGCGGATGAGCATTTGACTAAGTGCTGGAAATGCGGATAAGCATCTGACTAAGTATGGAAATATGGATGAGCAAAGTAAGTCAATGCGGATGAGGTTAGTCAATGCGGATGAACATGGACTAAGTAAGGAAATGCGGATGAGCAAAGTAAGTCAATGCGGATGAGGTGAGTCAATGCAGATGAACATTGACTAAGTGCAGGAAATGCAGATGAGCATTGGACTAAGTAAGGAAATGCGGATGAGCAAAGTAAGTCAATGCGGATGAGGTTAGTCAATGCGGATGAACATTGACTAAGTGCAAGAAATGTGGATAAGCATTGGACTAAGTAAGGAAATGCGGATGAGCAAAGTAAGTCAATGCAGATGAAGCGAGTCAATGCGGACGAACTGTAGGAAATGCGGATGACTATAGGAAATGCGGATTAACACTTAGAAAAATTCTGACCTTTTGAGAAAAGTGGTAATGTAGGCTTTGACCTAGGAGATTCCTGGGGGTTATAAAAGTTAACTTTTGGGGTCATAGATGGTATGATGGGCATGTAATGATGTGTGCTTGATGCTTATGATGATGATGTTGCATGGTTATGAATGATGTATGTTATGTATGTATGATGCCCTGCATGATGATGTATGAATGATATGTTTATGTTCCTTGTGATGATGTATGATTATCTTTCCTATGACCTTACGTGTTATGATAATGAATGAATGAACGAAGTATTATGTAACGTAAAATGAAAGATAATGAAAGAGGAACATGATGATGAAATACATGCATTAATGAATGAATGAATGAATGTAAGAAAGCCTTGCAAGAAATGTATGGAGGTTCACACCCAATGAAGGGTGTTAGCTCAACTGTGTGCAGGTTAGCTACCCCAGAAGGATGCACACTGGGGTCCAATCTTTGTGATTGACCATATGAATGGGATCCCAGCCGCTTACCCTAGGTACTAGAGCCAGCTTCGTGCATAATGTTCGAGGTCTATGAAAGACCTCAGGCCTAGTTACCTGCTTCGTGCACAATGTTCGGGGTATAGCATATGGCATTGATCCAGAATGAAAGAGAAAAGATAATGGTGAATGTACTTACCCTAGGTACTGGAGTTAGCTTCGTGCACAAAGTTTGAGGTCTATGAAAGACCTCAGGCCCAGTTACCCGCTTTGTGCACAATGTTCGGGGTAATGTACATTTCACTAGAAGTAATGATGAATGAATGAAAGTATGAACGAAAGAATGACGAAGATAATAATGATATTATCTGTATGTACGTACGATGTATGATCACGAATGAATGTAAAGTATAATATGATTATAAAAGAAAGGATGGTTTTATGAAAGAAAAGTATGTTTTGCTATAAAACTAGAACTCACTCAGCAATGCTGACTTTTATGCAATTTCTAGTTAGCAGGTAAGGTTGCTGAGGAAGGCACGAGGCAGCTGCTCAGCTTTTTTGGATGGCATCTATTTATTTAAAGCTTTTGTGATGTAATACAACAAATGTAATTTTGTATCTGACAAACGAGGCATTATTTTGCAAAAGTTTTTATGATGAAATGAAATGCCATTTGTTTATGTTTCCGCTGCAATGTTTTAATGATTAAATGCAAAGTATATGTTTTATGTGCGATGATTTACCGGTTGTAAGCTTCCCGGGAATGGGGCCTTACAGGATATCGAGGTAGATGAATGGCTCAATTATGTGGAGCAACTAGTGGCGATAATTGATCCTAAAGAGAAGAGGTTAATGAATAAAGTGGTTCCTCTTGTGCGTGTACAGTGGAAGCACAGGAAGGGATCTGAGTCTACTTGGGAGACTAAAGAAGAAATGAGACAGCATTACCCATGATTGTTTGAGGAATAACAGGTTTCGGGGACGAAAACTATATAAGGGGGTGGACTTGTAACACCCGGTTATTTGTAAAAGACAAAGAAGAAGAATAAAATGAAGAATAAGAAAGAAAAGATATTTTACCCAAGTTGAAGGGTAAAAAGTGTAAAAAAGATAAAAGTTGGACAAGTTGGTGAGTAAAAGGTGATGGCCGCCCATCACCTCCTACATACCCATATCTTTTGGGATTTTGAGAAAAAGAGAGAGAGAAGGCATAAACCTCGGATATTTTAAAGAACAAGAGCTGGAAGTCGAATTCAAGGTAAGAATTCATGGTCCTTGAGTGTTCTTGACTGGTTTTATCCTCGGGTGTGTGTTTATGTATGTTTGTATGTGTTCGGGTATGTTTTTGGTGGGTTTCTAGGCGGTTGAACTCAACTTGCAAACGGGTTTTGAAAAAGTCATAACCAAAGGCAGCTAAGGTGAGTTCTAGAACCCCTTTTACTTGTTTTTAACTGTTTTGGGGCTGGAAATACATGTATGAATCTTTTTTTTATAAAAGTGGGTATTGTACCCGTATGTGTATGTGTATGTGTATGTGTATGTGTATGTGTATGTGTATGTGTATGTGTGTGATTCGGGTGGGGTTTTTTTCGGTCTATGTTTATGTTTGATGTTGTTATGAATATGTTTCTATGGCTTAGAATGCATGATTTAAGCTTAGAATAAGTTTGAGCATGATTGGGGACTGAATAATGTGAGGATTCTATGTGCCCAAGACACGTAGAATATTGATGTGGTTAGTATGTTATGATCCAAGTCGGGTTTATACCCAATAACAAGCTTAGCAAACACCAATTAATATTTATTGATGATATGATCATGCAATTAAATATTTACACCAATTTAGAAAATGGGTTTTCTAAATAAATTGCATATGAGAAGGAACAACTTATTAGAATATTTGTTCAATGATATTATTTAAAGTGTTATTTAAATAAGTTAGATAACACCAAATAATAATGTGAACTTATAACTTATAAGTTAAATGGTTGATTGTATAACTTATAAGACTTATACATACAATTAAATCGTTAATTGTATGTCTAGTTACAAGACCAATTTTATGTGTGTGTTTAATTTAAAGGAGGGAAAGCCCTTTTGGATAAGGGATCGGCCGCCCCTCCCCTTGATTCTAATTGGACCCTTTTGCTTGGTAAACTACACACACATTAACTAGCCTTGTGGACTTCATTTTGCTCATCCAATCTCAACACATGCAATAGACACAAAACACCTTTCTCTCTCTCTAATTGCTACGACCAGGCAGCAGCATTTTGAGAGTTTTAGGAGTGAAATTTTGTGTTAGTTTTGGTGTAAAGATCTCCCTAACAAGAGGTGTTTGCAAGGAAGCTTGGGGTATACAAACTTGAGGGTTCCTCCTCTTGGAACCTTGGTCGAATTCATCTCCATCTTCATCTATCTTGCTGCTGGAAATTCACGGTTTTGAAGGCTCTTGGCAGCTTTCCTTTTGGAGTTTTGGTGTCCAAGTTCAAGCAACCATGATGCTTGCTTAGAGGCTAAAGGGAAAGGGCACTTGAGGACTTCTACCCTTGAAATCTTAGTCATTTTTCAGCCTCATTTCAGCCTTCTTTTGGTTGTTTTTGGCAGCATCCAGAAAGGTAGTATCTTTGTATGATTATATCATGTTTTGGTTGTTCTTATCATATGGTATGCTTGTTTTCACATAATAAAGATCCTTATGTTTTGGGTTTGTTGGTTTTCCATATTAGAAAGATAAATTTTAGAAACTCAAATATGTTTTAAAGTAGTACATTCTGTTGCGTTTCATGTGTTTAAGTGGTTAAACAAGCTGAAAAGGTGTAACAAACCCAACATAATGATGTTTTGTAACTAGTCAACAATGTATTATTTTGCAAAAGTGATTATAATGAAATGGATGTTTAAATGTTTCCGCTACAAAGATTTCTTTAAGTTAATAAAAATATATGTTTTATGTGCGATGATTGACAAGCTGTGAGTGTCCCGGGATCGGGGCCTTACAAACCTCGTGCCTACCCACTTGACCTCTAGTTTTACGCATAATAAACCTATGAAATTGTAGAAATAGTATTTGGGTCTTGATGGTAGTAGCTACAATGGTGGTTTTAGGTGGCGACAAGGGTGGTCCATATTTGGGTTCAGGTTAGCAGCCATGGTGGTACTTTGTAGTTGGGGGTAGTGGTTCTCAACCCAAAAAGACCTTTTGTGGTTATGGTGCTCGACAAAAAGAGATGTGGTGGTGATGAAGGTGGTCTATGACGGTGGACCTCGGCTGCTACATGTGACGGTTAAGGGCTCAAAGGTCATAGTATCCTCTAGGGTGATCTGATGTGGGTGTTTCAGGTACCTACAGTTTTCCGGTGACCTTGAATGACCGTGACAAACATATGTTGTGGCTATTTTAGGTGATTATGGAAAACGATAGTGTTATTGATGGTGGTGGATGATGATAACAATGAAAGTTTGTGGTGGCTTATGGTGGTACAAGTCTAATCAAGGGTGTTTGGCAACATGGATGCAGATTGGGTATATATCTCGTGAATAGGGTTGTTTGGGTATGAGTCATGCTAGTCAAACTCTAGTAAACCGATGAGCGATCAACAACGAGATCAAGGCAAATATGAGTGGGTTCGAGTACCCAAACTTAGTGAAAGGTATAAACACATGCTTATCTTGTTTAACCTTCACTATAATTCGCACGCATTTCTATACATTGAGCTCTAATAATAAAATACATGAAATATAAAATGAGAATGAACGACGCTTGTGGTAACTATTTGATTTAAATGGGTTAGTTCCAAACGTGAGACATAAATAACAATTGAAAACTATTAAAGACCGACAAAAATAACATAGATGTGATGTTGCACACAAGACTAATTACAATGTCGTTTATCAGCAATAGAATATTGTTTGATAATAATTGCTTATTTAATGCTACTATTGTTACATAATTTGTTATTATTCTCATTATGATTTAAAATGAATATTATACTTATCAACCTTAACCTTATTTTATGAAAATGACATAATTACATTTAAGGTTACCACCTTTAGTACTAATATGATTATCTACAAGTATTCTTGAACATAAGATGCAACTGATAACATGGTACCTAAATAAATATTTCATTATGAATAGTTAAACCTTGATTTACTTTGCATGAATACATGTTTTAATTGAACACTATAATTAAACGTAAATTTATTGTAATTACTTACGAACACATACTATCAAAGTGTGTGAAAATAATATGCTAATATAAATAGGTGTTATGACTTGTTTATAATCAATAAATAAATAAAAATAAATAAATAAATATATACACACACACACACACATATATACACACACACACACACACCACACACACACACATATATATATATATATATATATATATATATATGGTGTGTGTGTGTGTGTGTGTGTATATATATATATGTATATATATATGTATATATATGTAAGGTTTATAGAAAAGAAGATGCAACCAAAACAACCAAAGTGCTTCATGCATGCATGCACTTTGTATATAGTAGAAGTTGCTTCGCAAGTTTTACACTCTGCACAAAAAATATTCTAAGTGTAAAAACATCAGAAGCCAAAGATCAAATCTTCCGAAGCCAAAGATGAAGTCTTTCGAAGCTTCAAGGACAAAGTCTTCCGAAGCTTGAAGGACAAAGTCTTCCGAAGCTTGAAGGACAAAGTCTTCCGAAGCTTGAAGGACAAAGTCTTCTGAAGCTGAAGGACAAAGTCTTCCGAAGCCATTTAAATGAAGACTAATTTCTTCCGAAAACAAAGAAGAATATGCTTTTCTTACATGTACTTTTGCATAAAGCTAACCTGCAACACTCGGTTATTTTAAAAGTCAAAGAAAGAAAGAATAAAACGAAGGAAAAGAAAGAAAGGAAATAAAGCGCAAGTAGAGGGACTAAAGGTGTCAAAAGGACAAAAATCTTTAAAAGTTGGTGAATAACGCAACATGGCCGCCCATGTTGCCTATTCACATCAACTCTCGGATATTTTAGAGAGAGAAGAAGGAGAGCAGAAACTCTCGGGTTTTTGAAGAACAAGTGCAGGGAGTCGAATAAAAGGTAAGAATTCGTGTGTTTATGATGTTCCTAACTGGCCTTAGCCATGGTTATATGCTTATGTGTGTTTGTGTGTTCGGTCATGTGTGTTTTGGTGGGTTTCTAGGTAGTTGAACTCAATTGCAAAAGGGTTTTGAAGAAGTCACACCTAAGAGGCTACAATGGTGAGTTCTAGCACCCCATTTTTACTTGTTTTAAACTACTTTGGGGCTAGAAATGCATGTATGAACGTTTTATAAAATTGGGTTTTATACCCATATGTGTGTATGTGTATGTTTCTGGGTAGGGTTTCATTTTGGGCTATGTATGTGCTTGATGATGTGATGATTATGTTTCTAAGGCTTAGAATGTATGATTTAAGCTAGAACATGATAGGTGATGTTTAGGGACTGAATTATAATGTTAAGTGTGAATTAGACTATCCATGCGCCTAAATAGTGACCCATGCACCCACAGAAATAACTGCCTAAGTGTCCGTGCGCCTAAAACCTCATGCGCCCAAATAGTACCCAACACCTAGAAATAGGTTGAAATTGACTAAGTGTTCATACGCCCAGGCACTCATGCGCCTGCATAGTGCCCATGCGTCTAGAATTGCCCATAATAGACTAAGCGTTGCTCATGCGCCCCAATAGTGCCAATGCGACTGAAAGTATTCCATGCGCCTAAGTGTTCCCCATGCGCCCAGAAGTCCATGCGCCTGAATAGTGTCCATGCGCCTAAGACTTAGATTTATTTTCTGATTTTCGGGGAAAAAGTGATGTGTAGGCCTTGACTTGGGAGGTTCCGGGGGCTATGTAAGTTGACTTTTTGAAGTCATAGATGATGTGATGGGCAATGTATGATGATGTATGATTGATGCTTATGCATGATGGTATGTATGATGTATGTTATGTATGTATGATGGTGCCTTGTATGTTTGTATGTTCATGTTGATGTTCTTTATTATGTATAATTATTTTCCCATGGCTTTACATTGAACGTTAATGAATGAAATGAAAAGTATCATGTAACGTAAAGTGAAAGATAATGAAAAGAGGAGTGTAATGAAAGAATGCATGCATTAATGAATAAATGAAAGTAAGAAAGGCTTACAAGCAAATGTATGGAGGTTCACACCCAATGAAGGGTGTTAGCTCAACTGTGTGCGGGTTAGCTACCCCAGAAGGAAGCACACAGGGGTCTAATCCTTGTGATTGACCATATGTATGGGATCCTTGCCGCTTGCCCCAAGTACTGGAGTCAGCTTTGTGCATAATGTTCGAGGTCTATGAAAGACATCAGGCCTAGTAACTAGCTTCATGCACAATGTTCGGGATATAGCATATGGCATTGGTTCGAAATGAAAGAGAAAAGATAAGTGGTGAATGTACTTGACCTAGGTACTGGAGTCAGCTTCGTGCATAATGTTCGAGGTCTATGAAAGACCTCAGGCCTGGTAACTAGCTTTGTGCACAATGTTCAGGGTATTGTACATGTCATCGAAAGTAATGAACGTACGAATGAAAGTAAGAAAGTATGTATGAAAGTGAATGAAAGTAACAAAAGTGAATGATAATGACATACGATGAATGAAAGAAACTTAACGAACGAATGAAGAAGATAATAATGTTATTATCTATGTGTATGTATGATGTATGACATGTACAAATATAAAGAACGATTTTAATGAAAGTAAAGTATGTTTTAGTTTAAAACTAGAACTCACTCAGCAACGTTGACTTTTATGTGTTTCCGTAAAGGTTGCTGAGGATGGCACGGGGTGGCTACTTGGCTTATTTTGGATGACATTCTTTTGTTTATGTTTTTACATTATAATGCGAACAAACGATGTTTTGTAATGAATGTTGTATTAACTTGAAAAAGCATTTATATTGAATGAAAAGTTATTTTAATGTTTCCGCTACAATATTTTGTTAAAGTTAATGTAAGTATATGTTTTATGTGTGATGATTGACCAACTATGAGCATCCTGGGAACGGGGCCTTACAAGTTGGTATCAGAGCCAAAGTTTAAGTGAAACGGGTAAAATTTCAAAATAAACCTAAACCTTAACTGAAAATGGGACGGAAAGGGAAGGGATGCCAGTTCGAGTAGCTACGTGCCATCATGTATTTTCTTATTGTTAACTGGTATTATGTGCGCATGTTATGTGGTTTAGGTGCTGTTTGTAGATTTAGATAATGATGTTGTCAGGATAGGAAATGCTTGGGGTATGAAGAGTAAAGTAAGTGGCTAATCACAACTGGCCACTGTAATTAGGGACTTACTATACTTGACATAAACTGAGCTGTTCCTTTGAATGACTGTGTTGGTGTTTGAATCTTATAGTGTGTTTAGAGGATGGCCGGTGGTAGATCATCGAAGGCTTCACGTGGCGGAGGTCGTGGTGCAGAACCACGGGTCACGAGAGGAAGGCCCAAGGCTGAAAAGGTGGTTGATGAAGAACCCGAGACCCCTCATCTAGAGGGCGGAGACGAGAGTACTAACTTAAGGGCATCAGTAAAGGAGGCTATTGTACAGGAGGTGCATCAGGTCACGTAGACGATCTTACCGTTTGTGGTGACTGAAGTGATTAAGGCTGTAAGAGAAGGAGAAAGAAGGGAGAGGAATAGGTCCTTGGGAGGACGGGAGCGACCGGAAACTGAGACGGTTCTCCGAAGATGAAGAAGAGGAAGAAGAGCGTGCGCCGGAGGCGGCACAAGGCTGAAACTATGGGGCATTTCAAAGATGCAAGCCCCTACCTTTGATGGTAATGGTACTGCTGCTGCTGCTCACCGATGGGTGAGAGAGATGGAGGTGGTACTCGACATTAGTGAGTGCGGGAAGACCAGAAGGTGAAGTTTGCTACCCACTCATTTATGGACTCGGCTTTGTGCTGGTCGGACAATATTTTCCAAGCCGAGGGTAGTCGGGCAATTGGAAGGATGAAGTGGGTGGAGCTAAAGAAGTTGGTAATTGAGGAGTTCTGTCCTCATAGGGAAATGGATAAGGTGGAAAGGGAATTCCTGCAGCTGGAGGTGGGAGCCATGACACGTCAGCAATACACCACCAAGTTCAATGAGATGGCACGGCTCATGCTGGATCAAGTGACACCCTTGTCATGAAAGATCAAGAGATATATCCAAGGCTTGCCGGCGGATGTCCGTAGGCATATGATCGCTGCCCGACCAAGCACGTTTAGGTCGGCAGTTAACTTGGCAGGGAGGTTGTATGATGAAAGGACTGTGGTGGTGGCTGAAGTCGGCAAGAAAGGTGGTGGTCATTGGAATCGGAATAGGAAGTGGGTTGGACGTGGCGGGACCACTCCAAGCAACAAAGGTGCGTGGGTGGATGATCGACGTGTGGTCATATCCGGTGCGGGGCTGAGAAGGTATGGTAAGTGTGGGAAGGAACACACTGGAGAGTGTAGATGGGGTTGAGCGTGTGCTTCAAGTGTGGGAAGCCAGGTCATATGGCGAGGTAATGCAAGGCAGGGAGGTGTTTTGACTGTGGCGGGGAAGGCCACATGAGCAAGGACTGTAAGAAGCCAAGGGCTGAAGGATCATGAGCGAAGAAGGCTGGAGGGGAAGGATAGAGGGCGAGTGCCAGAGCGTTCACAATGACGCAGGAGGAGGCTAGGATGGACCCCGATGTTGTGTCAGGTACATTTCAAGTAAACCAAAGTTTAGCCTCTGTGTTATTTGATTCTGGTTCTAGTAAAAGTTTTATTTCTACTACTTTCTATGCTAAATTTCCTGTTAGTAGTAAGAATATAGATACGCCCTTCGATGTAGAAACTACCATAGGTATGTCTATCAGGATTTCAAAGATGATAGAAGGATATGACATAGAACTAGAAGGTGTTTCCTATTAGACCATTTGTGATGACCTTAGGTGGGTTTGATGTAGTCCTAGGAATGGATTGGTTGGTGGACTACGAGGCGAATATTGTGTGCCGCAAGAAGATGATTCGATTGACAGCGCATGACGGGAGTTTGGTGACCGTTTACGGTGATCGAGTCACGACGATTCCGAAAGCGATTTCGATGGCGGTGGTGGAAAGTGCATGAGGCATTGATGTAGTGCCTACTTGGCCTACGTAAAGGATGTGGACACACCAACACCACAACTGATTGACGTACCGGTGGTGTGTGACTTTCCAGACGTGTTTCCCGAAAACTTACTAGGAGTGCCACCTGACCGCGAGATCAAGTTCCAGATTGACTTGATACTGGGTGCCCAACCTGTTGCTAAGGCACCGTATCAGTTGGCTCCGACTGAGATGGAAGAGTTGATGGAGCAATTGCAAGAGTTGCTAGACAAGGGGTTCGTTAGACTGAGTATCTCGCCTTGGGGTGCTCCGGTCTTATTCGTGAAGAAGAAAGATGATAGTATGAGGATGTGTATAGACTACCATGATTGAATAAGCTGACAGTGAAGAATCGGTACCCTTACCAAGAATTGATGATCTTTTTATCAGCTCTACGGTGCCAGTTGGTTTTCAAGGATAGACCTTAAATCTGGCTACCATCAGTTGAAAGTAAAGGAGTAGGATATTCCTAAAATATCTTTTCGCACGCGTTATGGACACTATGAGTTCTCATTATGTCTTTTGGTTTAACCAACGCGCCAGCTGCTTTTATGGACTTGATGAATCGAGTGCGTCGGCCGATATTGGATAAATCAATGATTGTGTTTATTGATGATATCCTGATTTATTCAAATAGCAAGAATGAGCATGCTGGTCACATTCGAGAGGTGTTGGAGACGTTGAGAAGGGAGAAGTTGTATGTTAAATTCTCCATGTGCGCATTCTGGTTGTGTGAGGTTTAGTTCTTAGGTCACGTGGTGAATCCTGAAGGGATTATGGTGGACCGATAAAGGTGGATGCGGTGATGCAATGTAAGTTACCAAGGACGCCATCCAAGATTCGAAGTTTCTTGGGTTTGGCGGGCTATTATAGAAGATTCATTCAAGACTTCTCAAAGATCGTTTCCCTACTAACCAAGTTGACTCGGAATGATGTAAAGTTTGTATGGGGTCAAGCTCAAGAAAAGGCATTTGAGGAGTTAAAGACGAGGTTGACTCAATCTCCTGTCTTGTCGTTGCCCGATGGAAGCGAGGATCTAGTGGTTTATTCAGATGCTTCCTACTCGGGGTTGGGATGTGTGTTAATGCTTAGAGAAAAGGTTATAGCCTATGTATATTGACAGTTGAAAGTTCATGAGGTTAATTATCCTACTCATGATTTGAAGCTAGCAGCCGTGGTCTTTGCGTTAAAGATATGGAGGCACTACCTATACGGGACGAAGTGCACCATATTAACTGACCACAAGAGCTTGAAGTACTTCTTTGAGCAGAAAGATTTGAACATGAGGCAGAGGAGATGGTTGGAGATCATAAAAGATTATGATTGCGAGATCCATTACCTTCTGGGCAAAGCCAACATGGTGGCGGATGCCCTTAGCCGAAAGGAGAGACCGAGCCAATTCGGGTGAAGGCTTATCAGTTGGTCATGACCTCTGAGGTGATGAATCAAGTCAAGGAGTTTCAAGATGAGGCATTGAAAGAAGATCATCTTAACTCCAAAAGAATGAGAGGCCTGGTTGTGAAATTGGGTGAAAACACACTCGGTGTTAAGACCGATTCGGGTGGATGTGGATTCTTCCTTTTGGGGATCTACGTTAAAAGATTATGGATGAACCTCATAAAACTCGATACTCTATTCATCCGGTGCTATGAAGATATACTAATATATGAAGAAAGATTATTGGTGACAGGGCATGAAGCGTGACGAAGTAGAGTACGTGAGTACGTGCCTTACTTGTTTACAAGTGAAGGCAGAGCATCAGAAGCCGTATGGGAAGATCCAGCCGTTGGATATACCAGAGCGGAAGTGGGAACATATAACCATGGACTTATAACGAAGCTACCACGTACCGCGCAAGGGTATGATGCCATATGAGTGATAGTTGATCGTTTGACGAAGAGTGCTCACTTCCTACTGATTCGCGAGACATATTCATCCGAGAGGTTGGTGGATCTGTTCATTAAAGAAGTTGTAATTCGTCATGGTGTGCCGGTGTCTATTGTGTCTGATCGTGACACCTGGTTTACATCTAAGTTTTGGAAGAAATTTCATGATGCTATGGGGACGAGGTTACATATTAGCACGACTTATCATCCTCAACAGATGGTCAGTCAGAAAGGACTATTCAGACGCTGGAAGATATGCTCCAGGCATGCGACATTGATTTTGGAGGTAGTTCAGATGACCACTTACCGTTACTTGAGTTCTCATATAACAACAGTTATCATGCCATCATTGGTATGCCGCCTTATGAGATGCTATACGGGAGGAGATGTAGAACACATATGTGTTGGGGTGATATTGGCCATAAAGAGTTAGGGAGCGTCAAGGTGGTCGAGGCTACGACTGAGAAGCTGGAAAGGATCAAAGCCTTTATGAAGGTAGCTAAGGATAGGCAAAAGTCGTATGCTGATAAACGACGTAGACCGATTGAGTTCCAGGTGGGTGATAGAGTTATGTGGAAGGTATCACCTTGGAAAGGTATCATTCGGTTCAGGAAACGAGGCAAGTTAAGCCCAAGGTACGTAGGGCCTTTCCGAATCATTGCTCGAGTAGGATAGGTGGCCTATAAACTAGAGTTACCGGATGAGTTAAGTGGAATTCACCCGACATTCCATGTTTCTCATCTGAGAAAGTGTTTTGTAGAAAAGGATATGATTGTACCACTGGAAAATATTGAGGTAGATGAACGACTCAATTATGTGGAGCAACGGTGGTAATCATTGATCGTAAAGAGAAGAGGTTAAGGAATAAACTGGTTCCTCTTGTGCATGTACAGTGGAAGCACAGGAAGGGATCTGAGTCTACGTGGGAGACGGAGGAGGAAATGAGACAACATTACCCATGATTGTTTGAGGAATAACAGGTTTCAGGGACAAAACCTATATAAGGGGGGTGGACTTGTAACACTTGGTAATTTTAAAATTCAAAGAAAGAAAGAACAAAACGAAGGAAAAGAGAGAAAGGAAGTAAAGCCCAAGTAGAGGGACTAAAGGTGTCAAAAGGACAAAAATCTTTAAAATTTGGTGTTTAACGCAACATGGCCGTCCATGTTGCCTGTTCACATCAACTCTCGGATATTTTAGAGAGAGAAAGAAGGAGAGCATAAACTCTCATGTTTTTGAAGAACAAATTCAAGGAGTCGAATTCAAGGTAAGAATTCATGTGTTTATGTTGTTCTTAACTGGCCTTAGCCTCGGTTATATGCTTATGTGTGTTTGTGTGTTCGGTCGTGTGTGTTTTGGTGGGTTTCTAGGTGGTTGAACTCAATTGTAAATGGGTTTGGAAGAAGTCACACCTAAGAGGTTGCAAAGGTGAGTTCTAGAACCCCCTTTTTACTTGTTTTAAACTGCTTTTGGGCTAGGAATGCATGTATGAACATTTTATAAAAATAGGTTTTATACCTGTGTGTGTATGCGTATGTTTTTGGGTAGGGTTGTGTGACATCCGGTAATTTCCGTTACCAAACTCCGTTAGTTCCGTTAAGTCTTGCATACACGTGTCGTAAACACACACTAGTTGTTGTTTAACGTTGGTGACCTAATAATAATGAATAATGTTAAATTAATAAGAATCTAATTGATTATGTGATTATTGTGTTATATTTATGTGTTGCATGTTTTTAAAATGTTAATTAGAAAATTTATCGCGTAATGCGGAAACGTGCTATTTATTCGTATGTCTTGTGTTTTATAAAGATAAGATATATAATGATTTTCATTAGTTTATATCTTTATGTTATTAAGTTAAAAACACTTTACAAAGAGTTTAAAGCCTAGTTTTTATAAAATACAAATTACAAGGGTTAAAAGGGTAAATATGTAAATTAAAATTAAACAAAACACATTAACCCTAATCCCCAAACCCCATTCGGCCGCAACATACCTCTAAACCCCTCTCCCTTTGCGAAATCAGCCAAGAACAAGCAAGGAACACGAAATTGGATCAATTTCAAGGCATATAACTTGTTGGAATCATCAATTACAAGCTATAACACGTTTAAAGGTTAGATTTTTCATGTTTTTGTGAGTTTTTGTTGAGGGCCGAACCCTAGCTGCGAAATTGGTCTACATGGGGTCGAATTTGATGTTGTTTGATGATGTTTGTATGTTAGTTAGATTGAATACATGTTAGTTAACATCGATTATGCATGAATTGTATGTTTTTAGTGGATTGATCATGAACTTTGATTATAAAGCAAACCCTAGTTCGAAAATGGCATGATATGTGAAGTTGATGATTGTTTGATGAATGTATGATGATTAGTAGGTTGTATGAATGCTAGGTTACATTGATTTTGCAAGAAATTGGTGAATCGAAGTTGGTGTTCATAGGTTACTAATAATAGTAACTTTATTTTGCATGTAATGATGATCTAGTGATGGATTGATGTTATGGATGGTTCATGATGATGATTAGATGCTAGATTATTGTTATGAATGCTAGAAATCTTTGAATGGATGTTGTTGTTCATAGCTTGCCAAAAGTAGAAACTTTTGTTCATCAAGATTGCTAGATTATGGTGATTAGGTATGTTCATCATGTCTAGATATTGTTATGAACTTGAATTGGTATATTATTGATGAATTCATGAATGCATAGGATGATTAATAGATGTTGGGATGTACTTTCCCAAAAGGGAAACTTTATTTGTATTAAGTCTGAAAAATGGTAGTTTGAGCATGTTTGGGATGTTAGGAGCATGTTAGTATGATCATGGATAAATTCTATGTGGTAGAACATGGTAATTTGGTTGTATGTGATGCCAGGGTAATCATGAATGATATTTGGACATTTATGGTCATGTATGATGTTGATGTTGATTAGTAGTTAGGACATCATGTTTGGGACTGGAAATTGATGTTGTGATGTTGTTGAATGCAATGTACATGGCTAATGAATGTGATTATGATCATCATACACGCGTGCGAATCTGAGGCCCCTACTTAGTAGGATTGGCAGGGTTTAGGATGTGAAGTCGTGAGTGGCTTCACATGGCATGTGGTGAGTGGTTGATCTTTGTGTGTCATGTTAGTTGTGTCATAACTAGTGGTTATGTTAATGTTCTAGATTCACATGACTTGTATGATACTTGGTGTATGATGATCTAAGTGTTACACCTGGATGATATAGCATACATATGATCTGTTTGAATGTTAACTATGTATGATATATGTGTATGATTACTTGAATGGTTTACAACACATAAAGTCACCAACGGGTCAAACGGGTCAACTAGGTCAAACATGTCTGTTTTGTTTGAAATCTTGAGTCCTTGGTTGTAGTGTACTTAGGATTTCACATGTTCTTTGATTACACGTACTCATGTACTTATATGATCTAGGTAACCTCTGAAGGTTGTCTGTCTATTCTGTTTGACAAGTCAAACTCTAAGTATCTATACGCATATCAAGTGAGTTCATGCCCCACTTTTATTTAATCTCTTTTGGGGGAGATAGCATACTGGTAAATCCGAACGCTTTATATATTCAAGTTGTGTACAATATTATATAGTGTTGATATCATGGAAAAGTCCTCACACTTTCGAATTGTTAATATTGAATAGCTGGGAAATTTGGGTAGTACTACTGGGTCTGACGAGCCCCACTGTGTGACTCGAGGTCAACGGGTGCAAGTGTCCTAATGAACATTGTCACGACCTGTTAAGTCGTGGCAGGAGGCAACAACGTAACACAGTCAGCTTCAATTGCGAAATCACTATGAAATAATATTATTGTTAATGGACTAGCTATCTGTTACAATGCGCTACTTGTATATCTCTATTATTAAACTGTTTATGTTTGAATATCTCTTGAACTCACCAACCATTGTGTTGACATTTTAGTATGCTATTCTCAGGTCATTAGCTTGCTTGCCATAGGAGCACTGCATGGTTCACTGCATTCTAAGACTCGGTCTTCAAGACAATTTTATCATTTTAATGATTACTGATTACTCTTTTGGGTTGGCACATGTTTTGCCATGGTTATACTTTTATTTCTTTGGTTTTTTTTCAAAACGCTTCCGCACTGTTTAAAATTGTACTTTGGTTGATTTTATTTAAATTATGGCATATAGAGTCGTTCTAAGTAACTATTGACTGTGATCCTGGTTTGTTCACACGCCTCGCGGTAAAATTCTGCAAGTGGATTTTGAGGGTGTGACAGTTTGATATTGGGCTATGTATGTGTTTGATGATTTTATGATTATGTTTCTAGGGCTTAGAATGTATGATTTAAGCTTAGAACATGATACGTGATGTTTGGCGACTGAATTATGATGTTAAGTGTGAATTAGACTGCCGATGCGCCTAAACAGTGACCCTTGCGCCCAACAGAAATAACTGCCTAAGTGTCCAATGCACCTAAAACCTCATACGCCCAAATAGTACCCATGCGTCAAGAAATAAGTGGAAATTGACTAAGTGTTCATACACCCAGATAGTTCATGCGCCCAGGCACTCATGCACCTGCATAGTGCCCATGCGCCTAAAATTGCCAAGAATACACTAAGCGTTTCTCATGCGCCCTAATAGTGCCAATGCTCCTGAAAGTTCCCCATGCGCCTAAGAGTTCCCCATGCGCCCAGAAGGCCATGCGCTTGAATAGTGCCCATGCACCTAAGACTTAGATTTATTTTCTGATTTTTAAGGAAAAAGTGATATGTAGGCCTTGACTTGGGAGGTTTCCGAGGGCTATGTAAGTTGACTTTTTGAAGTCATAGATGATGTGATGGGCAATGTATATTGATGTGTGATTGATGCTTATGCATGATGTATGTATGATGTAAGTTATGTATGTATGATGGTGCCTTGTCTGTTTGTATGTTCATTTCATGTTCCTTATTATGTATAATTATTTTCCCGTGTCTTTACGTTGAACGTTAATGAATGAAATGAAAAGTATTTTGTAACGTAAAGTGGAAGATAATGAAAAGAGGAACGTAATGAAAGAATGCATGCATTAATGAATGAATGAAAGTAAGAAAGGCTTGCAAGCAAATGTATGGAGGTTCACACCCAATGAAGGGTGTTAGCTCAACTGTGTGCGGGTTAGCTACCAAGAAGGATGCACACTGAGGTCTAATCCTTGTGATTGACCATATTTATGGGATCCTTTCTGCTTGCCCCAGGTAATGGAGTCAGCTTCGTGCACAATGTTCGAGGTCTATGAAAGACATCAGGCCTAGTAACCAGCTTCGTGCACAATGTTCAGGGCATCGCATATGGCATTGGTCCGGAATGAAAGAGAAAAGATAAGTGGTTAGTGTACTTGCCCTGGGTACTGGAGTTAGCTTCGTGCATAATGTTCGAGGTCTATGAAAGACCTCAGGCCTGGTAACCAGCTTCGTGCACAATGTTCGGGGTATTGTACATGTCATCAAAAGTAATGAATGTACGAATGAGAGTAAGAAAGTATGTATGAAAGTGAATGAAAGTAACGAAAGTGAATGATAATGACGTACGACGAATGAAGAAAGCTAACAAACGAATGATGAAGATAATAATGTTATTATCTATGTGTACGTGTGATGTGTGATCATGTACGAATGTAAAGAATGGTTTTGAATGAAAGTAAAGTATGTTTTATTTTAAAACTAGAACTCACTCAGCAACGCTGACTTTTATGTTTTTCCAGTTGGTAGGTAAGGGTTGCTGAGGATGGCATGGGGCGGCTACTAGGCTTATTTTGGATGGCATTCTTTTTTTTAATATTTTTGCATTATAATGCGAACAAACGACGTTTTGTAACGAATGTTCTATTAACTTGCAAAAGCATTTATATTGGAATGAAAAGTTATTTTAATGTTTCCACTGTAATATTTTGTTAAAGTTAATGTAATTATATGTTTTATGTGTGATGAATGACCAGCTGTGAGCGTCCTGGGAACGGGGCCTTACATGACCTCTTTCCACTGAAATTCTGAAGACTCACCAACTGGCATAAGTTGGTGAAAAGGTCCATGCTTTTGCAACTGTACATTTAGGTCTTTTGTCAATAACTTTCTACTTTATGTACTTTTATCCTTTTTGTTATATATTAGGATGTGACTTATGGCATGTCATAGTCACTAATCAAAGGTCACCTGCCTTTTCACTTTACATTAATATTGTTGTCTAGATTAGTGTTTCCAGTTGGCTTTAAAGTATGGCCAACTGTAGGATTGTAGTATAAAGTATCTCAGGCCCTTGTAATTCTATGTATGCTTTGTAACATGTGTAAAAGAACTTGATAGCAATATACTTGATCCTTGAAAACCATATTCATTTGTTGTTCTTCTTAGTTTTTTCTCTTTTTTGCTTGTATTCTTAGTATCATAACACTATCCCGCTTCCCTATTTGATCTGTTAAGTATTCTAGCACTCTCCTCATTGTAACACTGATTGTATTGACCTCCCTTAAATGGTCGTGCAATTGGTATCAGAGCATTCCAGGCTTTTGATTATAAGATCTCACCATCTTAGATCCCTCAGTTTCACAAAACACTTGACATCTATAATGGCAACTCTCATAAAGGCTGATATGGAAACCGATACCATGACAAAGTCCTCACTAATCACTCCTGAAGATTTTGATACTTGGTGCCAAAGAATAAAAGGCTTCAGCAAGTCTCAAGACTCTAGGATGTAGGAGTATGTTATCTCTAGACCTCACATACCAACCACCTCTTTAGTTGCTCGTGGAGGTGGTATGATACAAAAGGAGGTAGCTGACTATTCTGAAGAAGATTAGAAGAAGATTGACATAGATTAGGAAGCCATAATTTCCCTCTAAATTGCTCTTTGAAACTCCATATACAGAGGCTTCAAGAAGTGCAAGACTGCTAAGTAACTATGGGATGCACTAAAGCTCATGTATGAGGGGTCCACTGAAGCAAAAGAGAACAAGAAGGACCTCTTGAAGCAGTAGTTTGAGAACTTCACCTACAAGACAGGTGAAACCATGACTCAACAATACTATAGGTATGTTGAGATTATGGATACTCTAATGGATGTTAGAGTAAATCTTGAAAATAAGGACATTGTGAGGAAGTTCATGTCCTCTCTTCCTAGACAATGGACATATTATTTTGTTGTTATCAAGAGAATTGAGAATCTTAAGACTCTTACTCTTAATGAACATGCACAAAGTATGTTCAAGACATACTTACAAGATTCAGCATGATTGATTGTAAGGTTGCAAAGACACCCATAGCAAGAAACCACTCCTTTAGACCTAATCTTGAGGGGGAGTGTGTTGATGAACACCTTTATAGGGCTATGATTGGATCTCTTATGTATTTCTCAAGTAGTAGGCCTAATATCATGTTTTCCATATGCATTTATTCAAGATATCAAGCCAACCCCAAGATGTCACACTTGGTTGTTGTTAAAAGGATTCTAAGATATTATAGGATCGAGTTTTGTCACTCAACACAAATATTTTCTCGCAGACTTACTAAGTCACACTCAATTTGATGATGTAAAATCCCTTAAGAGTTGATAATAATATACTAAGTAAACAAAACACAGATAAGTTTTTCAAGATACTTGTATATATTACTTCTCAAGTCAAAGTCTTATAAGACTCTTAAAAGCATGATAACAGAGTTACAATGAGAAACTATATATACTACTATCTATACTGGTTATACTTTGATACTAGCTGAAAACTTATGACTAAAGCAATACTACATTGCTAAAGGTAAGGTATCTACATTGCTAAAGGTAAGGTATCCTAGATAAAATGCTATCTAAGATTTGGTAGTCATGACATGTCCATGACTTGCTTTTTGTCACCAAATAAAGTTGGCAACTATACTAAATTATAAGGAATGAATAGTGGAATAAAGTATGGTCAACTACATGGGTGTGGGAAAGCGCCATGCAGTATCTCAGAGGTTGTAGCGGATCTGTAAGAAGAACCATATTTATGTCCAATGGTTCATAGCATGTTCTTCCAAAGGTTAACTGGCTTCGGGAGAACAAGTCTTCCGAAGCCACTTGTACTTTGAAAGAGTCTACTTCTTCCGTGGCTTGATGAACTTCATACTTCAGAATTCATTATCTTTAACTCTTCTAAGTGTCGAACTTCAGAAGAAGGAAGACGTTATCTTTGGAAGCTAGAGTTCCTCTTAAGAGGTTCTTTCAGCCTTGACCTTTGAAAGCTTAGCTTTTTACTTTGGAAGTTCTTCATCAGTTGCACCGAAAATGTTCTAAGTGTTTGTTTTATTGCACCAACCTTAATTTATCCAATAAACTCCCCTAGGCTGATGCTACCAAAACCTCACATGTTTCTACTTCTCCAAACTTTCAGCATTAAGGAGAGAAGATGTTTATCTGTCTCTTTGTTCTTTCCAGATGTAGTGCTGAGAAGTTTGTACAAATCTTTCGTAGACAACATATCAAGTCTGTCACTCTCAATGATATGTACCCTTTGTTGTGACCGTCTAAAAAGATTTAGTTTCCAGGAGTTGTACTCATACCCCATCTAACTATCGATTCCAATTTAGGACCTTCAACCATTTGTATAAAGGCTTTGCCTATGGTTGCTGACCCTTTCTTTTCATCCTTCTCTCTCAGCTTCAACTCTTCTTCAATTTTGGCCGTTACAATCAGTTCAGCCAGATAAAGACTGCCTAGATGATATCTGATGTGAGCAACTATCTCAGAGTTGGAGGGATTGTAAAATGGTTTCTCTACTAACTCAGTAATATCAAATATGCTTAAGTGTAGCAAAGAAGAGGCATTAAGCCTGTTGATCTCATCATTCTCTCTTTCCACAACAAATTGGGAGAAGACTCTTCGAACCTCCACTGAACTATTTTCTTCGTAGGAACAAGAGGTTGAGATGGTAATTTGTCTTCCTTCCTAGTGTCCAGTAGAGGCACCAGCTTTCTTGTCAGCTTCTCCTCTTCTTCATCAAGAGTGTTAAAGTTAGTTGCCAAGAGTTTGAGAGCATGGTCTAGTGTTCCTCTAGGCAGATCAAGGAATTGTTCTCTTGTGAGGGAACATGAGGATCCATCAATGAAGGTTAGTTTGATGAAACTCTCCTCAAGAGATATCGCTTAGAGTAGTACATTTGATGACCTTTCTCTTGATCTATTTAAACTCTTCTAAGGTTAAAGGTTTAGAGGGTTGAGAGGATGACTTAGGTGGCTGTTAGGTGGATGATGGTTGGGTTCTGGGGAGTGTTTTAGGTTAAGGATAAGTAATGGAGGTGGTTGTTTTAATGAAATTGGTATGGGAGAGGGTATGGATGATGGTGTGGGCTTAGGAGTGTAAGGCTTTATGGTTGGTTCAGTTTTGAAGAGGAAAGGAAGAGGTGTTGGTTCTGGTTGAGGTTGTGGTTATGGTGCAGGTTCAGAAGTCATCCCCTACATTCTTATACATCTCCTTCCTTCTTCTTGAGCGAATGTCAGCCTTGATGTTGCTAACATGTCTAAGACATGGGACCAACCTGCCTGCTAGCCATGGGCCCTGAGATAGTCCTTCATCTAGGCTTTATCTCCCATCTTCTTGATAGCTGCAAGTTAAGCTTCTTCTTTCTTCTTCTTCTTCTCCTTTAACTTTTCACTGGAAGTCCTCTTTCTCTCTTTGTTCATTTGGTCTTGTTCCTTTCTGAAAAGCCATAAGATCGTCTCATTATCATGAGGAGCAAGTTCCTCAAGAAAGAATTCCCTAGAGTTAAGGAAAGCTATCCTTCATTCATGAGTTGTTGCTGAACTTCCTTTTTCTCTCTTGGTCTTTCCTCTTCTAAGGCCAACCATGCTGCCTCTTCTTGTTCTTTCCACATCAAGGTTGCCTTCTCTAACTCTAATTACTCCTCAAGTTGTAAGAGGAGAACATCTTCACTGGCTGCACCAAGATTGATGAGCATGTCAATGATCTCCACCAATCTTCAGTTGTTGATAGCCTCTTGATTGACTACAATTACTTTGCTACTTGCAACCAATAGTTTCTTGGATGGAATCCTACCTTTTCTTCTAAGATTTTCCAACCTTACCTCCTCTTGCAGTTCTTCCACAGTCAACTTCCTTTTGCCCTTTATGTCTTCGGAAGCTTGAGACTTTGGAGATTCTTGTGCAGAGGTTTTAGTTTGGTGTGTGGTGATTTGGGCTTGTTAACTGAAGCTTACCAAATGATAATCACAGCCGACTGAAGATCTCATTGTACAAGTTCAGAGACCAAATTGATTATCAGAAGAAAACAAATACAAGACAAAGTCAACATCAAGACAATAAGAAAAGTCAAAATTAGGTCATGATGTATATTAGTATAAATAGACCCACTAGTGCATTTTTGCAAGTGTGGTTTTTGTGTGTGTGTGTTTCTCATGGTGTAAATTCTCATTGTAACTTGTTTATCAACATCAATGAAATCATAACATTATTATTATCCATCTTTTTATTCTTTGATTCACACACGTCCACCCATCTTAATTTTGATTTCTAGATCTAAACGAGATGAATCCTAAGATCCAAACTCAATGAATCTGAAATATTGATTTAACAGGGCTTGTGATGATGATGGTGAGAGGTGTTTTGAGAAAGTCTTCTCTATTTACCTCAGATGCCAGTTCAAGGATTACATCTGTGGTAATTAGATCATCAGACAGAGAGTATAGCCCTTTCACAACATGGATCTGAGCTTTAGAAGTTTGGAATACTTCTTCTGTAGGTTTGCCTTCAGCTTTGAAAGTTAGTGGCATTTCACTATTGGTCACAACTGTTTTAGTTGTTGCGCTATCAGTTCCCATATCCCTTTCAAATTCAATCTCAGGTTCAATGTGGATCTTAGGTTGACCAACTCCCTTGACAATAGTAGATGGTGTATTCCACCTTTTAATCTCTCCAGCACCAAAATATGCCAAAGTAACATTTGGGCTTACATGTTCAAGTGAGGAGCTCATCAGAAATTTGGTTAGGAATCTATTCAAATAAATGAGCATCCTTGGGTCCATTTGAAGGATGACAAGAGGAGCTCAGGAAAAACAATGATTACCAAGCAGGATATCTTGAAGAGAGTGTGGAGAAAACTAAGCTTTGCTGCTCCATGTGTGTTTCACTCTGAACATTCTCCCCCTTTTTGGTAGCATTATCTTTAGAGCTAGATGAGCTAGAGGAGGAAGTCAGAGAGACTTATACTAGTACATGCCTAACAGATCTCTTAATCTGTTTCTCAGCTAATTGAGCCTTGAGATTTTCAATCTCAAGTTATTGAGTGCTAGACCTATCCTCTAAAGTCTTAACCCTGGATTTAAGGTTTGAGACGTTAGAAAGTAGGTCTTGAATGGTGAGTTACATACTTCTCTCATCTTCTTTAGAAGAATCAAACGGTGTTAATCAAAGGATTGCAATAAGGATTTATCAGTGTTGGAATGGAATCAAGTTAATGATTGCGGAATGATCATTAACTGTTGTTTAATTGTTTTATGAATAAATATCCAATCGAGAAAATGTTTATTATGACGAACACAATGATACGAGCATAATAAATAAGCAAACAAGATTTGATTCAAAAGTATTTCATTAAATTTAATTAATCAGTACAGATAAACAAGAGTGAATGCTATACGTAATAACTATTTTTATCGTGTTAATGTTAATGATGTATTGATGTGGCGGCTGCTAGGATTTGTGATGGATTGATTGTGTGAATGATGTGATGTTTTCTGTTTGCCGTCGTTTTGCTCGTTTCATTGATGTGAAACCTATGACTCATATTTATAGATATTTATGTTTATGTTAAGGAAACACCAGATCTCTTAGGATTTGAAATTGTCTTGTTGACCGGTAACACTTGTATTATTTAAAAATAAGTGTTTGGACTCTGCAGCTGCATAGTCTTCCATAGGTGATTGTTAATCTGCAGGAATCTTGTTCTTCCAAAGGTACTTTGTTCTTCCAAAGTTATCTTGTTCTTCCGAAGATACTTTGTTCTTTTGAAGATACTTTGTTCTTCCGAAGCTATCTTGTTCTTCCGAAGATACTTTGTTCTTCCGAAGATACTTTGTTCTTCCGAGCTGATTGTTCATCCGCAGAAGATCTTCGATGATCTTTTTGTAAGAAACATATCTACAGAAGAACAAAAATGTTCATCCGTAGATGTTTCTTACACTTTGTCAATTTCACAAATTGACCAAGGATAATGTTTTACCTGCAATCATACATAAATCAACACACATATGGGTTAAACTATATACATAATGCATACATCAAAATAATGAATTACAATCATTCACTACAAGTATTGATTAAAGTTCTAAGCCTATACAAAATGATCTAGACCTATTGTTCCTAGATATAACAATACTCCCCATTAGGCTTAGACACTTGTAATCAGCTCTTCAAAACTGTAAGCTTTTTCATTCTTGACACCATTTTCTTGTTGAAATATGATATTGCATCCTTTTGGTCATTGTACTTGTACTTGATCTCCATTCTGCATATCTTTTGTAGTGTCTCAAAGTTCAACCCCAAAATGTCTTCTTTAGTTGTGAGAGTTTCAACAACACTTTGATTATTGACTATTTCAAGATCATCTTGTTCTAACATTCTCAGTTCAGATACTTCCTTGATATCAGTTCCTTTTAATAGTCCAGCCTCATATCTTTTCTTTTATAGGCTTTTGCTTTCAGTTTGTCAATTACTTGAACGATATGCAAGTACATGCATAGGTCATTCTGAGCTTGATAATCTTTGAGTTTTGGGAAGAACTTATCATGTAGATAAGAGTGTAGCTTGGATGCAGAAGTTTAATTTTAATGGGATCAAACAACCTTATACTCTTAGCTTTCTTCTTGTCTTCATTTCTCATCAGCACTAGTTCTTTAGTCTTCTCCATATATCCCTACTTAGTTATGGGAAGAGTGTATGATTTCCTTCAATGACTTTGATGGTAGCTGGTTTTCTGTTAGTGTAACCAACCCTCCTTAAGACATCATCATCAACCTGTGTAGAGGAGTTGGAGTTTGATCTCTTCCCCTTTGGAGTCTTTACTTTTGTTCTTCATCTTCCCTTATTGCTTCCTTGAGAACATCATCCTTGAACTTAGTTTTCAACTTTCCAACCAACACAAAGAAATCTCTTCCTCTTGGACTTATTGGATAGTTGGAGATGATCAGGCTTTGAAGGTCTTTAATGTCAAGATTAGGCAACAACAAGATTGGTTCAAGTAGGTGGACGTATTCAACTCTCCCAGATACTTGTTTGATAAGTGCACAGTCCCACTCTGGATCAAATTTCCAGGCCATAATCCTATTTTCTTCAACAGCAGTGGGAGTTGTGATATGATCAAATAACTAGATTAGAGAAGATTTTTCATTAGTGAGCTCTCTCATAGTTGTGCCAAGAGGCCATACTTTCCCTGGGATTACCTCTCTGGGTTCTCTAATGAGTTTTTCTTTTCCTTTGTGTTGATCCTGGCTTTCAACTATTACTAGCTGAGCAGGGGTCTTCATTTGATGTTCATGAATGGGATCATGGGCTTCAGTCCTAAATCTTACTCCAGCTTCTAACTCCACCTTGATAACATGTTCCATCATTCTCCTTAGCTCACCCACTTTTCTTCCCATAAGCTTACGCAATTTGTAGTTGTGACCCTGTAGCCAATGGGTCATATTGTATTTATTGAGCTTTTTTGTATCACAGTGACCCAAATCTTTCTTAATTTTCTGAATAGATTGAAATGTTGTGAAAGCTTCATAGTCACAGTTAGGGATCATGAATCTAGCAAGCTCAAATGTTTTTAGTAGATCCTTTAGTTCAATCATATTCATCCTCTCAACAATGTCATATGGAAACCCATTCTTCATCTCTATCAGTTTCATCATGAGACAGGCTTAGAAGTTGAAACATCCATTGAAGGAGTGTGCTTAGAAGATGTAGTCCTTGAGCTTTTAGGTGAATCTTCAATATTAATCACCTCTTTATGTGTAGTACCTAGGTACTTTCTCTTCCTGGTGTATTGAATAAGAGGCTTTGAAGTCTAAGAGGTTTCTTTTGATGGTTTTGTTGATGGAGAAACATTTGATTCAAGGGCACAAATTTTCATCTTTAACTCATTAATCTTCTCTTCTTTCCTTGTTAACAGTGTAGATTGAGTAGAAAGGGAGTTGATTACATGATCAATTTCGAAAATTAGCTTCTCCTTTTCAGTCTTCTCATACTTCTCATACTTCTCTGACTCTTTGAGTTCTTTTTCTTTTTGAAGTACTGCATCAATCACTTCATATGCATTGTGTATCTTCTCTTAATCTTTTTATTATTGATTCTTGTTTTATAAGCTCATCATCCTTTTCTTTTATCACACCTTTCAACTCTTGAATTCTTTCCTTTCTTTTGTTTGATTTGATGACCAGTTTGTTATATTCAGCAACCAGATAACTCTTCTTCACAGGAATGTCATCTTCACTCAGGTCATCTTCATGATAAGCAATTACATCAACATAGTTTCCTTCTTATCCCCCCTCTTCATGTTCAGCAGCTACATCATCATTATTGATATCAGCAGGGGCTGCACTAGCTGAGCTTGAGCTAGACTTAACAGTTTGATCTGCCTGCTCTTGGTGAGGTTGTTGTTGTTGTTCAATGAATGGAGACATTGGCTTGGTATCACCAGTGTACATGCTATTTTGTGAGACTAACTCAATCTCACCAGTGTAAATGCTCTCATGTGAATGATTTTCAGGAGTTGGAGGTTGTTGAAAAATAGGTGATAGATGGTGTGTGATTGATGATGTTGGTGTATGGGTGATTGATAGTGTTGGTGAATGGGCGATTGATGGTGTGGTGATTGATGATGTTGGTGTATGGATGATTGATGCTGTTGGTGAATGGGTGATTAATGGTGTGGTGGTGATTGAGGATATGGAGATTGCTAATGTAAGGGTGATTGAGGAAGAGGAGGTGGTGCTTCTTCTTCATCATTAGATGTATCTCTTGATGTTCTTCCCACAGCAGCTCTACTAGGATATTTGCATTAGCATCAACCACATGAGCAAGCATGGTCATGTCTTCTCCTTCATACTTCCCACTGATCTTATTCAGTACAGATCTTCCCAGATGCGCTTGTACAAAGACATCACCTAATCTTTCTATCCCTAGCAGCTTAGCACTAATGATTAGTTGGAGGAACCTTGGAAACATGAACATTTTGTCATCCTTCTCTACTCTTATTTGGTCACATAGACAATTGAAAATGAACTTCGAGTAGTTATATGTTCTTACTTCAAAGATCCCTATGATTCCAAAAGAGATGTGCCTTGAAGATCTATCCAATCTGGATTTCCTGTTTGAGATACACTTAAGGTAAGTGTGACATAGGAACGGTAGGGCTTGCACAATCTCCCCCTTTTGAAATATCCTCTTTCAAAGTCACCATCATAACCCATCAAAAGAAATATCTTCTCAATGTACTCATGTACAAAGATGTCTTGATGACCTATTTCTTGATCTCCCAACTCTAGTATCCTTCTGATGTCTATTCATCAATTCTTGAGTGCTCATTTCTTACATCTGCCATAATCATTATGCTCTTTCACAAATCGATTAGTCATCTATTTAAGAGAGTAAGAAGAAATAGATTAGAATCAACACTACAGACATAAGAATACAAACAGTTTTAATGATAACCAAGAATCAAATAGTTCATTATTAATGATTATGACCTGTTTTACATTCAAACCATTGATCTGAGTTTAAGATTATGTGTTTGTTTGAGGTTTTGATTTGGTATTTGAATGTTTATGAAAGGGGGAAAAGGTTGGTTGAGTGCGTTTTTCTAGGTCTAAAACGTGCTCTGAAAAAGTTATAATAATGTTTAAGTCAAAAAACATCATTTATACTCACTCGCACACATTAAATTCATTATTTAATGATGTGGGACCCTCTATCCTTATTACCGTTTCTTAGTTTTTAGTTCTTCCGTAGATATTCTACGGATTCCATAGATCAACTACGCTTCCATAGATCTTCTACGGATTCTGAAGATCAACTTCGGATGACTTAGAATTAAAAACTGACTTTTGATGATTTATAATTTAAATTTTCATAGGTTACCAATCTATAAAATAGAATATACTTTTAAAACATTAACTCATCCGTAGTTTACCAATCTATGGATAGACACATTTTATTAAGTTTCACATTGTAGCTTCTGCTGATGCTAAAAATGCACTGTAGCCTCTGATGACACTGAAAATGCACTCTAGATTCTGTTGATGCTGAAAATGCACTATAGCTTCTAATGATGCTAAAAATACAATGTAGTTTTTGCTGATGCTGAAAATGCCAAGATTGAAACTTCTTTGATTGTATGGTCCTAAACAACTGATATAACCATTTATTGCTATTGGACCTTTTTGACTTTGTTTTCATGACAATTGTGCACAAGAAGGTTTATATTTTGTAAATCTTCATGTACCCTGTAGCCAAGTTAGTGCTCGAGATCCAATTTCCTCATTTAAGTTTTGATCCAAATCAGATTTTATTGTTTTCATCATCAACTACTAACTACTCCCCCTAAATTTGTGATTAATGATAAGATGTTGCATTCATCATAAATTTATGAAGTAATTAGCATGAAAGGCACATCACTGTCCAAAAGTTATAAACATCCTAAGCTAAAGAAGTAAAGCAAAATAAAAGAAATATTATATGCAAGATGAACACATATAATGGGATCATACTATGACACCAAACTTCTTCTTGTTAGATTTGGTTGATGAAGTGTGATCTGATTCTAGCCCTGATTTCAAGTATGTTTGAGCACTTAAATTCAAACAAGAGTATGTATCAACTAGGCATGCTATTTATCATGTTTTAGTGTTTATTAGAGATTTACTGTTATGGGCTCCATATTCAATTCACATTAGAGTTTTTCTCCTTTTGTGAGTCAATTCATCTCTTTTCCCCAATTAGAAACTATGTACATTAAGTTATAAATTCTATCTTGAGACAAGTTTGATGTCACATTAATGCTTTGTTGCTAAAGCTCTTTAGATAATATAACATTGATCGTAATGGATTCTTTTGAGAGCTTAGATATGATCATTATTAGGTCACCAGGTCTTTACTATCGTAAAACAAAGGTGCCTTTAACCTAGGTCTTTGTTTACACAAAAACAGAAGGATGATGAGGATCATACTTTATACACTAGTTAGGTACTGAGGTACACCAAGGTGTTCATAATCCCAAGTCTTTGTTTACACAAAACAGAGGGAATATGAATTGTAAAGATAAAAGTTATAAGTGTTTTACATAGTGTGCTTGAGTGAGTGAGTTGATCATATTAGAACAAGACTTACTTGCTTAGAAGTTATAAGTGTTTTACATAGTGTGCTTTTGTATTTTTGTATGTTTTTTGAATTTTTTTGGGTTTTATATATTACTATTCACGAGAACTGTCACATTCTTTACTTTATTGATGATGTTTAATCTAAGTTAATCATGCCCAAAGACTTAATTAGAAAATTAAATCTAATTGAATCAAAGGCTTTAGTGAATAAATCAACAAGCTGATTAGTTGTTGACTGGGGTTGAGTAAGAGTGATATTCTTACTGTGAATCGAATATGATAATCAAGTTAATGATTGAGTGGCGGAAAAAAGCAATCAAAGAACATTCAAAGCAAGAAAAATACTTATAAATGCTGTTTGTATTGATATATGAAAGTTGATAAATTACAGAGAATGATTACAACAAAAATTCTCTATCTATCAGTCGTCACCTCAGTACGAGGTCAACTATTCTATTTATAGGTAGACAAGATGCCTTTACAAAATGACTAAACTACCCCTGGCCTATTACATCAGAAACTAGTCTAAGTCTTGATCCACTTGTTTATCCGCATTGGCAAATGTGGATGAGATAATCTTGATCAGCATCTCCACTTGATCATCCGCATTAGTAAGTTGGTCATCCGCATTGGTTAATGCGGATGAACAAATACTTATGCGCATTTGATCGGTCATCCGCATTTGTCAATGCGGATGAGCAAAGTCTTGTCCGCATCTTCTTTTGTTCTTACGCATTAGTCAATGCGGAAGAGTAACTTGTTCTTCAGCATTAGTATTATGTCTTCCGCATTAGTCAATGCGGAAGAGTAAACACTTGTCCGCATAAGAGTTATGTCTTCCACATTAACTAATGCGGAAGATAACACTTGTTATTTTCCTTGCAGATCTTCATCCGCATTTCTTCTTGGACTTGTGGGATTCCAGCTGAGCAATCATCAATTCACCCATTAAGTTGGCATGTATGATCCTTTCGGGGTGCAACAATTATTTAATCAACCATTTTCTAAAATTGTTTAATCGAGACATGATCTTGATGTATTTTTTCCTTGAGTGCTACATAGGATTCTCTATAATAAAGATAGCACTTTTGTTGTCTATACGGATAGGAGTCTCTTTGAAGTTGAATCCATAATCCAGCATCTGATTCTGAATCCAAAGCACTTGAGCACAGCCGCTAGCTGCACTAATGTATTAAACATAGTTGTTAATGCACACACACATGGTTGCTTCTTGCATTGCCAAGAGACTATCCTTCCACAAAGGAATTGACATCCCCCATATGTATATTTTGGAGTCATATTGCAGCCGCCATAGTCACTATCTATATAAGCATACAAATTGAAGTCACTTTTCCACAACCGCATTAGTTTTCAATACTAATCCAAACTTTTTTAATGTAGAACAACTATCTAAGAACCTCTTGAATTGTTATGCATGATCCATTTGGGGTCCAACAGTTCATCAACATCACTAGAAGCTTCCCAAACTATCATTTTGATTAACACCATCACTATCTCTTTGGATTGATCCCAAGCGCAGTCACAGTTGTTTTTTTGTTCTTGTTTCCATCAAAATAAGTATAATCAAGTAATTAAACAAGTATATACACTTGAATTTACATAGGGAATCAAAGCCCCACAGTTTAATTTTGTTATCAACATCGAATTATGCTTCAATATCACTCGAATCAAATTAGAGTTCATGAGTAATTTGGGGAGCCATCTAAGTCATGTCTTAAACTTTTTAGTTTTTATATATATATCTCTCTCTCTACACACACACACACAACACACACACACACCATATCTATATATATATATTATATATATATTATATATATATATTATATATATATATATAATATATATATATATATCGATTATATGTGTTGCTCATATGTTCCTACTAACAGCTGAAGTTGATAAAATAAATAATTATCTATACTAGACTTTTAATTTTCTATTAGCTTAAAGCAACATTATGATATGATGGATTCTTTACCTTATTAATTTGTTAATTAATTAAATTAATTATTATGTGTTATATACATCTATACTATGCCACTGAATAACATATACCATTTTAATAACGATATTTATCTATTTATTTATTGTATTTCTATTTTGTACTGCTATAGCCCATATCTATCCTTATAATTTGCATTATTTCATAGTAAGTACATAATGAAGCTTTAATTACTTATTTTGTATAGATGATGAGAAAGATCATACTTTATAAAATTCAACTGATTTCTTCCAAAAAGAATCATCATAATTCTTCAAACCACCATTATTAAGTATAAAAAGTTGGTGATGTTTTGTGAGACTGTACTATAAAGATATCTCTTTTTCTAGAAAGTACTAATACCTTTTACAAGGATGAAAGAATCCTATCTCGTCTGGGAGACAATGAAATGTGTTCAATAACAACATTCAAGATAGGTATTCAAGGAAAAATTTAACCCTTTGAGTAATAATAAATCACTTCTCACAATATTAGTGTACATAGTTACACATGATACTTTATGTAATTCAGTAATAGTAATATGTTTGCATGCTCTTTGGGTTCATAAATTTGCATTCCACATATAATTGTGTTTCTTTGGAGAATTGAAATGGAAATTATGTTATCTTATATGATGGATATGACTATCATTCTACCTTCTTCACGGTCAAGACATAGCATTTAAGTTAGTTATTATAAGTATAGAATTCATAAACTTATTATGTAAATATAGCTTCTTTGAATATTTTCTTACAAACTTTATTGTTACCATCACAGGAAGAGCTTTTTGTGCAAAATGACTTCCTTTGGTTCTTAGATTCTAGTTATCTAAACATGTGTAAATATAATAGATGTGCGGTTCTTTTCTTATTTATTTACTCATTCATGTTACATATGGTTTCATGTTTTTCTTAAGCGGATTTCTTGTTTTGATTAGGAGAATACTATATGGTTCATGTGAAGTCGGTTTCTTGGATCGATAAACATCCGAGCATGTTCTTGACGGAAGGATAAACAATAGCACAAACCAAAAGTCAACCAATAATATGAACTATAATTGAATGGTTTCATTGATAAAACCTAACGATTACAAGCTCGTTACAACATAAGAATCAACACTCTTGGCAAGGGGAAGATCGAGCATGATCTTCCCTCTCATCCGACAGCCCTAGGCTCCGGGCACACTCTTTCTAAAACCTTAGAAATCCTTAATCTCTCTACACATTGAAACTAGTATATATAGGCCTCGGCCCATATTAGATGCGACTGGGCCCATTCGTGCGATTGGACCAAGCGTATGGTTCAATGGTACGAGTGGACCAAGCGTATGGTTCAATCGTACGACTGGACCATACGTATGGTTCAATCGTACGACTGGACCATACTTATGGTTCAGTGTTACAAATGTCCCAATCGCATCTCTTAGTCGCACGGCTAGTCCATTAGCATGGCTCAGTCGTACGACTGAGTCTCATTCGCATATGCTCCTGCGAATGACCGAGTTTCATGTGTTTACAACATATCAGGTGTATAACATTAAGCCTAGACTATTCGACAAGCGACGGACACACTATATATGACTATATATGCTCCAACAAATTCCCCTTGTATGTTGCTTACGAATAGTAGATAACACCTCTTACAATCTTCAGTCAATCTTTGCTCTGGTTGCCAATAGAATAAAGTGAAAACCATATTAGCCAACGTTACCGATCCTTCAGGTTACTACCACATCCCTAAAAATGAATTTAGGCACAATACCTTTCGTTTACTTTGCATAACACCATCATAACAGCAAGATTCCCCATGTGACTGATTTTTCCAGATAATAATACAAACAGTTTTCCATTGTTTCAATCTTCACACAGGCTAACCTGATTAACATCACCACCTGTAGAAATTCCCTCTCACATCAGCATATCCCAATATATAGACATTTTGATCTCCTTGCGTCTTCACACTAATGGGCAAAAGGTTGAAGGTTCCAATCCACAGCTGACAATATCAAACAAATCAGCATGCACGAAGATTCATCATCGGAAACCGGTTCACATCATCACTTTCTGATTGCGTCTTCACTTTCTCTATACATGGATTCCTCCTAAGAATGAGAATCCTCTCTGTGCGGATAAATATAACTTGATTGGCCCATAAGTAGTCAGATGCTCCTGACTACCCCACAAAATCAGCACCAATTGCTTACATCTTCTCTTCTCTCTTTCGTGTTCCAATTACATTCACCTATTCTGGAAGTCCGACGAATAATAGGGTACACATCGAACTTATTTGACAAAAGAACCTCAGGGTGAATATGCTTTGCTCATCTTCAAATATGTGCAAGAAGCTGGTCCAGACTCTTTTTTTTGGTCTGGAACAAATACGGATGAGTCAATGCGGATGGCTCATTCGTGCGATTGAACATACAACTAGTCCATTCGCACGACTGAACATACGACTGGTCCAGTCGTACGAATGGTCCATTCACATGGTCCAGTCGTACGAATGGTCCATTCGCATGGCCCAGTCGCATGAATGGGTTTGCACGCAGATTTTCAAATCTGCAGCCACCAGGGCTGCCCAAAACCCTAATCTGATGAATTTAACATGAACTGAAACAAAATAGACATCATCAGATTCGAAAGGGTGATAGGAACGTGGTTTTGAATTCAATTTTAACATGGAAGCAACACACGTAAAAAGATCCGAGCAAGACACGAAGAACACGAAGTGGGTTTAACGTCAAGATCTGAACTTTGATCCAGAAATCAAGAGCTCGGGTTGCTAGAATGATTGTTAGATCATTCCAGCAGTAACCGGCTCTGATGCCAATTGTGAAGTCGGTTTCTTGGATCGATAAACATCCGAGCATGTTCTTGACGGAAGGATAAACAAACAGCACAAATCAAAAGTCAACCAATAATACGGACTATAATTGAATGGTTTCATTGATAAAACCTAACGATTACAAGCTCGTTACAACATAAGAATCAACACCCTTGGCAAGGGGAAGATCGAGCATGATCTCCCCTCTCATCCGGCAGCCCTAGGCTCCGGGCACACTCTCTCTAAAACCTTAGAAATCCTTAATCTCTCTACACATTGAAACTGGTACATATAGGCCTCGGCCCATATTAGATGCGACTGGACCCATTCGTACGAGTGGACCAAGCGTATGGTTCAATCGTACGACTGGACCATGCGTATGGTTCAATCGTACGACTGGACCATACTTATGGTTCAGTCTTATGAATGTCCCAATCGCATCTCTCAGTCGCACGGCTAGTCCATTAGCATGGCTCAGTCGTACGACTGAGTCTCATTCGCATATGCTCCTGCGAATGACCCAGTTTCATGTGTTTACAACATATGAGGTGTATAACATTAAGCATAGACTATTCGACAAGCGACGTACACACTATATATGACTATATATGCTCCAACAGTTCACTAGAAAACAAGGGCACGCTATAGAAGATGATACTATGATATCAAGGTATGTATAGGTGTCATTGTCTTCCATAGAAACAAGATAGTATCATTCTAAACACAACAATATTCCTAAAAAATACTTCAAAACCATCATGTAACGTTAAATTGAAGTGAATATATAACAAAACAAACTATGTATGCCGGTGTTATTGTGTATAATTAGGCAGCTAGAGTCACATGAAGCGATTGAAGTCATTTTGGCTATAAAAGCACTCATGTGTTGAGCTAGACATAATGTTTGATGGAAAATTTTGAAGATGTCTTTCCTTAATCAGTACGCGACTTCTAAACATAGAGAGTAAAATAATAGTTGTATTCATTATATGAGGAAGCAAATCTCTTTTCAATATCCCAAATAAAAACAATATATGTTCAACATAAGTCAATTTATTAAGAGAGCAAACAAATTACTACTAATCAAACTGCATAAAGTACACCAAAGTAACTATTTAAATTAATATCATGCATAGTAATTCATTGATTTTCATGGAGTCAAATGTTTCTTGATTACATACCTTCACTATTGACATTGAATACATTTCATCACCTCCCAGACGAGATAGAATGCTTTCACTCTTATGAAATGTATAATTGTTCAGGAATATGATGAGTAACTTCACATTACAATCTCATAAAGCATCCTCAACTTCTTGAACATGTTGATGGTGTTTCAATTAATTACGATGGTGATTGTCATGGTAGGATGTTGATGCGATTTATAAACTATGATCTTTCCTATGACATTTATAAAATAAGTAATAAAAGTTTTTGTATATTGTTATCATGAAAATAATATAATCTATGAGTATCGATACCTGCTAGAATAATACACAATAAAAATACCATAAGTTAACATAGTTACTAAGACGGTAGCAACTTTTGTATTTTAGTGACACATAAGATAAATACAAGATGGAGCAACTGAATTTCATTAATCAATATAAAAGGTTAAGAAGAATAGAGTTTTTAATATTGCTCTAAGCTAGCTAGTAACACAATTTAGAGTCAATTTTGGACATTGATTCTTCATAATTATTTTAAAAATTAGTTTGAATATAAATGAAATAGAAAATCCATATTGTATTACTAATGTGTAAAGATGGTAAAAATGAAAAGAATAGAACTATTGATAGAGTTTCATTCTACATGTGAAAATAAAAAATGTTATACCATATATGTAACATCTTGAATTTTTTTTCGTTAATATTAATGTTAGCATCGTTAATTTCTTGTAAGGGCTATTGTTGCGTATACGAACTTAAGGGTTACTTATGGATTTATCGTAATTTCCTCTAAATTGGAATTTAATAGTGATAATTAAATAAATAACTATGATAATGATAATAATAATAATAATAATAATAATAATACTATGTTATTAATAATATCAACCTATAAAATTATTAAATTAAAAAGTATTTAAACTTAAAGTAATAAAGTTAAGGGGTTAAGTTTGCCACTTTTAAAACTCCAAATGAAAGCTTTGGGTATAAAATATTAAAGTTCAAAACCACAGGGACCAAAAGTGTAAATTATCAAACCCCACCTCCACCCTTTTTCCTCTCCGTCTTTCCGGTCGGCCATCCGGCCACCGCCGGCTACGGCTCCGGCGACCTCTAAACTCATCCTAAACCACTCAATTTTAATACCGAATGATCCCAACGGTTCACCAACGCATTCCAAACTCAATTATGATCTTTTGGGATTAAACAACATTATGGACCCTGAACATGTCGAGTAACGGTCGCGTACATCAAACGAGCGTTCGAGCCTTAAACACCAATAATAACTCAACTAATTGACACAAACGAACGTTTATCTACCTTTAATCGAATACAATCATCAATTTCACCTGAAATAACATAAACATCCTCGTTCGATTATCTCTTTTTATCGCGAACCTGCAACTCGAGCAAAGTCTACCTTCTGAGCATCTTTGACTGCTATTGATAGAGGGCTTTTCTTCATTGGAACTATTAGAAGCTTTCTGTAGAACGAATTCGAGTTTCATCGCCATTTACTATTTGATCAAGCTTAAGACGCAAGCCGCGACCCGGTTCTCTCTCGTCATCGTCAGTTCATCTTTTAATCGGGTAATTGAACACATGGTTTGCTCGAAATACAGTGGGGAAGCAAAGCCCCATGATTAACTCGAGCGTTAACATCGAATCAATCTTCAATTTTGGTTTTGAACAAACTAGGTTCTTGGGTTTGGGGGAAACCTGCTAGATTGTGTTTAAAAGAATTTAAAACCAAGATAACTGCGGCCACGGCCTTGGTTCACTGGTTCCCCACTCGCCTGCTAACCTAGAGGTCCCGGGTTCGAACCCGGGCACCCTCAGCATAATTTTTTTTCCGCTTTTTCAGCCTTAAAAATATATAAAATTTTCTGAAAATTATAAAAAAAATGTTTTGTAAACCTTGGTTATTTTTAAAGCCATCTTATATTTTCTATAAATTTATTTCCATAACACCTTAACAATTTTCTTATAAAATAATATTAGCAAATTTTATGCTTAGATTATTATTATAGAAATTGACTTTTTATAACATTTTAAATCATCTATTTATTATTGGACCACTAAAGATTTTATAATTATGAAATAATCATAGTTGTATAGAATTTATACATTTTATAATCCAATTTCACAAAGTGCTATAAAAGATTTAATTCCTTTTAAGTTTCATATATGATTTTTTTTCCTAGACTAAAATAATATAAAGATCTCTCTATCTAGCGTTAACTAAATCTTAAAACCCAAATTCCCATCGAAACCCTAAATCATGTTAAACCATTACTTGAATCTTGTAAATACATTCACTTAGGTACTTGTGAAGAACTTCGTTGGAATTATTGTTTATTATTCATATTAATCGTCACTTATATACATTGATCATGTGAGTATTCCATATCCCTTTTTGTTTATTTTCACACTTTGGGGTGAAACATGTTTTATCTTATTATCACTGCAATTGTAAACATCTTTGAGACTTGTAAACTTTATGGCATTCATCATGCAAAGTTGTGGTTAGTTGAACTTTTTGTGGTTACCATATTATGGCGTTATATGTACAATCATTAACTATTGCTAGCCCAGCGAAGTCATAGATCTATGGGCAAGACAAGCCTGCTTTGGTTGATCCAGTACACCTAGCTGATCGATAATCTTGTAAACGTTTGAGACTTGTAAAACTTTGTCGAGGTTGATTTTGCATGTTCATAAAATCCCTAATCACTTTATCACTAATTATGACTTGAATTGCCATCTTTTATATGATCTATGTACTTAAAACTATGGAATGCTCACCACATTATTGTCGACCCTTTATTTTTAACATGTTTCAGGAAATGCCCAAGTTTGATTCCTACACATTGAAGCTTACACATCTAGGAATGGACCTAGATAAATAAGTGAATTAAAAGACTTGTTATCTTTTATGTTATGGTTTTATTTCTTTGGGTCTTATGTTTGTAATGATGCAATTGAATTTTATGATAAAATTATATTTGGGTAATAATAGCGTTATGTGGCTGTGAACGATCTTAACTCTCACTCCTCGACGTTTCCGCCGTCAAGGTTGGGGTGTGCAATATAAGTCAAAAGGGTTATAAAGTACCATAATTTGTCAATGTCAAAGATAGTCTATTTGAAGCATCTAAAATACGTTTATAGTCATAGAACATAATAGTTAGATTTAGTTTTTTGGGCACGTCTATTAAAAAATAACTCACACTAAAGTTATGATAAGGAATTTATGTAAGGTTTATAAATTGCTAACTTGTTTAATTACATGAACGAAGCCATAAAAAAACTATTATAAAATATATTTCTTTTAAAGAAACCCTTTAGAGTATTATCTTATAATATATTATTTACTATAAAATGTTATCTTGAAACTAATAAAAGAAATATGAACAATGCACCTCGCTAGAAAATAGAAGATGTCATAGGATTATATAGTAAGCGTAAAATTTATATTCAACACACTCTAAAAATCACATGCAATATATATATAGAAAATTTCTTACGATTAACTCCACAACTATATTATCAAAGAAAAAATACGTAAACAATAGGGCCTCGTGCTATGGAAAAAGACCAATATCATTAAATTGTTGAAATTGAGAGAGGTCAACCGGAAACCTGATGATGGATGCACAATTATGTTACCTATTTAACATGTTAGCTAATTACTTTTATCTTCAAACTAAATAAAAAGATGGATGAAAAATTAAAGACATAATTAAATTATTTCAACTCAAAGATATAAATATTAATAAATCATAGAAAATAAGTAAATTATATACTATTTACTAGAATGGAAGGAAACTCAAGTTGAAGTTTTGTAAGAAAAACACTGTATGAACCGAAATCACAAAATAAAGTAAGGCATATGATTGGTGATGGTGATACATGAAGCTGATAGTTGATCGGATGTAATTACCATGGTAGTGGATATGAAATGGTAAAAGTCATGATTTTGGAGAAGAGCGGTGAGGAATCACGTGAGAGCAATTCAACAATGACAACGTTGGCTCTTCTTTTCATCTAGCTAACTTATTGATTGTGAAAAAGGAGAACCTTACATATATTATATAAAGGTGGTTGGGAGAAGGAAACCAAAAGAACAATTTGAATCATTTTGGGGATGGAGCGGGAATCCAAATGAAAGTACGGAGGGAATGTAAGATATTGAGAAAGAAGCGGGAATATGAAAAAATTTAAAATGCAGAGGGAAGTCCAATATATTAAGTGTAGATGCGGGAATTTGATCCATATGAGACTAATAATAAATGGTAGTTATGAATTGTAATTTACAATATTTATAGAAAATTAAAAGGCAACATAAATGTTGTTTTATAATTTTTATATTTTTAATTATAAAAACCAAATAACATCAATATTTAATAATAATAATTATATTTTAAATACAATTAAAAAATGTATACATATTACTTTATAAGTGTTTGACCAATCATACAAAAATATTTTCAATATTTTAAAGTATAAAGAAAAAAAATACTAACAAACACCTATTTCTAATGTTCACATATAGAGCAACATCTTATATCTTTCATATATAATAATAAATATGGCTATGTCTGTATTACTATAATAATAAAAGTTAACCAGGTAATACCCATGATATCATTACATTCTTAAGAAATTTAAACAACATGTACATGAAATATTTTTAAGGAAAAAGTTTAAAATGATATTAATCCTAACATAAAGATCAATTCATAAAACAAGGTTTATCAAACGTTTTAATGAAAAGACCTACTTTTTGATTATTTGTGTAAATGGGAATAGTGTCAATAAAACCCTTTTCCTGAGCATCACGAATTGCATAAATCCGTGTCTCAATGTGTTTGGTTCGGGAATGATGAATAGGATTCTTGGCAATGCAAATAGCTGCTTTGTTGTCATAGAACAATGGTGTATGGAGAAAGTTGATCCTGTATTCAATCATTTGATGTTGTATCGAGAGCACTTGAGAGAAATAGCTTGAAGCAACATTGTATTCTGCTTCCCACATAGAAAGAGTAACAATGGTTTGTTTCTTGCTCTGCCATGATACCAGACAATTTCCTAAGTACAGACAACATATGGTAACCGACTTTCTGTTTAATGTGCAGCCATTAGAATCACTATCAGAATAAGCATGTAAGTCAATATTCCTACCATAAGAATACCAAAACCCTAAACAAGAAGAGCCTTTAAGATAACGAAAGATTCGTTTTACAGTCTCTTCATGAGACTCTTTTAGAGCAGATTGGTATCGAGCACAATATCCTACATCGAAGGTTATATGAGAACAACTTGTTGTAAGATCCATAAGGGAACCGATCATTGATCTATAGAGATGAGGATGAATAGATTTCCTGTTCTCGTCAAGAGTCAGGCTAGTTTGAGCAGTGAAAGGAGTGATCCATCTTGAATTTTTTCACAATGTTTTAAATATACTTCTCCCGATGAATGAGAATCCCCTCAGGCTTTTGTTCAACTACAGCCTAAGGAAAAAGTACATCTCCCCGATGATGCTCATTTCAAAGCGACCATGCATGACCTCCTCAAACTCCTGACACAACTTCAGATTAGTGGAGCCAAAGTAATATCATCGACATAGTCTTGTACAATCAGCATCTCACAATCCACTTCCTTCTTGAATAACATCATGTCAATGGTGCCACGAGAAAAACCATTGCTTAAGAGAGATTAAGGTAAAGTCTCATACCGGATCCGAGGTGCCTAAAAAAGACCATAAAAGGGACTTATCAAGCTTGTAAACTTTGTTAGGGAAGTCGGGATCCTCAAAACCTAGTGCTTTACACACGTATATCTCTTGGTCAATGTCTCCATAAAGAAATGCATATTTGACATCCATTTGATAGACTTTGAACTGCTTGAGAGCGGCATGAGCCAGAAATATCCTAATAGCTTCAAGACGGGCTATGGGAACAAAGACTTCCATGTAGTCTATCCCTTCTTCTTGAGCAAAGCCCTAAATAACCAATCTGGACTTATTCCTTACCATAATGCCACGATCATCGAGTTTGTTCTTAAACACCCATTTTGTGCCAATGGGGCATTTGTTTCATGGAAGAACAAAAAGGTCCATACTTTAAGCATCCTAAACTGTTGCAGCTATAATGCATTGATTCAACCTAGCAAGGATCCTTAAGAGCTGCACGAATGTTTTTCGGTACGATTTGGGATATAAAACAAGAGCATAGGCAGACAATAATCAAATTGGATTTACTTCGTGTCCGAACTCCATCAATGATTGATCCAATAATGTTATTATAAGGGTGATCTTTTAGAGTTTTGAAATCAGTGGTCATGGGTAGGGTATTTGAAGACGGTTGGCTGATGGGTTGCTGATGGGTAGATGAAGGTGAGGAAGATGGTATGGTAGAGTTAATTGGAGAAGTAGGTGGTATAGGCTGAGATGAGGTAGAGGTAGGTGATGGGGGAGAGATGCTAAAACAGGTGGAGGTGGAATGGCAAAAGATGTTGATGAACATGCAATGTTAACTCATGTAGCATCATTTGTTGATATATTGGGAGACACTTGAGGAAGACAAGTAATGGAACTGGTGGAATGATTTTAATTGGACATTGGAGATCGACGCATCATCATCGAAAAGTGGAAGATTAAAAGAGTTAAACACCACATATCGGGGTCAAAGAACCATGTGGTTCATATCAAACATCTGATGAATTAGATTCCTACTAATCAACATAAAAGGACTCTTGCATAGTACGGGTTGTCTTGTTATACACCCGATAAGCTTTCTGAGAAGATGAATAGCCGACGAAGTAACATTCATCAGACACAACACCGAATTTCGTCTTCTGTGCGTGGGTATTCAGTAAGTGCACGAGCAACCAAATTGTCGAAAGAAGTCAATCAGAGGCTTTGTCTTATGAAAAAGTTCATAAGAACTCTTCATTTTGTATTTCACGATTAACACCCTGTTTAGAACATATGAAGCACAATATACTACCTCTGTCAAAAAGATAATGGGTAAAGAATATTCAATCAACATCGTACGAGTGGCTTCAATGAGGGTGCGATTCTTTTTTCAGTAATATCATTTGTTAAGGAGTTCTCGCAACACTGGACTGTCTCAGAATTCCCTTAATAGCACAAAAAAAATCAAAGATCTGATTTCTAAATTCGGTACAATTGTCATTTCTAATCGCCATAACCTTCTCTTACTTATTGTCTCAATTGAAAGAATTAACTTTTGTAGTTCCTCAATAGCCTCTCCTTTATGGGTAATAAATCTCACCTAGAAATACCTGGAAAAATCATGGGTAATCATAATACATAAAGATTTTTTAGCAATTAATTTAACACTAATTAAGTCAAACAAGTTAGTATGTAACAACTCGAGGGGAATAGATATGCTATTTTCAATTTTTGTTTTATGTGGTTTCTTATATTGTTTTCCTTGGCACACACCATACATTTTTCAACCACTAAAAAGTCCTTTAAGGACATTATTTAACAAGATTGTTTTTAACAAATTGTTTATATTTGAAATTAACGTACCCTAATCTGCGATTGTTGGATTCGTTATGCCCAAGACACATAGAACATTGATGTGGTTAGTACGTTATGATCCAAGTCGGGTCATACCCAATAACAAGCTTAGCAAACACCAATTGATATTTAATTGATGATGTGATCATGCATTAAATAAATACCCAATTTAGAAAATGGGTTTCTAAATAAATTGCATATGAGATGGAACAACTTATAAGGATATTTTTTTCATGGGTATTATTTATAATGTTGTTTAAGTTGGTTAAATAACATCAAATATTAAAAGTGTGTATGAGTTTAACATGCTAATTATGTAACTAATTAAATAAGTAGTTTAAAATGGAGAATAGATGGGGGGGGGGGACCCCCATCTTTTGACATATTTCGGCGCCCCTCTTTAGGGGTTGGTCCCTTTTGTGTCTTGGAAGAACACAACTCATTAACTAGTTACACACACTCCACCATCTTCTTTCTCTCACATTCAAGAACCACAAGAACAAAAGTTCTCTCCATTTTGAGGAACACACATGGCTGGAAGTGGATTTTCAGCAGGTTCCTTGGTGGTTTTGGTGTATAAATCCTAGCAAGAATGGTCTTTGCTTGGTGCTTGTGGGTATGGGAGCTTGAGGACATCTCTCCTTACTGTTTTGGTCATTCAAGAACCTTATTCTCTTCATCAAAATCACATTTTTCAGCAGCTCTACAAAGTTAGTTTATATGTGTTGCTTTTGGTTGTTATTTCTTCTTGATAGCTAGTGCATACACATATATATGATCCTATGTTCTTGGGTTTGTTGATATTAAGTTATGTGCCTTAATTTTCAGTTTACAAAAAATAATATTTAGGTTTGTTTCCACTGCGTTTTCTTGTTTAAATGGTTAAACAACTATGTTAATAGTCCAACAAACCCAACATTGGCATCTAGAGCCGGATATGTGGATGACTAGCTTCTTTTGTCCTTGTAAAATTGGTTTTATAGGACTTTAACAACCTAAAGGGGCTGTTTTGTGATGTTATGATGAATCCCCAATCTTTAAGGTTATATCTTACATGCTTATGATTAAACCTTGAAAGAAAGATATCAAATGGTTCATTGTATTTTGTTTGGACAAAAACCCTAAATTCTTGGTTTATGTTGGTTGAAAATTTAGGGTCAAATGGGGATTTATTTTGATTCTTGAATGTTGTATATGTTGTTTCATATTGGTGCATAGCCTAGCCTTGACCTTGTGTTGGTTTGGTTTTGGATGAATGTTTGTTTTGGTTGATTTCATTCGTAATGGGTTGTAATATTATTCTTTTGTGCTTGTATTTGGATGTTATTTATTCATTCAATGGTGATCTAATAGATAGATTAAGTGTGTATTCTTTTATTAGAAAATTTGTATTAGGATATAAATTTTGTAAAAGAATATGCACAAGTTGAAGCACAAAGGGAAGACACAAAGAAAATGACTTGAAGCATTTCGATGCAACTTCAAGTGGGGGTCTTTGGAGATCTCATCTTTTGTGTTGTGTTCAACCCTTAGGAAAGACCAAATGACTACACTTGTGATGGCAAACAAGTGTTTCAACATAGTGGCTATGGTTATGCACTTGTGATTGTTTGGTTATGCTTGTTTGGTTATTTGTTATATGGTGGTTGTTTGATATTTGGATGTGCTTACAAACTAATTAACAAACATTACAAGCTGAAAATTTATGGTTCCTAATCATTAAGTGACTAATAAAAGGTTATTAAAATGATTAATGATTTTAATAAAAGGGGTTTTACTAAAAAGGGAACCATAGGGTGCCATGTATTTGAAAGCATGCAAATACAAGGTACATAGAGTTTTCCTAACTAGAATTAATGGAAACTAAAATCCCTTTGGAAAAAGTTAACAACATCCTTTTACACGACACTCGAATCACTTGAGAACTATTTGTGGGATAAAGGTCACCTAACCACTTTTAGGGAACTTGTGTGTTTGAGGTGAGCTTAACGTATTTATGGGATAAAGGTCACCTAACCACTTGTATGTGTAAACTCACATGTGCGTGTAAGTAGGATGACTTGAATTGGAAACCATATGCATAGGGTCACCGAAGCATGGCGTACAATGGTGTTGATGGGATTTACATGCCAACTAAACATAAGATGTTTAACCGATCCCATAAGGCTAAAAGTTGCAAAAGGTTGCAATTGTTAAAAGTTGACTACCTTGTTAACTTAAATAATGGGATAAAGGTCACCTAACCATCATTTAAATGTAATGTTGGATTCTAGATTTTAATTATTAATTGTCTATAAGACATGAAAAGGGAATTAATGATTAAAATAAAATTTTGAGAAATACTAATATGAACTTTGTAAATTTCGTAGATATGGCCGCAAAGAATAATGCTACCACCCCGACCGTCCATACCCTATCGCTGAGAACCATCTAAGTGAGGGATCGTCTTAACCATAATAACTTTATGGACTGGTTTCGAAACATGAGAATTGTTCTCAAGCAAGAGAAAAAGGCCTATGTCCTTGACGATCCCATTCTTGACCAACCCGACCCCGAGGATGTAGAGGCGTATAACGATTGGCTTCAGTATACTGAGGATTCCATGCAGGTTTCCTGCCTCATGTTGGGAACTATGATTCCCAAGCTCCAAAAGGATTTGGAGCATCTTGGGGCATATGACATAATTACCTAGTTGAAGGAAATGTTCCTTCAACAAGCTAGGGTTGAGCGCTTCGAAACGGTTCAAGCGCTTCACACGTGTCATATGGAAGAAACCCAATTTGTATCATCTTATGTTCTTAAGATGAAAAGCCATGTTGATCCCCTCAAGAGGCTTAATTGCCCCGTCTCAAAGGAGTTGGCAACGGATTTGAGCTTTAATGGCCTAACCAAAAGGTTTGAGACGTTCATAATGAATTACAATATTAATGGGTAAGACAAGAGCATTGGTGAGCTTCACGCAATGCTCAAAACAGCTAAGGTAGGGATGGGTAGAAAGGTTCTACCTGTTCTCGCAATAATGAGGGAGGCAATAAGAAAAGGCCATTCCCCGATCCTATGGCAAATGTTGCCAAAGGAAAGGGGTACATCAAAGGCAAGGGAAAGGGAAGGCTAAAGCGAAACCTCCAAAGCCTAAGCTTAAGAAGCCTAAGGTAACAGAGAACGATCCATGCTTTGAGTGTGGTGAGATAGGACATTGGAAAAGGAATCATCCAAACTATCTCAAAGAGTTAAGAAACAAGAGGGATGCTTGGCAAACCTCAAGTACAACTTTCATGATTCATATTGGTTTAAATGTTATTTCTTCAAACACATGGGTATTGGATACCGGATGTGGAACTCACATATGCAATTTGTTGTAGGGGTTTAAAAGAAATAATCACTTCAACAAGGGAGACACAAGTCTCTACATGGGAAACGGAGCAAAAGTTGATGTCGAAACCCAAATGGACTATATTATGAAACTTTCAAATGGTTTGGAAGTTGTTCTTAAGAACATTTTCTATGCTCCTAGTTTGACTAGGAACATAATTTCTGTTTCCCTTTTAAAACAATATGATTATGAATTAAAGTTTGTTAACAATGGTATTTATATTTGTATGGATGATGTATTTTATTTCAAGGCTAGCCTTTTAATGGGATCTATGAATTGGATCATGATGAATCATCCTATAATAGCTCATTACAGCAAACAAGCACCAAGAAACTTAAAATAGGTTTAAGTGATTCTTATCTTTGGCATTGTTGTCTTGGTCACATAAACAAGAATCGGATTCAAACACTTCAAAAGAATGGTCTTTTGAAAACAAATGAAAAAGTTTCATTTGATAAGTGTGAATCTTTTTTACAAGGTAAGATGACCAAGTCGCCCTTTAGTGGTACTAACGAGAGGGCAAAAGAATTATTAGGAATCATACATTCGGATGTATGTGGTTCTTTAAAGACAATGACAAGAAATGGTGAAAGATACTTTATTACTTTTACCAACGATTACAGTCGCTATGGTTATGTGTACTTGTTGACACATAACTATGAAGCTTTTGAAATGTTCAAAATCTTCAAGAATGAAGTATAAAATCAACTCAATAAAACTATCAAAGTTCTTCATTCAGATAGAGGAGGTGAATACCTCAGTGAGGCTTTTGAGGATCATCTAAGAAGTTGTGGATCATCTCATAACTTACTCCACCTCGAACCCCACAACATAATGGTGTGTCTGAAGGGAGAAACGAACCCAATTGGATATGGTTCGATCTATGATGGCTATAAGCTCACTACCTCTATCATTTTCGGGTTTTGTATTGCTCTCCGCGGCTCGTATTTTGAATATGGCCCCGACCAAGAAAGTGGATTCGACACCTTTTGAAAAATGGCATGGAAGAGTTCCATTGCTATCATATTTAATACTATGGGGTTGTGAAGCTTATGTTAAGCTAAACACCGAATACAAGTTGGAAAGTCGATCCACTAAGTGTATATTTAATGGATATCCCAAAAAATGTATAGGATACTACTTCTTTGATCAAATAGAGCAAAGGATTTATTGCTCGAAAGGCAGAGTTCTTGGAAACTAAGTTACTTATGGAAGGAATAACGTATAGCACAGTGGAATTGATGAGTTTCAAGATCCACAAGCCTATACATGTTTGGTTAACACTAGCAATCAACAAGAGGTTATGATGATGATCAAGAGGTTGATCAATACACACAAAACGTTCACAGATCTGGATGAGTTAGCATTCCACTTGAAAGATATGGATCTTTCATGAATGGATGCTATGTGGTCGACTCCGATGAGCCAACTACATACCATCATGCAATGTCCAATTCGGATTGTGACAAATGGCTGGAAGCCATGAACATTCTGATGCAATCCATGTATGACAAACAAGTTTGGGAAGTGGTTAACCCTCCACTTAACTCCAAACCGCTTGGATGCAAGTGGGTTTTCAAAAAGAAAACACATATGCATGGAAACTTGGATACTTACAAAGCAAGACTTGTAGCAAAAGGTTTCACCCAAACTCAAGGGGTGGATTATGATGAAACTTCCTTGCATGTGGCAATGCTTAAGTCAATTAGGATATTATTTGCTGTTGGACCAAAAGACCAATGAGCCTGATCAGAAAAACCTCTAAGTCCCACATACATTACAACTGCTGAAGAAGATTACAACAGCTGAAGACATCAGCTGATTACAAGGTCTGAAGACAAAGTCTGAAGATAAATCTGAAGACTTTACTGAAGACAAAGTCTGAAAGTAAAGTACTGAAGACAAAGTCTGAAAGTAAAGTACTGAAGACAAAGTTGAAAGTAAAGTACTGAAGACAAAGTCTGAAAGTAAAGTACTGAAGACAAAGACTGAAGACCAGAGTGATCAGTAGTTGTTACAACAGCTGAAGTTATTAACTTCAGTAGTTGTGATGGTTTTCCTTTCAGTACTTGTAATTTACTTTTAGTAGTTTATAGTTTCAGTAGTTTATAGTTCAGTAGTTTTAGTTCGTAGTTTTTGTTTTTTTACTTAGCATTCTATGAGATGTGATCAGTTGTTGAGAACATTCTCAGTAGTTTGCATAGTTTCAGTTGTTTGTATAAATCTGTTAATGTCACTATCAAGTGACATCAGCAGACGTCACATTCCTTATATAAAGATGTTGACCTAATTGTAACTATGACTTTGAGCCACCACGAAAGCATTGAATGAAATATTCCTTTTGCAGAATTCTCTCTCTTTCTATAACCGTGCACTATTCCATTGAATATCAATTGTGTTCTTGCAAAATTGTTTAATTCATTGATCGAATTCTGCTGCAATCTACTCTAATCAATCAAACTTAGATTGCTGATCCTAACAAATGGTATCAGAGCAGGTAATTATTGATCGATCTAACAATTGATCATTGAAACTGCTATTTCGATATCTAAGTTTGATCGAATTAGCATATTTGCAAGAATTGGTTATAGAGATTGAATTTCTGTTGCTTTCGGTTATTTGCTTTGAGATTTCTCTTGGTTCGTATTGAGTTTGTTGTGTTTTGCACTAAATGGTAAAAATTAATTGAATTTGATTGAATCTCAGAATGACTACTCCTTCTAATGACCCTCACAATACTGGCTCCTCAACCAAGCCTCCGATGCTGGTTAGGACTTAGTATAACATATGGCAACGAAGAATGCTCCATCACCTGTCTGTTAACAGTTCAGGTTGTTGGACATCTGTGGTACATGGTCCACACAAGCCTATGGTGAACAATCCAGAAATCAACCAAATGGTTCCGAAGAATAGGAACAATACTCAGATGAGGATCGAAAACTATTTGAGATTGATGCTAAAGCACATGGAATTCTGGCCATGGCACTGCCGAATGAAATCTATTATGGGCTTATGCATCATGAAACTGCTCATGACCTCTGGAATGCATTGAAAGAACAATTTGGTGGAATAGATGAGGTCTTAGCAAACAACAGAGAAATCCTTGCCCAACAATATGAGACATTCTCTCATAGGAAGGGTTAGACACTAACTCAACAGTTTGAGCCTTTTTCCTGTTTGATCTCTGAGCTGAAAATGGTCAAACATGAATACACTAATAGCCAGATGAACAACAGATTCCTCAGATCACTGCTTGAGAGATGGGACACATATACCATTGTCCTACGCTCCAGTGCAAATCTGGATAGCCTATCTCTCACCCAACTCCATGGGAAATTGCTTATATTTGAAAGAGAGATAAAGTAGAAAAGGAAACTGGCATCGTGAGGAAAGCTCACCGATGACTTTGTACAAGGGAACACTGACTTGGTTGGTCATGAGTCAGAATATGCTGCATCATAAAGCCATTATGATAAGCATATAGATTTCTCTTCAAACAGTTTTGATCATGCATTTGTTAGTGTTGATAGTCAGTCAGGCTGTAATAGTGACAATTTGTGCTTCATGATGGATGATTTGAAAGGTATTGTTGATGATGACTTAGAAGAGATGGATATTCTGAGCCAAATGGCCTTGATTAATATCAGATCTCAAAAGTTCTACAAGAGAACTGGTAGGAAATTTCCAGGACACTATGGCAAAACCAAAGTTGGTTTTGACAAGAGTAAGTTGAGGTGTCACAAATGCCACAGGCTTGGACACTTTGCAAGAGAGTGTAGATCAACTGGATCTAACTCCTCTGCACCCTTTGAGACTTTTCCAAGCAATAGTTCACAAAAGAGAGGGCAACATCCTGCTAGTTCTGGTCATCATTCACAACCTCTATCTCCTGCATATTTTGTCCCTCAGGGTCCAATGCCATATCCATATCCTTGCTATTACATGCCACAGCCAAAGAAGTTCAAGTTCCTATTGCACAACAACCTCAAGCTTTACCTGAGCCTCAACCATCTCAACCATCTCAATCACAACCTCATCACAGCTTCTTCACCCCTGGTGCTGTTGACTGGAGCAGTTTACCAGATGATCTTTCTGGTAATGAGCAATTATTTGCTAGTGATAGTCAACATGGTGGTGAACATCCTTTTGGGAATCTTGCTCTAATGGCCCTGGAGTCTAAGAGCGTTCATGCTCCAATACATCTTCATCACAGGTAACCCAGGTATCCTCTGAGGCTAAGGCCAAGCTATGTTCTGAATCTTGCATAGCTGCATTTATCTCTATTAGAGAGGCAAATGTAGCTTTAATAAATCAAAATCTTGAGCTTGAGCAAACCCTTTCCAAAAGAAAAGCTGAGTATGAGTCTGTCCTAAAGATAAAGATGATGAGATTTTAAGCTTAAATGCCAATTAAATGATGAAAAGGCTAAGCTAGAGGTCATTCTTGAGAACCACAGAGATCTTAAAGAAACACTTGCAGCTACCCAAGTTGAGTGTGACCGCTGGGTATCATCCTGCAAGGGATTTGAAATGCTTCTCAGCAAGGAAACAACTTCAAATGTGAAGTTTGGAATTGGTTACAACCATATTGCACCACCTACAGATTTTACTCCAAAATCAATAGTAAAACCTGAAGGTGAAAGTAATTCCCAAACCACATCATCATGTGTTCATCTCAAATGATCAGCCAAGATCAGAAGATGAAATCAGTGTTGATACCTCAGCAAATCAATTGCCTGATGGGTTAACTACTGATAAGCACATGAAGCTGAGTACTTCAGATGTTGTCCCTCAAAGTACCTCAAGTACTAAAGGGCAAGTCCACAACATCTGAAAAGCATTTCAAATCAACTAAATAAAAGGATTAACACTGCTGAGGAATCTATCATACGGTCTTTCAGGACGGATAGAGAACAGCTGAAGAACAAGTCTTCAGTGTTACAGATGCTCAGTTACTTAACACAAGTATTGAGTAGTTCCACTTAGCAGTTGATCAATCCAAGATGAAGAATAAGCCATGTGAAATTATTGTAAATTCAATCATCTTTCTGATGAATGTTGGTACAAAAAGGGTTCCAAACAACAGAGATAAGCTCATTAAAATTCAGATGGATAAAATGAAAATAATTTGAGACCAAGTTTGTACCACAGTCATCCCCATGTGATAAACCCAAGGCTTTATCAGAATCCAAAAAGAAGATAGGGTTTATCATAAAACAGCTGACAGTGTTCCTCATGATAAAATCAGACAAAGTCTATGAATTTCAAGGAGGAAATGGTGGGTCACAGGAACTCATCAAAAACAAGTACTGATGTGTCACAAGAGCAGAAAGCTTTAGCTACAAATCAGACATACTTGTTATGATGGTTCAGCATTTGTTGGGGAGAGTTAACCAACTAGATGCACCTGATCAACCACTAAAAAGGTATTTCAAGCCCAAATCCAAGGAATCCATTTCAGCACCATCTCCACCTTCATCAGCTGTTAATCATAAGAAACAAGTTAGGTTAAATCTTTGATGAAAACAGACCCACAACCAAAGGGTTTGGGTCTCAAAACCTAACTAGTTCCTTGTGATGAATGCAGGGTTCTTCAGCATGCCAAAGGAGCATCTGGTATGTAGACAGTGGAGGATCTATGCATATGAAAGGGAGCAGCTCTCTTCTAATGACTACTCACAAGGAAGAAGGGATTTGTTTCTTTTGGAAATGATGCTAAGGGTTACATCATCGGAAAGGATATGTGTCTAATGGAGAACTCAGATTTGATGATGTTAACCATGTGGAGAATCTCAAGTATAATCTACTGTTTTCAGTCAGATGTGTGATAAAGGGCATGTTGCACTTTTCACAAGCCAGAACTGCAGAATTCTGTCTTCCACGTTCTGAGGCTGATTGACAAGGTATTGGATGAACATACTCTCCTGAAAGCCAACAGGATTGGAAGAGTATATGCCCTGGATTTGTCAAAGAAGATTGATTTGAAGGGTCATCCTTGCCTATTCTCCAAAGCCTCTCCTCGTGAATCTAAACTGTGGCACAGAAGGCTAGGTCATGTAAATCTCAAAAACATACAATAGTTTAGTGAGAGTTTACCAATAAAGGAGTTCCAATGTGATGAAACCTGTACTGCTTGTTTGAAAGGAAATAACACAAAGTCTCATTCCCTCTATTGAAGAACCTAAGTCCACTGCCTGCGTGTAGTTACTGCACATGGATCTATTTGGTCTTGTGAGAGTGATGAGCATAGCCAAGAAGAAATACTGTCTGGTAATTGTGGATGATTACTCCAGATTTGTATGGACTTTCTTCTTGCATTCAAAGGATGAGGTTGCTCAGACGATTATAAACTTTGTGTTGTATGTTGAGAAGCAGTATTCCCTATCAGTCAAGTGTATAAGGAGTGATAATGGAACAGAATTCAGAACCATACACTTAATGATTTTTATCTCTCAAAGGGAATCAAGAGGCAGTTAAGCATCCCAAGGACTCCAGAACAAAATGGAGTAGTGGAGAGAAAGAACAGGACCCTAATTGAAGTTGCAAGGTCCATGTTGGCTGACTCTGGTTTGCCACTGACCTTTTGGGCTGAAGCTGTCAACACAGCTTGCTATGTGCAGAATAGAGTTCTAGTAAATCAAAGGTTGATGAAGACTCCATATGAAGTTCTACATCATTGGCTCCTCTAATTTCATTCTTCAAAGCATTCGGTGTCCTTGTTTCATTCTCACACAAAGGATCAACTCCACAAATTTGATCCTAAGGTGGATGCAGGGTATTTTGTAGGATATCATCCACATGCAAGGCTTACAGAGTCTTCAACTGCAGAACAAAGATAGTTGAAGAAACTTGCATGTGAAGTTCAATGAATCTCCTAAGGATAAAATTCCACAAAACCCTGTGGAGTTGTGTGATCTGGATATACTGCAATATGTTCCTTATCAACCTCCAGCTGTTGCAGATCATGTGAATAGATCATCTTCTGCAGCAAGTCTTCCACCTGGTGATACTGAAGATGATGATGATATCAGTACTCACCTTTTGAAGTTTAGTGATCAACTGCCTGAGTCCACTAAACTTGATGTTCCTGTAGCTTCAGCAGCTCCATCCACAAGAAATGCTGATGAGATTTCTAACTCCTCTACATCATTTGAATTGCCATCTCATACTTGGTTTCCAGAGTCTGGATCAACATCTGCTGCTGCTGAACCTGCTACAAACACTTGCACTGATCTTATAGTGTACCAAGAGCTGAAGAATCACCCCATGTCTCAAATCATTGGTGATATTTAATGCTGGTGTCTCAACTAGGAGTCAATTGTCCAACTTCTGCTTCTATGCTCTCTTCATCAGTCAGCTAGAGCCAAAGAACTATCATGTTTCTTTAAGAGACAATGGATGGGTTGAAGCAATGCAGCTTGAGCTACTTCAGTTCAAAAAACAGCAAGTGTGGGAACTGTTTCCTCTACCCCCAGGTAAGTGTGCAATAGGCACTAAATGATGTTTAGGAATAAAACTAATGAAAATGGGCTTATTGTCAAGAACAAGGCTAGACTAGTTGTACAAGGGTTTTCATAAGAGGAAGGTATTGATTATGATGAAACCCTTGCCCCTGTAGCCAGACTGGAGGCAATTAGATTGTTCTTAGCCTATGCTGTATTCCACAATCTTAAAGTTTTTCAAAAGGATGTCAAAAGTGCTTTTTTATAAGGAAAAATAAAAGAAGAGGTTTATGTGTGTCAACCACCAGGTTTTAAGGACAATAAACATCCTGATTCGGTGTATAAACTTGATAAGGCTCTTTATGGGTTGAAACAAGCTCCTTGAGCCTGGTATGAAACACTTTCAAATTTTCTTCTTCAAAATAATTTCACTAGAGGCTCCATAGATAAAACTTTGTTTATTAAGAAAGTGGATCAGCATAATCTACTTGTTCAAATTTATGTTGATGATATAATTTTTGCATCCTCTGATCCCCAGTTGTGTGATGAGTTTACAAGTTTAATGAATCAAAAGTTTGAAATGAGTGCAATGGGAGAATTACAGTTCTTTCTAGGCTTGCAAATCAAACAAAAGGCTGATGGAACCTTCATTCATCAGACAAAATATACAAAAAATCTTTTGACTAAGTTTGATTTACAAAACTGTAAGCCCTGTTCTACTCCCATGTGCAACACCACACAACTGGATGCAGATCAGAAAGGTAAAGCTGTTGATAAAACACTTTACAGATGTATGATTGGTTCCTTGATGTACTTAACAGCTTCTAGACAGATATTATGTTTGCAACATGTGTTTGTGCTAGATTTCAGGCTGCTCCTAAAGAGTCTCATTTGATTGTAGTCAAGAGGATCTTTAGATATCTGCAAGGTACACAATCTCTAGGTCTTTGGTATTCCACTGGACACTCTTGCAAATTAGTTGCTTTTTCTGATAGTAACTATGTAAGGTGTAAGTTAACCAGAAAGTCAACTTCTGGTGGATGTCAATTCGTAGGCAACTATTTGATTTCTTGGCAGAGTAAGAAACAAACATCTGTTGCTACATCCACTACTGAAGCAGAGTACATTGCTGCTGCAAGTTGTACATCTCAGGTAATCTGGCTTCAAACCAATTATTGGATTATAGCATTACGAGACTAAGACTCCATTGTTAATGGATAGTGCTTTAGCTCTGTGTATTGTCAAGAATCCAGTCCAACATTCTAGGACAAACATATAGAGATCAGACACCATTTTATTAGGGATTGTTTTGAAAAAGGTCTGATTGATCCAATTTGTGCCAAGTGCTGATGAGCTCGCAAATATATTTACTAAGCCTTTGGATAGTTCAACTTTCCAAAACCTTGTGTTAAGGCTTGGTATGCTGCAGCTAGAATAAGTGACAACTACTGATGATTTCAGTAAACAAGTACTGATGATCATTAGTACACATGTCACAAATAAGTACTGATAAGTTTTATTCTCGGTTGATTTAATAACTACTGAAGAATAAATTACCTTAAAAAGTACTGTACTTTCGGTTAAAAGAAACTGATGCAGCTACAACTACTGATGTAGTTATAACTACTGATGTCAGTAAAAATAGATAAGTACTGATGTCCTATGAAACAACTGAAAACAGCTAAAAAGTCTGATAAGTAAGTGTTGAGGATAGTATGAAACAACTAAAAGGCTAAGAATTGACGAAAACTACTGATGAGAATTTTCTCTTCAGTTGTTTCCACAAACTGCTGTTTCACTTTAAACAACTGATGACAAAACCATGTCTTCAGTAGTTTCACAACTACTGATGACTAACACCAAGTTCTCAGTTGTTCTCTACACCTGAAGACAAAACCAAGGTTTTTAGTAGTTTCATAACTACTGATGACTAAAACCAAGTCTACAGTTGTTTTCAAATGTCTGATAGTTAAAACCAAGTCTTTAGTTGTTTTCATACAACTGCTAACAACACCAACGCTTTCAGTTGTTTTCTTTTCCACTTTTTTTCTTACCCTATAAATACCTGCACTTATAGTCGAACGTTTCATTAGCCGTTTGCTATCCTTTCTCTCTCTCAACAATAGCGACCATGAAACTTAAACCTAGACATAACTGTGTTGCCTACCTCTCGAAATCGGCCTTCTGGAACAAATTTGATAATGCCATCGATCTTATGGTGGATTCCCAATACCGAACCGCTTTTCTTTTGAATCCTACCATATACCTGAATCCTTAACCCAATTCGGGTCCAACATCCTCTGTAACACTAGTGACAATGATAGCCAAATCACTCTCCAGTCGTTGGTTAACCAGAAACAGGTGGTAATCACCCCTCACATCATTCGCAAAACCCTAAACTGCATGATGCCACCTGTGTTTTAGAATACCCGAAAGGCAACATCGATATGTCTTTCATCAACAATGGGTATGAAGGAGACTTAAGTGCTACAACCATTCTCAAAAAGCACTTCCATGATGCTGAAAGACTTATCTTCCACATGGTAAATGTCTGTCTTGCTCCAAAGACATCTTCATGGGATCAGATGTCCTCAAGATGGCAGCAAGTATTGTACTCTATCTTTGAACGACAAAATCTAAATTTTTCTGAGATAGTGTTTATGGAACTTAAGGATCTGGCTCAGAAACCTGTGTCAAACAGATGGCTATTATATCCCAGGTTTCTGATGGCATAATTTTAATCAATTAAATTCTGACGGCCTTGTTGGTCTTGGAGTCCCTGCTCCAGCTGTCTTAGCTGAGGTATACTCCAGACATAACTCTGACCCCACTATCAAAGGGGCTGCCCGCCTACTCAAACCCAAGTAGAGGGAAACCACAACCTCCACCTCCAGATCCAAAGTCCCCACCAAACCCAAACCCCAAAAGCCCAAAAAGGCTACTCAGGGAGATGAGTCCCCTGAGGATGCCCCTATACCACCAATACAGGAAACATATACTGGCTCTAACCCCCCAGTTATGTTAGAGACTCAACCTGCTGAAACCGCACAGGTATCCTCTCTACAGGATCCTGTTGCAACCACACTAGGGAACCCACACTACTGGAACCCCGGGTGCAATCTGCTTCTGACCAATCTCCCACTGCAACCCCCCTCAAAGCCCAACTCTTATCGTTGCTAAAGTGCTGAGTTAGCTGCATTCCTCACCCCTCCCCAGAAACCAATTCACACTGGGCATACTTAACAATTGAGGGGGAGGACCAAAGTGTTGCTGATAACCCACAGCACAGGGGTTATAATGTTCAATCTCCAAGTGTAGAAAAGGAGGTTAGAACTTCTGGTCAGGCTGCCACTTCTACTGATTCAGAAAATGAACAGGATGAAGTTGGTACCATATATAAGACCTCACCAGCGGCAACTGCCAATGAAGGACAAAGTCCTGAGGCAGGAAGTCCCCAGAACCAAGAACAAAGGGCACATGCATATACTGATCTACACTCAGGGCATGTACATCTGGATTTAATGAGGAGGTCAGATGATTCAGCAAAGATTGATGATGACCTGGGCTTTTTCTTCGATGTCTTAGCCCATAACACCATCCTAGAGACTGAGGTGAGTAGACTCAAAGAACTGCTAGCCAAAATGTCTCAGGATAAAAGTCCATCTGCCCCAATAAACCCCCAGATGGCACCTTCATTTGAAGGTTCACCAAACACTTAGCCACCACACTTAACTAAGCCACCAGCCCCTATTTTTAGCACCAACTCTCAGGGACAGAACCCCTCTGAGCAGATGGTTGCAACCTTTCAAAACTCCTTACCTCTCATCACTCCCATCATCACTGAGATTGTACATAAAGCCATTGATGAGAGGATCTCCTCAAATCTACAAACACTTGTTGATGATGTTGTGAAAAAGTCACTTTCTGCCATTCAAACCCCTGAACCCAATGCACCCAAAAAGGGGGAGTCTAAGGCAGTAAAAGAAAGAAAGAGAAAGAGAGTGGTTGATGAGAAACAACAAGAAAAAGAAAAGGAGCTAGAGAAAGAGAAACAACTGATCACTTATTAAAGGAAGAAAAGTGTTGAAACACAAGAGCCTGTTGAAGAGAAATCCTTAGAAGATCTGGTTAAAGAAGCTGATAAAGCTCACAGCAGATCTATGGACAGAATAATAGACCAACTCTTTAGATAGGGCTTTGATACAGCCACTTTAGACACTAAGATCAGAAGGCTGGAAGTTAAGGAAATACAAGAAAGATGGGCTAGTTACAGTGTCATGGATAGGGAAAGGTTGGAGATAATGATCAGATTTATTGCAAAATACTTAGGAAGATCATTGATTGAGATCAAATCATGGACCGGAGACAGTATTCTGGCAATAACCACCAGAATCTGTTCTTCTGAAGTATTCAATAACGGGTTAATTATAGAAGCATTGGATGAGGCAGGTGTTGGGAAAAGAACTGATATGGCCAAGCTCTCCAAAGAAAAACTTACCACAAAAATGCTAGATCAACCTTCCCTAACTCCAACTCATAAACAACCAACTCCAAAACCTACCAACCCTATCCCTAAACCAAAACCACTCACAACTCAACCCACAAAACCAACTCCATTACCTCAAAAACCACCTCAAACCACACCCAGTGATGCACCCAGAAGGAGGAGAAGGGTGTTGAGGGTAGAAGAAGAAGAAGAGGATGATAATGAAGATAGTTTGCCAATCTCTGCTGTTCTCAAACTTAAAACACCTGAGCTCAGAAGTCAGCAGATGATTACACCTGACTTGCAAATGCAAATGTGAAAGTAAAGATTAAAGAAGCAGAACAGCAGAAGCAGCATGATGAGCAATTTCTCAAAATGGTTGACAAGGACTTCCCTCAGTCCTCATCCATTCAAGAAATGAGAGAAAAAGCTGTTAGGCTGTACACTCTTAGGCATACATTCCAACATCAAAGAGAAAGAGTGAGGATTTGGCCAGACCCCAGGGTAAGTTCCAGAATTCATAAGAAAAACATACCAAGTAGATATCATGGCCAAGTGAAAAAGACTTTGAATGCTACAATTAGTTTGGCTATGGTAGTCTCACCCTAGGAAATTATTGAAGAATTCAAGAGAGCACATAACTCAAAGACAACCCGTCAATCTATACTTGAGAACAAAATGATCAAGAAGGGGTTGTTATACAAGAAACTTGAAGATCTTCAAAAGAGTGAACTCCAGTTGCTGCTAGAAGGCTCTCGCCCAGATGAATTCGCATACAGAGAGATCACAACTGTTGAGTTGAAGAATGGGAAGAGAGTTAGATATTTGTCTGAATATTATGGGCCTGAGTTCTTCTTTGAGGGAGAAGCAGAAGAACTCACCAAGGAGGAACAAGTTGTTCTCCTTGAGGCCTATGCAAGAGAGTCTTACAGACTCATCAATGGGAATTAGGTTTCATGGTTGGGACAAGGCTCTGTGTCCAGTTTCCCCAAGACAAAATTCCCTTCCATACTTAGCCAATCAAATATTCAGAAACCTTTTCCCGGCCTATGCTTACATGATTACCTCTGAAGCTGATCAAGAGGGTGTTTCTACCAAAGAATAAGTGGGATCATCAATAAACTTAGAGGTTTTGGCTGCATTAGTTCAGGGGGAGTTTGTTGGACCAAAAGAACCAATGAGCCTGATCAGAAAAACCTCTAAGCCCCACATACATTACAACTGCTGAAGAAGATTACAACAGCTGAAGACATCAGCTGATTACAAGGTCTGAAGACAATGTCTGAAGACAAAATCTGAAGACTTCTACTGAAGACAAAGTCTGAAAGTAAAGTACTGAAGACAAAGTCTGAAAGTAAAGTACTGAAGACAAAGACTGAAGACAAAGACTGAAGACAAGACTGAAGACAAACTGAAGACCAGAGTGATCAGTAGTTGTCACAATAGCTGAAGTTATTACTTCAGTAGTTATGATGGTTTTCCTTTCAGTACTTGTAATTTACTTTTCAGTAGATTATAGTTTCAGTAGTTTATAGTTTCAGTAGTTTTAGTTCAGTAGTTTTATGTTTTTGTACTTAGCATTCTCTGAGATGTGATCAGTTGTAGAGAACATTCTCAGTAGTTTGCATAGTTTCAGTTGTTTGTATAAATATGTTAAATGTCACTATCAAGTGACATCAGCAGACACCACATTCCTTATATAAGGATTGTTGACCTAATTGTAACTGTGACTTTGAGCCACCACGAAAGCATTTGAATGAAATATTCCTTTTGCAGAATTCTCTCTCTTTCTATAACCGTGCACTATGCCATTGAAAATCAATTGTGTTCTTGCAAAATTGTTTAATTCATTGATCGAATTCCGCTGCAATCTACTCTAATCAATAAAACTTAGATCGCTGATCCTAACATTTGCCATAGCTGCATAATATGACTATGAGACTGCTTTCCTTAATGGACATCTCGAAGAGAGTGTCCATATGGTTTAGCTTGATGGTTTTGTCGATCCACAACATCCTAATAAAGTATGAAAGTTAAAGAGATCAATCTATGGATTAATACAAGCATCAAGGAGTTGGAATCAATGTTTTGATGAAGAGATCAAGAAATTTGGTTTCATCAAGAATGCTGACGAGGCTTGTGTATATAAGAAGGCTAGTGAGAGCATAATTATATTCCTAGTATTGTATGTTGGTGACATACTACTTTTTGGAAATTATATTCCAACCATGAAAGGTGTTAAAACCTGGCTTGGAAGTTGTTTTTCCATAAAAGATCTCGGTGAAGCCGCTTATATTTTGGGAATAAAGATCTATAGGGACAGATCAAGGTGGTTGATAGGTCTAAACCAAAGTGCATATATTGATAAATTCTTGGAAAGATTCAAGATGGAAAACTCTAAGAAAGGTATGGTACCTAATCAAAGAGGGACAATATTGAGTACATTTCTAGGTCCAAGCTCAAAGAATGAGCAAGATCGAATGAAGGACATCCCATATGCATCAGCTATAGGATCCATCATGTATGCGATGATATGCACTAGACCGGACGTGTCATGCGCGTTAAGCATGACAAGCAGATATTAGCAGAATCTAGGTAATAGCCATTGGATGGCTATTAAAAGTATATTGAAATACCTTAAGAGGACTAAGGATATGTTAATAATATATGGGTCTGGTGAAGAGGAACTCGTTGTAAGGGTTACATGGATGCGAGCTTCCAAACTGATTCTCGATCACAATCGGGGTATGTCTTCATTATGAATGGAGGAGCAGTGTCCTGGAAGAGTTCAAAAGAAGACGTGGTAGCATTGTCCACTACACAATCCATATACATAGCCACCTCATTAGTAGCTCAGGAAGCTACATGGATAAAGAAATTTATCATAGATCTAGGGGTGGTCTTTACCATTCAAGACCGCCTAGAAATCTTTTGTGATAACGAGGGTGTGATTGCACAAATCAAGGAACCCCGTGCACATCAAAAGACTAGGCACATTGAGCGGAGATTCAACTACATAAGGGATGAAGTTGAAAAAGGAAAGATATGTATTCGTAAAGTTCACACCGATGAAAACATTGCGGATCCACTCACGAAGCTCCTTGAAAGGGCAAAGCATGAAAGACATACTTGTGCCTTAGGACTTCGATATTCTAGTGATTGGAATTGATCTGTTTAGTATTTAAAAGTTTGGAACAATGTAATATTTAACTCTTTATATACTTGTGATTTTTTAGTTATATTCATTATAGCATGTATACATCCATGAATATGTTTATTATTCTAAATGTCCGTAGTCGTCATGTTTATGGGAACATATATGAACATAAGACTATTATGAACATGGATTGGTGGATATTCATAAGGCATGAATATAGACCAATTGGTTGTTGCCAAAGTTCATAGATATTTATGGGATACAAATATTAAACTGACCCACATCTCAAATTTGACTACATGGAATCTTATAGATTGATCATAAGTAAATTTGAGTAAAGGCGAATATCATTTGGTATCCTCCGACCTGAGATACATATTGGGTTTTGATATTCACCAAATGTTATACCTTGAGCTAGTTCTGCACCGCTCTGAAATAATGGACAGTACATAAGGCTATGTTCAGATGTGACACGAGGTGATTGTGAGAAACATATGTATTCAAGATGGAATTTGTTCCTCTTATTCGTTGAGAGCAAGATGTCTAAGGCCTGATTAAGTTAAATCAACAAGGAATGATCATTCTGTGTCCTTGGATTTAACATGATATCTGTAACTAAAGGATAAATGATTGATTCACCTAAATCATTTCAAGTTGGATACTTGATGGGGATGATGTTATTGAATGGCTTTTAGCAATGCGTATTAAGGGTAGTAAACCGTTGTTTGGTGGTATTTACTGCTTGCATCAATCTTCTATGAATCTTGTGCAAGTGGGAGATTGTTGGATTCTTTATACCCAAGACACATAGAACATTGATGTGGTTAGTATGTTATGATCCAAGTCGAGTCATACCCAATAACAAGCTTAGGAAACACCAATTGATATTTAATTGATGATGTGATCATGCAATTAAATAAATACACCAATTTAGAAAATGGGTTTTCTAAATAAATTGCATATGAGATGGAAGAACTTATAAGGATATTTTGTTCATGGGTATTATTTGTAATGTTGTTTAAGTTGGTTAAATAACATCAAATATTAAAAGTGTGTATGAGTTTAACAAGTTAATTATGTAACTAGTTAAATAACTAGTTTAAAATGGAGAATAGATTTGGGGAGAAAACCTCATCTTTTGACATATTGGCCGCCCCTCTTTAGGGGTTGGTCCCTTTTGTGTCCCGAAGAACACAACTCATTAACTAGTTACACACACTCCACCTTCTTCTCTCTCTCACATGCAAGAACCACAAGAACAAAAGTTCTCTCCATTTTGAAGAAAACACACGGCTGGAAGTGGATTTTCAGCAAGTTCCTTGGTAGTTTTGGTGTACAAATCCTAGCAAGAAGATCTTTGCTACATGCTTGTCGGTACGGGAGCTTGAGGACACCTCTCCTTGGTGTTTTAGTCATTCAAGAACCTCATTCTCTTCATCAAAATCACATTTTTCAGCAGCTCTACAAAGGTAGTTTGTATGTGTTGCTTTTGGTTATTATTTCTCCTTGATAGCTAGTGCCTACACATATATATGATCCTATGTTCTTGGGTTTGTTGATATTAAGTTATGTGCCTTAATTTTCAGTTTACAAAATATAATATTAAAGTTTGTTTCCCTTGCATTTTCTTGTTTAAATGGTTAGCAACTATGTTAATGGTCCAGCAACCTAACAACGATACCATAGGAAAGACTCAAAAGTGGAAGCTTTGGACAAAAGACAAGGGACGGTAGATGTTGACTACTTTGAACCCATGTCAAGAAGATATCTATCTAGAGCATCCATTATCAACATGTCATACACTGTTTACAACTTTAGTGGATATCTCCTGCAAATATGTCAAAGAACAAATTAACCATGTGAAACAAGAACCCAAGATTGAACAACTTTGGGTTTAGGAGAGATTGGCTTCTTTCAAAATAAATTGTTAACCAATTGAGTCAACCTACAACCAAATGAATTCCTATTAACATTTCTATGATCTAGCTCAGGACAGTGCTTAACTATATGATCATTTTACCATACCGAAAACAGTGTGATTTTAATATAGGTTTATTATGCAAAAAGGTTGGGATTTTATCAATGTATATTTCCTCATCTCATTCAAACAATCCAGAATCTACATCAATATAAGTCTCGTACATGTCTCTAGGTCTATTTTTATTTGAAAAATAATGATTATTTACAAAAGAAGATGAGTTTTTATCATAAATACGTGTGGCACTTGCACCACTTGTACTATCCTCACATGATGACGTTACCCTTTCATTTGATAAAGATATATTAGTTGGGGTAAAAGATGTTATAGGGTGAGAAAAGAATTTTTCAAAACAATTATTTTTGTTTTTCTTGTTATTCTTCACAGTGGAATCATTCATAATATTAATGCAATAAGAAGAGGTATCATCATTACAATCCACATTATTTAAAAAGGAAATAGAAACATCACTATAACAAGACGAGATAGTGTTTGTTACAGATTGACTTGAAACAAAGACATAATGTAAACTAGATTCCTGATCTAAGACATAATGCTGAGATTTAAGTGTACTAAGACTAGTGCATCCAAGCCCGCTAGTTGGTCCATAATCATAGTCCTCACGAACATGCTTAGTGTTCACACCTTCTAAACCTGCAGACATACTATTAGTATCTATTGTGGTCAAATCATTAGAAGGATGAGCAATAGGCATAGGTGAATAATAGTAAGTACTAGGAGGAGTTAAACCTTAGCATTTTCATAGCCCAAACCTATTTAAATCCTAGTCCCATTTGAGATTTGTATAAATCATCATGTTTCATCGCCAATATTGTCCAATTATCGAGCTTTGACTGAAGTTTGCTTGTTTCAAATTCAGCAAGTGCAACCCTTTCAGTCAAAGTGTTAAACTCAACATTTCTTTCCAAAACAATTCTATTTATTAACAAATGGTTAGCTTGGTATACCCCAAAGAACTTAATTTTTCATGTTGAAGAACACATGTCCTAAATTATCTCATAAGGAAGTCCCATCATCACCTTTTTTGCTGCTAAAGCTTTCTCACATTGGCACATCGGTGTACTCAACCTGTTTTCCATGACAGTGGTAGCAACATAATCTTTTCCATTACTTTACTCAATGGGTTGACTTCCTTCTTTTTGCATCTTCTCATCCATACTTTCTATCACACTTTCATCCTCTTTCACCTTCAAAGATACTTCAACTTCATCTCTAAGTTCTTTGAACAGATCAAAATCATCCTCACAGTTCACCTTCTTCTTTTTTCCACAATCTCAGCCACCAACGCTTTACTCGTTTCTTCAACTTCTGCACTCTAATCAAAATTAGATATTAAAGCTGTCTCTTCCTTGTGATTCATTTCTTCTTTATTCCCGCTTGAAACCAGTCGTGGGGCTCCTGAATTACTAGGATTAGTAACGATCGACATTGGACATTCACGTTTGAAGTGCCCCAACTATTGGCAATTGATATACCTTAGTTTAGACTTATCAAATCCCAATCTGGAGTTAGAACTTCGACCACCAAAATTCTTTGGGCTCCATGAATGTCAACATTGCCATTTGCCACTGAATTTTAGTCTCTTCAAGATCATCAGGATCCACCTATTACATATCCTCCATTATTATTCCTTTACCTTTCAACTCCCCCGCTACTAGGGCTTTATAACTCTAAACAAACATACTAAAGAGAGCCATTATTTTAGATGAACTGAAATTTCAGCTTTTGCTTTCAAATTGGCTTGATCTCTCCCAGCACTACCACCAGACCTACCACCAATATTCACTCCAACTTGTCAAGATGCCTGCAACGGAGAGCTTGCAGCGGAAGACAATAATGCAACATCCTGAGTGAAACCAAATTTAGGATCATGGTTTGGTTGAATTCCCTTCTCTTTATGTCTAACTCGAAGGACTTAAGCTTATTAATGATGTCCATTATCTTGTAGTTAGTGAAACCTCTTTCCTGATTTAACATTCTCACCTGTAGACTCCACTGAGTTGGGAGAGAGTCTAACAACCTGTTAACTTGCTCACTATTGGAAAGTTTCTCATCACATTTCTTCAGTGTGCTAGAAACCATCAGAAAACAATTTGTAGGATCTGTGAGACTCTCGTTCTTGTATCCCACAAAAGATTTGAACTCCTTCTCAAGTTGAATACCCTAGTCTTTTACCAGCTCATCGTTACCATAATAGAACTCACAAAGAGCACCAATGAGAGACTTAGCTAGTTTTGGCAGTGCTAGTTTCGCAAAGAAACGCTAGTTTTCCAATGAAGACTAGATTCACATAGCCAATAGTAGTTTTGTAGGAAATTTCGGTAGCAGTTTTGCATGTCAAAAGCTTGAGACTGTTTAGTTTCACTGACAATTTCACACAAAACAAGCTTGAAATTTCATTCAGTGATCTTTCGACAGCAACTTTGCTTGGAAGATGAACATAAGCATAGTTGAACCTTCGTTCAAGGTTACTACATTCACTAAGATGCTTGAAATAACTACAAAATGTAAAACACTTATAGTTTCACTGGATGATGATGCAGTTTCACCAGATGACGCTGCAATTTCGCTGGATGAATCGGAATTACTTTTTCAACCCGAAATCAATCTGAAATCGCCTAAATCTCAATCGATTTAAGATCTAAAGATTAACAGAGCTTTCCCAACCAATAACAAGCAAAATGCAATCAAATTCCATATCAAATACACTCAAATTTGATTTGAAATTGATGAAATATTGATATTGAACAAAAACAACCAAAAACCTCAAATAATCAAGAGTACTAAGGCTCTGATACCATTTTGTTGGTCCATTTGGTCGAATTTCAGTAAAATTGATATGTTCAATCATTCAATTTCAAAATCAATAGACAAACAAAAGAGATGAAGATGAATAATAACAACCATAATGTATTCAAATATAATCAATAAGGATCCAATACAATCAAAGTAACAGCTTACAATAGTGTCTTGCCACAAAAATATTCCATTAGGGTTTTGCAAGGATGCTTAACAATGAGCAAGATCAATACTATTTATAGAAGTCATTGTTTCGTTCACAGTTTTGCTGTCAGCAAAACTATGCTACCAAAACTATAGTTTTGCTCGGTAGAGACTAACATTTTCATCAGGTGAACTAATAAGCAAACTATGAGCGAAACAGTAGTTTTGCTCATAGTTTCGCTAGGCAGGAAAACTAAACAAATAAGCAAGACACAAAAATATAATAACATTAAAATTATTACAATGGAATATAAACATAATCTAATCTAAGGTGTGTCCCACCTATACATGATCTTCAGCCAAGTTCAAGTGCACAAAATTTGTGTATACTTACTTGCTCATAGTTGAGGGGAATAGGTAAAGCTCTTAAATTAGGACAAATGAAACCTAAAATCTTCAAATCTATGAGGAAGCAAAATGTTGGCTTCTTAATGGTAGGAACAACCTTCTCATAAAAATGTTAGAGCTCATTGCTCAAGGTGACAACCTAGCAGCTCCAGCTAGTGTTGAACCTACACCTACTACTTTCCAACAACTCACATAAACAAAAATAACCTCACCTACAAGAGAAAATCAAACAAACCCCTACACAAGATACTTAGCTTGTGTAATCCCCCATATCACCAACCATACAAGACGAAGCGGACATTAGAGGTCCCACTTCTCCTTAGGAACAAACCACTCCCTTCTCTCAAATGATTAGTGTTTTGGTTCCTCATGCTTAGCCTGATTAGCTCACAAACTTAGAGTCTCACCCCGTATGATTCTTATGATGAAAATGAGGGGAACATGAGGCTAAATTTGCAAAATCTTACTAAACCATAAACCTATCTAGTCTCTATGGTTAGTCACTTAGAATCTCAAATGATTACCTTATAAAGAAGGGTCAATGATCAACAACTTTAGATTTCTTATGTTCATGATAAACTAGCTAGGAGACCTTTAAGGAGGACTCAACCGGGAACTAAAGAACTTGTGGATTGTAACACCCCCAAAAGTCAAACGAGTCATCAAGGATAATGGGCTTAATTAGTGGGTATTTAAAAAAGGAAGCAAATGGGTTATGGTCAAAATTAGGCTTATAGGCAAGAGCCTACGTGATTAAGGTCCCATAATCAGCCTTTTAACCGATCTAATTAGCCACCATCTTCCTCATTTGTAACCTAGCCTCCCTAATTTATTGAGAGAGAAAGTAGAGAGAGAAAGTGAAGAAAACTCAAGATTTGGAGCTTTGAAGATTAAGAGATCGAAGATTAGGGTGTTGGAGCATCAAACCCCGTTAAACCCTTTTGTAGATCAAACCTGGATTCTAGGGTTTTGGGTTTTGAAAAGTTGCAAAGAAGCGCCTAAAGGTCACATTTTTACATATGAAAACATGTAAAACACTTAGATATAGCATCATGGTTGATAAATTAAGAGATTGGACTTAAAAAGTTACAATTTTGGGTTAAAATCAGATTGGTTCGTAATTTTTATGCGATCTGCGCATCTAGCGAAATTGCATATTCAAGCTACGAAACTATGAGTTTTCTGGGACACTATACTTTCGCAGGTAATTTCGCACCACATCCACGATACACTGAGAACAATGATTAAACCGGTCATGTGGCATATGATTAGTCCATCAAGGCATAATGCCAGAATGTTTGAACTGCTAATACTTTATAATACATGTGAAGGAAGTATCATTACCCTATTGCAACTCTTCAAAGACCATGTACGTTCCAAACAAACAGCCAATTGTATAATTTTTGAAATGCTAAAAGAACCAACGTCTCATTGGGAATAGGACTAATGTCCCAATAGGAATCCCCGTGTAGACTCCAGTTACATTAAAGCTCACATATGAGTAAAGGTTATAGATATTTCCTTACTATTAAAAAAATCTAGTAAGAACTAGGACTTCAGTGTCCCAAGGAATAGAATAAAAGATTTGTAATAACAATGACCATCATTTTAAGGTAAGATTTTCTAGGCTTCACATGCACTACAAATTACAATTACGTGTGCACCCGTAATGAGAATTTGCTTTGCATGGTCACCCCAGCTCATCTTATTCGAGTTAACATATCTTATCAAGTACAAAGTATTATCCATGATTGGAGTATCAAAGATATGGTTACTAACGAAAAGTTAATTATAGATTTTGTATAAAGGAATCAATTGAGAGAGAATTTACTTCATTAGGGAACAATTGAAGGAAGTTGTGTACAATATTCCAAAATCCAATAAAGTTGTCATTTGATCTGAGTATGTTGCGTCTCTTGTCTACTAGTGTCGTATTAGCCAGTATGTTCGTCTTCCAATATTCAACCTAACAAGTCCTGAATAAGGGCCCATGTAGAAAATTGTGACATCGACAGACGTATGGAATAAAGACTTGTTTAACAACCTAAATCCATAGGAGAATTCTTACACCATCACTTAACAATCCAATATGAATATAAGTCAAATAGATGGCTAGAGGATGTGCTTAGCTAATCCATTCGGAAGCTATAAATAGATGATACAGTGCCTAAAACTTTCCAAAATAAGTATATCAAAGATAGCTTGTAAGACAAGATATGTAAGCATAGCCAATACTACACATAGAATGTTCACATGTATATTATTACACAGATAATCCTATTATGCACACTACATGTGGGTACTTAGGTCATAGTCTAGGTCGAATAATCCACCTAATTCTTTATAACTAATGATCTTGATCCGTAAGGAAAATCAATTGACCAAACTTTATACAGATCTATGATTGGATCTTTGATGTATCTTACTACATCTACACTTGATATAGTGTATGTTGTTTGTGTTTGTGCCAGGTATCAATCAGACCCGAAGAAATCTCATCTTATCGCTATCAAACGCATATTCAAATATCTCAAAGGAAACCCAACTGTAGGGTTAGGGTATCCTTATGAAGGAAACTTCGAGTTACATGGATATACTTATTGTGATTATATGCAATGATCAATTAAAGCACAAAGAAATCAAACAAATGCAAAATATTTCAAAAATTCATAGAGATTTCATTGATACCAAATTGCAATTGGATACAATATACAGAGTGAATAACAGAAAAGTTCTAACAATATTCATCCCTGTAAAAATCCATATATGTAACACCCGGTTATTTTGTTTGAAGCCGACAAAAGAAAGAAAAGAAATAAAGTCCAAAGTCGAGGGACCGAACTTGCCAAAACGGGAAAGATCTTGAATGAGTGGGGGTATAAGAGGGGGAAGGCAACCCACACCCTCCCCCACACTTGTGAAAATGGGCAAAAGAGAGAAAGGGGAAAAAAAGAGGGTTCAAGCTTTGGTTTTCGTGGATTCGAGCATGAAAGTTGAGGTGTAGCGGGTTGGTTTGAATCTCTACTTTTCGGGGTTGTTTATGTGAGTTCTCGGACCCCTCTTTTACACGTTTTCCCACTAATTATGGGGCTGGAACACATGGCAAATCGTTTTTGGTTGTGTTTGGTGTCAACCCGTTTGTATGTGTATGTGTATGTGTATGATTTGGGTGGGGTTTGATTTTAGGCTTAGTTGTGCTTGAATGGTGTTGTGGTATGTGTTTTTAAGGTTTAGAATGGTTGATTTGAGCTTAGAACAGGTTTCAGAGGGTTTGGAGACCCAAAAGTGCATATTGGGTTCGGGATGAACTGCATTCAGCACCCAGCTAGGGCTATGCAACTGGAAGCCAGACGACCGAATGGCATGCGACTAGAGGCCATACGGCCGAAAGGCATGCGAGTGAAGTCCATGCGCATGGATGCCATGCGACTAAAAATCATACGCATGATGGTCATGCGACTGAAGGAAATGCGGATGAGGGTCATGCGACTGGGGGAAATGCGGATGAAGGTCATACGACTGAAGCCCATACGCCCGAAAACCATGCGACTGAGGTTCATACGCATGAGAGTCATGCAACTGAAGGCTATGCGACTGTGAGTCCATACGCCTGAGTGTTCAATCGCCTATAGAGTCCATTCGCCTTAGTGTTCTCATACGCATGGAAGGCCATGCGACCGAATAGGATACAAACGCCCGAATGAACATAGTTTATTATCTGACTTTCGGGGGAAAGTGCAGATGTAGGTTTTGACCTTTGAGGTTATAGATGATGATGGGGATGACTTATGATGTATGATGTGGTATGTTTATGCATGATGGTATGTATGACGTATGTTATGTATGTATGATGTCCTGTATGATGATGTTGACTATTTATGTATATGTTCCTTGTTGTATGATTATTTTCCCGTGGCTTTACGTTGAATGTTAATGAAAGAAATCAAAGTATTATGTAACGTAAAGTGGAAGATAATGAAAAGAGGAACGTAATAAAAGAATGCATGCATTAACAAGTAAATGAATGTAAGAAAGGCTTGCAAGCAAGATGTATGGAGGTGCACCGCTCTAAAATGTCATAAGCTCAACTGTGTGTGGTTTAGCTAACCCTTAAGGATACACGGAGGGGTCCAGTCTTTATGACTGACCAGTGATATAGTACATGGTTTATAGTGGTTACTCACCCTGGTGCTAGTGCCAAGCTATGTGCGTTATGGAAGTCATTTATAATCTTCGGCCCAGTACCCGCTTTGTGCATATGTTTGGGGTATAGTATACAGTTGGGATCTTTGTCGCTTGCCCTGAAGTGTCAGGCTATATGCGTTATGGAAGTCAATTATGATCTTTGTCCTAGTACCCGCTGTGTGCATACGTTTGGGGTATAGCTAATGACACTGATCCGGAAAGAGATAAAGAGATAAAGAAAAAAAGTAATGAACAGTAAAGAAGATAATAATGTTATTATCTATGTGTACGTACGATGTGTGATCATGTATGACGGTATAGTATGATTCGAAAGAAAGTAAAGAATGGTTTTTATAAAGAATATAAAGTATGTTTTAAATTAAAACTAGAACTCACTCAGCAACGCTGACTTTTATGTGTTTCCAGTTGGCAGGTAATGTTGCTGAGGATGGCACAGGGCGGCTACTCAGCTGTTTTGGATGGCATCTATTTTTTATAATGATTTTGTGATGTAATTCAACATGTCTTTTGTAATTTGATAACGATGTATTGTTTTGCAAAAGCTTTTATAATTTGATGAGATGTCTGTTTTAATGATTCCGCTGCAGTGTTTTCTTTAATTTAATGAAAATATATGTTTTATGTGCAATGAATTACTAGCTGTAAGCGTCCTGAGAACGTGGCCTTACTGTATATATCCTATTTATACTAACAAAAAAACTAGGAATATATATTTACACAATAAGCCGCTATACTATGACAAAAAACTAAATTATAAAGAGTTATGCTAATCTTCAAAGAGCTCCAACATAGTTAGTATAGTTACTAATTTTACTGGTAATAAAATCGTAAGTCATGGACCTGTCATTACTATCTTACTAGGATAGTATTTTATCTTAGATACATTACTACTAGTAATGTAGTATTTGTTTAGTAATTCCTAGCTAATAACCTAAGTATAACCGGCTGTAGATAGTAGTATATAAAGTTCACATTTTGAACTCGATCCTGTACAAGATATATCATAATTTCATCTCAAGGTAAATGTCTGACTTAATGTCTTATGAAAGAAAATTTATGTAAAATTTCCAGAATTCTAAGAAATATTATTTGAAAAGGTTTATTTCAAAGTAATCTCGGCTTATGTAGGTGATGATATATTAAACTTAGAACACATATATTTAAAATTAATCTTGAGTTTAGTTTTAAAAAATCTACTCAAACATAATCATCCTAATAGCTTATACAAGATACTTAAATCTTTGCTCATTAAAAGCTTTTATGAACAAATCAACATATTGTACATTTATGTTAGTTTGATTAGTTTTATCAACCCATTTCTAAAATTATCTTTAGTCAAATAATACGTGATCTTGATGTGTTTTGTTCTTGAGTGCTACACAGGATTCTCTATAATATACAAAGTGAATAACAGAAAAGTTCTAACAATATTCATCCCTACAAAAATACATATATATCATATTTATACTAACAAAGAAAACTAGGAGCATATATTTACACAATAAGTCCCTATGCTATGACAAAAAACAAAATTATAAAGACTAATGCTAATCTTCAAAGAGCTCCAGCATAGTTAGTACAATTACTAACTTTAGTTGGAAACATAATGCTGTGTCATGGACCGGTCATGACTACCTTATTTTGGATAGTATTTTATGTTAGATACCTTACTACTAGCAATATAGTATTTGTTTAGTAGTAATTCCCAGCTCGTAATTTAAGTATAAACGGCTGTAGATAGTAGTATATATAGTTCTCACTATAAACTCGATCTTGCAGAAGATATATCATAATTTCTTCTCAAGGTAAATGTCCAACATAATGTCTTATGAGAGAAAATTTATCTAAATTTCTAGAATTCTAAGCTATATGATTTAAAATTTTTTATTTCAAAGTAATCTAGGCTTAGAACACACATTTAAAATTAATCTTGAGTTTAGTTTAAGAAAAATCTACTCAATGTTAATCTTCCTAGTAGCTTATACAAGATACTTAAATTTTTGCTCATCATAATCTTTTGTGAACAAATCAGCATATTGTTCATTTGTGTTACTTTGATTAGTTTAATCAACCATTTTCTAAATTTGTTTAATTAAATGATACATGATCTTGATGTGTTTTTTCCTTGATTTCTACATAGGATTCTTTATAATAAAGATAGAACTTTTGTTGTCTATAGGGATGGGAGTCTCTTTGAGGTTGAATCCACAATCCAACATCTGATTCTGAATCCAAAGCACTTAAGCACAGCCGCTAGTGGTAGTAATGTATTAAACTTAGTTGTTAATCCAAACACACATGATTGCTTCTTGTATTGCCAAGAGACTATCCTTCCACTAAGGAATTGACATCCCCCAGCTATAGATTTTGGAGTCATATTACAGCCGCCATAGTCACTATATATATAAGCATACAAATTGAAGTCACTTTTCCACAACCGCATTAGTTTTCAATACTAATCCAAAATTTTTCAATGTAGAACAACTATCTATGTACCTCTTGAATTGGTATGCATGATCCATTCAGGGTCCAACAGTCCATCAACATCACTAGTAGCTTCCCAAACTATCATTTGGTTAACACCATCACTATCTCTTTGGATTGATCCCAAGGCTAGTCGCGGTTGTTTTTGTTCTTGTTTCCATCAAAATAAGTATAATCAGGTAATTAAACAAGTATATACAATCAAATTTACATGGGGAATCAAAGCCCCACAGTTTAATTTGGTTATCAACATCGAATTATGCTTCAATATCACTCGAATCAAATTAGAGTTCATGAGTAATTTGGGAGCCATCTAAGTTATGTCTTAAACTTTTTCAGTTTTTACTACGTTTACATATATATATATATATATATATATATATATATATATATATATATATATATATATATATATATATATATATATATATATATATATATATATATATATATAATATATATATATATAACTCCCATTTCTTTTCCACCATTACTTTCTTGTAATAATAAAATTGGTAATAACTCGATTGATCGTTTGAAAGTCCATTTCGAAAAAAATATGCATGAGTGACTAAATTAGAACACTTTTGAAACTTGGTTACTATTTTATGACATTTTCCCTATAAATATATATATATATATATATATATATATATATATATATTTCGATTATATGTATCGTATCATATGTTTCCTACTAACAGCCGAAGTTGATAAAATAAGTAATTATCTCCACTAGACATTTACTTTTCTATTAGCTTAAAGCAACATTATGATGTGACATATTCTTTACCTTATTAATTTTTTAATTAATAATATTCAATCATTATGTGTTATATACATCTATACTATGCCACTGAATAACATATTCCATTTTAATAACTATATTTATCTATTTATTTATTGTATTTCTATTATGTGTTACTATAGCCCATATCTATCCTTATAATTTTGCATTATTTGATAGTAAGTACATAATGAAGCTTTACTTACTTATTTTGTATATATGACGAGAAAGATCATAGTTTATAAAATTCAACTGTTTTCTTCCAAAGAGAATCATCATAATTCTTCAAACCACCATTATTCAATCTAAAAAGTTGGTGATGTTTTATGAGACTGTATTATAAAGTTATCTTTTTCTCTAGAAAGTACTTATACCTTTTACAAGGATGAAAGATTCCTATCTCGTCCGGGAGATAATGGAATGCGTTCAATAACAACATTCAAAATAGGTATTAAAGGAAAACTTTAACCCTTTGAGTAATTAATAAATCACTTCTCACAATATTAATCTAGATAGCTACACATGATACTTTATGTAATACAGTAATAGTTATACGTTTGTATGCTCTTTGGGTTCATAAATTTGCATTGCACATATACTTGCTTTTCGTTGGAGAATTGAAAAGGAAATTATGTTATCTTATATGATGGATATGACTATCATCCTATCTTCTTCATGGTCAAGACATAGCAGAAAAGTTAGTTATTATAAGTATAGGTTTCAGAAACTTATTATGGAAAGATAGCTTCTTTGAATATTTTCTTACAAACTTTCTTGTCAGCATCACACGTAGAGCTTTTTGTGCAAAATGACTTCCTTTCGTTCTTAGATTCTAGTTATCTAAACATGTGTAAAAATAATAGATGTACTGTTATTTTGTTATTTATTTACTCGTTCATGTTACATATGGTTCATGTTTTTCTTAAGAGGATTTCTCGTTTTGATTAGGAGAATACTATATGGTTCACTAGAAAACAACGGCACGCTATAGAAGATGATACTATGATATCAAGGTATGTATAGGTGTCATTGTCTTCCATAGAAACAATATAGTATCATTATAAACACAACAATATTTCTAAAAAAACTTCAAAACCATCATGTAACGGTAAATTGAAGTGAATATATAACAAAACAAACTATGTATGTTGGTGTTATTTGGTATATTTAGGTAGCTAGAGTCACATGAAGTGAATGAAGTCATTTTGGCCATAAAAGCACTCATGTGTCTAGCTAGAGATAATGTTTCAGGGAAAATTTTGAAGATGTCTTTCCTTAATCAGTATGTGAATTCTAAACACATGATTACCTACTTAGTTACTATGTCTTAAGCATGTATAGAGTAAAATAATAGTTGTATTCATTATACGAGGAAGCAAATCTCTTCTCAATATCCCAAATTAAAAACAAATATATCTTCAACATAAGTCTATATATTAAGAGAGCAAACAAATTACTACTAGTCAAACTGCATAAAGTACACCAAAGTAACTATTTAAATTAATATCATGCATAGTAATTCATTGATTTTCATGGAGTCAAATGTTTCTTGATTACATACCTTCACTATTGACATTGCATACATTTTATCACCTCCCAGACGAGATAGAATGCTTTCACTCTTATGAAATGTATAATTGTTCAGGAATATGATGAATAACTTCACATTACAATCCCATAAAGCATCCTCAACTTCTTGAACATATTGATGGTGTTTCAATTAATTACGATCGTGATTGTCATGGGAAGATGTTGATGCGATTTATAAGCTATGATCTTTCCTGTGACATTTATAAAATAAGTAATAAAAGTTTTTATATATTGTTATCATGAAAATAATATAAATCTATGAGTATTGATACCTACAAGAATAATACACAATAAAAATACCATAAGTTAACATAATTACTAAGACGGTTAGCAACTTTTATATTTTTGTGACACAATAAGATCAATACAAGATGGAACAACCGAATTTCATTAATCAATATAAAAGGTTAAGAAGAATAGAGTTTTTAGTATTGCTCTAAACTAGCTGGTAAACAAGTGAGAGTCCATTTTGGACATTGATTCTTCATAATTATTCTAAAAATTGGTTTGAATAAAAGTGAAATAGAAAATCCATATTGTATTACTAATGTGAAAAGATGGTAAAAATGAAAAGGATAGAACTATTGATAGAGTTTCATTCTACGTGTGAAAATAAAGAATGTTATACCATATAGAAGTTAAAAAAGTTATATAAAGTTCCATAATTTGTTCAATATCAAAGATAGTCTATTTGAAGCATCTAAAATACGATTATATTCATAGAACATAATAGTTAGATTTAGTTTGTCGAGCATGTCTATTAAAAAATAACTCACTTTAAAGTTATGTTAAGGAAATTATGTAAGGTTTATAAATTGCTAACTTGTTTAATTACATGAATGAAGCCATAAAAACTACTTATAAAATATATTTCTTTTTAAAGAAACCCTTTAAAGAGTATCTTATAATATATTATTTTACTATAAAATGTTATCAAAATGAAACTAATAAACGAGATATGAACAACGCACCTCGCTAGAAAATAGAAGATGTCATAGGATTACATAGTAAGCGTTAAATTTATTTTCAACACACTCTAAAAATCACATGCAATATATATATATAGAAAATTTCTTAGGATTAACTTCATCAACTATATTATCAAAGAAAAATCCGTAAAGAATAGGACCCGTGCTATGAAAAAAGACCAAAATCATTAAATTGTTGAAATGTGAGAGAGGTCAAACAAGGAAACCTCATGATGGATGCAAAATTATGTTACCTATTTAACGTGTTAGTTATGTACTTTTATTTTCAAACTAAATAAAAAAAAGATGGATGAAACATTAAAGACATAATTAAATTATTTCAATTCAAAGATATAAAATATTGAATAAATCATACAAAATAAGAAAATTATATATTATTTACCTGGAATGGAAGGAAACTCAAGTTGAAGTTTTGTAAGAAAAACACATGTATGAAAACGAAATCACAAAAGTAAAGTTAGATATATGATGGGTGATGGTGATACATGAAGGTGATAGTTGTTCGGATGTAATTACCATGGCAATGGCTATGAAATGGTAAAAGTCATGATTTTGGAGAAGAGCGGTGAGGAATCACATGAGAGCAATTCAACAATGACAACGTTGGCTCTTCTTTTCATCTAGCTAACTTATTGATTGTGAAAAAGGAGAACCTTACATGCATTATATAAAGGTGATTGGGAGCGGGAAACCAAAAGAACAAAATTTAATCGCTTTTGGGGATGGAGCGGGAATCCAAATGAAAGTACTGAGGGAAATGTAAGATATTGAGAGAAGAAGTGGGAATATGAAAAAAATTAAAATGCAGAGGGAAATCCAAAATATTAAGCGTAGATGTGGGAATTTGATTCGATATTGAGACTAATAACAAATGGCAGTTATGAATTGTAATTACAATATTTATAAGAAAATTAAAAAAGAAATAAAAGATTAAATAAAAGCAATAGCATAAAAGTTGTTTTATAATTTATATATTTTTAATTATAAAAACCAAATAACATCAATATTTAATAAATAATAATTTTATTTTAAATACAATTTTACAAAATATATACATATTACTTTATAAGTGTTGGCCAATCATAAAAATGTTTTCAATATTTTAAAGTATAATAAAAAATACTAACAAACACCTATTTATAATGTTCACATATAAAGCAAGATCTTATAATTTTCATATATAATAAATAAATATGGCTATGTCTGATATTACTATTATAATAAAATGTTAGACGGGGAATACACATGATATCATTACATTCTTAAGAAATTTAAACAAGACGTACATGAAATATTTTTAAGGAAAAAGTTTAAAATAATATTAATCCTAACATAAAGATCAATTCATAAAAACGAGGTTTATCAAACGTTTTAATGAAAAGATCTGCTTTTTGGTTATTTGTGTCAATGGAAATAATATCAATAAAAACCTTTTCCTGAGCATCACGAATTTTATGAATCCGTATCTCAATGTGTTTGGTTCAGGAATGATGAATAGGATTCTTGGCAATGCCAATAGCTGCTTTGTTGTCACAGAACAACGATGTATGGAGAACGTTGATCCCGTAGTCAATCATTTGATGTTGTATCCAAAGCACTTGAGAGCAACAGCTTGAAGCAACATTGTATTCTGCTTCCCCCATAGAAAGAGAAACAGTGGTTTGTTTCTTGCTCGACCATGATTCCAGACAATTTCCTAAGTACTGACAGCCTTTGGTAATTGACTTTCTCTTTAATTTGCAGCCATTAGAATCACTATCAGAATAAACATGCAAGTCAAAATTCCCACCATAATAATACCAAAACCCTAAACGAGAAGAGCCTTTAAGATAACGAAAGATTCGTTTTACAACCTCTTCATGAGACTCTTTCGTTGCAGATTGGTATCGAGCACAATATCCTATAGCAAAGGTTATATCAGGACAACTCACTGTAAGATACATAAGGGAACCGATCATTGATCTGTAGAGATGAGGATCAATAGATTTCCTATTCTCGTTGGGAGTGAGGCTAGTTTGAGCAGTGAAAGGAGTGAGGTCAGAAGAAACATCTTCCTTTTTAGAATGTCTTTAAAAATACTTCTCCTCATGAATGAGAGTTCTCTCAAGCTTTTGTTCAACCTGTAACCCAAGTAAAAAGCATATCTCCCCCATCATGCTCATTTCAAAGCGACCACACATGACCTCTTTAAACTCCCGACACAACTTCGTATTGGTGGAGCCAAAAATAATATCATCGACATAGACTTGTACAATTAGCATCTCACCATCCACTTCCTTCTTAGAAAGACATAATGTCAATAGTTCCACGAGAAAAACCATTGCTTAAGAGATATTATGTTAAAGTCTCATACCGGATTCGAGGTGCCTAATGAAGACCATAAAGGGACTTATCAAGCTTGTAAACTTTGTTAGGGAAGTCGGGATCAACAAAACCTGGTGCTTGACACATGTATATCTCTTGGTCAATGTCTTCATAAAGAAATGCACATTTGACATCCATATGATAGACTTTGAATTGCTTGTGAGCAGCATGAGCCAGAAATATCCTAATAGCTTCAAGACGGGCTACGTGAACAAACACTTCTGTGTAGTCTATCCCTTCTTCTTTAGCAAAGCCCTAACAACCAATCTGGACTTGTTCCTTACCACAATGCCACGATCATCGAGTTTGTTTTTAAACACCCATTTCATGCCAATTAGGTAGTTGTTTGGTGGAAGATCAACCGGGGTCCATACTTTAATCATCCTAAACTGTTGCAGCTATAAATGCATCGATTCAACCCAACAAGGATCCTGAAGAGTTGCATGAATGTTTTTCGGTACGATTTGGGATATAAAACAAGAGCATAGGCAGACAATAACCAAACCGAATTGACTCCATGTCTGAAATCTATGAGTGATAGATCCAGTTATGTTATTATAATGGTGATCTTTCAAAGTTTTGAAATCAGTGGTCATGGGTATGGTATTTGAAGACGGTTGGCTAATGGGTTGCTCATGGGTAGATGAAGTAGAGGAAGATGGCAAGGTAGATTCAATTGGAGAAGTAGGTGGTACATGCTAAGATGAGGTAGATGTAGGTGATTGGGGAAGAGATGCTAAAACAAGTGGAGGTGGAATGGCAATAGATGATGATGAAGATGCAATGTTAACTGATGTAGCATCGTTTGTTGATATATTGGGAGACACTTGATGAATGACAGGTAATGGAGCTGGTGGAATGATGTTTGACTAGACATTGGAGATGGACGCATCATCATCGAAAACTGGAAGATTAAAAGAGTTAAACACCGTATGGGAGTCAAAGAACCAGGTTGGTTCAGATTGAACATCTGATAAATTAGATTCCTACTAATCATCATAAAAGGACTCTTACACAATACAGGTTTTCTTGTTATACACCCGATAAGCTTTCTAAGAAGAAGAATAGCTGACGAAGTAATATTCATGAGACACAACATTGAATTTCGTCTTTTAGGCGTGGGTATTCAGTAAAGTGCACTAGTAACCAAATGGTTGAAAGAAGTCAATCAAAGGCTTTGTCTTATGAAAAAAGTTCATAATAAATCTTCATTTTGTAATTGACAATCAACACCCTGTTTAGAACATATGAAGCACAATTCACTGCCTCTGTCCAAAAAGGTAACGGGTAAAGAATATTCAATCAACATTGTACGAGTGACTTCAATGAGGGTGCGATTCTTTCATTCAGTATCACCATTCTGTTGAGGAGTTCTCGCAACACTGAACTGTCTTAGAATTCCCTTGACAGCACAGAAAAAATCAAAGACCTGATTTCTGAATTCAGTACCATTGTCACTTCTAATCGCCATAACCTTCCTCTTGCTTATCGTCTTAATTGAAAGAATTAACTTTTGTAGCTCCTCAACAGCCTCTCCTTTATGGGTAATAAATCTCACCTAGGAATACCTAGAGAAATCATTTGTAATCACAGACAGAAAGTTTTTTAGCAATTAATTTAACACTAATTAGGCCAAACATTGTTTTCCCTTGGCACACACCATACATTTTTTAACCACCAAAAAGTCCTTTAAAGGTTATTCTTTAACAATATTTTTTTAAACTAATTTGTTTATATTTTTGAAATTAACGTGGCCCAATCTACGGTGCCATAGGAAAGACTCAAAAGTGGAAGATTTGGACTAAAGACAAGTGACGGTAGACATTGACTCCATTGAACCCATGTCAAGAAGATATGTGTCATTCTTTCTTGGAGCCTGCATTAACACCATCTCTTCTGGAATATCAATATCAGATTTTAGAAACAGACATTCATTGGACTTGAACAAGACTGGAATGTCTTTATCATAAATCTAAGAGACACTCAACACACTAAAACCATATTGAGGTACATAGTTGACTTTGTCTAGAGTAAGAGAGCCGTTGGAAACCTCCCCTTAGCCAACCATTTTCCCTCCTTTCTTATTGCTAGCAAATGTGAGATATCTTCCGTTGATTATTCGAAAATTGGTTAATAAGTCCTTTAGCCTCGTCCTGTGTCTGGAGCATCCATTATCAACATGTCATACACTATTTAGAACTTTAGTGGATGTCTCCTTCAAAAATGTTAAAGGACAAATTAACTAGGTGAAACAAGAACCCAAGTTTGGACAACTTTGGGTTTAGCAGAGATTGGCTTCATACAAAATAAATTATTAACCGAGTCAATCTACACCAAAATGAATTCCTGTTAACACTTCTATGATGTAGCTCAAAACAGTGCTTAACGACATGATAATTTTACCACACCGAAAACAATGTGCTTTTAATATAGGTCTGTTATGCAACAAGGTAGGGATTTTATCAATGTATATTTCCTCATCTCATTCAAACAATCTAGAATCTACATCACTATAAGTCTCATACATGTCTCTAGGTCTGTTTTTATTTGAAAAATAATGATTATTTACAAAAGAAGATGAGTTTTTAACATAAATACATGTGGTACTTGTACCACTTGTACTTTCCTCAGATGATGACGTTACCCTTTCATTTGATAAAGAAATATTGGTTGGGGTAAAATATTTTATAGGGTGAGAAAAGAATTTTTCAAAATAATTATTTTTTATTTTCTTCTTATTCTTCATAGTGGAATCATTTACAATATTAATGCAATTAGAAGAGGTGTCATCACTACAATCCACATTATTTAAGGAGGAAATAGAAACATCACTAGAACAAGATGAGACAGTGTTTGTTACAGATTAACTTGAAACAAAGACAAAATTTAAACTAGATTCATGATCTAAGACATAATGCTGAGATTCAAGTGTACTAAGACTAGTGCATCCAAGCCTGCTAGTCGATCCATAATCATAGTACTCACGCAGATGCTTAGTGTTCACACCTTCTAAACCTGCAGACATACTATTAGTATCTATTGTGGTCAAATCATTAGAAGGATGAGCAATAGGCATAGGTGAATAACAGTAAGTACTAGGAGGAGGTTAAAACTTAGCTTATTCATAGCCCAAACCTATTTAATCCTAGTCCCCCTTTGAGATTTGCATAAATCATCATGTATCATCCCAAATATTGTCCAATTATTGAGCTTTGACTAAGTTTGTTTGTTTCAAATTCAGCAAGCGCAACCCTTTCAGTCAAAGTGTTAAACTCAACATTTCTTTCCAAAACGATTATATTTATTAACAAACGATTAGCTTTGTATACCCCAAATTACCTAATTTTGCATGTTGAAGAACACATGTCCTAAATTATCTCATAAGGAAGTCCCATCATAACCTTTTCTACTGCTAAAGCTTTCTGACATTGGCACACTGGAGTACTCAACTTGTTTTCCATGATAGTGGTACCAACATCATCTTTTCCATTACTTTGCTCAGTGGATTGACTTCCTTCTTTTTGCATCTTTTCATCGTTACTTTTTATCACCATTTCATCCTCTTTCACCTTCAATATACTTCCTCTTCATCCCTGTGTTCTTGGAACAGATCAAAATCATCCTCATAGTTCACCTTCTTCTTTTTTCCACAATCTCAGCCACCAACGCTTGATTAATTTCCTCTCTGATCTCTTTAACTTCTTCACTCCAATCAAAATTAGATATCAAAGTTGTCTCTTCCTTGTGATTCATTTCTTCTTTATTCCCGTGTGAAACCAGTCGTGGGACTCCTGAATTACTAGGATAAGTAACGATCGGCAATGGACATTCACGTTTGAAGTGTCCCAACTATTGGGAATTGATATACCTTAGTTTAGACTTATCAAATCCCAATCTGGAGTTAGAACATTGACCTCCGAAATTATTCTGGCTCCATGAATGTCAGCATTGCCATTTGGCACTGAATGCAGTCTCTTCTAGATCATCAGGATCCACCCAATACATATCCGCCATTATCATGCATTTACCTTTCACACTCCCCCGCTACTAGGGATTCATAACTCTAAAAAATATACTAAAGAGAGCCATTCTTTCGGATGAATTAAAGTTTGAGCATTTGCTTTCAAGTTGGCTTGATCTCTCCCAACACTACCACCAGAATTACCACCAATATTCACTCCAACTTGTCGAGATGCCTGCAATGGAGAGCTTGCAGTGGAAGATAGTAATGCAGCATTCTGAGTGAACTAGATGTAGGCATCATGGTTTGGTTGAATTCCCTTCTCTCTATGTCTAACTCGAAGGACTTAAGCTTATTAATGATGTCCATAAGTTTGTAGTTAGTGAAACCTCTTTCCTGCTTTAAGATTCTCACTTGTAGATTCCACTGAGATGGGAAAGAGTCTAACAACCTTATAACTTGCTCACTATTGGAAAGTTTCTCATCACATTTTTTCAGTGTGCTAGAAACCGTCAAAAACGATTCGAACGATCTGTGAGACTGTTGTTCTTGTATCCCGCAAAAGAGTTGAACTCCTCAGGTTGAATACCCTTGTTTTTTTACCAGCTCATCGTTACCATCATAGAACTCACAAAGAGCATTGATGGAGACTTAGCATTCTTATGTTTAGGAATCAATTGTATATGTCTGGTGCAAGAATAGGGTTAATGCACCAAAAGCTTTCTAGTCTCTATCAATCAAGTTTATAACTTTCTCGTCGAACATGGTTGGGTCTATGTTTTGAGAAACGACATCACCAATAGTGATAGTTGGTATGAGTGTACCAGAGATAATAGATTCGCATTGGTTGTGATCGGTGTAGAAAAAAGGCATTGAGGCATCTTTTCCAATCTTCAAAGTTGTCTCTGTTTATGAGTCTTGGAGGTCTTTGGGAGCTACACTTTCTAAATCTGCAAGGGTGAGAGAAGTCATTTATGACATTCATAGTTTTGCTGAAGAAATAATAATTTTGTAGAAAATATCTAGTTTCACAGTGCTAGTTTCGCAAAGAAAAGCTAGTTTCATAGTGAAGACTAGTTTTACTAAGCCGACAGTAGTTTCGTGTGAAATTCTCAGTAGCAATTTTGCTTGCCAAAAGCTTGAGACTACTTAGTTTTGCTGACAATTTCTTTAACGCGCGGTTATTTCCTTCGAAGCCAAAGAAAGAAGAAAAAGAAAGAAAAGAAATAAAGTCCAAAGTCGAGGGACTAATCTTGCCAAAACAGGAAAAATCTTTGGAGGAGTGGGGATACAAAAGGGGCATGGCTGGCCACACCCCTCTCCCACACTCACTCTATTTGGCCAAGAGAAGAGGGAGAAAAAAAGGGCAAAAAAAAGCTTCAGGTTTTCTTGGATTCGAACGCGAAAGTCGAAGGCACGTGAGTTTGTGAGAAGCTATTCTCAAAGAGGCTATTAATGTGAGTTCTAGGACCCCTCTTTTACACGTTTTCAATTGATATTGGGGGCTGGAACACATGGCTATCATTTTTGGTTGTGTTGGGTATAAAACTCATATGTGTGTGTATGTGTATGTGTGTGATTCAGGTGGGGTTTGATTTCAAGCTTGGTTGTGCTTGAATGATGCTGTGGTTGTGTTTCTAGGGCTTAGCATGGTTGGTTTTAGCCTAGAACACATTAGAAAGGGACTAGAAGCCTAAAACTGTAGTGCAGGTTCGAAGGGGACTGCATTCTGCACCCAACTAGGGCTATGCGACTGGAAGCCATGCGATCGAATGGCATGCGACTAGAGGCCATATGACCGAAAGGCACATGATTGAAGTCAGTGCGCATGGGTGCCATGCGACTGAGAGTCATCTGCATGATGGTCATGCGACTGGGGGAAATACGGATGAAGGTCATACGACTGAAGCCCACAGGCACGAATACCATGCGATTAAGGTACGTACGCATGGGAGTCATGCGACTGGGAGTCCATACGCCTAAGTGTTCATTTGCTCATAGTGCCCATACGCCTAGGTGTTCTCATGCGTATGGAAGGCCATGCGACTGAATAGGGTCCATACGCCCAAATAGGGCTCATGTGCCTGAAAGAACTTAGTTTATTTTCTGATTTTTGGGGGAAAAGTGTTATGTAGGCCTTGACATTGGAGTTTTTCGGGGGTTCATGTAAGTTGACTTTCGAAGTCATAGATGTTGTGATGGGCTTGATGTATGTTGGGTTCTTATGCACGATTGTATGTATGTGCTATGTTATGTATGTATGTTGTGCCTTGTATGGTGATGCTGTATGTTTCTGTTCATGTTCCTTGCTTTTTATGATTGTATTCCTGTGGCTTTACCTTGTATGTTAATGAATGAAATGAAAGTATTATGTAATGTAAGTGGAAGATAATAAAAAGGGGTACAAAATGAAAGAATTCAAGCATTAAAGAATGAACGAATGAAAGAAAGGCTTGCAAGCAAATGTATGAAGGTTCACACACAATAAGGAGTGTTAGCTCAACCTTGTGTGGGTTAGCTACCACATGAGGATGCTCACTGGGGCTTAATCCGTGTGATTAAGCAAATGTATAGAGGTTCATACCTAATGAGCCGTTGTCAGCTCAACTGTGTGCGGGTTAAATACCGCATGAGGATGCACACAGGGGTTCAATCTTTGTGATTGACCATATGTATGGGGTCCTTGTCGCTTAACCCTAGATGAATTGCTTGGTACTCTAGAGGGGGGTTAAGCACATGATAGGACCTAGATGGAAATGAAAGATAATAAATGTACTTAATAAACAATAATGAAGATAATAACTATTATCTATGTGTACGTACGATGTATGATCATGTTCTAAGTCTTGTATGATTTGAAAGAAAGTAAAGGACGTTTTTAAAGGAAAGATAAAGTATGTTTTATTATAAAACTAGAACTCACTTAGCGATGCTGACTTGTATGTGTATCCAATTGGCTGGTAATGTTGCGGAGGATGGCACGGGGCGGCTACTCAGCTCTTTTGGATGGCATTCTTTTGTACAATGTTTTTGCATTATAATGCGAACAAATGATATTTTGTAATGAATGTTGTATTATTTTGCAAAAAAATTTATCATAATGAAATGAAATGTTTGTTTTAATGTTTCCGCTGCAATGTTTTCTTCAAATTGATATAATTATATGTTTTATGTGCAATGACTGACCAGCTGTAAGCGTCCCGAGAATGAGGCCTTAGAAGTTGGTATCAGAGCCAAAGTTTAAGTGAAATGGGTAAATTTTCAAAATAAACCTAAACTTAAACTTAAAATGGGACGGATAGGGAAGGGATGCCAGTCTTAGTAGCTACATGCCATCAGGTATTTTCTTAATATTAACCGTCATTATGTGCGCTGTTAGGTGGTTATGTGTTGTTTGTAGATTTAGATACTGATGTTGTCAGGATAGGTAATGCTTGGGGTATGAACAGTAAAGTAAGTGGCTAATCACATCTAGCCACTGTAATTAGGGACTTTGTCACACCCTCAAAATCCACTTGCGGAGTTTTACCGCGAGGCGTGTGAACAAACAAGGATCACAGTCAATAGTTACTCAGAACAACTCTATATGCCATAATTTAAACAAAATCAACCAAAATACAAACTTTAAACAATGCGGAAGCGTTTTGAAAACAACCCAAGGCAGTGAAAGTATAACTATGGCAAAACAGGTGCCAACCCAAAAGAGTAAACCATAATTATTAAAATACTAAAATTGTCTTGAAGTTTGTGTCTTAGAATGCAGTGAACCATGCAGTGCTCCTATGGCAAGCAAGCTAATGACCTGAGAATAGTATACTAAAAATGTCAACACAACAGTTGGTGAGTTCAAGAGATATTCAAACATAAACAGTTTAATAATAGCGATATAAAAGTAGTGCATTGCAATAGATAGCTAGTCCGTTAACAGTAAATATTATTTCATAGTGATTTCGCAATTGAAGGTGACTGTGTTGCGTTGTTGCCTCCTGCCACGACTTAACAGGTCGTGACAATGTTCATTAGGACAACTTGCACCCGGTTGACCTCGAGTCACACAGGTGCGGCTCGTTAGACCCAGTAGTACTACCCAAATTTCCCTGCTATTCAATATTAACAATTCGAAAGTGTGAGGACTTTTCCATGATATCAACACTATATAATATTGTACACAACTTAAATACATAAAGCGTTCGTGATTTACCAGTATGCTATCTCCCCCAAAGAGAGTAAATAAAAAGTGGGGCATGAACTCACCTGATATGCGTATAGATAACTAGGGTTTGACTTGGCAACAGAATAGACAGACAACCTTCAGAGGTTACCTAGATCATATAAGTGCATGAGTACGTGAAATCAAAGAACATGTGAAACCCTATGTACACTACAACCAAGGACTCAAGATTTTAACCAAAACAGACATGTTGACCTAGTTAACCCGTTTGACCCGTTGGTGACTTTATGTGTTGTAAACCATTCAAGTAATCATACACATGTAGCATACATTGTTAACATTCAAATAGATCATACGTATGCTATATCATCCAGGTGTAACACTTAGATCATCATACAACCAAGTATCATACAAGTCATGCGAATCTAGAACATTAACATATCCACTAGTTATAACACAACTAACATGTCACACAAAGATCAACCATTCACCACATGCCATGTGAAGCCACTCACGACTTCACATCCTAAACCCTGCCAATCCTACTAAGTAGGGGCCTCAGATTCGCACGCGTGTATTATGATCATAACCATATTCATTAACCATATGCATTCCATTCACAACATCACAACAATCAATTACCGGTCCCAAACATGATGTCCTACTACTAACCAACATCCAAACCATACATGATCACAAATGTCCAAATATCATTTATGATTATCCAACATCAGAAACAACCAAATTATCATATTTTACCACATTAGAATTCATCCATGATCATACTAACATGCTCCTAACATTCCAAATATATTCAAACTACCATCTTTCACATTTTGCATAAATAAAGTTTCCCTTTTGGGAAAGCACATCCCAAAACCTATCAAATACCAATATACTCATTGATTCATCAATAACATACCAATTCAAACTCATACCATCATCTAAGCGTGATCAACAACATTCAAACATCATAACCCATCAATTCATACCCTAAAAAGTTACTAACTTTACTAATGTATGAACTATAACATGTGTTCTTGAATTTCCAATGATCACAACAACAATCTAACATCTAATTATCACCATGAACACATCCATAACATCATATCATCCATAATCAACATTACATGCAAATAAAGTTACTATTATTAGTAACCTATGAACAATGCATCAAAATCCCAACTTTCTTGCATAATCAATGTATTCCAACATTCATACAACCTATTAATCATCAAACATTTATCAAACCATCATCCATCATGCATAATCATGGCAATTTCGAATTAGGGTTTGCTTCATAGCCAAAGTTCATGATCAAACCACTAACAACATATAATTCTTGCATAATCGACGTTAACTAACATATATACAATCTAACTAACATACTAACATCACCAAACAACATCAATTCGACCCCATGAAGGTCAATTTCGCACCCAAGGTTCGGCCACCAACAAAAACCCACAAAAACATGAAAAATCTAACCTTTAAACGTGTAATTGCTTGAAATTGATGTTTCCTATGTGTTGTAATCCTTGAAATCGAATCAAATTCGCAGGGAATTTCTTGTTCTAGGTCGAATTCGAAGATGGAGAGGGCGAGGGGGTGAGGTCGCGGCCGAAGGGGGGTGTGGGGAGGCTAGGGTTTTGTTTTGTTTAGTTTAATTTACATAATTACCCTTTTTAACCCTTGTAATTTGTATTTTATAAAAACTAGGCTTTAAACTCTTTGTAAAGTGTTTTTAACTTCATAATATAAAGATATAAACTTATGAAAATCATTATATATCTTATCTTTATAAAAACACAAGACATACGAATAAATAGGCACGTTTCTGCGTTACGCGATTAATTTTCTAGTTAACCTTTTAAAATTGTGTAAACACATAAACATAACCCAATAATCACATAATCAATTAGATTCACATTAAATTAACATTATTCATTATTATTAGGTCACCAACATTAAACGACAACTAGTGTGTGCTCACGACACGTGTATACAAGACTTAACGAAACTAACGGAGTTTGGTAACGGAAATTTACCAGATGTCACAGACTTACTATACTTGACATAAACTAAGCTATTCCCTTGAATAACCGTGTTGGTGTTTGAATCTTTCTGTGTGTGTGTGGATTGTCGGTGGTAGATCTTCGAAAGCTTCTTATGGTGGAGGTCGTGGTGCTGAACTGCGACCCAAAAGAGGAAGGCCTACAGTTGAAAAGGTGGTTCAAAAAGAATCCGAGACCCCTCATCTGGAGGGTGGTGATAATAGCGCCACTTTGAGAGGCTTAGTAAAATAGGCTATTATTGAAGAAGTTCATCAGGTCATGTAGACAATCTTACCGTCTGTGGTGACCGAAGTTATCAAGGCTGTGAGGGAAGGGGAAATAAAAGAGAGGAATAGGTCCTCGGGAGGACCGGAGTAACCAGAGCCTGAAACAGTTCCTCTGATGATGCAGAGGAAGAAGAAGAGCCTTCGTCGGACGCGGCACGAGGCTGTAACTACGGGGCATTTCAAAGGTGTAAGCCCCCTACTTTTGATGGTAATGGCACTACTGATGCTGCTCACCTATGGGTGAGAGAAACCGAAGTTGTTCTGAACATCAGCGAGTGTCGAGAAGATCAGGATGTGAAGTTTGCTGCCCACTCTTTCGTGGACTCAGCTTTATGCTGGTGGGACAATATTGTCCAAGCTGAGGGTAGGCGGGCTGTTTGGAGGATGAGATGGTCTGACCTGAAAAAGTTGGTGATTGAGGAGTTTTGTCCTCATAGGGAGATGATCAAGGTTGAGAGAAAGTTCCTGCAGTTGGAGGCGGGGACGATGACACATAAGCTGTACACCACAAATTTAATGAGATGGCACGGTTGGTGCAGGATCAGGTGACGCCTCTGTCACGAAAGATTAAGCAGTATACTCAAGGCTTGCCGACGGATATCCATATGCAATTGATTGTAACGCCCGGTTATTTCCTTTGAAGCCAAAGAAAGAAGAAAAAGAGAAAGAAAAGAAATAAAGCCCAAAGTTGAGGGACCAAACTTGCCAAAATAGGAGAATGTTTGGAAGAGTGGGGGATTAATAGGGGAGGGCGGCCCACTCTCCTCCCCCACACTTAGAAATTTCAGTCATAGAGAGAAGAGAGGGAGGAAAGAGGTTTCGAGCTTCCGTTTCATGGATTCGGGGGTGAAAGTTGAGGTGTAGCGGGATGCTTTGAAGCTATACTCGACGGGGTTGTTTGTGTGAGTTCTTGTACCCCTCTTTTGCATATTTTCAACTGATTTGGGGCTGGAGCACATAGTAAAACCCGTTTTTGTAGTGTGTGTTGAACCCGTGTGTATGTGTTTGTGCGTGATTCAAGTGGGGTTTGATTTTGGGCTTGGTTGTGCTTGAATGGTGTTATGGTATGTATTTCTAAGGTTTTGATGGTTGATTTGAGCTTAGAACAGGTTTGAGAGGGTTTGGAGGTTTAAAATTGCAAATTAGGTTCGGGAAGAACTGCATTCTGCATCAGCTAGGGCTCATGCGACTGGAGGTCCATGCATCCAAATGGCATGCGACTGAAGGCCATATGGACGAAAGGCATGAGACTAAAGTCTATGTGCATGGGTCCCATGCGACTGAGGTCCATACATATGTGAGTCATGCGACTGACGTCCATACTCCTAGGTGCTCATCTGCATAGCGCTCATTCGCCCATAGTGATCATTCGCATGGGTCCATTCGCCTGGTGTTCATTCACCTAAATGTTGAAGCCCCTGGGAGGCCATGTGACTGAAGAGTGTCCATACGCCCAAATTAGGCTCGTGCGCCCGAAAGAGTATAGTTTGTTTTCTGACTTTCTGGGGAAAGTGCAGAGGTAGGTTTTGACTTGGGGGATTCCCGGGGTTTTGTATAAGTTAACTTTTGAGGTGATAGACGTTATGATGCTGGTGATGTATGATTGATGTTTATGCATGATGGTATGTATGACGTATGTTGTGTATGTATGATAGTTCCTTGTATGGTGATGTTTTGTATGTTTACGTTGTTGTTCCTTGTTATGTATGATTATCTTCCCATGGCTTTATGTTTAATGTTAATGAACGAAATGAAAAGTATTATGTAATGTAAAGTGGAAGATAATGAAAAGAGGAACAAAATGAAGAATGCATGCATTAATGAATGAACGAACGTAAGAAAGGCTTGCAAGCAAACGTAAAGGGTTCACACCCAATGAGGGTGTTAGCTCAACCATGTGCGAGTTAGATACGCTAGAAGGATGCACACTGGGGCTTGATCCGTGTGATTAAGCATATGTATGGAGGTTCACACCCAATCAAGGGTGTTAGCTCAACTGTGTGCGGGTTAATAACCCTAGAAGGATGCACACTAGGGTCCAATCCTTGTGATTGACCATATGTATGGGACCCTTGCCGCTTACCGTAGGTACTGGGGTCAGATTCGTGCACAATGTTCGGGGTCTATGAAAGACCTCAGGCCCAGTACCGGCTTTATGCATACGGTGGGATGAAGCACTTGGCATTGGTCCGAATGAAAGTAAAGATTTAATGACGAATGTACGGAATGAACAAACAAATAATGAAGATAATAATATTATTATCTGTGTTTACATACGATGTGTCATGTACGACAGTATAGTATGATTGTGAAAGAAAGTAAAGAACGGTTTTAACGAAAGTAAAGTTTGTTTTAAACTAAAACTAGAACTCACTCAGCAATGCTGACTTTTATGTGTTTCTAGTTGGCAGGTAATGTTGCTGATGATGGCATGGGGTGGCTACTCAGCTCTTTTGGATGACATTCATTTTTATAATGCTTTTGTGATGTAATGCAACATGTATTTTGTAACTTGATAATGATGTGTTGTTTTGCAAAAGCTTTTATAATGAAATGAGATGTCTATTTTGATGATTCCACTGTAATATTTTTCTTTAATTTAACGAAGATATCTGTTTTATGTGCAATGATTGACCAGCTGTAAGCGCCCTAGGAACGAGGCCTTAGAATGATCGCTACCCGACTGAGCACGTTTAGGTCGGTGGTGGATTTAGCAGGAAGGTTGTATGATGAGCAGGAGGTGGTGGTGGCTGAGGTGAACAAGAAAAGTGGTGGCAACCGGAATTGGAATGGGAAAAGGTTTGGTAGGGGTGGTGCCTTGATGAGTAACAAGAAGGCACGGGTAGATGATCGCCGTGTAGTCACACCTGGTATGGGGTCGAAGAGGTGTGGCAAATGCGGGAAGGAGCATTCGAGGGAATGCAAATGGGATCAAACATCTGTTTCAAGTGTGGTAAGCCCTGTCATATGGCTAGAGATTGTAGGGTTATGAGGTGTTTCAACTATAGGGAAAGTGGTCATATGAGTAGAGACTGTAAGAAGCCGAGGGCTGAGGGTTCTGAGGAGAAGGACCAAGGGCGAGCGCTAGAGTATTTACGATAACACAGGAGGAGGCTAGGACGGACCCTGATGTTGTGTCAGGTATGTTTCTAGTAAACCAAACTTTAGCCTCCATGTTATTTGATTCTGGTGCTAGTAAAAGTTTTATTTCTGCTGCGTCTATGCTAAACTGCCTATTAGTAGTAGGAGTGTTGATGCGCCCTTCGATGTAGAAACTGCCATAGGTAAGTCTACCAGGATTTCTGAGATGATAGATGGCTATGATATGGAATTTGAAGGTCATAAATTTCCTGTTAGACCATTAGTGATGACCTTAGGTGGTTTCGATGTAGTTCTTGGGATGGATTGGTTAGAGGACTACGAGGCGAACATTGTGTGTCACAAGAAGATGATTCGCTTGACAGCGCTTGACGGGAGTGCGGTAACGATTTATGGGGATTGAGTCATGATGATCCCGAAAATAATCTCAATGGCGGTGGCAGGAAAGTGCATGAGGCGTGGATGTAGTGCCTACTTGGCCTATGTAAAAGACGTGGATAGACCAACACCACAACTGTCTGAAGTACCAGTTATGTGTGACCTTCCAGACGTGTTCCTACAAGACTTACCAGGAGTGCCACCTCACCGTGAGATTGAGTTCCAGATTGACTTGATACCGGGTGCCCAACCTATTGCCAAGGCACCGTACTGTTTGACTCTGACTGAGATGAAAGAGTTGATGGAACAATTGCAAGAGCTGCTTGATAAGGGGTTTATTAGACCGAGTATCTCCCCTTGGGGTGCTCTCGTCCTGTTTGCGAAGAAGAAATACAGTAGCACGAGGATGTGTATTAACTACCGTGAGCTGAATAAGTTGATGATAAAGAACCGATACCCGTTACCAAGGATTGATGATTTGTTTGATCAGCTTCAAGGTGCCAGTTGGTTTTCAAGGATAGACCTTCGATCTGGTTACCATCAGTTGAAAGTGATGGAGAAGGATGTTCCTAAAATAGCTTTTCGCACGCGCTATGGACATTACGAGTTTCTTATCATGTCTTTTGGTTTGACCAATGCGCCAGCTGCTTTTATGGATGTGATGAATTGAGTGTGTCTGCCAATGTTGGATAAATTAGTGATTTTGTTTATTGGTGATATCCTGATTTATTCGAAGAGCGAGATAGAGCATGTCGGTCACATTCGGGAAGTTCTGGAGACATTGAGAAATGAGAAGTTGTAGGCAAAGTTCTCTAAGTGCGCATTTTGGTTGCGTGAAGTTCAGTTCTTGGGTCACATGGTGAATCCCAAAGGGATTATGGTGGACCCGGCAAAGGTGGAGGCAGTGAAGTAATGGAAGTCTCCAAAGACGTCATCCAAGATTCATAGTTTCTTGGGTTTGGGGGGCTATTACTGAAGATTCATTCAAGGCTTCTCTAAGATCGCTTCTCCACTAACCAAGTTGACCCGGAAAGATGTGAAATTGTATGGGGTCAAGCTCAAATGAAGGCGTTCAAGGAATTAAAGGCTAGGTTGACTCAAGCTCCTGTTTTGTCATTACCTGATGGAAGTGAAGATCTGGTGGTTTATTTGGATGCTTCTTACTTGTGGGTGGGGGTGTGTGTAATTGAAGATAGGAAAGGTTATAGCCTATGCATCCGAACAGTTGAAGGTTCATGAGGTCAATTATCCTACTCATGACTTAGAGCTAGTAGTCGTGGTCTTTGTGTTAAAGATTTGGGGGCACTATCATTACGCGACGAAGTGCACCATATTCACCGACCACAAGAGCTTGAAGTATTTCTTTGAGCAGAAAGATATGAACATGAGGCGAACACGATGGTTGGAGCACATAAAAGATTATGATTGCAAGATCCATTACCATCCTGGCAAAGCCAACATGGTGGCGGATGCCTTTAGCCGGAAAGACAGACCCGAACCGATTCGGGTGAAAGCTTACCGGTTGATCATGACCTCTGATGTGATGAAGCAAGTCAAAGAGTTTCAAGACGAGACATTGAAAGAAGATCATCTTAACTCCGAAAGAATAGAGGTCTGATTGCGAAATTGGGTGAAAACATACTCGGTGTTAGAACCCGATTCGGACGGATATGGTTTCCTCGTTTTGGGGATCTACGCATGAGGATTATGGACGAAGCTCATAAGACTCGATACTCTATTCATCCCGGTGCTTCAAAGATGTACCAAGACATGAAGAATGATATTGGTGGCCGGGTATGAAGCGTGATATGGCGGAGTATGTGAGTAATGGCTTACTTGTTTACAAGTGAAGGCCGAGCACAAAAAACCGTATGAGAAGATCCAACCTTTGGATATACAGAGTGGAAGTAGGAGCACATCACCATGGATTTTATTATGAAGCTACCGCGTACCCCAAAATGGGATGATGGCATATGGGTGATAGTTGACCGTTTGAAGAAGACTGCTCACTTCTTAGTGATCCGAGAGAGATATTCATCGGAGAGGTTAGCGGATCTATTCATAAAGGAAATTGTAACTCGTCATGGTGTGCCGGTGCCTATTTTGTCTGACCGTGAGACCCTTAAGAGATAACTATTGTTAACATGCATCATGCATAAATATGCAACATCATCATCATCATGCCCAACATACTCTATAACGCCTCAACAGTCATCTTACATGCTCTTACGGGAACCTTACATTAAAACTTACATCTGCACTTTCCCCTGAACGTCAGAAGTTAAACTACACTTCTCCTCGGGTGCAACAACCCTATTCAAGAGTATGGATACCCTTTAGTCACATGGCCTCCATGCGACTGAACATCATGCGAATGAATCAATCTGGATGAATACTCATGCGAATGAACACCCAATCATGCGAATGGACAAATGCAGATGAGCACTTATGCGACTGGACCTTCAGGCGCATGACCTCCATGCGACTGGCCCCAATCATCCGACTAGACCCTCAATCATGCGACTGGACCCTAATTGCACCCCATTCGGCCGTATGGCCTCCATTCGGCCTCTAGTCAGTCGCCTAGCCCTAGCTGATGCAGAGTGCAGTTCCATCCGAACGCAAACTGCCCTTTTCAACCTCCAAACTCATCTAAATCCATTCTAAGCCCAAATTGACCATCCTAATCCTTAGGGATGCATACCACAACACCATTCAAGCACACACAAGCTCACAATCAAGACTCAAACGCATCATACACACACATACACATACATAAACGGGCCAAACATGCACACACTCAAAAACCCAATTTTCAGATGTTTTCAAGCCCCAAATCATTCAAAAACATTTAAAGGAGGGGTCCTAGAACTCACACAAATGACCACATTGAGAAGAGCTTCAATTTGACTCGCTTCTCAATGATTTTGGCTCACTCGAACCAACCCGAACCAACTTTTCTTCCTCTTTTCTTCCTTTCTCTCTTCTTCTCTTTCTTTTGGCTGAAATGTGAGTGTGAGGAGAGGGTAAGGGCTGCCCTCTCCCTTATATACTCCCACTCACCTGACTTTCTTTTGTTGGCGAGTTTGGTCCCTCGACTTAGGACTTTAATTCTTTTTCTTTCTTCGTCGGCTTCAAAATAAATAAATAACCGAGTGTTACAAGTACACCCCCGTTAAATAGGTTTCGTCCCCAAAACCTATTATTCCTCAAACAAACATGGGTAACGCTGCCTCATTTCTTCCTCAGTTTCCCACGTTGACTCGGATCCTTTCCTGTGCTTCCATTGTACACGCACCAGGGGAACCACTTTATTTCTCAGCCTTTTCTCTTTTCGATCGATGATTGTCATTGGTTGCTCCACATAATTGAGTCGTTCGTCTACTTCGATATCCTCTAGTGGAACAATCATGTATTTATTAGCTAAGCACTTTCTCAAATGAGATACATGGAATGTCGGGTGAATTCCACTTAACTCATCCGGTAACTCCAATCTATAGGCCACCTCTCCTACTCGAGCGATGATTCGGAAAAGGGCCTATATACCTTGGGCTCAACTTGCCTCGCTTTCGGAAACGAATCATACCCTTCCAAGTTGAGACCTTCAACATAACCCGGTCACCCACCTGGAACTCAATCAGCACGTGTCGTTTATCAGCATACGGCTTCTGTCTAACTTTGGCTGCCTTCATGAAGGCTTTGATCTTTTCGAGCTTCTCTATCGTAGCCTCGATTACCTCGACACTTCCCAACTCCTTCTGACCAATATCACCCCAACAAACGGGTGTTCTGCGTCTCCTACCGTATAGCATCTCATACGGTGGCATACCAATGCTGGCATGATAGCTGTTGTTGTATGAGAATTCGGCTAATGGTAGGTGGTCATCCCAACTTCCCCCAAAATCCATCACACATGCCCGAAGCATGTCTTCCAATGTCTGAATGGTCCTTTCTGACTGACCATCAGTTTGTGGATGATAAGCCGTGCTAATATGTAACCTCATTCCCATGGCGTCGTGGAATTTCTTCCAGAATTTGGATGTAAACTGGGTGTCACGATCAGATACAATAGACACTGGTACACCGTTATGAGTTACAATCTCCTTGAGGAACAGATCTGCCAACCTCTCAGATGAACATGTCTCGCAGATCGGTAGGAAGTGAGCACTCTTTGTCAGATGGTCAACAACCACCCATATGGCATCATACCCTTTCGGAGTAGGCGGCAGCTTCGTAATGAAATCCATGGTGATGTGCTCCCACTTCCATTTTGGTATATCCAAAGGTTGGATCTTCCCATACGGCTTTTGATGCTCGGCCTTCACCTGTAAGCAAGTAAGGCACATACTCACATACTCCACCACATTGCGATTCATACCCGGCCACCAATAATCTTTCTTCATATCTTGATACATTTTCGTGGCACCGGGATGAATGTAGTATCGAGTCTTGTGAGCCTTATCCATGATCTTTATCCGTAGATCCCCAAAACCAGGAATCAACACCCGTCCAAATCGGTTTTTAACACCAATTGTGTTTTCGCCTAATTCCCCAACCAGACCTCTCATCCTTTCAGAGTTAAGATGATCTTCTTTCAACGCCTCATCTTGAAAGTCTTTGACTTGCTTCATCACATTAGAGGTCATGATTGATTGATAGGCTTTCACTCAAATCGGCTTTGTCCTCTCTTTCGGCTAAGGGCATCAGCCACCACGTTGGCTTTGCCCGAATGGTAATGGATCTCACAATCATAATCTTTTATAAGCTCCAACCATCGTCTCTGCCTCATATTCAGATCTTTTTGCTCAAAGAAGTACTTCAAGCTCTTGTGGTCAGTGAAAATGGTGCACCTCGTCCCGTAGAAATAGTGCCTCCAAATCTTTAGTGCAAAGACCATGGCTGCCAGCTCCAAGTCATGAGTAGGATAATTGACCTCATGAACCTTCAACTGTTGAGATGCATAGGCTATAACCTTCCCTTTCTGCATCAACATGCACCCCAACCCCGAATAGGAAGCATCAGAATAAACCAGTAGATCTTCACTTCCATCGGGCAATGACAGAATAGGAGCTTGAGTCAACCTCGCCTTCAATTCTTCGAACATCTTCTCTTGAGCTTGGCTCCATACGAACTTCACATCTTTTCAGGTCAACTTGGTTAGAGGAGAAGTGATCTTAGAAAAGTCTTGGATAAATCTTCTATAGTAGCCCGCCAAACCCAAGAAACTATGAATCTCGGATGGCGTCTTTGGTGACTTCCATTGCATAACCGCCTCTACCTTTACCGGGTCCACCATGATCCCATCAGGATTCACCACATGACCCAAAAATTGAACTTCACGCAACCAAAATGCACACTTGGAGAATTTGTCATACAACTTCTCCCTTCTTAATGTCCCCAACACCTCCCGAATGTGACCGGCATGCTCTTCTTCGCTCTTCGGGTAGATCAGGATATCATCAATGAACACAATCACTGATATATCCAACATTGGCCGGCACACTCGATTCATCAAATCCATAAAGGCAACTGGCACGTTAGTTAGAGCAAAAGACATAACGAGGAACTCGTAGTGTCCATAACGCGTATGGAAAGCTGTCTTAGGAATGTCTTGTTCCTTCACCTTCAATTGATGGTAGCCAGATCGAATCTATTCTTGAGAACCAACTGGCACCTTGGAGCTGATCAAACAAATCGTCTATGGTCGATAAGGGGTATCGGTTCTTCACTGTCAACTTATTCAGCTCACGATAGTCAATGCACATCCTCATACTACCGTCCTTCTTCTTTACAAACAGGACCGGTGCACCCCAAGGAGAGATACTCGGTCTAATGAACCCCTTGTCAAGCAGCTCTTGCAACTGCTCCATCAACTCTTTCATCTCCGTCGGAGCCAACCGATACGATGCCTTAACAATAGGTTGGGCACCTGGTATCAGATCAATCTGAAACTCGATCTCTCGGTCAGGTGGCACTCCTAATAAGTCTTCTGGGAATATGTCTGGAAAGTCATGCACAACCAGTACATCAGACAGTTGTGGTGTTGGTGTATCCACATCCTTTACATAGGCCAAGTAGGCACTACATCAACGCCTCATACCCTTTCCCGCCACCACCATTAAAATACTTCCGGTATCGTAGTAACCGGATCACCATAAACCATCACTGAACTACCGTCAGGCGCTATCAAACGAATCATCTTCTTGCGACACAAAATGTTTGCCTTGAAGTCCGCCAACCAATCCATCCCAAGAATCAAATCCAAACCACTTAAGGTCATCACGAACAGTCTAACAGAAACTTATGACCCTTAAGTTCCACATCATAGTTCTTTATCATCTCAAAAATCCTAGTAGACTTACCTATGGCAGTTTCTACAACAAAGGGCGCATCAACACGTCTACTACAAACAGGAAGCTTAGCACAGAAAGCAGTAGAAATAAAACTTTTATTGGCACCAAAATCAAATAACACAGAAGCTAAAGTTTGATTCACTGGAAACGTACCGGACACGACATCAGGGTCCGTCCTAGCTTCCTCTTGTGTCATAGTGAATGCCCTGGCGCTCGCCCTCGGTCCTTCAGCTCTCGTCTTCATCGCCCCGGAACCCTTAGCCCTTGGCTTCTTACAATCCTTGCTCATATGACCACTTTCCCCATAGTTAAAACATTTGCCGGCAAGGAAATCCTTTGCGATGTGCCCCGTCTTCCCACATTTGAAGCACACATTCAATCCCATCCTACATTCTCCCGCATGCTCCGTTCCACACTTGCCACACCTCTTTGACCTCGCACTCGAGGTGGCCCCACGACGGTCGTCCACCCGTGCCTTTTTGTTACCCGTCGAGGCATCACCTCGACCAAACCTTTTCCCATTGCAGTTCCGATCACTACCACCCTTCTTGTTCGTTTCAGTCACCACCAACTCCTGGTCATCATATAGCCTCCTTACCAAATCAACCGCCGACCTAAACGTGCTTGGTCAGGCGACGATCATATGCATGCGAACATCCACCGGTAAGCCCTGAATATACCTCTTGATCTTTCGAGACAGAGGCGTCACCTGATCCGGCACGAGCCGTGCCATTTCATTGAATTTGGTGGTGTACTACTGGTGTGTCATGGTTTCCGCCTCCAGTTGTTGTAACTCTCTCTATCTTATCCATCTCCCCATGAGGATAGAACTCCTCAATCACCATCTTCTTCAACTCCTCCCACCTCATCTTTCCTATCGCTCGGCTACCCTCGGCTTGGACAATATTGTCCCACCAATGCAGAGCCGAGTCCACAAACGAGTGGGTAGCAAACTTCATCTTCTGCTCCTCCTGACACTTGCTGATATCAAGAACAACCTCCATTTCCCTCACCCACCGGTGAGCGGCAGCAACAGTGCCGTTACCATCGAAGGTAGGGAGCTTGCATCTCAGAAACTCCCCATAGTTACAGCCTCGTGCTGTCTCTGGCATAGGCTCTTCTCCTTCCTCTTCATCATCAGATGGAACTGTTTTAGGCTCTAGTTGTTCCCGTCCTCCCGAGGATCTATTCCTCTCTTTTCTTTCCCTTCTCTTACTGCCTTGATCACTTCGGTCACCACAGACGATAGGATCGTCTGCATGACCTAATGAACTTCTTTCACCACAGCCTCTTTTACTGAGGCTCTCAGATTGGCGTTCTCGTCATCACCCTCAGGATAAGGGGTCTATGGTTCTTCATGAACCACCATCTCAACTCTGGGTCTCCCTCTCTTGGGTCGCGGTTCAGCACCGTGACCTCCACCCCTTGAAGCTTTCGAAGATCTACCACCGGCTATTCACACGCACACTGAAAGATTCAAATACCAACATGGTCAGTCAGGGGAACAACTCAATTTATGTCAATTATAGTAAGTCCCCAGAGGTAGATTTTGGAGTCATATTGCAACTGTCGTGATCACTATCCGTATAAGCATGAAAATTGAAGTCACTTTTCCACAACCGCATCAGTTTTTAATACTAATCCAAAAATTTTCAATGTAGAACAACTATCTAAGCACCTCTTGAATTGGTATGCATGATCCATTCAGGGTCCAACAGTTCATCAACATCACTAGAAGCTTCCTAAACTATCATTTTGTTTAACACTATCACTATCTCTTTGGATTGATCCAAAGCCCAGTCGCAGTTGTTTTTGTTCTTGTTACCATCAAAATAAGTATAATCAGGTAATTGGACGAGTATATACACTCGAATTTACATGGGGAGTCAAATCCCCACAATTTAACATGGTTATTAACATTGGATTTTGCTTCAATATCACTCAAATCAAATTAGAGTTCATGAGTAAGTTAGGGAGCCATCTAAGTTATGTCTTATACTATTTTAGTTTTTACTACGTTTACATATATTTCGATTACATGTATTGTATCATATGTTTCCTACTAACAGCTGAAGTTGATAAAATAAATAATTATCTATTCTAGACTTTTAATATTCTATTATCTTAAAGAAACATTATGATATGATAGATTCTTTACCTTATTAATTTGTTAATTAATTAAATTCAATAATTATGTGTATATACATCTATACTATGCCATTGAATAACATATACCATTTTAATAACTTATTTATCTATTTATTTATTGTATTTCTATTTGTATTACTATAGCCCATATCTATCCTTATAATTTTGAATTATTTCATAGTAAGTAGATAATGAAGCTTTACTTACTTATTTTGTATAGATGATGAGAAAGATCATACTTTATAAAATTCAATTGATTTCTTCCAAAGAGAATCATCATAATTCTTCAAACCACCATTACTTAGCCTAAAAAGTTGATGATGTTTTGTGAGACTGTACTATAAACTTGTCTTTTTTTTTTCTAGAAAGTACTTATACCTTTTACGAGGACGAAAGCATCCTATCTCGTCCTGGAGATAATGGAATGCGTTCAGTAACATCATTCAAGATAGGTATTCAACGAAAACTTTAACCCTTTGAGTAATTATTAAATCACTTCTCACAATATCAATCTAGATAGTTACACATGAGACTTTATGTAATTCAGTAATAGTAATATGTTTGTATGCTCTTTGGGTTCATAAATTTGCATTCCACATATAATTATTTTTCTTTGGAGAATAGAAAAGGAAATTATGTTATCTTATATGATGGATATGATTATCATTCGTAAGGCCCCGTTCCCGGGACGCTTGCAGTTGGTTTCTCGTCGCACATAAAACATATATTTACATTTGTCTTACAAAATGGTTGTAGCAGAAACATTCAAAAATGGCATCACATTTCATTATAAAAACTTTTGCCAAATAATACATCGTCAATCAGTTACAAAATACATTGTTGCATTATATCACAGAAGCATTAAATAAATGGATTCCATCCCAAAAGAGCTGAGTAGCCACCTCGTGCCATACTCAGCAACCATTACCTGTCAACTCGAAACACATCAAAGTCAGCGTTGCTGAGTGAGTTCTAGTTTTATAAATAAAACATACTTTACTTTCACTAAAACTGTTCGTTACTTTTGTATGATCACACATCATATGCACACATAGATAATAACATTATTATCTTCTTCGTTCGTTCATTCATCTTTACATCTTATCTTGCGCATTGGATATCTTCCATACCAATACCATATGCTACACCCCGAACTATTTAGCTACTGGGCCGAAGCTATAAATAGACAGCTAAACATGGTGCCACAGTACTAGGGGTAAGCGGTAGAGGTTCTATATATATGGTCGATCACAGAGAAGGACCCCGATGTTCATCCTCCCGGGGTAGCGAACCCACACACCGTTGGCCTAACACCTTAATGGCGTGTCCCGATTTCCAATACTTACAAGACTTCATTACTTCCTTATTCATTAATGCATGCATTCATCATGTTCCACTTTTCATTATCTTCCATTTTATGTTACGTAATACTTTATTTAATTCATTAACATAACACGTAAAGCCACAGGAAAGGTAAACATACATCATAATAAGGAACATCAACATGCACAGTCATCATGTCATACAAGGCAACATCATACATACATAACATGCATCATGCACAAACGTGCAACAACATCATCAACATGCCCAAGATACTCTCTAAGGCCTCAACAATCATCTTAGATGCTCTTACGGAAAGCTTTACGTTAAAACTTACATCCGCACTTTCCCCAAAAAGTCAGAAGTTAAACTACACTTCTCCTAAGGTGCAACAGCCCTATTCAGGCATATGGACACCCTTAGTCGCATGGCCTCCATGCAAGTAAACATCAAGCGAATGAACCAATGCGAATGAACACTCATGCGAATGAACACCCAATCATGCGAATGGACTAATGCAGATGAGCACTTATGCGACTGGACCTTCAGTCGCATAACCTCCATGCGACTGGCCCCAATTGTGCGACTAGACCCTCAATCGTGCGAATGGACCCCAATCGCACCCCATTCGGCCGTATGGCCTCCATTCGGCCTCCAGTCGGTCGCCTAGCCCTAGCTGATGCAGAGTGCAGTTCCAGCTGAATGCAAACTGCCCTTCTCAACCTCCAAACTCATCTAAACCCATTCTAAGCCCAAATTGACCATCCTAAACCTTAGGGATGCATACCACAACACCATTCAAGAACACACAAGCTCACAATTGAGACTCAAACGCATCATACACACACATACACATACACAAACGGGTCAAACATGTACACACTCAAAAACCCGTTTTTCAGATGTTTTCCAGCCCTAAATCATTCAAAAACGTTTAAAGGAGGGGTTCTAGAACTCACACAAATAACCAAAACGAGAAGAGCCTCGATTTGACTCGCTTCTCAACGATTTTGGCTCACTCGAACCAACCCAAACCAACGTTTCTTCCTCTTTTCTTTCTTTCTCTCTTCTTCTCTTTCTTTTGGCTGAAATGTGAGTGTGGGGAGAGGGTAAGGGCTGCCCTCTCCCTTATATACTCCCACTCACCCAACTTTCTTTTGTTGGCGAGTTTGGTCCCTCGACTTAGGACTTTATTTCTTTTTCTTCCTTTGTCGGCTTCAAAATAAATAAATAACCGGGTGTTATATCATTCTACCTTCTTCATGGTCAAGACATAGCAGTAAAGTTAGTTATTATAAGTATAGATTTCACAAACTTATTATGGAAAGATATCTTCTTTGAATATTTTCTTACAAACTTTCTTGTCAGCATCACAGGTGGAGCTTTATGTGCAAAATGACTTCCTTTGGTTCTTAGATTCTTGTTATCTAAACATGTGTAAAGATAATAGATGTACGGTTCTTTTCTTATTTTTTTACTCATTCATGTTACGTATGGTTTCTTGTTTTTCTTAAGTGGATTTCTTGTTTTGAATAGGAGAATACTATATGGTTCACTAGAAAACAAGGGCACGCTATAAAAGATGATACTATGATATCAAGGTATGTATAGGTGTCATTGTCTTCCATAGAAATAAGATAGAATCATTTTAAACACAACAATGTTTCTAAAAGAACTTCAAAACCATCATGTAACATTAAATTGAAGTGAATATATAACAAAATAAACTATGTATGCTGGTGTTATTGGGTATATTTAGGCAGCTAGAGTCACATGTAGTGAATGAAGTCATTTGGCCATAAAAGCACTCATGTGTCGAGCTACACATAATGTTTGATGGAAAGTTTTCAAGATGTCTTTCCTTAATCAGTACGTGAATTCTAAACACATGATGACCTACTCAGTCACTATGTCTTAAGCATGTAGATAGTAAAATAATAGTTGTATTCAATATATGAGGAAGCAAATCTCTTTTCAATATCCCAAATTAAAAACATATATATGTAAAACTTCATAAAGTACACCAAAGTAACTATTTAAATTAATATCATGCATAGTAATTCATTGATTTTCATGTAGTCAAATGTTTCTCGATTACATACCTTCACTATTGACACTGAATACATTTCATCTCCTCCCATATGAGATAGAATGCTTTCACTCTTATTAAATGTATAATTGTTCAGGAAATTGATGAGTAACTTCACATTACAATCTCATAAAGCATCTTAACTTCTTGAACATATTGATAGTGTGTTGGATCAAGAAGAAAGTTGGTGCAACCAAAACCAAATCACTTAGACAAATTTTGGTGCTACTTATAAAGGCTTCCGAAGCCAAGTGTGGAACTTACGAAGACAGAGTGAAAGTTTTACTTCCGAAGACAAAGCTTCTACTTCTGAAGACAAAGTGTTCACTTCCGAATATTAAGTCACAAAAGAAGAAATCGGAGGACCACTTCTGAAGTATGAAGAAAGACGAAGTCCTCAAGCCTCGGAAGAAGTAGCCTCTTCCGAAGTGTAGTGGCTTCGGAAGTACTTGTTGTTCTGAAGCCATTCAACCTTCACAAGACACTGCTATGAACCAGTGGACATAAGTATGGTCTTTGACACTCCGCTTTAGACCTCTAATATTGCATGGTGTTTTCTCAAAGAGCCATGTAGTTAATCAAACTTTATTTCACTTTTCACCTTTTTATGTTAGTACAACTTACCAACTTTAGTTGGTGATAAAAGATAATTCAGGGACATGTCCTGACTACACTATCTCATATAAGACTTTATCTCAGATACCTTAAACTATAGCTTTGTAGTATTTGCTATAGATAGAGGATCCCAGTTGGTATCAATGTATATCTGGCTGTAGGTAGTATTATATATAGTTTCTCATTGAAAATCATAACAACATGCTTGTAAAAGTCTTGTAATATTTGAGTTGAGAAGCAATATATGCAAATACCTTGAAAATTACTTCTTCTGTTTGATTATTACTTATTATATTGTTATCAACTCTTAGAGACTTTGCTTTCATCCGAGTGTTGTTTAAGTGAGTTTCAGAGAAAAACCAAGTGTTTAGTGACATAAACCGATCGTGCAATTGGTATCAGAGCTCTTTAGGCTCTTGATTGTGAGATCTAACCATCCAAATCAACCTGTTTTTAAATCCTCCTTACAACTCCCTCAAAATGGCCCTTAACAAATCTGAAGTAGAGATGGGAACCATGACCAAAGCTCCCATCATGACTCCTGAAAACTTTGGATCTTGGAGCAGAAGAATGGAAGGCTTCATTAGATACCAAAACAACAAAATGTGGGACTCCATTGTCGACGACCCGTATAAACCCGAGGTGGAAGTGGTGCCATGATAGAAAAAGCTGTTGAAGATTATTCTGACGAAGACCAGAAGAAGATTGACGTTGAGAGTAATGCTATGACCATTCTGATGAATACAATACCCAACTCCATCATGGTCGGGTTTGAGCACTGTAAGTCTGCTAAAGAATTGTTTGATGCACTTGCTTAGATGTATTCAAGCTCCAACGACTCCAAGAAGGACTCACTAAAGTAGCAGTTCGAGAACCTCACTTATATTGCTGGAGAGACCCTGAGCCAGTAGTATTTTAGGTACATGGATCTTATTTCTTCTCTTCAGTCTATGACGATCAATCCGGAACTTAGAGATCTCACAAAAAAGTTCATGAGTGCTTTTCCAAATGAGTGGACATTCTACTGTGTCTCTATCAAGAAGACAGAGAACTTGAACACTCTTACTATGACTGAACTCTATGGTATCCTTGATGGATACCGGTTAGAGATGATAACAAGCAGACCTCTGGCCCTTCTCTGGCCCTTCCTGCTAGCAACGCTCTAATGGTTGTTGAAGGCTTAGTACCCCCACAACCTCAGCAATACCTGACATACAACCAGCAGCCATCCTGCTCTTCGAGACCGTACATCACTTTCCCTGAGACTCCAAGGTCTCAACAGGCTCAACACTATTCCTTTCAAGACATTTGTGCCTTTGTCTCAGGAAGTGGACACTCTAGTGATTTTCAATACTGTTATGATGATCTAGAGTGTTTCAGTCCAGACGATGTAGACTATATGGACATCATCCAACAAATGGCTCTTTTAACCTACAGAGCGAAGAAATTCTATAAGAGAACTGGAAGGCAATTCCCTCAGAACCCAACTGCTAGCAAGTTTCGGTTTGACAAGACCAAGGCCAAATGTTACAACTATAACCAACTTGGTAACATTGCAAGGGAATTCAAGGCTCCCAAATCAAACAGGGGAACCCCACATGCCTCCACACATCCCTCTACATCAAAGCCTAATGGAAAGTTGACTGAAACTGCTGCAATGGCTCAAGAAGTTGATTGGAGCTTTATGGTGCAGGATATGACTCCTGCTCAAGCTCTCATGGCCGGAACAGATGATAATCGGGTATATGAACATCTCTGTACTCCTACCTGTATAGCTAAGGTTAAATTATATCAGGCTATAATAGGGAAATTAAATCTGATATTGAGTCTTTCAATGTTTTGAAATCTGATTTTAAAAGTGCTGAATCTAACTACGAAAAGAAAATTGAAGAGTTACAGAAAACTCTTTCCCTATTAAAACATGAACACACCAATTACAAGACTCAAATAAAGGATTTAATATCCAAATTGTCTGAGGCTCAAGCCCAGCTTCTAATAGTTGAGGCTCAAGCCAAGAAGTATGCTATTTCTTAGTAGAACTTCCAAGCTATTATTGCATCATCCTCCCACTCCAAAATCTGTTATCAGAATAAAGGAGGGTTGGGGACCAATGAAATTGCTCCACCACATTCTTATGATTCCATAAGACAGCCTGGATGTGGTAGTGAAGAGCAAGGGGTCCCATCTACTGACCCATCTTCACATGAGTTGAAGAATCATGCAACAATAATGGCCACCACAGGGAAGGATCTGGTAAATTCACCCACCTCTCCTAGAGAAGATCAAACCCTAACCACCAAAACCAGAAGTAGCAGAGCTAAAGCTGCCAGAAGAACTACTAAGAACGTGGTTGAGTCTAAGCTGACGATTGACCCAAAACAAAAGGGTGTCTTTATAATAGCTGGATTCCAGGTGATAGGTACTTCTGATTCAGGAAAGGAGTATAGTACCAGCACTCCTGTCCTACCCAAAGATCAGAAGTTGAAGGGAAAGGTTGCTAACAAAGAGAAAAAGAGTAAGAAACAGCAACCTACAAGCTCCTGAAAGACTAACATTAGATGCATAATGTATGTTTTGCAAAACCACATCGCTAAAGATAGTTACTACAATCCTGCTAACAGCACACATTATGCAAATAACGTTAGAAAGAAAGGAGTCAGGGAAGGTTTCTCATTTGGACCTTATCAGATGGTCCAAGTGATGAAAAAGGGAAAGCTAGTTTATGAAGCTAGGTTGTCTTTGGAAGAAAATCCTTCTTTCGAATGGAAAATGGATTCAGAAGCAAAAGCTGCTAAAAGGCTAAAGAACAATAAAATTCTCTTGAAACCATCCTAGAAGAATACTACTTTGGAAAAAAGAGTGGTGAAGGCTTCTTTCGAAAAGAAAGAAGCTTCGGAAGAATGCCATGCTCCAAAGCTTACAGAGTATACAACATTAAGAATCAATAATTTGAGGAGTCATCCAATATAGTTATTAATGAGCACACTTCTTGTGTTAGGGGGAATGGCCCTGATCATATCTTTGACTTAGAATTGATTCCAAAACTATTCTAAACCTTCTAGTGAGAATGTTTCATTTGGAACAGGTGTTCAAAATGATGCTGATGTTGTACAACTGTTTGAGCTACCCAGACCTCTTCCAGGTTCTCCAAGAGCTGCAACAAATCAAGTTCCCACTATTCACGAATCAGACAGTATAACTATATCAAGGAGTAGTGAAGCTTCAACCAGTGAATCACCTGCTGATCCTCAAAACACATCAAGTGATCCAACACAACACCAAGCTGAGGGAAGTAGCAATTTGAAGGAACAGACAACTATTAATGCTACTTCACAACCAACAATGATGATGTTTCTCATTCATTCAATCAGTCCTCATTGAATGAGTTTGAAACAACAGCTGGAAAAAGTGTTTCTATTCTTGATCAAAATATATCCAATCTAAACTTATCCCTGCAACTAGAAGTGATTCCTCGCTTAAGGAATCATAACACTCATCCAGCGGAGAACATCATTGGGGATGTCTCTGAAGGTGTGAGAATAAGAGGGCAGACTCATCATGGGAATGTCTTCTTGTACTCATGCTTCTATCCCAGATGGAACCCAAGAAGGTGGAAGATGCCTTGAAAGATAGTAGTTGGGTTGAATCGATGCAAGAGTAGCTGCTTCAATTCAAAAGACAGAAGCTTTGGAACTTATGTTCGCTTCCATCTGGTCAAGTACCAATATTCACTAAATGGGTATTCGGGAACAAAAGAGATGACAGAGGCTTGATTATCAAAACAAGGAAAGACTAGTAGTTCAAGGATAAACTCAAGAGGAAGGAATTGATTACACTGTTGTCTTTTCACCTGTTGCAAGACTTGAGGCAGTTAGGATCTTCCTTGCTAATGCTACGTCCAAGAACTTTACTGTCTACCAGCTTGATGTCAAGTGTGCCTTTCTATATAAGGATATAGATAGGGAAGTGTATGTATGCCAGCCTCCAGGATTTAAAGACCCACAGCATCCTCACTGTGTGTGCAAATTGGATAAAGATCTATATGGGTTGCACCAAGCACCTAGGCTGTGGTATGAGAATCTATCTCAGTTTCTCCTGAAGAATGGTTACATTAGAGGAACCATTGACAAGACTTTATTTATAAGGAATTCTGGTAAGGACATTTTGCTTGTTCAAGTCTATGTTGATGACATCATATTTGTCTCTTCAAATGACCAAATGTGTAAACACTTTGAAAGCATTATGAAAAAGAAGTTTGAGATGAGTCCCACGGAAAAAATGTGACTGGGTAAGTAAGATTGAGATTCTTACTGTGAATCAAATATGGTAATCAAGTCAATGATTAAATGGCGGAAACAAACAATCAAAGAACATTCAGTGCAAGAATTATACTCATAAATGCTTTTGTATTATATATATATGAAAGTTGATTGATTACAGAGAATAAATGACAACAAAAATTCTCTATGTCTATCAGCCGTCACCTCATGTACGAGGTTATCTATTCTATTTATAGGTAGACAAGATGCCTTTTACAAATTGACTAAACTACCCTTGACCTATTACATCAGAATTAGTCTAAGTGTGTTCATCCGCATTGGAAAATGTGGATGAGTTGACTTGATCAACATTTCTTCACTTCATCATCCGCATTAGTATGGTGGTCATCTACATTGGTTAATGCGGATGAACAAATACTTATGTGCATTTGTTCGGTCATCCGCATTTGCCAAATGCGGATGCGCAAAGTCTTGTCTCCATTCATACTTGGTCTTCTGCATTTGTCAATGTGGAAGAACAAATACTTGTCCGTATTTGTTTTATGTCTTCTACATTGACAAATGCGGAATATAACACTTGGTTTTTCTGAACAGGATCTTCATCCGCGTTTCTTCTTGGACTTGTGGGATTCCATCAGAGCAATCATTAAATCACCTATTGAATTGGCATGTATGATCCTTTCAGGGTGCAACAATACTCCCCCTAAGGATTATACAACCTATTTTCTTCAATGATTGGGAGTTGATTGATGTTGTGAGGATTCTGTTGGGTCTTATGGAGGAAGTAAAAATGCAGCTTTAGTTGGATCCATAATGGCTTTAATCATGTTGACAAAATCTGTTGCTTCTAACATTCTATCCTTACTTAGCACATGTATCTTCAATTTGCTCATATTGTAGATGGCTTCTATTGGTAACTTTTTGAGAGAAATAGGTTCCCATATAGAAATTGTAGAGAGACCATCTCTGTGAATCAGTAAGCTTCCACCCACATCTACCTCAAGTTTGACAATGTTCCCAAGTTGTAATGGTGTCTTCTTTCTCTTTCTTTTGTCTCTTTTGGTACTAATACAATCATAAGCCAATTTTAGGAACTTGATGCACTTTAGGAAGAAGTGCATATCTTGTTCACCCAGTTTATTGTCTATTTCCTTGAAGTGTCTGGTATAGATATAGTGAATGTAGGATTCATCAAGCAAGCTTACGCATATCCACTAAATAGCCTTATTTCAGCACCCTCCTTTCCTCCCCACTTTCTTTCAATCACCATCTCATAAGTTTTTTCATCCTAATACACATTTGAGATGGGTGTGGAGGAACGAGTACCAGACACCATTTTCCTCTTTAAAGATTTTGTTGGTTTCACCTTCAACTCAAGAAACACAACTTCTTCTGCTTGCATTTTCTTCTTCTTCTCAAGGGGATTAATAAAAGTCTTATCTTTTCTCATGCATATTGCCTTTAATGAATTGAAATTGTCAGTCCTTCTGAACATTTTGAGTATGTTTTCAAATTCATATCCCCTGAACATAGCTAAGTGATTAACCAGTTCCAGTTGAGCTACTTCTTTTAAGTCATGGATCTCCAGGGCACTTACAAGAGCTGAGTACTCTGTAAAGAATTGGACCAGCTCGAAGATCCTTTTCACCATAAACATATTGCACATGCCGTCATACTTCCATGTAATTATTTACTCATCAACTTTGCCTTTGGGAGTAGACACCCCTCTAATTAACTCAGAAGTGGTTAATCCTTCTTGTAGTTTTAACTGAGAAGGTTCTGCAAACCATTCAGGGTATTTATGGAGTACAAAAGCTAACAATTCTTGATCTGTTTGTTTTAGCAGCATGTCTTGAGCAGTTACTCTTGATCTTGGCTTTTTGCTTATGATATCTTCTTCCAATAGCTTGAGTCTTTTTCTTTTCATTAATCATTTGGAGAGTTGCAGCCCTTAATGAGTTTGTTTTCATATTTCCAAGCTTCTTTCTTATGAATCCTTGGCTTGAGAGATAATCCTTTATTTCCTTATCTGACATGCTATAACGATTAGGAAATAGTGGTTTAGGTGTTGAGGTGGATTTCTTCATAGCAGACAAGTTTGGCACATGAACCTTTCTGGTGAATGATCTTTCATACTTAGTTTCAAAGTTTGGATCTAGTAGCTTATTCACCTTTTCTTCTTCTTCATTCATTCGTTCATATGTCATGCCAAAGACTTCATCAGGATCATACCCATGATTGATTAAAAACATTGCTTTTATCATCAGGTCATCAGTTTGAGCTTTTAACATCATTTCCTCTACTGGTTTTTCTGTTTTAATAGGACTGTCCATATGAACATTCTTTTCAGCATCATAACCTCCAGCTATCTCTCCTTCTTCCAGATCAATAGTAACAACTTGTTTCTTTAATTGAGCTTCGGCTTGCTCATGTTCTTTAAGAAATTCAGCTATAGCTGCCAAGCTTCTGGGGTCATCATTCTTATTTTTCTTCACACTCTCTTCTTCAACCATTGGTCTTTTGCCCTTAGCCTTTTCGGCTAGATATTTCCTCTTTTTGGAGTATGTTTGAAGTTGTGGACTTGAAGTTTCAGCCTTTTCCATCTCTTCAGGCAATTTTTCAGCCTTGGTTTGTTCTTGATCATTAATTTTTATTTCCTCCCCTTTTGTTTCTTTTTCATTCTTTTCACTTTCTTTTTCACACAATTCTCTTATCATTTCTTTTTGTTCCTCAGACAGTGCCACAGCAGGTACAATCTGCATGATCAACTCCTTCTCCAATAGAACTGGAGATTGAGGAATGTCTACAATAGGTTCAGAGTTGGTCCTCTGGTCTGCAACAAATTCCCAAAAATCTTCATCTATTGTGAATTCTTCAGAAGTAAAGCTATCCATAGCACTGATTAATTCTTTTAATTCATCCTTCTTAGTTTGAGTAGCCTCTGATTGCCCAGAATAAATCACAATTTCTAAGCTTTGTTCTTCATTCTTTGTTTGGCTTGCATCTTCTACTTGTTCATCATTTTCTGTGAAAGACTGGTTCACATCATCAATAACTTTTTCTTTTTCATTTTTACTTTCTTCAGCCACAACACTTCTTTGAATTTCAATTAGCATTTCAAGTTCAGAGATCCTTTTATTTTGACTTTCAACTTGACTTTGGAGATTGGAGATGATTTCATCTTGATCTTCAATAATGTTCTCTTGCTCTTCCATAGCTATAGTTTGAATGGCAAGAGTGTCAACATGGCCACTCACTTCTTCTCTAGAATGGTTCAGGGCAGCTTTCAAGTAGTCAATCTCTTTCTCTTTCTCTTTCTTTTCAGCTTCATATTTTTCTTTTAGTTCTTTTAATTCATGCTCCTTTTCATCAAGCTCTAGAATCCTATCATCAATGATTCTAGCTCTCCTATTTAGTATTCTTTCCATCCTTTCAACCTTTTGTAGGAGCTCAGATATCAACTCATCCTTTTCATCAGGCCTGTTTATATTAGATTAAGCAAAGCTCTCTGAGGGAGTAGTCTCAAAAGTTTCTCTCTTTACAAGCATTTTGAGCATGTTGATCCTCCTCATCTGAAGATGATTTGGATGCTTTAGAAGTGATAGTTTAGTCTCCAAATTCAGTTGGGTTATCATGGGTGGGAACGGTTGGTGTGGTGATGTTGGTGAGTGATGAGGTGGTGATATTGGTGATTGATGAGGTGGTGATATTGTCGATTGATGAGGTGATGATATTGGTGATGGTTGTGGGGTTGTTTGTGGTGTTGGTTGTGGTGTTGGTTGTCGTGTTGGTTGAGGTGTTGGTTGTTGTGTTGGTTGTGGTGTTGGTTGTTGTGTTGGTTGTGGTGTTGGTTGTTGTGTTGGTTGTGGTGTTGTTGTTGTGTTGGTTGTGGTGTTGGTTGTTGTGTTGGTTGTGGTGTTGTTTGTTGTGTTGGTTGTGTGTTGGTTGTTGTGTTGGTTGTGATGATGGTGGTGGTGATGGTTGTGCAGCTTGCTCATCGGCAGCCTGTTCTTGTCCTTGATCTTCTTGATTTATCTGTTGAATCATCCAAGGAAGAAGAGGTGAGTGAGCTCCACTGTAAAAGTTTCGGGCATCCCTCTTCTTAATGTACTTGTATGATCTTGCATCATAATGAGGGATATCAAGCACTAGTCCCTTAGTAGCAATATGTGGAATGCTTCATTTATCAGGCACTAAATGAATCTTGGATACATCAAGAACTTGTATCTTCTCCCCTCTTGTATGTTTGAAGTCAGGCCATTAAAAAACATAAGCATACATATTGAATGGCATGTTTTTGAAGAGAGCACAGATTGTTGAGGAAGTGGTGATTGGAATATCATTCCATCCTGTTTTTCTCTTGGATAAGCAGTGCTGAAACATGTGGATTAGAAATCTCCAAGGCAGATCAACCAATCCTTTAACAATTTATTTAGCTTCAAATCCTCATTTATAACTAATCTCAACAAAGAATGTGGTTATTTCATCATCATCCAGCTCTAGAGGTGCTTAGCATCATCACCAAAATGCAAGCATCTTCTAACAGAATCTTCAGTGATGCTCAGAGTATGATCATTGTCAATTCTTCTAGCTAGAGTTCTAACACCATCTGCTTCAGTTACCTAAGCTGAATTCCAGAAAGACCTAATGATGTTCTCCTAGGTGGTGGGTCTAACAGTGATAGCATAAGCTATCCTTGTTGTTGAGATGAATCTGATAATATCTCAGAGTCCCTCAGCTTCTGGCACATCAGGATTTAAATAACACTGACATTGTGGAGCTTGCTCCATGAAAGATTTGCCATATAATTTGCATAAAAGACATGTGTGTCAGTTTTAATGAAAACTCATGTGTATCGTTTATCAGTTTGACATTAAATGGTTAAAGATGAACTTTTGACATTACTGTATCATTGTTGTCACATCAAATGGTGAATTTGTTGTTCAACAATCATAGTTTCTATGTTTGAACCATTTATTAGATGATATTTCATTGATTTGTTACACATTCTCATTTTTCATCATGCTCTGTTCTTGCACCAAACATGACTATCAAGGTTTTCATGATGAGTAAAATTTCTATTAGTTTGCATGTTCATTGAAGTCGAAAAGGTGTATTATATTACATCAATAAATCGAATTTTTATGTCCTTCATTACCATTTGGTTCTTTGTTTGATTTAAATTTAACAATCCGAAAGTTGGGTCTTGATGAAATTTTTGGAATTTCACCTTGTTTTCGATGCAACTGTAGTTTCAGAATCGATAACAAGAACAGGTTGAGCAGAAGCACACAAAAAGCTTTGGTTGTTTATGATGAAGATGATCGAAGTGGGTGTACTGTGTATTTGCGCTCGTCTCACTATGAAGTCTTTCAAATTTTAAAAGTATTAAATGACCCGTTTAAATTCCTTTAAATAGTCAAATAATGACTTTTACAAGATTTTACAAGTTTAAGAGCAAATGCGGTCACCACTGTAGCAAATGCGGAAGTGTAAATTTTTATGTCTTTTGGTCATTCACATTTGTTAACTGTAGCAAATGTGGAAGATAAAAATTTGAACTTTGACTATCCGCATTTTTCACTGTTGTAAATGCAAAAGTTTTGAACTTGTGATTTTATGACATCCGCATTTACACACCGTAGACTTTTTCATCCGCATTTGTGTACTGTGACAAATGCGGAAGTACAAAGTTCATCAGCATTTGAGAACTATAGCAAATGCGGAGATATAAGTTGTGATTTTATTCATCTACATTAACACACTGTAGCAAATGTGGTAGTGTTATTACTTTAGTTTCATCCTATCCGCATTTGTGCACTGTGGCAAATGCGAAAGAACAAAGTCAATCAGCATTTGTGTAACTGCACCAAATGCGGTTGACAACACTTGGTCAGCATTGCACTGTAGCAAAATGCGAAAGAGAGATGTTTATCAACATTTGTCTACTGTAGCAAATGCAGTTCACAAAAGTTGTTCAGTTTTGCTCACAGTAGAAAATGCAAACGAACGAAGTTCATGAGCATTTATCTACTGTAACAAATGCGGTAGAATAAAATCCACATTTACTTCTTCACTTTGAACTAAAGAGATACTCGCATTGGTTATATGCATGGGTTACCTTCACCCGCATTAACCAATGCACTTACCTGCATTAACTTTGAACTTAATCAAAGTTAATGTGTCTGAATTGGTTTTTCATATTATGAAGTACTGTCCTTGATTGATTTTTCTTATGAAGTTGACTGTTAAAATTGTTAATTCTTGCTTGGATTGAATTGTATGTCACAAGTGATACAAGTTTCCTAATTTTGACTGATCTTGGACTTTTCATGCTTCCAAGAATCTGCATAAGCTAAGATACAATGGTATAACTTTTTGCAACAACACCAAAATTCTTTTTGTTTTGTTTCGAAAGTAAGTTAAACTAGTAAACAAAAATATGGACTTACTCAAAAGATTTTAAATTACTCCCCCTAAAGTTTATATCCATATTTGGATAGAAACTTTAAAGATTTAAAAACTTTTTGAATTTTATTATGATTATTAATAATGAAGAGAATTATATCTTTTACTGGAATCATATCAGTTTTACGTTACACATGTGCATCCTTTATGATTAAATGGACATGTTTATGAACTTGATGATTGAAGGTATGTTTGTCCTCTTAAACTCATACTAGGTTGATATTTAGATGCAAATGATTTTTATCATGTTTTTGGTTGATTTAGTTATTCAATGTGTACCTCATACACACAAGCATGGAATGATCAACCATCCTTATACAATGCATGATAGAACTTTTTCACAACTTTTATTACCAGGTTACTTAAGTTATGAGAACTCATTTTCACTGATCGTTATTGGGATTCTTTTACTTTAATCCTTTTCATGATGATCCTCATTCGGATTCTTTTCACTTCACTTTGGAAGGTGATCCATAATGGGATTCTTTTGTTCATTCGCTTGGAATGTATTGCATTTGTAGATTCATCCAATTTGGATGTGTTCCTCATTAGGAATCTTTGGATGAGTACATCTACACTATGTGCATGTTTGATCAGGTCTTTGCTCAGCAAAACAAGATGAAACTCATGTAGGTGAAAGAAATTCATAAAGTATCATTACCTGGTGTGTTTAGGTTACTACACACACATGCACTCAGATAAGCCAATACATACCTAAACTCTGTGATGAGTGTTTCACTATTAAATAAGATTTAATTTCATCACTGCATGTATCTTCTCTTCCAAGTTGAGCCTACCAACATATCTGGTAAGTCATGTCAGTCTTGCATTTTTTTTGAATTAAGCACAGTGAATGATATAATGACTGTAATTATATCATTTTCCAAAGATTCTCTTCTTCATCAAAATTGATTTCTTTTTGTGGTTTTCTGATGTTTTTAATGTTTTTGATGTTTTTCATGGTTTTACTCAAGGTTAATCATGCCAATTGACTGAACCAGGAATTCAAACCTACTGGGTTCAAATGCCTTGGTAAATAAACTAGCTAATTGATTTTCAGTTGGTACTTGAATCAGTTTGATTAATCCCTTTTTAGCACAATCTCTTAAAAAGTGTTAGCTAATTTCAATATGTTTTTTTTGGGTGCTGAACTGGATTATTACTTATGAAAACAACTGTGTTTTCAATGTAAATTGGTGTGTGCAAGAAGTTAAAACCATAATCAAGCATCTGGTTTTGAATCTAGAGTACTTGAGAGCAACAAGCTGATGCTGCAACATACTCAGCTTCTGCTATGGACACAGATACATTTGTCTGCTTCTTGCATTGCCAAGATACTAGTCTGGGACCAAGAAATTGACAACCACTAGAGGTGGATTTTTTGTTGAAGTTGCATCCTCCATAACCACTGTCTGTGAAGGCATAGAGATTAAATTCTCCTTCCTTTGGATACCATAACCCAAGAGTTGGTTTGCCCTTCAGATATCTAAATATCCTCTTCACTGCATTCACATGTGATTCTTTTGGATCAGCTTGATATCTCGCACACACACAAACACCAAACATAATGTCTGGCTACTGGTTGTTAGATACGTAAGTGAACTGATCATTGATCGATAGTGAGTCTCATCCACTGGCTTGCCTTCAGGATCAGGTCCAATCTTTACTTTAGTATCCATAGGAGTTCTGATAAGCTGACAGTAAGCAAAATGGAATTTCTTCAATATGGTTTCCACATATTTTGATTGATTGATAAAGATTACATCTGCTGTCTGTTGGACTTGCACCCCTAGAAAGAAGGTGAGTTCCCCCATAGCACTCGTTTGAAGTTTTTGCATAAGGTCTTCAAAATCTTTGCAGAGTTGCTTATTTGTAGAGCCAAATATAATGTCATCCACATAGATCTAGACTAACAGCATATCTTTTCCTCTTATTCTTCTGAAGAGAGTCTGATCAATCTTTCCTCTTTCATATCCATGTTCAAGAAGAAAGGATGATTGAGTCTCATACCACTTTCTTGGGGCTTGATGAAGACCATACAAAGCATTATCAAGCTTGTAAACTCTGTGATAGAACTCTAGATCTCAAAGCCAGGTGGTTGACTCACATAGACCTCCTCGGCAATCTTTCCATACAGGAAGGCACACTATACATTCATTTGATAAACAGTAAATTTCATGGATGTAGAATATGCTAGAAAGATTTTGATTGCTTCTAGTCTGGCAATAGGTGCAAACACTTCATCATAGTCGATTTCTTCTTCTTGAGTGTATCCCTGTGCCACTAGTCTTGCTTTGTTTCTGATGATGATCCCTCAATCATGAGTTTTGCTCCTCTATAGCCATCTGGTACCGACAGGGTATTGTCCTTCGGCAAGATCTACCAGTTGCCATACTTCGTGCTTCTTGAATTGGAGCAATTCTTCTTGCATTGCTTCAATCCAGCTATTGTCTTGAAGTGCCTCTTTGATGTTCTTGGGTACTGTTTGACACAGATAGCATGAGAACAAACAGATGTTTGCAATACAAGATTTGCTTCTTGTCACCCTCTTATTAAGATCACCAATAATGGTTTCAACTAGATGATTCTTCTGTATTCTTGTGGTTGGAATGGAGTCACCAGCAATCGTTACATCAAGATTGGAGACATTCAGTTCATTATGGTTAGAGGCACATTCATATGGTACTATTGTTGAATTATGAAGATTGTCAGACTGTGTTTCAGTTCCGGCTTTAGCTTCAACAACACTGTGATTGCTTACATCATTTGATGTCCTTTGTGTTTCAACTGGAGAAATAGCATGTTTTTGATTTCTGATCTCATTTGATAGATTATATGAGTATGATGGTACCAGGCTTGGACCTCCTTCAAAAGAAACACTAAGGTTTTGTGATGGTTGTCTGATGGGATCGGCTTGAAGAGGAACATCTTCATTCATGCATTCATCAAATGTAGGAGGAATAAATGGAAAATCATCTCTTCTTTCTACAGCTGATGAAGTATCACTTGAATGTAGATTTCCTACATCAGATAAGTGAAATTATTCAAATGATTTTGTAAACGTGTCAATATCAAACAACCAGTCAGGACCATTTGTAGATTTAGGAAACAAATGTTCCTTGAATTGAACATTTGTTGATTCATCAATAATGTTTAATCTAGGATTAAACACTTTGTAAGCCTTTGAAAGAAAAGAATAACCTACAAAGAATCCTTCACCAGACATGGATGAAAACTTTCCCAAATAGTCTCGGGTGTTTAATATTAAGACAGGACTACCAAATGATTTAAGAAATCCAATGAATGATTTTCTATGAAAGAGCAGTTCATAAGGAGACATGTTGTTTTCTTTGACAAGTAGAGTTCGATTCTGTACAAAGCACGATGTATTAACCGCCTCTGCCCAGAAGGTGATTGGCAGTTTAGCATCGGCTAGCATCGTTCTTGCTGCTTCAATTAGTGCTCTATTTCTCCTTTCAGCTACCCCATTTTGTTGAGGAGTTCTATCTGCACTGAGTTGATGAGCGATGCCTTTGGTTGCACAAAAAGAACTCATACTTTCATTTTAAATTCAGTACCATTATCACTTCTTATTATTTTGACCTTAAGATCGAGTTGATTTTCAATTTTAGTGATAAATTCTTGTATGATTTGGGATGCTTCATTTTTATGAAGTAAGAAGAAAACCCATATGAATCGTGAAAAGTCATCAATGATCACTAAACAATACTATTTCTTTCCAATACTCATTACATAAGTTAGTCCAAACAGATCCATGGGAAGTAACTTCAATGGAGTATTGTTAGTGTTCACCAGCTTGGTTTTGTGAGACGATTTGTGTTGTTTTCCTTTGGGGCACGTTGAACAGTGATCAATAAAATGAATTTCTTTTTGAGGAAGACCAATGAAATGGTTTCCTTTGACCAACTTGTTCATGTTTTTAAAGTTTGTATTCCCCAAACATCTATGCCAAAGATGTGACTCATCAAATGATGCTTTTGACAAAGGACATGTTTCTTCTTTAGGTGATGCAGAACACAGGTTTAAGACATACATATTGTTCTTCCTTGGGGTCTTTAAGACAACCCATTCCTCAGGGATCTGAAATCTAGGTTTCAGAATGTAGCAATGAGTGTTTGTAAAGTTAGTGGAATATTTCTTGTCGCAGATCTGAGACGCGCTTAGCAGATTGAAATTCAGCTGTTCATAGTAGTTCACTCAATCAAAGCTCAGTATCCCGTTTATCACAGATCCGCTACTTGTAATCCTACCACCCTGTGAATATCCATCAAATGCCATAGTAGTTCCGTGTACATGCTTCAAGTCATGAAGGAGGGAACGATCTTCAGTCATGTGTCAGGAGCATCCATTGTCCACGTACCATAAGTTATTGGACCTGTGTGGATGAACCTGCAAGCAAAGAGAACTATTAGAATAAGGAACCCAAGCCATCATGGTCTTGGGTTCCTGTTCCTATTCATGATGGTGACTTGTTGGTAATTCCCTTTAAATTGTGGTTTAGATCGAGGTGTCCTAGGAGATTTTTGGTATGACTGGGTTGAGTCATCTCATCAACATCTATTGAAGATTCAGATGAGTAATGAAATCGTTGGTCACTGTTTCTTTGTAGAAATTTAGCCCGTTTTTCATTATCAAAAGTAGGTTTTTGTTTTGGAAGGTCAATTTTATGTTTCATTGTGAGATGTTTTCTTTGACCCTTCCATAATTCCTTCAAATTATTCCTGACATTTGTTGATCTAGATGTCCTAGATTGAGTATTGTGAAAATGAGGTTTGACAAAATGTGCCACAGTGGATATTTTTGAGATGGGCTTATGTTGGGGAATTCTCAAATCCTTCTGATTGAAGTAACAATCAGATGTATTGTGATTGTTCATGTCACAGATTGAACAATACTTGTTGAAATAGCAATTTCTGGTGGAGTGATTGTTCATATCACAGATAGAGCAATATTGATTAAAAAAGCATTCATCTGTCTTATGATTGAACATTTCACTATTGTCATAATACATTTGCTTGTTTCTTGAATCAGATTTTGCCTTGTGTGACTCAGCTGATATTTTCTATTGATGAGTCACTTTCTATTCTTTAGGTGATGAATCAGAATCAGCCTTTTTTGTAGTTTTCTTCACAACACTACCTTTGTTTTATTTTCTGGCCTGTTTCTGTTTCTTCAACCCATTTCTTACCTCTTTCTCCAATTTGTCAACATGTTCCTTGTTGCAGATATCATACCCAACTCCCTGCCTTAATCTTGAAGATTGAGGGTCTGATAATGTTTTACGTGTTGAACTCGGTGATCGTGTTTGTTTCTTTTGCAGTGAAAACTTTTCTGATTTGCTTGAATTTTTAGAGATATGATCTCATTATCAGAACTGCTGTCAGCAGTGGGTTTCACTGACTTCACGTATTTCTTTTTACCTTGTAAAACAGATGGTATGAATTTTCTAAAAGGGACAATTGCTTTTACAGGGCTTGATGGTTTCATGACCCTCACTGTCTTGTCTGAACATCTTTAATTTTGATTGGGTGACCTAACTTGATTTTATCCTCATTAGTTCAATATATACATGAGGTTTGTTTTGAAGATTGGTCACTTGTTTTACTATAGATTTAGGTTCCATAGTTTTAGTTTCAATTTCTTTAGTGAGTGAGACAAATTCGGGCATGACAGTGTAGTTGTCATTGTATGGTGGAGGACATGAATTATACCCAATCCTTGACATGTCCTTTGGATCCTTTTGATAATCAAGCATCTCTTGCAGCTTGACTGAAGACATTTGAAACTTTTCAAGTTTCACTTCAGTCAATGAATGTTCAGCTTTAGATTGAGCTAACTTTTCAGTAAGGAGCTCATTCTCAGCTGCAAGAGTGTACTTTTCACCATGTAGTTTTTCTATGTCAGAGATAAGAGATTTGATTTTGATTTCAAAGCCTTTTATTTCTCTCTTCATCATCTCTGACTTTACCTTTTCTTCCTTAATTTTATCTGCCAGTTTGTGGTTATGCTCCCTGTAACCTTGCAATCATTAATACATTTTTCACTACAAAGGTTAGATTTTACCTCAGTAGGCATTGAAGATGGACCACCACTGATGTGAGCCATAAGAGCATGATTCTGAAATTGAGGCTTGACTTCCTCAGCATACACGCTCCAGTCACATACCCCATAAAAAAGAAGGATTTGGAGAGGAAGTTTGCCCGGAGCCTAGGGCTGCCAGATGAAAGGGGAGATCATGCTCGATCTTCCCCTTGCCAAAAGTCTTGATTCTTATGTTGTAACGAGCTTGTAATCATTAGGTTTTATCAATGAAACCATTCAATTATACTTCGTATTATTGTTTGACTTTTGGTTTGATGCTGTTTATCCTTCCGTGAAGAACATACTCGGATGTTTACCGATCCAAGCCGACTTCACAATTGGTATCAGATCCGGTTACTGCGTGAATGATCTAAAAATCATTCTAGCAACCCGAGCTCTTAATTTCTGGATCAAATTTCAGATCTTGAAGTTAAATCCACTTCGAGTTCTTAGGGTTTTGCTCAGATCTGGCTACGTGTGTAGTTTCTACGTTAAAATCGAACTCGAAACCACGTTCCAATCACCCCTGTGAATCTTATCATGTCTATGTTGATTCGTTTCATCTAAAATTTGTAAGATTAGGGTTTTGGGCAGCCCTGGCGGCTGCAAATCTGAAAATCTACATCCAGACCCGTTCATGTGACTGGGCCATGCGAATGGACCATTCGTATGACTGGACCATGCTAATGGACCATTCGTACGATTGAACCAGTCGTATGTTCAGTCGTGCGACTGGACCAGTCGTATGTTCAGTCGTGCGACTGGACCAGTCGTATGTTCAATCGCACGAATGAGCCATCCGCATTGACTCATCCGCATTGTTCCAGACCAAGAAAAAAAATAAAAAAGAGTATGGAACTGCTTCTTGCACAGATTTGAGGATGGGCAAAGCATATTCACCCTGAGGTTCTTTTGTCAAATAAGTTCAATGTAAACCCCATTATTCGTCGGACTTCCAGAATAGGTGAATGTATTTGGAACACGAAAGAGAGAAGAGAAGATGTCAGCAGTCGGTGCTGATTTTCTGGGGTAGTCAGGAGCATATGACTACTTATAGGCCTATCAAGTTATATTTATCCGCACAGAGAGGATTCTCATTCTTAGGGGGAATCCATGTATAGAGAAATTGAAGACGCAATCAGAAAGTGATGATGTGAGCAGGTTCTGTTGATAAATCTAAGTGCATGCTGATTTGTTTGATATTGTCAACTGTGGATTGGAACCTTCAACCTTTTGCCCAATACACCATGTGAAGATGCCAGGAGAGCACAACGTCTATATATTGGGATATGCTGAATGTGAGGGGGGATTTCTGCAGGTGGTGATGTTAATCAGGTTAGCCTGTGTGAAGATTGAAGCAATGGAAAACTGTTCCGTAATTATCTGGAAAAATTAGTCATATGGGGAATCTTGCTGCTATGATGGTGTTCTGCAAAGTAATGAAAGCTATTGTGCCTAAATTCATTTTCGGGGATGTGTGTTACCTGATGGATCGGCAACGTTGGCTAATATGGTTTTTCGTTTGATTCTATTGGAAACCAGAGCAATGATTGACTAAAGATTGTAAGAGGTGTTATCTACTATTCGCAAGCAACGTCCAAGGGGGAATTAGTTGGAGCATATATAGTCATATATAGTGTGTTCGTCGCTTGTCGAATAGTCTAGGCTTAATGTATTACACCTGATATGTTGTAAACACATGAAACTGGGTCATTCGCAGGAGCATATGCGAATAATACTTAGTCGTACGACTGGGCCATGCTAATGGACCAGCCGTGTGACTGAGAGATGCGATTGGGACATTCGTAACACTAAACCATATGTATGGTGCAGTCGTACGATTGAACCATACGCATGGTCCATTCGTACGATTGAACCATAGCATGGTCCATTCGTACGATTGAACCATACACATGGTCTAGTCGTTCGATTGAACCATATATATGCATGGTCCAATCACACAAATGGGCCCAATCGCATCTAATATGGGCCGAGGCCTATATATACCAGTTTCAATGTGTAGAGAGATTAAGGATTTAGGGAGGAAGTCTGCCCGGACCCTAGGGCTGCCGGATGAAAGGGGAGATCATGCTTGATCTTCCCCTTGCCAAGAGTCTTGATTCTTATGTTGTAATGAGCTTGTAATCGTTAGTTTTTATCAATGAAACCTATTATCGTCCTAAAATTATAAAACCATCACGGATTTGTGTTTTAGGATTTTAATAGGCAAGGAAATAAACCAATTGTAATTAAACTACTTAAAATTAAGCAAATAGAATAAAATAAAAGAAAATAAAACTAAAAAAGTAAAAAATAAAAGGAACTAGACACGACGCATCAGACTATACACGGTCATCTTCAGGAATGACCTCACTTTTCTTTTTAACTCCGTTGACCTCTGACAAATATAAAAAACATGGTTTGTCAAATGCCTTGTATAGAGGTCAGCACGTTGAAAATCTGTATTTATTTTTACCACATCGATTAAGTTCTTTTCAAAGCAATCACATATAAAGTGATATTTAATTTCAATGTGTTTGGTCTTAGGAGGTTGGACCAGGTTCTTAGTGACTGCAATTGCAGCAGAGTTATCAACAAAGATAGAAGTAGAAGAGATATTCAAACCGTAATCCCGCATTTGTTGTTGAATTCATATCATTTGAGAATAGAAGCTTGCAGCAGCAACGTATTTGGCTTCGCAGGTTGACAATGCATCCCAGGTCTACTTCTTACACTGCCAGGTTACTAATCTTCTCCCAAATAACGAACACCCTGCTGATGTAGACTTGTAGTTCATCTTGCAGCCGCCATAATCCGAGTCGCTATATGCTGTAAGCTCAAAGTCATCATCATGAGGATACCACAATCCAAGTGTGGGTGTACCCTTCAGATAATGAAAAATCCATTTGACCCTAATCAGATGGTTCACTTTAGGCTTTGCCTGATATTGGGAACATAGACATGTAGCATACATGATATCAGGTCGAGAGGCAGTGAGATACATGAGAGATCCAATCATCCCTCGATACATAGTGGCATCTACCAGATCCCCATTCTCATCGGGTGCTACATCATGGTTTGTAGCAAGTGGAGTTTCAGCTGGAGAAGCATTCTCCATGTCAAACTGACTGAGAATATCACCTACATACTTGGTCTGATGTAGGTGAATACCATTGGTGTCTGATCCACCTGTAAACCGAGAAAGAATTTCATTTCTCCCATTGCACTCATCTCAAATTCCGCCTTCATTACTGCTTCGAACTATTTACATAATTCTTCATTCTTGGAACCAAAAATTATATCATCGACATAGATTTGCACCAGCAGTAAGTCTCCATCTTCTTCTTTGATAAACAATGTACAGTCAATGACTTCCCTGTGAAAACCGTGTTTCACATGATGAGTCGAGAGTTTCTCATACCAGGCCCTTGGAGCTTGGTGAAGTCCATATAGCGCCTTGTCGAGTTTGTAAACTCTATCCTGATGATATGGATCCTCAAATCCCTCTGGTTGACTCACGTACACTGTCTCTCTGATCTCACCATGAAGGAACGCACTCTTCACATCTAGTTGATAAAATTTTATTTTCAAATAAGATGCATAGGCAAGGAAGATGCGAATGGCTTCCATCCTTGCTACGGGTGCAAACACTTCATTGTAGTCAAAACCCTTAACTTGTCCAAACCCTGAACAACAAGCCGAGCCTTGTTTCTGATGATCACTCCCTGATCATCTTTCTTGCATTTCAAGACCCATTTGGTGCCAATGACCTTAGCATCTTTAGGTCTATCCACCGAGTCCATACACCCAACTTCTTAAACTGAAGAAGTTCTTCTTGCATGGCACTCACCCAAGCCTCATTATTCAGTGTTTCACGAACATACTTTGGCTCAAACTGAGACACAAAGCAATGGTAGGCACCGTCGTGAAGGTTTCCCTTTTCCATCATAGAGGCATAATCAGCTGAGTACAACGGATTTCTAGTCTGAACCCCTGATCTCACATCTCCTATAACATTATCCAAAGGATGATAGATATTTAGACATGAGCCATGAGTTACTGGAACAACTACCTTAGGGTCAAGATTATGAACAATTGGTTCTGGATCTGAGGCAATAGGAGTCTGAGGTTCCGAAGGCTCAGAAGCATCACTATCAGATGCTTGTGGACTTGTGGTAGGCGGAACCTGTACGTCCTGGTTGTTCAGATCATTTTCCATATTTTCTTCATCAAAAGAAGAGTCACTCACATCAAGTGCTCCCTCTGAGTTGGTAGATGATTGACTTTGTGAACTGGATGGTGTTGAATCTTGAGATGGTGTGGTCAAGACATCATACATCATCTTATTTTCCAACTCGTCTTCTGAAGCAGAAAGAGGTATGTTCAAGGACTTGAAGAATCCATCATAGTTGAAGAAGTAAGCAGGCCCTTTCCAGCAGGTGGTGTGATGTATCTCTAAACATCAACGTTACACCACACCTCTACTTGACCTGTTGAGTTGTTGTAAACTCTCTTGTTCGGTATGTTGTATCCTAGGAAGATCCCCTCATCAACCTTCTCACTGAATTTTCCCTCCTGAGTCTTCTTCAGCAGGATGCACGGAGTGCCAAATGGCTCGAGATACTCTAAGTTAGGTTTACATCGTTGTAATAACTCGTAGCACATTTTTCCATGGCATTTGACTACTAGAACTTGATTAAGCGTATAACATGCATTTGCCACTACTTCATTCCAGAATTGAATAGGCAGTTTCGAGTCTGTCAGCATACTCCGTTCCATCTCTCTCAAGCTGCGATTCTTCCGTTCAGCAACCCCATTCATCTGAGGAGTGTAGGCAGAGGTAAATTGATGCACAATTCCTTTTTCCTTGCACTAGGCCTCCATCCACTGATTCTTGAACTCGGTTCCATTGTCTGAGCGTACCTGTCGTACCTTCAGCTTGTAGAGGGATTCAAAAGTTTCTGATTTGGATTTTAGGAAGATTACCCAAGAGAATCTTGAGTAGTCATCAGTAACTACATAGCAATACAAGTCGCCTGTGATTCTTCTTGTACTAACTGGACCAAACAAATCCATGTAAAGGAGCTCAAGAGGAAGTTCTATCGAATGAACTTTCTTTTCCTTATGATACTTCTTCGTCTGTTCGCCCTTTTTGCACGCCACACAAAAATCTGGGAGTTGGAAGTTTTTGACATTTACTCCTCTCACAAGATCATTCTGGATCAAGTGATTCATTTTCCTCGAATTTATGTGTCCCATTTTCCTATGCCAGGAGATGGAGCCCTTCTCTATAGCTTTGGACAAGAAGCATTGGACTTCATTATCTGTTGTGGAGGACTTTGAGAGATCCAAAACATAAAGATCATTATATCTTGAAGCTGACATTAGGATTTGGTCCTCCGGGATCACAAGGTCTTTCTTTAGAACGTAGCACTTCTTGTTGTAAAAGACTACATTGAATCCTTTATCACATATTTGAGAAACTAAAAGTAAGTTATTTTGTAATTTTTGGATGTAGTTTACTTTATCCAACTTAACTTTCTCATTTCCCAGTTCCCCTCTGCTGTGATGTACCCGCCTTTGTTTCCAGCAAATGAAACATGCCCTCCTTTGATTTGTCTGACGTTTGATAAGAGAGCTCTGTTCCCTGTCATGTGCCTGGATGCTTTGCTATCTACAATCCATGTGTTAGTCTTAGCACTATAGCGAACACTCCTGCACATTCAATAAAACATTAGTTCATGTTGGAACCCAAGCCTTCACTGGCTTGGGTTTCCCCGAGGCATCACACATCATAAACTCAACCCATTGACTATTTGAAGTTGAGGAAGCCCAGATTTCTGTTTGTTCTCATTTCAGACACTGAGGCAGATTTTTTTTCCACAGACTAGCTTTGTGTAGAGCCTGTTTGTGATAAACAGACGACTGGCTGATGGGTTGAACTTTGGGTTCACCATCCCTTTTTGGAGGCGTCACTGAGTTCCTCTTAAAAGAGCTAGATGTAGATGCAGAGAGTTCAACTTTCTCCTTGGTGTACTCTCCACAATTATAGAAGATTTGCTTTCAACTTTACGGTTTATATGTTTTGCTGGAGATGTAGATGTCACACGGTCGACCTTATTTTGTTTTGATTGAGACACTTCTTTGTTAGATGTATGATCTGGTTTTACAAACTTAATTTCTTTACCTAGTTTTACATATTTTATTTCTTGTTTACCTAGACTTTGACATGATGCTCGTGATTGATTAGGTTTTATAGTCTTTTTTGTGCTCTGATTTTACTTTGTGAGACCCTGACTTTAAATTAACCTTTTCAAACTCAATTTCTAGATTAACACAAGGAGTCTTTCCTTTTGCCTTTGAAGTGGCCTCCTTTTGTTTAGTGTTAGATTCATTGGATTTACATACAGAATCTGGATCACTAACAAGAGGAGTGGACACCACGTGATCTTTAATGGGGTTATTGTTAATTGGTTTAATTTTGGTGTTCATCAAGGTCTTAGGTGGCAGTGGAACCACTTTGTATCCCAATCCCCCCATTGTTTCTCTCTCTCAATAAGTGTTCGACAATGTGAGATGAGCTTGTCCAACTATGCAGTTTTTATTTTAAAGAGTTGACTTCTACTTCTAAAACTGCTTTCTGCTTAATGTCCTCAAGTGAGTTAAGATAGTACCTAATGTCATTAGCTTGGTTAAAGGCAACTACTTCTGGTTCCCTAAGCTGTTTGTTCAAAAGGTCTATCTTTTCCTTATAACTGTGCTCATTTTGTTTTAAAACTCTATTAACTTCAGTGCACAGTTCCAGATCCTTTACTAGGCTATCATTAGGATCTAATAACCTAGAAAATTTTAAATCTATGCTTTCTCTAAATTTATTACAATCAAAACAATCATGATTATTAAACAACTGTTAGTAGTACTTACCTGAGATGTTGAAGAGGAATCAGCCATGTGTGCAAAATCTATTGTCTCTGGTTCTAGTGATTCTGATGTTGATGCAGATTTTTCTTCTTCAGGCAGGTTGTTGACCACATGTGCAGTGTCTTCAGAATTTGACATTGTGAGCTCTACTACTATATCTCCCTCACTAGCAGAATCGTCTTTAGTGTCCTCCACACTAGCTATGTTGGACTCTCCTGGTGAGACGAACCGGAAGCTCTAGTCCTGTCATTCATCCTCATTAGTAGTCAAGGCTTTGGGGTCCTTGCTTGATGAAATAGAACTGCTAGATGTGACCTTGTCCTGATGATTAAAGGACGAGAAGGGACTGCCATTCCCAGTCTTTTTTGGCTTCACACACTCCCGCTTAAAGTGTCCCTTCTCACCACAGTTGAAACAAGTTACCTTTGACTTGTCGAAGCCAAAGGTTGTGTCCTTGGTAGCAGCCAAGTTCTATCCGGTCTTTTTGACAAACGTTTTAGCTCGCCGGACAACACTTGCCAAAGCCCATATTATGTCCATTCGTTCCAACTCCATTTCGTTCACCTGTTCATAATCCTCATCTGCCAGGTGACAATTTCTTATCTTTCCTGCAACTAGTCCATCATAAGAGTGGACTACAGCAGCTAACAGGTCCATGTGTTCTTTGGCCACCTCAACAGTCACATTACCGAAGTTATCGGTTTTCAGTTTTGCTGCATTAGATTTATGTATATATACTGGGTGCGAGACGACCTTGATGTTTCAGACCCTGAAGTTGACGGTTGTGCTGGATTCTGGTCGTAGTTGGCCTTTTGAGCTCTATAATTCATCCTAAGCTCCTCTCTCCCAGTTTCAGAATGAAGTCATTTATATCTAACTTCGAGAGCATCCCATTCTGTCTGAGATTAGAACGAAAGAAGCCCATTTCTCCGGTAGTCCATCAGCAAAGTTGGATACCCTATCCTCCATCGACGTAGTTACTCCATGAGTGTGCATCTCGCTCATCAAGTGGTAGAATCTGTCGATCACATCATCCAGGCCTTCCTTTCCCTTTGCAGAGAAGTTGTCGAACTCCTTCTTCAAAGCTTTTGCCTTAATGGCCTTGAGTGAGGCATTTCTGTCATACCTCTTCTCCAACGCATCCCATAATTTCTTTGCTTGAGTATACTCCAAATAGTTATGGAAGATGTCCTTCGGAATAGACTGAGTGAGCAAAGCGTAGACTTCCTTCTCAGCATTGTGTTTTACTTTCTGTGCATCCAACATGCCACTTAGTGTAAGTTTGACTCCGTCAGCTCCGTAAGTTTGACTAAGTAGATTTCAAAACGTTGCTTCCATTATGGGTAGTCGTCTAACGTGATAAGCTTCAGGGGTTTATTGTGAATTCCCACTTCGTTCTCCAACAGCAGTAGATTCTGAATACGGGTATCTCTACTTGCTGTGTATGCTGAAATTGGTCCTCCATTTCACCTAAGTTTACTACTTAACAAACTGCTAATGTATGCGAATGAAGGTATGCGATTGGGCTTATTCAGGCGATTGAACAAATGCGGATGGTACAATCATGCGACTGAACAAATGCGGATGAGTCAGTCGGCCGAATGAACTAATGCGGTTGAACAGTCCGAATGAGGTTCTCAGTCGTATGAATGTGGGTACGAATTAGTCCAATCATGCGGTTGAAGAATGCGAATGAACTCAGTGGTGCGATTGAGCCAATCGTGCGACTAAACTTGCTGAAGTTTGATAATTTGTAGGTTAAACGTGTTTTGGCCGTAAAAACTCGAATTTTAACAAACCCTAATCGTTGTATGCCGGAAAAACTAAACTTTTAGGTCAGGAAACGTCTAAGACTCCATTAGACACAAAAGGATTGCGTTTTTGTTGAAGAACACAATTTTTGTATCAAAACTATTGAATCAACACGTAATCAAGAGCCAAAGCTTTGATACTACTTGTTAGGATCTGGTATTTGAACGAAACACCAACTGATTAACATGTTAAACCAAACCAAATAGTGTGGAATCCTATTTGATTGGTGATCCAATCAGTGAGAACGCACGTAGACACAGTAATGTATTGAATCTAACGTCAAGAATCGATTAGGAATCGATCTACAGCGTTCTATGAACTTGGAGTATGAACTTAGAGGCTTCTTGATGGCTAGGGTACGTCTGGAGTCGAAGTGAATTCAATGCTTACGTTTTTCCATGAATTAAGTGGTATTTATAGGTTAGGATTTCTCATTCGGGCGATTGAACCATTAGCATGGTTCATTCATGTGATTGAGCCATGCGGTTGATCCATTCGCACGACTGAGTATTCAGTCATGTAACTGAGTCAGTCGCATGAAATTGTTTAGACGTATGGACTATTTAGGCGCATGGACACTCAGTCGCATGGCCATTCGGATGCATGACCACTGTTTGGGCGCATGGTCCAGACGCATGAGAACTTCACTTAACAAAGTTTGAATGTATTTATTATTATAACATTATGTATATCAATTCAAACAATCATAAACCTATATAATCTAGTCAATATGTGTTACACAACTCATTAATGAAATATCAAACATTATAAATCACAACCAAACATTCTCATTTCATTAAGTACCTAATATCACATCAGTGTAAGACATTCAAGACATATTACATTAAGATAAGGATCAAGGTATATATATATATCAACAACTTTATCATGAATGCACTCGCAGAAGACCGACTGCTTCCATGAGCTTTATTTGTCAGTTGGGGTGGATTCTGATATGATTGGTGTTGATGATACTATTGTGGTTGGTTGTTGGAGTGAAAGCTTGAGTTAGGCTGTAAGGATGACTGGCCTTGAGAGTTCCTTTGATAGTTGTTTCTCTTGGGGCATTGCACTCCCTGGAGAAGTGACCAGCCATGCCACAAGTAAAGCATTTCACCTTGGATTTATCAAATCCAAGTTTAGTATTTTCATTTAGGCTCAGCTTTCTGCCTTTTCTAAAGAATTTCTTGGCTCTCATGGCAATCATGGCCATTTGCCATTGTAGATTCATTTCCTCCACATCATCTGGATCCATTTCCTCCAAATCTTCTTGAATTAGATGAGCATAAGTAAGTCTTCCTCCTAAGTATGCTTCAAAACTTGCAACAAAGTCATTGTAAGTTGCCTTTTGTTCTTCTAATCTTGTGTCTTCAAGAGTGGTTTGAGGAGCAGTAGTGACTCTGGAAGTTTGAGATGATGTTGATGGATGATTAATGTTGGAGTTGCAATGAACCCAGTGTTGTTCAGTTGATCTTTTGATGAGATGAAATCATCCTACTCTGTGATGAAAGCATTTTCCACAGAATGAGATTCTGAAGGAAATTTGTAAGCCTCAATCACTCTTGGTCCACCAAGATTTCTGCTTTTTTCATCAATTTCTAATGCTTCTATTTTGGCTATCATGATATCCAAAGTAGTACTCTCAAGATCAAGAGTATTTTTTAGCATTGTTACATTCTATTTCCAGCTTTTAGGGAGGCTGTGAAGCATTTTCTTGTTTAATTCTTTGATCTTGTAAGTGACTCCCATGATTTCCAAGTCATTTACCAACTGTACAAATTTGTGCAGTTGTTTGGATATGACTCTCCCTTGGTGTGGTGGAATGTTTCATATTGATTAGCAAGCTTATCCTTGTTAATTTCTTCTACCTCACTGCTTCCTTCACGCATAATTTTTAATGCATCCCACACAGCTTTTGCAGTACCATACTTCTCCATCTTTTGAGCACATCCATCTTGAGTGCTTTACTTAGAATGTAGTAAGCTTTGAGGTCAATCTTGATTTTCTTATAGTCTTCATCATCAAGAGTTAGATCTTCAATGGGTATTCTTCCAGTTTTGTAAATTGAAGCTTGGTCTATAGACTGAGTGATAGGAATGTGTGGCCGTTTGCATATTGAGATCCAGAAATCAGGATCTACGCCTGTAATGTAATCCTAAACCAGATTTTCCACTGTTTAAACTCATATTTGTGTTTAAGCATAAGAGGTTTAGGTGTATGACCAAGTTTTGAGTAACTGTTAGTATCCATTTTAACAAAGTGTTTTACTTGTATAAATATAGATTTAGATGATTTTTAAGATTGATTAGTCCAACTTGTCCAAATGGTTCAAACGGATTTCAGAATCAGATTTTGTGATTGTAGTGAGTTTCTTGCTGTTCAAAATATGTTGGTGAGAATGTGTTGACAGGAGTATTTTCTATTGTTTACTAAGTTGAGATGATGATATACTCTAATAGCAACTCGATTACTAGATCAATCAAATTCTATTCAGTTCTACCCAGATCTGGAAAAGAACCGAGAGCCGAAGCTCTGATACCAATTGACTGGGTAAGTAAGATTGAGATTCCTACTGTGAATCGAATATGGTAATCAAGTCAATGATTGAATGTCAGAAATAAACAATCAAAGAACATTCAATGCAAGAATTATACTCATAAATGCTTTTGTATTATATATATAAAAGTTGATTGATTACACAGAATAAATGACAACAAAAATTCTCTATGTCTATCAGCCGTCACCTCATGTACGAGGTTATTTATTCTATTTATAGGCAGACAAGATGCCTTTTACAAAATGACTAAACTACCCCTAACCTATTACATCAAAACTAGTCTAAGTCTTGATCTGCATCTTTGCTTGTTCATCCGCATTGGTATGTTGGTCATCCGCATTGTTAATGCGGATGAACAAATACTTATGCGCATTTTTCAGTCATCCGCATTTACCAAATGCGGATGAGCAAATTCTTGTCCGCATTAATACTTGGTCTTACGCATTTGTCAATGCGGAAGAACAAATACTTGTCCGTATTTGTTTTATGTCTTCCGCATTGACAAATGCCGAAGACAACACTTGGTTTTTCTGAACAGGATCTTCGTCCGCATTTCTTCTTGGACTTGTGGGATTCCATCAAAGCAATCATCAAATCACCCATTGAATTGGCATGTATGATCCTTACAGGGTGCAACAAAATGGGCTTTTTCCTTAGAATTCAAGTGAAGCAACTGAGGGAACGGCTTCTCATAAATCAATATAAGTATGATAATGACATACTAGAAAGATTTGAGATGAAAGATTGTAAGCCAGCCAAGACACCCATACCCAGAAACCATAATATTTATCCTGACCTTGAGGGGGAGGATACTGATCAACATCAGTATAGGGCGATTATTGGTTCTCTGACGTATCTCACCGCCAGTAGACCTAATATTATGTTTGCAACTTGCATCTGTGCAAGATATCAGGCTACTCCAAAGGTGTCTCACCTAGTTGCTGCCAAGACAATCCTAAGATACCTCAAAAGAGCACCTAAACTAGGTCTCTGGTATCCTAGGAACAATGATTTTAATCTCTATGGATACTCTGACAGTGACTATGGTGGCTGCAACATTGACAAGAAATCAACATCAGGAGGATGTCATTTTTTGGTGGAAGGATCATCTCATGGCAATGCAAGAAACAATCCTGTGTCTCTAAATCAACTGCTGAAGTTGTTGCTGCTAATTGTTGTGCTAAGTTGCTATGGATTCAGAATCAAATATTGAACTATGGATTCAACTTTATGAGTACTCCTATCCATATTGAAAACAACAGTGCTATCTCCATCACTGGAAATCTAGTGAAGCACTCCAAGACAAAGCATATTGATATGAGGTAATGTTGGACCAAAAGAACCAATGAGCCTGATCAGAGAAACCTCTAAGTCCCACAGGACATCACAACAGCTGAAGAAGACCTGATCAGCTGTTCTACAAAGTCTGAAGAATACAACTGCTGAAGTACGTCTGAAGTACTGAAGACAAAGACTGAGACAACAGCTGAAGATCTAAAGTCTGAAGACTTCAACAAGTACTGAAGACAAAGACTGAAGATCAACAGCTGAAAGACAAAGTCTGATGTACAAGTACTGAAGACATCAGCTGATGTTAACAGCTGATGACAACGGCTGAAGAGGGCTTCTTCAGTTGTTGTGATGGTTTTTCTTCATCAGTAGTTTTCTTTTACTTTGAGTAGTTTGTTTACTTTTCAGTAGTTTTGTTTCCTTTTAAGTACTTGTAAACAACTGAAGAGGTTGTTCTTCAGTTGTTGTAGTATCAGTAGTTTTATGTTTTTCAGTAGTTGTAAATAAGATGTTTAACACTTAGGAACATTTGTAAGAAGATGTCAGTTGTTGACATCTTCAGTAGTTGTTAAACATCGGTAGTTATAAAACGGTACATGTCACTTTCAGGTGACATCAGCCTACGTCATTCTTTCCTTTATAAGGAAAGATGACTCACCTGTAATCGTGCCATTGAGGCCGACAATCTTAATGCAATATTCCTTTTGTCTGATATTCTCTCTCTATAACAAAATTCTTTTATCGCTTTATATCGAACGTTCTTGCTTGAATTTGTCTAATTCTGAGCTATTCCGCTGCTATATCTGTTCAATCGATTAAACCTAGAGGCTGAGATCCTAATAAATGGTATCAGAGCTGGTTAATCATTGATCGATCTAACAATTGATCATTGAAACTGTTCAATCGCTCTAAGTTTGATCGAATTAGCAAATTCGCAAGGATCTGTTATAGAGATTGAGAGTGTATCGCTTCTGGCCGTTTTATTTGAGGTTTTGTGTGGTTCTGAGCTAAATTTATTGTGATTTTACTTGAATCTGTCTGAATTTCCACAATGACTACTTCTTCGAATGATCCTTTCAATACTGGATCCTCTACCAAGCCTCGATCTTGGTGAGGAATGAGTATAACATTTGGCAAAGAAGATTGCTCTATCACCTGTCTGTCCATAGCTCAGGTTGTTGGACATCTGTGGTACATGGACCACATAAGCCAATGGTGAATGATCCGGAAACAAACCAGTTGGTTCCAAAGAAGAAGGAGCAATACTCCGATGAGGACAAGAAGTTGTTTGAATCGATGCAAAAGCCCATGGAATTTTGGCCATGGCTATTCCTAATGAGATTTACTCTGGGCTTCTGCATTGTGAGTCTGCTCATGACCTCTGGAAAGCCATCAAAGAACAATTGGTGGTACTGATGAGGTTTTAGCAAACAACAGGGAAATCCTCGCCCAACAATATGAGACTTTCTCTCATAGAAAGGGTGAGACTCTGACTCAACAATTTGAGCGGTTTTCATGTTTAATCTCTGAATTGAAAATGGTTAAACATGAATATACCAGGAGTCAGATGAACCATAGATTCCTAAGATCAATGCCTGAGAGATGGAACACATATACCATTGTTCTACGCTCAAATGCTGATGTTGATCGCCTATCTCTCACCCAACTTCATGGGAAACAGCTTACATTCGAGAGAGAGATAGAGCAGAAAAGGAAATTGGCTTCATCTGGCAAGCTCACTGAGGATTTTGTCCAAGGGAACACTGCCCTGATTGGACATCAAGAGTCAGAATATGCGTCATCTGAAAGCCAGTATGATGAGCATATTGATTTCTCTACAACACTTCTGAGCCTGCCTTTGTGAGTGTTGATAGTTATTCTGCTGGTAGTAATAGTGACAATCTATGTTTCATCATGGATGATCTCAAGGGATTGCTGATGATGACTTAGAAGAGATGGATATTTTGAGCCAAATGGCCTTGATAAATATTAGATCTCAGAAGTCTACAAAAGAACTGGAAGGAATTCCCAGGACTCTCTGGCAAAACCAAAGTTGGTTTTGACAAGAGTAAGTTGAAGTGCCATAAATGCCACAGGCTTGGACACTTTGCAAGAGAATGTAGATCATCTGGATCTAACTCTCCTGCACCTTTTGTGACTTACCCTGGCAATAGTCAACAGAACAGAGGGCAACAACCTGTCAATTCTGGTTATCATCATCAACCACAATCTCCTGCATATTTTGTTCCACAGGGGCCAATGCCATATCCATACCCCTGCTAGTACATGCCACAACCAGGCCAGGTTCAAGCACCCACTGCTCAGCAACCACATGCACTCCCTGAGCCTCAACCATCCCAATCTCATCAACCTAATCAACTTCAACAACACAGCTTCTTCACACCAGGAGTTGTTGACTGGAGCAGTTTACCAGATGATGTGTCTAGTAATGAACAACTGTTCTCAGGTGCTGGTCAACATGGTGGTGAACATCCTTTTGGAAATCTAGCTCTCATGGCTTTGGAATCCTCTGATGGATCATCCTCAAGTACCTCTTCAACACAGGTATCACAGGTATCTTCTGAGGCTAAGGCCAAACTATGTTCTGAAACTTGCATAGCAGCATTTGCCTCTATTAGAGAAGCAAATGTGGCTTTAATCAATAAAAATGTAGAGCTAGAACAAGTAATTTCCAAAAATAAAGCTGAGTTTGAGTCTGTGCTAAAAGAGAAAACTGATGAGATTTATAAATTAAAATGCCAAATCTCTGAGGATAAGGCTAGGGAGGATGTACTCTTACAAAAGTACAAAGACCTCAAAGATACTCTTGATGTCACCCAAGTAGAGTGTGATCGATGGGTACAATCTTGCAAGGGCTTTGAAATGCTTCTTAGTAAGCAAACAGCTTCCAATGTGAAGTTTGGAATTGGTTATAATCACACTGCTCCTCCTACAGATTTTGATTCAAGAGCAGGAGTAGAATCTGATGGAGAAAGTAATGACCATCCACCTCATCATGTGATTCACTACTTGATAAAGCACCATCAGTAGTTGAAGTCAGTAGTAATCCCTCTGTGAACCTATCAGCTGATATTGATGGTTCAACTGCTGACACTCACATGATCAATGAGTTGATCAACCCAAGTGTTATCCCTAGAAGTACTGAAGGTACTGGAGAGCAGGGGATAACATCTGGAGTTCAAATCCCAATGACTGACAGCACTGAAGAGAAGAAAACTGTCAGTAGGAAGGATTTGAAGCCTACTAAGGGAGTTGACAAGAAGGCAAAAAGTGCTTCTAAACTGCTGAAGAGCAAGTCTTCAGTAGTTTCATCTCCTTCAGTTGATGATCAACAGACGATGAAGAAGAAACCATGTGAAATATGTGGTCTATTCAATCATCTCACAGATGATTGTTGGTACAAAAAGGGATCCAAACTCAAACAAAAGGAGAAAATTAAAGAAAACTTGGCTAAAATGAAAACTGAGTTTGAGTCCAAGTTTGTACCAGCAGCATCAAATCCTGTTACTCCTATGTCCAAAAAGAAATCTAAAAGGGAAGGAGTGCAACAGGCAACAGCTGAGGTTGCTCAAAAGAAGATGGTGCAACACAAGAACTCATCATCTAACACCAATACCAATGTGTCTGAAGAGCTGAAAGCTCTTTCCCAGAATCAGACACAGCTGGTAATGATGGTTCAACATCTGTTGGGAAAAGTTAACCAACTTGATGGCCCTGTGTTGAAACCCCAGAAAAGGAGATCCAAGCCAAAGGATTCCTCTTCTACACCATCTCCTTCACCTCAAGCTGTTGTGTCCAATAAACCTGTTAGTTTACCATCTATTGATGAAACCAGGCCCAAAACCAAAAAGGTTTGGGTCTCCAAAACAAACTGATTGTTTATTAATGCAGGTCTCTTCAACATGCCAAAGTAGCATCTGGTATGTAGACAGTGGGGGATCTATGCATATGACTGGGAACAACTCACTTCTTAATGACTACTCTCCAGGAAGGAAGGGTTTTGTTTCCTTTGGCAATGATACAAGAGGTTACATCATCGGGAAGGGCTTTGTTTCCAATGGGGAAATAAGTTTGATGATGTCAACCATGTGGAAAATCTCAAGTATAACCTCTTGAGTGTCAGTCAATTGTGTGACAAAGGCCATGTTGCCCTTTTCACAAGCCAGAACTGCAGGATTCTGTCATCCAAAGTTCTGAGTTTGATTGACAAGGTATTGGATGCTCACACTCTCCTGAAGGCCAACAGGACAGGAAGAGTGTATGCCTTAGATCTTTCCAAGAAAATAGATCTCAAAGGTCATCCTTGCCTATTTTCCAAGGCCTCTCCTCAAGAATCTAATCTATGGCATAGAAGGCTGGGACATGTTAACTTCAAGAACATGAATCAGCTGATACACCATAGTTTAGTAAGGGGAATGCCTATGAAGGAGTTCAAGTGTGACAACAACTGCACTGCTTGTTTGAAAGGAAAACAGCACAAGGTTTCATTCCCACCTATTGAAGAACCAAAGTCCACTGCCTGCTTACAACTTCTTCACATGGATCTTTTGGTCCTGTGAGAGTGATGAGCATGGCAAAGAAGAAATACTGTCTGGTAATTGTGGATGATTACTCCAGATTTGTATGGACTTTCTTTCTACATTCAAAGGATGAAGCTGCACAGAAGATCATAAACTTTGTGTTGTATGCTGAGAAGCAGTATTCCCTCTCAGTCAAGTGTATTAGAAGTGACAATGGAACCGAATTCAGGAACAATACACTTGATGAGTTCTTCCTTTCCAAGGGAATAAAGAGACAGTTTAGTATTTCAAGAACTCCTGAACAGAATAGAGTTGTGGAGAGAAAGAACAGGACCCTCATTGAAGCTGCAAGGTCTATGTTTGCTGATTCTGGACTGCCATTGACCTTTTGGGCTGAAGCTGTCAACACAGCATGCTATGTGCAGAATAGAGTGCTAATAAATCAGAGGTTGATGAAGACTCCATATGAAGTTCTATATCATTTGGCCCCTCTCATTTCATTCTTTAGAGCATTTGGGTGTCCCTTTTCATTCTCAACACAAAGGATCAGCTCCAGAAATTTGATCCTAAGGTGGATGCAGGGTACTTTGTTGGTTATTCATCAACTTGCAAGGCATACAGAGTCTTCAACTGCAGAACAAAGATGGTTGAAGAGACTCTACATGTCAAGTTTAATGAATCTCCAAAGGACAAGATTCCACAAAGCCCTATGGAGCTCTTTGATTTGGACATACTGCAATATGTTCCTTGTCAACAAAGCCCTGTGGAGCTCTTATAAGGAAAGATGACTCACCTGTAATCGTGCCATTGAGGCCGACAATCTTAATGCAATATTCCTTTTGTCTGATATTTCTCTCTCTATAACAAAATTCTTTTATCGCTTTATATCGAACGTTCTTGCTTGAATTTGTCTAATTCTGAGCTATTCCGCTGCTATATCTGTTCAATCGATTAAACCTAGAGGCTGAGATCCTAATAGGTAACATTTCATTAGAGATATTCACGAAAAAATCTGATTCAATCAAAGTTGATTCAAATGAACAATATGTTGATTTGTTCACCAAAGCCTTTGATGAACAAAGATTTAAGTATCTCATTACCTCTATTGGGATGATAAACATTGATTAGATTAACTCTTTTGAAAACCTTTTTAATATGAAATGTCTTATGTCAATACAATCTAAGCCCTCTTACAAAAGGTCTCTCTGAAATTTTCTAAGTATAAATTTCTTCCGAAGAGAAATTAACCCTCGGAAGACATTTTACATATCTTCCGAAGCAAAATTTCTCCAAGGATAATTTTTCTTCTCGGAAGAGTTTCTAGTCTCGGGAGAAGCGATTGATTTAATATCAGATCTACTTCCAAAGCTTACAAAAAACTCTATCCTCAGAAAGCAATCTTTACTCTCGGAAGTAACTTTTACCTTCGAAAGTTGCAATTGCCTTGGGAAGAAAAATTACCTTAAGTAATTTATTATATTCGGAAGAGAGATTTTACTGTGCAACAGAATTCTCTTGGGCCCCACACTGTAAAAAGTAAAGATTTTGTTAATGATGTCGGATTATTTAACTGAATTAACCTTATCGCCCCTGTCACTTCATCCACTAAAACATCACATCATCTTATCCTAACCCCATTACCGCCATTTCACCCTCTTTTAAATAACCCTAACTATTCACTCTAATCTTCTTAACACAAATTTTTACAACCCTAAAAGTTTCCTTCTCCCAAATTCACCCAAGCTCAAACTCTTCCACCTTCACATTTTTCTCAATGGCCCTAAATCCTCAACATAACCAAGTCGCATTTCTTGACTTTTCAAGAGATGCAGACTTCTTTGAAATCATCTCCTTTCTCACCCAATCATGCTACTACACTGCCTTGACTGTTAGTCCCACAGTTTACCTCAATCACATGACTGAATTTTAGGGTAACGGTCAGGTTGAAACCCCAAATGGGGTTCGTGTAATACAATCTCGCATTTATGGCTAGGTGTTGGTCATCACTGAACAACTCATGAGGGAGCATCTGGAGCTTCATGATGAGGGTGCCCCTATTGAGTTCCCCAAGGCAGATTTAGACAACACCTACATCCTCATGTGATATGATGGAGATGTGAGCTGGTCGACTATCTACAAATTCAACTTCTCCTACAACTAGAAGTTCGTCCTCCACATTGTCCTTCACTGTCTGTCAAACAAATCTGGGGAATGGGACCAAATCCCATATGAACTAGGGTGCATAGTTCATGGATTTATGAGAGGCCTTCGCTTCAGTTACTCAATATTTGTGCTGACAAATCTCATTGGTAATCTACAAAGGGAAACATTCTTTATGTATCCCAGATTTCTTCAGCACATCATCAATTGTGAACTAGACCAGAATCAGCTTCTCTGTGCAACCACTCTGCCTGTCCCTCATATGAGGCCAACCATCTTCAAGACACTAAATAAGGTATCCACCAACTTCCCTGGATGGTACACTTCTTTACCTCCTAGTATGACTGAGCAAATAGCTCCTCGTGACATCCATGTTCACCCCACATCTGATCAGCCCACACTAGCAACTGCTACCACAATGCCTACACTACCTTTTCCTACCATCACCATCACCTACAAAAGACGCCCCAAATGAACCCTTGTTTAATCTACTCTGATTGAACAAGCTCCTCATGTTCAACCTAAAAAGGCTAGAGTGGAACATTAGGCTCCCACTTAGTCAAAGGTCTCACCATCCTTCACCATTGACCTCAATATGGGTTTTCAGTCTCCTTAGTCTCAAACTCATGAGCACACTACCCAATCTGATACCCAAAAAGGGACAGCCCCATTAGAGGCTTAATGCCTGTAGACATTGACCAAGATCCGGGTCAATAGGCTTAACCTCCTTATCTTTCACTGACATTCTATTCAAAACTGATGAAGAGATAACGTCCCTTCATGGCAATGACATTGATCTACAAGACCCTCTCCAAGAACAACAGAGCCTAGAGAGACCTCTCATCTCTAGCCCCCATCAGCAAACCCTTATTGAGGTGAGTCCCACTGATGTAGAGGGGACTCATGCAGATTCAGCTGCCACTATAGAAGGTGCCCCAATGGACCTTATGGATAGTGGTAACTTTTTTGAGACTGAATCTGCGGCAACCATCATGCCTTTTGATGACCCTGAAAGGGACATCATTAAGCAGGGGAAACCAGGGTACCAGAAACCACATTTGGTGGTGAGGTTGAACATACTAGGTATGTTACCTCATCTCCCCGTGATTCTTGAAAAGAATATGAGGGAAGCATGCAACTCTTCATCCAAGACCTACTATCTAAAGTCTCAAACCTTGAATCCAAGGTTAGGACTTTAGAAGAAAGGTCTACCACTCAGCAACTTGAGATTGACAATCTCAAGGCTAAACTAGCTGAGAAACAGATTGAGAGATCTGTTAGGCATGTACCTATTCAGGTCTCCTTGACCTCTTTCTGCAGCTCATCTAGCTCTCAAGATAATCCTACCAAAAAAGGGGAGAGTGTTCAGAGACACATATTTGAGGAACCATAGAGTCAAACTTTAACTTCTAAATTCAAAATTCCCATTACAACTTTCTCTGACCCATCTAAGGTCTTACTGCAAATTGACCAAAGGATGCTCAAAGATCTCTACAGACTCTTCTCCAAGTTTCTATTGAGATCTTGTCTTGATCAGCCAAGCCCTGATGTAGCAATGATGTATTTCGGAGCTGAAGAACTTCAGAGGCTAAGTGCACCTTCTACCACTGTGGAAGAAGTTGGCCAACCTAAGATCCACATGGAACCTGAGATTCAATACAAAGGGGAAATAGGGACCGATGGCCCAGCAACTAAAATAGTTAGGACAGAATTTGCATTCCCTCAAACTTCCGAAGCTGAAATAGAAGCTGCGGAAGGACTGCTCATAATGTTTGAGGAACTAATCATCACAGATGCAATCCTAGAACTGGCATCTGAGCTTAATAGTGAGGAATTTCTGAATCAACCTCTTGTTCAGACACCCTCTCTACCTCTCTCACAATCCGAATCACTCTCCAAGAAACAACAAAGTCAAGTTCTTCAAAACATAACAAAGGAAAGAAGAAGATGACTGCGGAAGAGGTTTAGGAAGAGGAGAAGATTGAAAAGCTAAAAAGAAAAGGAAGACTTCCAACTGGGAAGCTGTTAGCAGCTAGTACAAAAGCAGCTACAACCAACCATGAGGCAGTCAATAACAAAAGGAGAGAGAGGAGATCATTGACCAGCTCATCAAGCTTGGAGCTGCCGATAAAGAAACATTCCTGCTACCATTAGAGGAGTTGGTGGAACTGGAAAAGGCAACCAGGCTACAGCAGGAAGCATACTGTTGGCCTTAGAGGAAGAGAAAGAAAAGGAACAGAGAGAAGCTGACATGCAGCTTAGGAGGGAAAGGATAGCCTTCCTAACCTCCAGAGGGTTCTCTCTTCAACAACTGTCTCCACACAATGATGAAACATCCTATGGCTCTTTAACAAAGAGTAGGATCAATTGGAGAAAGAGAGAAAAAGGGCTGCAAGGCACAAGTTGAGGGGGAAGAAAAAAAGGGAAGAAGAAACAAGGGCCTCTACATCAAGAAGATAGGTGACAAAGCCAGGATGAAAGACTATCTCCGGGCACATGGCTCTCCACAAGGCAGGTGGGTCCTATGTCAGAGAGGACACTCCAACGAATAATTAGTGAAATCAAGGCTGATATTCGTTTGGGGAAAAGGAGGGATATGTACACAAGGGTAAAGGGGATAACCTTCACACCAACCACTCAACCCCAACCTGAACCAATTCCCTCTCCATTCACCATCAAAACTGAGCCTTACACACGTATACTCACACCCTTACCCTCATCCACTTCCTCACTTCAACCACCAAAACTGTCCATCCTTCAACCCAAAACTCTTACCAGAACCACCATACTACATCCTACCCAACAACCTTCCAAACCATCCTCTCAGCCTTCCAAACATCTCTCTCTAGAAGAGTTTAAGACGATCAATACTAGGCTCACCAAGTGCACAACCCTAAGCGACATCTCCTGTGAGGAAGACTCCATCAAACTGACCTATGTTAATGGATCTTCACATTCCCTCACAAGAGGTCAATTTCTTGATCTACCCAGAGGAACACTGGACCATGCTGCAAAACTTCCAGGCCTTAACTCAGACTCATCAAATGATGAAGAGAAGAGACTAAGAACAAAGCTGGTGACTTTGCTGGATACAAAGAAAGAGGACAAGATCCTTAGTCAGCCTCTTATGCCTAGAAAAAAATAATCTAATGGAGGTTCGATGAAGCTACTCACAACTTTATGATGGAAAGAGTGAATGGTGAAGTCAACAGGCTGAATGCCACCTTTCTGCTACACCCTAGCAGGTTTGATATTACTGAGTTAGCAGAGAAACCATTCTCTAACCCCTGTAACTCTGAAACTGCTGCCCACATCAGAAACCATCTCAGCAGTCTTCATCTGGCTGAGTTAACTACAAAAGCCAAGATTGAAGAGGAGTTGAAGTTGAGAAGAAGGGAAGACAAGGATTGACCTCCCACCAAGGGCACAGCCTTTCTACAGATGGTGGGGGTCCTGAATTGGAACCTATAGTTTGATAGGAATATGATTATAGTTCCCATCAACTAACTCTTTTCAGAGGGCCACAACAAAGGGTACACATCATTCAAGGTGACATACTAGAGATATCGTCTACCAAAGATTTGTACAAACTTCTCAGCACCACATCAGGGAAGAACAAGGAAACTGATAAGTATTTACTCTCGTTGGTGCTAAAAGTTTTGAGGAGCAGAAACAAGTGAGGGTTTGGTAGCATCAGCCTAGGGGGAGTTTATTAGATCAAGAAGAAGGGTGGTAAGTCAAATCTTAGAACAGATTCTACTTCATCTGACCCGAGTGTAGTGTTAGTGAGCTTGAGAGAAATCCAAGTGTTAAGTGACAAACACGATCCTACATAGTTCTCTGATGTATAGGTCAGAGGTGACTTTGCTGGATACAAAGAAAGAGGACAAGATCCGTAGTCAGCCTCTTGTGCCTAGAAAGAAAATAATCCAGTGGAGGTTCGATGAAGCTACTCACAACTTTGTCATGGAAAGAGGGAATGGTGAAGTCAACAGGCTGAATGCCACCTCTCAGCTACACTCTAGCAGGTTTGATATTGTTGAGTTAGCAGACAAACCATTCTCTAACCCCTCCAACTTTGAAACTGCTGCTCATATCAGAAACCATCTTAGTAGTCTTCATCTGGCTGAGTTAACTACAAAAGCCAAGATTGAAGAAGAGTTGAAGTTGAGAAGAAGGGAAGACAAAGATAGACCTCCACCAAGGGCACAGCCTTTCTATTGATGGTGGAGGGTCTTGAATTGGAACCTATAGTTTGATGGGAATATGATTATAGTTCCCATCAACTAACTCTTTTCAGAGGGCCACAACAAAAGGTACACATCATTCAAGGTGACAGACTGCAGATCCTGTCTACTAAGGATTTGTACAAACTTCTCAGCACCGCATGAGGGAAGAACAATGAAACTGATAAGCATTTACTCTCCTTAGTGCTAAAAGTTTTGTGGAGCATAAACAAGTGAGGTTTTGGTAGCATTAGCCTAGGGGGTGTTTGTTGTATCAAGAAGAAGGCCGGTAAGTCAACTCTTAGAAGAGATTCTACTTCATCTGACCCGAGTGTAGTATTAGTGAGTTTGAGAGAAATCCAAGTGTTAAGTGACAAACACAATCCTGTATAGTTCTCTTATGTATTGGTCAGAGGTGGTTTAGTCATTTTGTAAAAAGGCATCTTGTCAGCCTATAAATACAATAGAAAACCTCGTATGTGAGGTGACTGTTGATAGATATTATAGACAATCATAATATTTTGTTTAGTCTTATTTTCTCAAGGTGTATTGTTACTGTTTAATGCTCAAACCCTAGCATTCATTGTAAATGATCACCTTCATTAATACAAAAAACATTTATGAGTATTTCTTGCATTCAATGTTTCTTGATTGTGTGATTCTGCTATATAATCATTGGCTCAATCATCATATGCGGTCCTTGTGAGAATATCAATCTCACACCCAGTCAATTGGTACAGAGCTTTGGCTCTTGGTTCTTTTTCAAGTCTGCGTAGATCTGAAAAGAACTCAATTGATTTGGTGATTGAGTTAGTAATAGAGTGTTCAACTACCTCAACTTAGTAAACTGCATAAAGCTCTTCAACAGTCACTTTTCATCTGTACTTATCTTCAAGAACAAACCTATAAACAAAAACTTAGAAACATCAGCAGAACTGGTTACACATAAACCTGTTTGAACTATTTGGACTAGTTGGACTTAACAATCAATCTAATTATTATTCAAACAAGTTAAAAACAACTGACTAAAATGGATTCACATAATTTTTCAAAACTTGGTCATACTCCAAAACCTCCTATGCTTAAACAAAAAACTGAGTTTAAACAATGGAAAATCAGATTCATGAACTATATTACAGGTGTAGATCCGGACTATTGGATTTCGATATATAAAGGGCCTCACATGCCTGTGACACTTTCTACTGGACAAAACCTCAAGAATACCCATTGAGGATCTCACTCTTGATGATGATAACTAAAAGAAGATAAAATTTGATCTCAAAGCTTACTCTATACTTACTCAAGTACTGAAAATGGATATGCTGAAAAGACTTGAAAAGTATGGAAGTTCTAAAGCTGTATGGGATGTAATGCTATAATGTGTGAAGGAAGCAGTGAAGTGGCTAAAATTAACAAGGATAGGCTTGTTAATCAATATGAAACCTTTCATCACTCCAAGACCTCTGATACTGCATGGCATTTTCTCAAAGAGCCATGCAGTTGACCATACTTTATTCCATTGTTCACCTTTGTATGTTAGTACAAGTTACCAACTTTAGTTGGTGACAAAAGGTAAGTCAGGGACATGTCCTGACTATAATATCTCAGATAAGACTTTATCAGAAATACCTTAAACTATAGCTTTGTAGTATTTTCTTTAGTTAGAGGATCCCAGCTGGTATCAAAGTATATTCGGCTGTAGGTAGTATTATATATAGTTTCTCATTGTAACTCATAACACCATACTTGTAAAAGTCCAGTATATTGAGTTGAGAAGCAATATATGCAAGTACCTTGAAAATTACTTCTTGTGTTTGATTATTATTATTATATTGTTAACAACTCTTAGAGACTTTGCTTTCATCCGAGTGTTGTTTAAGTGAGTTTGAGAAAAAACCAAGTGTTTAGTGACATAAACTGATCTTGCATGGTGTTTCAATTAATTATGATGGTGATTGTTGTTGAACATATGTGCCTAGATTCTGATCTAAATGTAATATGTCTTTATTTTCTTACACTTATGTAATCATTGGGTACTTAATGAAATACGTATGTTTGTTTGTGTTTATAACGTTTAATATTTTATTAATGAGTTGTTTAACACATATTGATTTGATTATAAGGTTTGTGATTGTTTGAATAATTATGTGTAATGTTATAATATTGAATACATTCAAACTTGATGAAGTGAAGTTTTCATGCGTCCGTTTAGACCATGCGCCCCAACAGTGGTCATGCGTTCGAATGGCCATGTGCCTAAATAGTCCATACGCCTGAACAACTTCATGCGACTGAATCAGTCACACGACTGAACACTCAGCCGTGCGAATGGATCAACCGCATGGCTCAATCGTACGAATGAACCATACTAATGGTTCAGTTGCCCCACTGAGCAATCCTAACCTATAAATACCACCTAATTCATGGAAAAAGGTAAGCATTCAATCCACATCGATTGCAGACGTACCCTAGCAGTCTAGAAGCCTCTGAATTCGTACTCCAAGTTCATAGAACGTTGTAGATCGATTACTAATCGATTCTTGACATTAGATTCAATACGTTATTGTTTCTACGTGCGTTCTCACTGATTGGATCGCCAATCAAATAGAATTCCGCACTATTTGATTTGGTTTAACACGTAATCAGTTGGTGTTTCGTTCAAATACCAGATCCTAACAATTGTCTTAGGAGGTTGTTGATGCGATTTATAAACTATGATCTTTCCTCTGATATTATAATGTAAGTAATTAAAGTTTGTATACATTGTTATCATGAAAATAATATAAATTTATGAGTATCGATACCTGCTAGAATAATACATAATAAAAATACCATAAGTTAACATAGTTACTAAGATGGTTAGCAACTTTTGTAGTTTAGTGATAAAATAGATCAATACAAGATGGAACAACCGAATTTCATTAATCAATATAAAAAGTTAAGAAGAACAGAGTTTTTACTATTGCTTTAAACTAGCTGGTAACATAATTTAGAGTCCATTTTGGACATTGATTCTTCATAATTATTTTTAAAATTGGTTTGAATAAAAATGAAATAGAATATCCATAATGTATTATGAATGTGTAAAGATGGTAAAAATTAAAAGGATAGAACTATTGATAGAGTTCATTCTACTTGTGAGAATAAAGAATGTTATACCATATTCAAGTCAAAAAGTGTTGGACCAAAAGAACCAATGAGCCAGATCAGAAAAACCTTTAAGTCCCACAAGACATCACAACAACTGCTGAAGACTTGATCAGCTGTTTGACAAAGTTTGAAGATCAATAGCTGAAGACTAAAGTACTGAAGACTTCAACAGCTGAAGACCAAAGTTTGAAGATCAACAGCTGAAGACTAAAGTATTGAAGATTAACAGCTGAAATATAAAGACTGAAGACAACATCTGAAGACATGAGCAGATGACAACAGCTGAAGTTCAAGAAGTCCAAGTACTGAAGCCTTTAGAGTTTGTCACAACAGCTGAAGAAACATTCTTCAGTTGTTGTGATGGTTTCCTTTCAGTAGTTTTCTTTTCTATTTCAGTACTTGTAAAACGACCGAAGAGCATGTTCTTCGGTCGTTGTTGTTTCAGTAGTTTCTTTTCAGTAGTTGTAGTGATAGTTAACACTTGGTATTTTTGTAAGAAGATGTCAGTTGTTTGACATCTTCAGTAGTTGTGTTGACTTTCAGCAGTTAAATAACAGTTAGATGTCACTGTCAAGTGACATCAGCTCACGTCAGCTTCCCTTATAAAAGGAAAGATGACCTAATTGTAACGGTGCGCGAAGCCAGCCGAAGCGTGTATTGAATGAATATATTCCTTTTGGCAGAAATTCTCTCTCTATAACAAACATTGTTTCATTGATAAATTTCATGTGTTCTTGTTTAAATTTGTTAATTCGTGGGCTCATTCCGCTGCAAATCCAATCTAATTGATCAAACTAGATACTGAGATCCTAACAAATGGTATCAGAGCGGCTTAATCATTGATCGATTTAACAATTGATCATTGAAACTGTTCTTTTGCTATCTACGTTGATCGAATTAGCAAAATTACAAAAATCGGTTATAGAGATTGAGTTTCTGTTGCTTCTCGCCATTTTGTTTGAGGTTCTAAGTGGTTTTGAGCTAGATTTATGTAACATCTTGAATTTTTGAAAGTTAATTTTTGTTAATTCTTATAAGACCTAGTTATGCTATTTATGAACTTGTGGGCAACTTATGTTTGCTTTCTTTATCTTACTATATTCTTGAAAAGTTAACTTAAACAATTAAATTGTACACAATAAAAATAATAACTATAATACTAATGTTAATAATACTAATAATAATAATATTATTAAATAATAATAATAATATTAAAGAATAATAATAATATTAACTAAAAATAATAAAATTAAAAAAAATAAAATAAAAATAATAGTAAATAAATAATGATAGTAATAGAAATTGTAAAAACTTTTAAACTTAAAATAAATAATAACGTTTAAAACTTAGTGTTTATTAATTCAAGGGGGTTGTTTTGTTGACATTAAAACTTCAAAAGAAAGTTTTTTTTACATAAAATATCAAAATGAAAACTACAGGGGCTAACTGTGTAAATAATTAAAACTCAAACTTTTTTCCCCTCTCATTTCCCGTTTTTCCGGTGACCTTCCGGCCGGCCACCATTCGAACTCCGGCGGGGCCCCAAACGTAGGCAAAACACATGAAACCGAACCACAAAGGTTGAACAACCGATCTGTGAACTTATTCGGTCGCATTAAAAGCTTTAAATTGGGTTAACATCATGTAGTAGAGGAACGAACTCGGTAATTCAAGTTGTTCGGGCATTAATACTCAATGAATCAAATTAAAGACACCTACACGATCGTGTAACCATACCTAAGCTTTACTCAACGTAATTTTACCTAAAAACACACAAACAAAGTGCTTCGATCATCAACACTGTCGCGGTCTGCAAGCTAATCGAAACCCATTCTCTGAACCATCTCAACTGAAATTGATAGAGGGCTTTCAACCCTTGAGTCACGTGAAGTTTCCTGCACAATTAATTGAATTTCCATTATCATTTGCATCGTGAACGCTATACCACTCGGGTCGCGACTATTTCCTCGGCTGTGGCATCGAAATCAATCTTAATCAAATAGGTTAACACATCAATCTACTCGATTTCACTTAGGGATTAAAAACCCTAAGGTTAATGGGTTGAAACTCACAAATCATTGCTCAATTTTGGGTTCAGTTGATCTCGGGTTCATGAGGAAATTTGGGTATTTGTTTAGGTTTCATATTTAAGAATTAAGAATCAATACATACCGCGGCTGAGAGCCTGGTTCACCGGTTAAGTTACTTCATTCACACACATGAGGTCCCGGGTTCAAACCCGGGCACCATCATGTTATTTTTTTGAAGGGTTTAACCTTAATTAAATCATACAAACTTTTTAATATATATAAAAATATTTTTATAAACTTAAATATTTTCAAAAGCCACCATATATTTTCTGTATTTCTCTTTTAGTTTAAAAATATTTTTAATAAAACATTTTAAAAAGATTGTTCATGAATAATAAAATGGATTACAAATAATAATTAAAATTATTATTGTTTCAAAACGTTTCTTTTCAATTAATATTGTTTAATAGTACTTAATTCTTTTTGTTATAAGAATTTATTCAAACTTTATGAAACTTTCAAAATGTTATAATTGTTTCTTTTTCACATTTTTGTATAAAATATAGATATATATATATTTTTTTCATTTGTTAAATATAATCATTTAACAAACCCCAAAATCCACTTAACCCTAGTACTCATTAATTAGTTATACCCATTATGTTAAGCTTAAATCTTGTAATATCTATATACTAGGGTGCATTATGAAGACTTTACGTTAGAACGACGATTACTATATCTTATTAATCATCTAATAATACCTATTTGACCAAGTGAGTTTTCCTTGCCCCTTTTTACCTTTTTCACACTAATTTGGGGTGAAACATGATTATTATATATTAACACACTTGTAAACGTTTAGACTTGTAAAGCACTTGCAATTCATATTTGTGTCATGGTTATTTGTGTATTGTAAGTGTTTATATGAGATACATATTTTTGTTTGCAATCATTAACTATTGCTAGCCTGGCAACGTCTTAGATCTTTGGGCCTGGCAAGCCTATTTGGTGCTAAAGTCGAGGTATTGCCGACTCCTGATGACGTATGCTTGTTCATCATGGGAACCAAATACACTTAGCCAATCTTTTATACTTGTAATCAAGTCGAGGTTTGGTTGTACCATATGTGTTCTATCCTTACTTGCTTATGACCTATGACATGAATTGCTACTTGTAATCTTATCATATTATGTATGAAACCTTGGAAACTCACCAACTATTTATAGTTGACCTTTTATTTTTATCATGTTTCAGGAAATCCCCAAGTTTAAAGTGGACTTTTGAAGCTTGCAATGAAACTAGGACTTGGACCTAGTTTAATAATTAAAATGTTATGTTATGTTTTGATTTATGTTTGAACTTATTTCAAGTTTGATACTTATGTTTGTACTTCCATTTGAAACTTACAATTTCAATATTTACATTTAATTATAGCGTTATGTGGTTGTGAACAATCTTAACCCTCACATCTCGACGTTTCCGCCGTCAAGGTTGGGGTGTGACAGATTGGTATCAGAGCCCATAACTATAGGGATTTAGATTATTAGAAATGGTGACCTAGACTATAGCTTATGCATGAACCTCATAGGATAATATTTATATTCTTGGAAATATATATATTGTTACATGCTACATAATGCTATACCTTACTTATGTGCAACTTGATGCCTTAGCATAGGTTTGCCTTGTAATTGTTTAAACTTTGTTACTTGTCTCCCTAAACTTATCTTGACATTTTGACTCTCGACGACACGTGGAATGTATATTTATGCTTAAGACTTGGATCCTTAGACTTATGTCTAATCTATGTAAAATCATCAAGGTTTTGATTTTATGAACCTAAGAAACTTGTGTGACACATAGACACATGTATTCTGGATTTCCTGGCAAAAGGCCTCGGGCTAAGGCAAGCATATCGCATAAATCCTACGGGACTAGTTATGCTTACCTGGGGATTTCTGGGATGAGTGATAAACTATGGTCAACATACACAAATTTCTAAGGCGAGTGGGTCAACTTACCTTGACGTGTCAACGTTTCCAAATGGTAATGCGTTACCAAATGGAACCATTCCATGTGCCTTGCAACTTTTGCCTTATCCTTGTTGAACTATAATCCTTGTTATTCCAATTCTCGTATCTAACTCATTTTGTATATTCCAGCATGTCTCGTCATCATGGAAAGCGTGGAAGTTCCGATCGTAAGCTAGCCGCCATGATTGCTCGACAAATGGCTGTTGTCATCCCGACCATGGTTGCTGAACTTAATAGCACCTTAATGACCAACGCTAGCAACAATGGAAATGGTCATGGAGAGAATAGCAACAACAAAACGGGATCAATCAACACGGGAACAACCAAACTTGCACTTTCAATCACTTTAGCTGTTGCAAGCCCACTAGTTTTAGTGGCAAGGAAGGAGCCACTGGTCTTCTTGAGTGGTTCGAGAGCATGGACAATACTTTTGTTAATTGTGAGTGTCCCGAGACACTCAAGGTTCGTTATGCCACTAGTATGCTCCAACAAAGGGCACTTACCTGATGTAATAGCGAGAAGAGAAACCGTGGTCCGAAGCTATGTTAGCACTTACTTGGGAAGAGTTTAAGAACCTCGCCATCGCGAAGTTCTGCCTGAGAAGCAAACTGCAAAAGTTGGAGGAGGAATTTTGGAACTTGAAGCAAAACCATGGTGATCATTTGGCCTACTCAACTAGGCATCATGAGTTGAGTATATTGCTGCCTCACATAGTCGACACTGTCCCCCGCAACATCGAGAAGTTCATTAAGGGTGTACCACCCCAAATTCAAGATGCTGTGGTGGGTAGCCGACCCACACCTTGGAAGAAGCCATTACTATCACCGCTCAACTCACCGAGAACCATATACGAGCGGGCACCATGTCTGTGAAGGGTGCAAAGAAGGTAGAGAAGATGGCTACCGAGACTGTTAAGGAGACCAAAGCTTAACCGTCTTACAACAACAACAACAACAACAACAGAAAGCGCAAGTTCACACCGGCACGCAACTATGCCATGGCTGCACCCAAACAACCCCAAAGACAACTTGTACCTACGACTGCACCTGTGGCACAAGTGCCTGGGGCTAGGGCTTATGCTGGTCCTCAGCCTATGTGCAACACATGTAGGTATCATCATCCGGGGAATCAACTATGCCGCATCTGCACCTTGTGCGGTAAATATGGTCATTTGGTGGCGACTTGCCACCGTGCACCTAACAATGCCGCCGTGGTCACAAACCGTGTTTGCTACAACTGTGGGGAACCTGGTCATTTCCGCCCACAATGTCCCGTCTTGTGGGTAATGTGCCACAAGCCCGAGGACGTGCTTTCAACATCAACGCTAACCAAGCACAAGCAAACAACGATGTGGTGAATGGTATGTTAACTCACTTTTAACTTTTGTGATCCGATTCTTTTCATACTTTACCTGTATCACTAAATACGTTAAAAATTGAACAGGTATGTTGCTTATTAATAAAACTTATGCCTGTGTCCTATTTGATTCTGGAGCCGATAAGAGTTTTGTTTCATTGGAATTTGAACCCATACTTGCTAAGCCACATACGAGACTAGAAAGACCCATTACCGTTGAAGTTGCCGATGGAGAACCGATCACCATTGACGTCATTATTCGTGATTGCATCTTAAGTCTTGACATGCATGATTTTCTTATCGATCTTATCCCTATGAAACTTGGAAGCTTCGACGTCATCATAGCTATGGATTGGTTAGCCAAAGACCATGCCAAGATCATTTGTTTTGAGAAGTGTGTTCGTATACCGTTACCTTCTGGAGATGCTTTGAAAGTGTTCGATGAAAAATCTTCCAAAGGACTTAAACTCATGTCTTGCATTCAAGCCCAAAAGTGCTTAAGCAAGAAGTATATGGCCTTCTTGGCTTACGTGGTCAACACAAAAGTCAAGGGGAAGAACTTAAGGATGTCCCTATCGTACGAGAATTTCTGAAGTATTTCTCGATGACCTTAGTGGTTTACCTCCCGTGCGTGAAGTCGAGTTTAAAACTGACTTGATACCGGAGAAAACCCCGTGGCTAAGTCACCATATCGGCTTGCACCATCGAAATGCAAGAACTCTCTAGTCAACTTCAAGAGCTATCCGAGAAGGGATTCATCCGTCCTAGTTCTTTCCCTTGGGGTGCACTTGTTCTTTTCGTGAAGAAGAAAGATGGTTCCTTTGTATGTGCATCGATTATCGTGAGCTTAACAAGCTTACCATCAAGAACCGTTATCCTCTTCCTCGTATTGATGATTTGTTTGACCACTTCAGGAGCTGATATTTTCTCGAAGATCGATTTACGTTCTGGTATCATCAATTGCGAGTCCATGATGATGATATCCCAAAGACCGCTTTCCGTACTCGTATAGGCACTATGATTTTATGGTGATGCCTTTTGGTTTAACCAATGCTCCTGCTGTCTTCATGGATCTCATGAACCGAGTATGCAAGCCTTATCTAGACAAGTTTGTGATCGTCTTCATTGATGACATACTTATCTATTCCAAGTCCAACACCGATCATGACTGCATTTGAGATTGGTTCTTGAGTTGTTGAAGAAGAGCAATTGTACGCGAAGTTCTCGAAGTGTGACTTCTGGCTCGAGGAAGTTCAATTTCTAGGACACGTGGTGAAGAGCCAAGGAATTCACGTTGATCCTGCAAAGGTGGAAGCTGTGAAGAATTGGTGTGTTCCTACTACTCCTACCGAAGTTCGTTCCTTTCTTGGTCTTGCTGGTTACTATCAGCGATTCATTGCCAACTTTTCAAGAATCACGAAACCACTCACTTCTTTTACACAAAAGAATAAACCATTCGAGTGGGGTTCTGGGCAAGAGGAAGCTTTTGAAGTGCTAAAGCACAAGTTGTGCAATGCTCCTATCTTGACCTGCCCGATGGAAATGACGACTTCACCGTGTATTGTGATGCATCTAAACAAGGCATTGGTTGTGTTCTTATGCAATGAGGGAAGGTCATAGCTTATGCATCGAGACAATTGAAGGTTCACGAGGTGAATTACACAAGTCATGATCTCGAGCTTGGTGCTGTTGTATTTGCTTTGAAGATTTGGAGACACTACTTGTATGGTACACAATGCATAGTCTACACCGATCACAAAAGCCTTCAACACGTTTTCAATCAAAAAGATCTCAATATGAGACAACGTTGTTGGGTGGAGTTAATTAGTGATTACGATTGTGACATTCGTTACCATCCTAGTAAAGCAAATGTTGTAGCCGATGCACTAAGCCGAAAGATTCACAACAAGATGATCTCATTCGAAGAAATTCGCGATCGACGTCAATGGTTTGACACTTTGGGTGAGTTCGATACTAAGATCCGACTTGATATCAACGAGACTACCGTACTGCCACAAAACTTGAGAATAGATAGTGACATCGAGTCTAGTATCTTGGGGGCTCAACAAGTGGTGCAAAAAGAAGGCAGAATGAAGGATGAACTGGAGCCTAATCTTTTAACCCGATTGGAAACGAAACCCAATGGGTTGATGTACTTCGTCAATCGAATTTGGATTCCCAATCGTGATAATCTTCATACCTTTATCATGAACGAGGCTCATCAAAATCGTTATTCTATTCACCCTGGCTACGATAAGATGTATATGGACTTGTGTGGTCAATATTGGTGGCCTGGAATGAAGAAAGACATAGCGACTTATGTAGCAAAGTGCCTCACGTGTACGAAGGTTAAAGCCGAACATCAACGTCCAAGTGGATTACTTGAGCAACCCGAGATCCCTATGTGGAAGTGGGAACACATATCCATGGACTTCATAACTAAGCTACCCCGAACCTCTCGAGGACATGATAGCATATGGGTGATCGTTGACCGATTAAACAAATCGGCACATTTTATACCTATACGTGACACTTACAAGACATCAAGGTTAGCTCGCATATACGTTGATGAGATTGTAAGTCGTCATGGGATACCTCTGCACATCATAACCGACCGAGACGCTCGTTTCACTTGGCATTTTTGGTCGTCTATGCAAGAACTCTTGGGTACACAATTGGACCTAAGCACGGCTTACCATCCTCAAACTGATGGAACCGAACGAACGATCCAAACCTTGGAGTATTTGCTACGCCTGTGTGTTCTTGATTTTGGTGGTGATTGGGATACGCATCTACCGCTCGCGGAATTTTCGTATAACAATAGTTATCACTCAAGTATCAAGATGGCACCGTTTGAAGCACTTTAAGGTTGTAAATGTCGTTCACCGATCTGTTGGATCGACATTGGTGAAAATTTCATCACTGGTCCTGAACTTATTCAAGAGACGACCGATAAAGTTTCTATTATCCGCAAGAACCTTGAAGTGGCGAGAAGTCGTCAAAAGAGTTATGCTGACAAGCGACGTAAGCCATTGGAATTCCAAGTTGGGGAGATGGTTCTTCTAAAGGTCTCACCGTGGAAAGGTGTTGTTCGTTTTGGAAAGAAGGGCAAATTGGCTCCAAGATTTGTAGGACCTTTCAAGATCCTGAAAAGGATTGGGAAAGTGGCTTATAAACTGGAGTTACCTTCCGACCTAGTGGAATTCATCCTGTATTTCACGTCTCAAATTTGAGAAAGTGCTTGGCTGACGAAAGTCTGTGTGTTCCACTGGAAGACATCCAGATTGACGAGTCATTGCATTTTGTCGAGAAACCTGTTGAGATCATGCATCGCATAATGAAGAAGACTCGAACCACAACAACCCCAATCGTCAAGGTTCGTTGGGAGAATAAACGTGGCGTCGAATTTACTTGGGAACGTGAGGAGCACATGAAGAAGAGATACCATTCTTATTTGTATAGTTTCATTTTTCTTAATTTCGGGACGAAATTCTTTTAAGTTGGGGAGACTGTAACATCTTGAAATTTTTGAAAGTTAATTTTTGTTAATTCTTATAAGACCTAGTTATGCTATTTATGAAACTTGTGGGCAACTTATGTTTGCTTTCTTTATCTTACTATATTTCTTGAAAAGTTAACTTAAACAATTAAATTGTACACAATAAAAATAATAACTATAATACTAATGTTAATAATACTAATAATAATAATATTATTAAATAATAATAATAATATTAAAGAATAATAAAAATAATATTAACTAATAATAATAAAATTTAAAAAATAAAATAAAAATAATAATAATAAATAATGATAGTAATAATAATTTATAAAACTTTAAACTTAAAGTAAATAATAATGTTTAAAACTTAGTGTTTATTAATTCAAGGGGGCAGTTTTGTTGACATTAAAACTTCAAAAGAAATTTTTTTACATAAAATATCAAAATGAAAATACAGGGGCTAACTGTGTAAATAATTAAAACTCAAACTTTTTTCCCCCTCTCATTTCCCGTTTTTCCGGTGACCTTCCGGCCGGCCACTGTTCGAACTCCGGCGGGGCCCCAAACGTAGGCAAAACACACGAAACCGAACCTGAAACGTTGAACAACCGATCTGTGAACTTATTCGGTCGCATTAAAAGCTTTAAATTGGGTTTAACATCGTGTAGTAGAGGAACGAACTCGGTAACCGATTCACATTAAACCTTCAAACCCTTCGGGCATTAATACTCAATGATAATTTTACCTAAAAACACACAAACAAAGTGCTTCGATCATCAACACTGTCGCGGTCTGCAAGCTAATCAAAACCCATTCTCTGAACCATCTCAACTGAAATTGATAGAGGGCTTTCAACCCTTGAGTCACATGGAAGTTTCCTGCACAATTAATTGAATTTCCATTATCATTTGCATCGTGAACGCTATACCACTCGGTCGCGACTATTTCCTCGGTCTGTGGCATCGAAATCAATCTTAATCAGGTAGGTTTAACACATCAATCTACTCGATTTCACTTAGGGATTAAAAACCCTAAGGTTAATTGGGTTGAAACTCACGAATCATTGCTCATTTTGGGTTCGGTTGATCTAGGGTTCATGAGGAAATTTGGTGATTTGTTTAGGTTTCATATTAAGAATTAAGAATCAAGACATACCGCGGCTGAGAGCCTGGTTCACTGGTTAAGTTACTTCATTCACACACGTGAGGTCCCGGGTTCGAACCCGTACACCATCATGTTATTTTTTTGAACGGTTTTAACCCTTAATTAAATTTTAAAAACTTTTTATATATATAAAAATTATTTTTATAAACTTTAAATATTTTCAAAAGCCACCATATATTTTCTGTATTTCTCTTTTAGTTTAAATAATTATTTTCAATAAAACATTTTAACAAAGATTGTTCATGAATAATAAAATGGATTACAAATAATAATTAAAAATTATTATTGTTTCAAAACGTTTCTTTTCAATTAATATTGTTTAATAGTACTTAATTCTTTTTGTTATAAAAATTTATTCAAACTTTATGAAACTTTCAAAATGTTATAAGTGTTTCTTTTTCACATTTTTGTATAAAATATATATATATATATATATAATATATATTTTCATTTGTTAAATATAATCATTTAACAAACCCCAAAATCCACTTAACCTTAGTACTCATTAATTAGTTAAACCCATTATGTTTAAGCTTAATTCTTGTAATATCTATATACTAGGGTGCATTATGAAGACTTTACGTTGGAACGACGATTACTATATCTTATTAATCATCTAATATATACTTATTTGACCAAGTGAGTTTTCCTTGCCCCTTTTTACTTTTTTCACACTAATTTGGGGTGAAACATGATTATTTATACTTAACACACTTGTAAACGTTTAGACTTGTAAAGCACTTGCTATTCATATTTGTGTCATGGTTATTTGTGTATTGTAAGTGTTTATATGAGATACATATTTTTGTTTACAATCATTAACTATTGCTAGCCTGGCAACGTCTTAGATCTTTGGGCCTGGCAAGCCTATTTGGTGCTAAAGTCGAGGTATTGCCGACTCCTGATGACGTATGCTTGTTCATCATGGGAACCAAATACACTTAGCCAATCTTTTATACTTGTAATCAAGTTGAGGTTTGGTTGTTACCATATGTGTTTTATAACCTTACTTGCTTATGACCTATGACATGAATTGCTACTTGTAATCTTATCATATTATGTATGAAACCTTAGAAACTCACCAACTATTTATAGTTGACCTTTTTATTTTTATCATGTTTTAGGAAATCCCCATGTTTAAAGTGGACTTTTGAAGCTTGCAATGAAACTAGGACTTGGACCTAGTTTAATAATTAAAATGTTATGTTATGTTTTGATTTACGTTTGAACTTATTTCAAGTTGATACTTATGTTTGTACTTCCATTTGAAACTTACAATTTCAATATTTACATTTAATTATAGCGTTATGTGGTTGTGAACAATCTTAACCCTCACATCTCGACGTTTCTGCCGTCAAGGTTAGGGTGTGATAATTTACTTTGTTTACCTTGTTTTTGTCTGAATTCTGAATATGACTACTCCTTCTAATGACCCTCACAATACTGGTTCCTCAACCAAGCTTCTGATGCTGGTTAGGACTGAGTATAACATATGGCAACGAAGAATGCTCCATCACCTGTCTGTTAACAGTTTAGGTTGTTGGACATCTGTGGTACATGGTCCACATAAGCCTATGGTGAATAATCCGGAAACCAACCAAATGGTTCCGATGAAGAAGGAACAATACTCTGATGAGGATCGAAAACTGTTTGAGATTGATGCTAAAGCCCATGGAATTCTAGCCATGGCACTGCCTAATGAAATCTATTCTGGGCTTATGCATCATGAAACTGCTCATGACCTCTAGAAGGCACTGAAAGAACAATTTGGTGGTACTGATGAGGTCTTAGCAAACAATAGGGAAATACTTTCCCAACAATATGAGACATTTGCTCATAGAAGGGTGAGACTCTGACTCAACAGTTTGAGCGTTTTTCATGTTTGATCTCTGAGCTGAAAATGGTCAAACGTGAATACACTAATAGCCAGATGAACCACAAATTCCTCAAATTACTGCCTGAGAGATGGGACACATATACGATTGTCCTACGCTCTAATGCAAATCTGGATAGCCTATCTCTCACCCAACTTCATGGGAAACTGCTTACATTTGAAAGAGAGATAGAGCAGAAAAGGAAACTGGCATCATCAGGAAAGCTCACTAAAGACTTTGTACTAGGGAACACTACCTTGGTTGGTCATGAGTCAGAATATGCTACATCAGAAAGTAATTATGATGTGCATATAGATTTCTCTTCAAACAGTTCTGATCATGCATTTGTGAGTGTTGATAGTCAGTCAGGTTGTAATAGTGACAATTTGTGCTTCATTATGGATGATTTGAAAGGTATAGCTGATGATGACTTAGAAGAGATGGATATTCTGAGCCAATGGCCTTGATTAATATCAGATCTCAGAAGTTCTACAAGAGAACTGGTAAGAAATTCCCTGGACTCTCTGGCAAAACCAAAGTTGGTTTTGACAAGGGTAAGTTGAGGTGTCACAAATGCCACAGGCTTGGGCACTTTGCAAGAGAGTGTAGATCATTTGGATCTAACTCCTCTGCACCTTTGTGACTTTTCCAAGTAATATTCAACGAAACAAAGGGCAACATCCTTCTAGTTCTGGTCATCAGTCATAACCTCTATCTCCTGCATATTTTGTCCCTCAGGGTCCAATGCCATATCCATATCCTGCTATTACATGCCACAAACCAGTCAAGTTCAAGTACTCATTGCTCAACAACCACCTGCTCTTCCTGAGCCTCAACCTTCCCAATCTCATCAACAATCTCAACCTCAACAACACAACTTTTTCACCCTAGGAGTTGTTGACTGGAGCAGTTTATCAGATGATATGTCTGGTCATGAACAACTATTTTCTGGTGCTGGTCAACATGGTGGTGACAATCCTTTTGGAAACCTTGCTCTTATGGCCCTGGAGTCTGCTAATACCTCATCCTTTAATGCCTCTACACCACAGGTATCCTCTGAGGCCAAAGCCAAGCTATGTTCTCAAACATGCATAGCCTCATTTGCATCTATTAGAGAAGCAAATGTAGCTTTAATTAACAAGAACATTGAGCTAGAACAAATAATATCCAAAAGAAAAGCTGAATTTGAGTCTGTGCTTAATGATAAGAATGATGAGATTTACAAACTTAAATGCCAAATCACTGATGATAAGGCTAGGGAAGACGTACTTCTAGAAAAGTACAGAGACCTCAAAGAAACACTTGCAGCTACCCAGGTAGAGTGTGATCGATAGGTACATTCCTGCAAGGGTTTTGAATGCTTCTCAGTAAGCATTCTACTTTCAATGTGAAGTTTGGCATTGGTTATAATCACACTGCTCCTCCTATAGATTTTACTCCCAGAGCAGAGGTAGAATCTGATAGAGAAAGCAATAATCAATCCTTTTAATCATGTGATCTACTATCTGATACAACACCATCAGAGGTTGGAGTCAGCAATAATTCCTCCCAAAACCTATTAGCTGTTGTTGATGGTTCAAATGCTGACACTCACACGATCAAAAGGTTGATCACTCCAGGTGGTATTTCACAAAGTACTGAAAGTACTAAAGAGCAAGTCATAACACCTGGAGAACAAACCCAAACTACTGTATGTACTAAAGGAAAGAAAACTGGCAGTAGAAAGGGTGGGAAAACTACTGAAGAAGATATCAAGAAAGATGTACTGCAAGGAAGAAAACTGCTAGTACCGGTCGCAAACTGCTGAAGAATAAGTCTTCAGTAGTTTCATCTTCTTTAGTAGATGATCAACTTAAGATGAAGAAAAAGCCATGTGAAATATGTGGCTTATTCAATCATCTTACTGACGATTGCTGGTATAAAAAGGGCTCCAAACTCAAACACAATGAGAACATTAAAAGAAAATGGATAAAATGAAAACTGAGTTTGAAACCAAGTTTGTACGAGCAACATCAAAACCTGTAACCCCAAAATCCAAAAAGAAATCCAAAAACGAAGGGGTTAATCAGGCAACAACTGAGGTTGCCCAAAGGGAGATGGTACAACACAGGAATCCATCAATCTCAAGCACTAATGTGTCTGATGAGCTGAAGGCTTTATCACAGAATCAGACACAACTTGTTATGATGGTTCAACATCTATTGGGGAGAGTCAACCAATTAGATGCTCCTGTGCTGAAACCACAGAGAAGAAAATCCATGCCAAAGGATTTTTCTTCTTCACCATCTCCATCCCCTCAGGCTGTTCTTCATAGCAAATCTGTTAGTTTACCATTTGTTGATGTGAACAGACCCAGAACCAAAAAGGTTTGGGTCTCAAAAACTAACTAATTTATTATGATTGCAGGGTTCTTCAGCATGCCACAGTACAATCTGGTATGTTGACAGTGGAGGATCTATGCATATGACAAGGAACAGCTCTCTTCTTCATGATTACTCTCAAGGAAAGAAGGGGTTTGTTTCTTTTGGCAATGATGCTAAGGGTTACATCATTGGCAAGGCTTTGTCTCCAATGGGGAAATAAGGTTTGATGATGTTAACCATGTGGAGAATCTTAAGTACAATCTCTTGAGTGTCAGTCAAATGTGTGATAAAGGCCATGTTGCTATTTTCACCAGTCAGAACTGCAGGATTCTGTCATCCAAAGTTCTGAGTTTTATTGATAAGGTGTTGGATGATCACACTCTCCTGAGGGCCAACAGGACAGGAAGAGTGTATGCCTTAGATCTTTCCAAGAAAATAGATCTCAAAGGCCATCCTTGCCTATTTTCTAATGCTTCTCCTCAAGAATCTATTCTATGGCATAGAAGGCTGGGTCATGTGAATCTTAAAAACTTGAATCAGCTCATACATCATGGTTTAGTAAGGGGATTTCCTATGAAGGAGTTCAGATGTGAAGACAACTGCACTGCTTGTTTGAAAGGAAAACAACACAAGGTCTCATTGCCTCCTATTGAAAAACCTAAGTCCATTGCCTGCTTGCAATTACTACACATGGATATCTTTGGTCCTATGAGATTAATGAGTATGGCAAAGAAGAAATACTATCTGGTAATTGTGGATGATTACTCCAGATTTGTATGGACTTTCTTCTTGCATTCAAAGGATGAGGCTGTTCAGACGATTATAAACTTTGTGTTGTATGTTGAGAAGCAGTATTCCCTATCTGTCAAGTGTATGAGAAGTGATAATGGAACAGAATTCAGAAACCATACACTTGATGATTTTTATCTCTCAAAGGAATCAAGAGGAAGTTTAGCATCCCAAGGACTCCAGAACAAAATGGAGTAGTAGAGAGAAAGAACAGGACCCTAATTGAAGCTGCAAGGTCCATGTTGGCTGACTCTGGTTGCCACTGACCTTTTGGGTTGAAGCTATTAACACAGCTTGCTATGTGCACAATAGAGCCTTAGTAAATCAGAGGTTGATGAAGACACCATATGAAGTTCTACATCATTTGGCTCCTCTAATTTCATTTTTCAAAGCCTTTGGGTGTCCTTGTTTTATTCTCAACACAAAGGATCAACTCCACAAATTTGATCCTAAGGTGGATGCAGGGTATTTTGTTGGTTATTCATCTACTTGCAAGGCATACAGAGTCTTGAACTGCAGAATAAAGATAGTTGAAGAGACTATGCATGTGAAGTTTAATGAATCTCCAAAGGACAAGATTCCACAAAACCCTATGGAGTTATTTGATTTGGACATACTGCAATATGTTCCTTATCAGGCTTTAGCTGTTGCTTCTGTCAACAGTTCTCCACGTGTAGTATTGATGATGATGATAATATCAATACTCACCTATTCAAGTTAGTGATCAACTGCCTGAGTCCACTAAACTTGATGTTCGTGTAGCTTCAGCAGTTCCATCCACAATAAATGCTGATGAGATCTCTGATTCCCTTACATCTTTTGATTTGCCATCTCATTCTTGGTTTCAAGAGTCTGCATCACCATCTGCTGCTGCTGAAGGTCCTACAAACACTTGCACAGATCTCATTGTTATCAAGAGGTGAAGAATCACCCATGTCTCAAATCATTGGTGATATCAATACTGGAGTTTCAACAAGAAGTCAATTGTCCAATTTCTGCTTCTATGCTCTCTTGATTAGTCAGCAAGAGCCAAAGAACTATCACATTGCTTTAAGGTACAATGGATTGGTTGAAACCATGTAGCTTGAGCTACTTCAGTTCAACAAGCTGCAAGTGTGGGAACTGGTTCCTCTACCCCCAGGTAAGTGTGCAATAGGCACTAAATGGGTGTTTAGGAATAAAACAGATGAAAATGGGCTTATTGTTAAGAACAAGGCCACGCTGGTTGTTCTGGGGTTTGCACAGGAAGAAGGTATTGATTATGATGAAACCTTTGCTCCTGTAGCCAGATTGGAGGCAATTAGATTGTTCTTAGCCTATGCTGTATTCCACAATCATAAAGTATTCAAATCGATGTTAAAAGTGAATTTTTATATGGTAAAATAAAAGAAGAGGTTTATGTGTGTCAACCACCAGGTTTTGAGGATAATAAACATCCAGATTGGGTATACAAGCTTGATAAGGCTCTAATGACTAACACCAAGTCTTCAGTCGTTTACAACAATTGATGACAAAACTATGTCTTCAGTAGTTTCACAACTACTGATGACTAACACCAAGTCCTCAGTTGTTTCCAACATCTGAAGTCAAAACCTTGATTTTCAGTAGTTTTATAACTGCTGATGCCTAAAACCAAGACTTCAGTTGTTTCAACCTCTGAAGGTTAATATCATGTCATCAGTCGTTTAAAACTACTGATGATTAACACCAAACCCTTCAGTTGTTTTATAACCCATACCCTATAAATACCTAATCCTACAGAGCTTCATTATCTCAAACCTAATGTTCAAAATCTCCGAACCTTCTCTCACATTAACGGAGACCATGCAGCTTAAACCAAGACACAACTGTGTTGCCTACCTTACCAAATCACCCTTCTGGACGAAGTTTGATATTGCCATTGATCTAATGGTCCATTCTCCATACAAAACGGCCTTCCTTATCAATCCTACCATTTATGCCGAATTCCTAAATCAGTTCTCGATGAACGTCACCCTTACCACTACGGAGAATGACACCGAGTCTCTCCAATCGTTCGTCAACTACCGTAAGGTGGTCATCACTCCGGCAATCCTTCGCCAAACCCTACAACTGGATGATGCCACCTTCCCCGCTGGATATTCAAAGGGCACCACTGATCTATCCTTTGCCCACCATGGATACCAGGGTAACCTCAGCACTTCTACCATTCTAAAGAAGCATTTCCATAATGCGGAACGCCTTATTTTTCATATGGTGAATGTCTGCCTAGCCCCTAAGACTTCTTCTTGGGATCAAATGTCAACCAGGTGGCAGCAGGTATTCTTCTCTATCCTTGAGCAATAAAACTTAAATTTTTCTAAAATAATATTTCTTGAACTTAAGGATATGGTCTTAAAACCTATTGCTAACCGATGGATATTATATCCACGGTTCATAATGGCCACTATAGAGAACCAGCTGAAAGCTGAGGGACTTGTTGGTCTTGGAGTCCCTGCCATGGCTGTATTGCCTGAGGTATACTCCAGGCACAACTCAGACCAGTCACTCAAACAGGCTGCCAAGCTGTGAAAACCCACGCAGCTGGAACCCACAGCCACCACCTCCAAATCCAAAGTCCCCACCAAACCCAAACACAAGAATCCCAAAACGGCTACTCAGGGAAATGAGACCCTTGAGGATGTCCCTGCAACACAAACGCAGGATATGTCTACTGGCCATAATCCCCCAGTAGCTACAAGTACTCACCCAACCTCAACCGCTTAGGCTTCCTCTCAACAAGAGCCTGCAGCAACCACATTCGGGGCACCTATACATCTGGAACCTTCCTCATTTGAGGAGGTTGCCATTGAAACGCACCACTCTCCCCGGGTGCATACTGCTTCTACACCATCTTCCACTGCAACCACCCCCAAAGTCCTACCATAATAGTTGCAAAAGTGCTGAGTCAGTTGCATTCCTCACCTCCTCCCCAGATACCAATCAAAACTGGGATAGCCTCAAAAATTGAGGGGGAGGATCCAAATGCTTCTGATAACCCACAGCACAGGGGTTACACTATTCCCTCTCCAAGTGTAGAAACGGAGATTAGAACATCTGGTGAGGCTGCCACTTCTCCTGCTTTAGCATATGATCAGGATGCAGTGGGTAACATCCATAAGACCTCACCAAAGGCAACTGCCAATGAAGGACATAGTCCTGAGGCAGGAAGTCCCCAGTACCAAGAACAAAGGGCACATGCTGATACTGATCTACACTCAGAGCATGTACATCCTGATTCTATTAGGAGGTCAGGTGATTCAACAAACACTGATGATGACCTGGGCTTCTTCTATGATGTTTTAGCCCAAAATACCATCCTAGAGAATGAGGTGAGCAGACTCAACGAGCTGATTGCCAAAATGTCTCAGGATCTAAGTCCATCTGCCCCAATACACCAACAGATGGCACCTTCCTCTGAAGGTCTCTTATACACAGAGCCACTCCAAAACACTCAGCCACCTGCCTCTACTTCCGGCACTATCTCTCAGGGATAGAACCCCCTGAGCAAATAGTTGCTATCTTTCAAAATTCCTTACCTTTCATCACACCAATTATCACTGATATAGTGATTAAAACCCTTGTTGAGAGGCTTCCCTTGGTTATCCAACCCTTGATAGAGGAAGTTGTGAGCACTAGGCTTTCTGTCAATCAAACCCTTGCAACCAATGCAACCAAAAAGGGGGAGATTCAGTTAGTGAAAGCAAAACGAAAGAGGATTGAAGATGGGAAAGAGAAAGAAAAAGAGATAGAGGTGGAAAATGAGAAGGAGTTGGGTGTAGAGACTGAGAAGGAGAAGGAGAAGGAAGCTGAAATGGAGAAAGTGACTGAAAGTACTAAGACTTTCATGTCACATACAAGAAAAGGAAGAGTGGAAAGAAGGAGAAGGAGTTGGAGAAAATGGTGAAGGAGGCTGATGCCCAACACAGCCGTGAATGGATAACATCATTGATCAGTTGTTTAGGCAAGGTCATGACACTGAAAAACTTGACTCAGAAATTAGAAGATTGGAGATTGAAGAAATCCAAGCAAGATGGGCAAGTTACAGTGTGTTGGAAAAGGAAAGGCTGGAAATCATAATCAGGTTCATAGCTAAGTATCTTGGAAGATCATTGATTGAAATCAAGTCATGGTCCAGGGATAGCATCTTGGCAATAACCACCAAGATCTGTTCGTCAGAAGTATATACCAAAGGGCTGGTCATTGAATCCTTGAATGAAGCTGGTGCTGGGAGCAGGACTGAACTGGTCAAACAATCTAAAGCCTCACTTACATCCAAAATGCTAGAACAGCCTGTCAAAATTCCCACACCAAAACGACCACAACCACAACCCACTAAACCAATTCCCTTACCCACAAAACCAATAGCCGATGATGTACCCCAGAAGAGGAAGAGAAGGGTACTGAGGCTAGAAGAGGAAGAATAAGATAATGATGAAGATAAAGACAGGCTGCCAATCTCAGCTGTTATACAGTTGCCTAAGGCCATAAGTCACTATCCAACAATTACTCCTGAATCTCAAAGGCAAATTGTGAAAGTGAAGTTAGAAGAAGAAGAGCTTCACAAACAACATGATGAGGAACTGTTGAGAAGAGTCGACAAAGCATACGCTGCCACATCTTCAATCATCAATATGAAGAAACATGCTTAGAGATTATACACTCTCAGACATACCTTTCAATATCAAAAAGAGAGAGTGAGGATTTGGCCTGATCCCAGGGTGTCTCATAGGATTCAAAGAAAAATATTCCACAGAGATACATTGGCCATGTAAAGAAGATTGTAGATGAAGTGATCTCACTGGCCTTTGTAATATCACCTTGGGAGATCCTAGATGACTTCAAGAAACCCTATAAAGCTAAACTGACCCCATAAAAGATGCTGGAGAATAAAGTGGTGAAAAAAGGGTTAGTATATAGGAGGCTTGAGGAAGTTAGAAAGAATGAGCTCCAGTTGTTCTTAGAGGGTATTCACCCAGATGAATTCGCATATAGAGTCATAACAACTGTGGAACTAAAAAATGGGAAACAAGTCAAATACCTCTCTGACTATTATGGGCCAGAGTCACTCTTTGAAGGAGAAGCAGAAGAGCTTACCATGGAGGAACAAGTAATCTTCCTTGAGGCCTATACAAGGGAGTCTTACAGACTCATAGTTGGGAAGTAGATCTCATGGATGGGGTAATAGCTCTGTGTCCAGTTCCCCAAGACAGAGTTCCTATCCATCCTTTGTCAAACAGATCATTGAGACTTCTTCCCAGGCCTGTGCTTACAAGGGTCACTTCTGAGCTCATCTAGAAGACAAAAAGACCAATCTTTCTGCCATAATAAGTGGGACATCTTCAATAAGCTTAAAGGTTTTGGCTGCATTGGTTCAGGGGGAGTTTGTTGGACCAAAAAAACCAATGAGCCAGATCAGAAAAACCTTTAAGTCCCACAAGACATCACAACAACTGCTGAAGACTTGATCAGCTGTTTAACAAAGTCTGAAGATCACAGCTGAAGACTAAAGTAATGAAGACTTCAACAGCTGAAGACCAAAGTCTGAAGATCAACAGCTGAAGACTAAAGTACTGAAAATCAACAACTGAAATACAAAGACTGAAGACAACATCTGAAGACATCAGCTGATGACAACAGCTGAAGTTCAAGAAGTCCAAGTACTGAAGCCTTCAGAGTTTGTCACAACAGCTGAAGAAGCATTCTTCAGTTGTTGTGATGGTTTCCTTTCAGTAGTTTTCTTTTCTATTTCAGTACTTGTAAAACGACTAAAGAGCATGTTCTTCAGTCCTTGTTGTTTCAGTAGTTTTCTTTTCAGTAGTTGTAGTGATAGTTAACACTTGGTATTTTTGTAAGAAGATGTCAGCTGTTTGACATCTTTAGTAGTTGTGTTAACTTTCAGTAGTTAAATAACAGTTAGATGTCACTGTCAAGTGACATCAGCTGACGTCAGCTTCCCTTATAAAAGGAAAGATGACCTAATTGTAACGGTGCGTGAAGCCAGCCGAAGCGTGTATTGAATGAATATATTCCTTTTGGTAGAAATTCTCTCTCTATAACAAACACTGTTTCATTGATAAATTCGTGTGTTCTTGTTTAAATTTGTTAATTCGTGGGCTCATTCCGCTGCAAATCCAATCTAATTGATCAAACTAGATGCTGAGATCCTAACAAAAAGTTATATAAAGTAACATATTTTGTTCATTATCAAAGATAGTCTATGTGAAGCATCTAAAATACAATTAAATTCATAGAACATAATAGTTAGATTTAGTTTGTCTGGCATGTCTATTAAAAAATAACTCACTCTAAAGTTAAGTTAGATAAATTATGTAAGGTTTATAAATTGCTAACTTGTTTAATTACATGAATGAAGCCATAAAAAACTAAGTATAAAATATATTTCTTTTTAAAGCAACCCTTTAGAGAGTTATCTTATAATATATTATTTTACTATAAAATATTATCAAAATGACACTAATAAAAGAGATATGAACAACGCACCACGCTAAGCGTAAAATTTATTTTCAACACAATCTAAAAATCACATGCAATATATATATATAGAAAATTTCTTACGATTAACTTGAACAACTATATTATCAAAGAAAAATCAGTAAAGAATAGGGCCTCGTGCTATGAAAAAAGACCAAAATCATTAAATTCTTGAAATGTGTGAGGTCAAACAAGGAAACCTGATGATGGATGCAAAATTATGTTACCTATTTAACGTGTTAGCTAGTACTTTTATTTTCAAACTAAATAAAAAAAGATGGATGAAACATTAAAGACATAATTAAATTATTTCAATTCAAAGATATACAATATTGAATAAATCATACAAAATAAGAAAATTATATATTATTTACCTAGAATGGAAGGAAACTCAAGTTGAAATTTTGTAAGGAAAACACATGTATGAAACCAAAATCACAAAAATAAAGTTAGACATATGATGGGTGAGGGTGATACATGAAAGCTGATAGTTGATCGGATGTATTTACCATGGTAGTGGTTATGAAATGGTAAAAGTGATGATTTTGGAGAAGGACAGTGATGAATCATGTGAGAGCAATTCAATGATGACAACGTTGGCTCTTCTTTTCATCTACCTAACTTGTTTATTGTGAAAAGGGAGAACCTTACATGCATTATATAAAGGTGATTTGGGAGCAGGAAACCCAAAGAACCAATTTGAATCACTTTGGGGATGGAGCGGGAATCCAAATGAAAGTATATAGGAAAATGTAAGATATTGAGAGAAGAAGCGGGAATATGAAAAAAATTACAATGCAAAGGGAAATCCAAAATATTGAGCGTAGATGCGGGAATTTGATTCGATTTTGAGACTAATAATAAATGGTTGTTATGAATTGTAATTACAATATTTATAAGAAAATTAAAAAAGAATAAAAGATTAAATAAAAGCAACAGGATAAAAGTAGTTTTATAATATTTATATTTTTAATTAGAAAAACTAAATAACATCGATATTTAATAATAATAATTATATTTCAAATACAATTTTACAAAATATAATAATTCTAAGTGTTTGTCCAAACATAAAGAATATTTTCAATATTTTAAAGTATAATGAAAAAAGTATTAACAAACACCTATTTCTAATGTTCACATATAAAGCAACATCTTATATATTTCATATATAATAAATAAATATGGTTATGTATGATATTACTATAATAAAAAAAGGTTAACCGGGGAATACACATGATATCGTTACATTCTTAAGAAATTTAAACAAGATATACATGAAATATTTTTAAGGAAAAACATTAAAATGATATTAATCCTAACATAGAGATCAATTCATAAAAAGTAGGTTTATCAAACGTTTTAATGAAAAGATCTGCTTTTTAATTATTTGCGTCAATGGGAATAATATCAATAAAACCATTTTCCTTAGCACCACGAATTGCATGAATCCGTGTCTCAATGTGTTTAGTTCGGGAATTGTAACACCTGGTTATGTTTTTTGAGTCAAAGAAAGAAGAATAAAGTGAAGAATAAGAAAGAAAAGATATTTTACCCAAGTTAAGGGGTAAAAAGTGTCAAAAGGAGAAAAAGGTTTGAAAGTGGGTGTAAAGTGGGCATGGCCGCCCACTCTCTTCCTACACAGCCAAATAATCGGAATTTAGAGAGAGAAAATCGCAAGGAGCAGCAGAACTCTCGGTTTTAGAATGAAGAACAAGAAAGAATTTGAATTCAAAGTAAGAATTCATAGTTTTATGGTGTTCTTAACTGGTTATGTCCTCGGGTTTATGCTCTTGTGTATTGTGTCTGTTCGGTTGTATGTTTTTAGTGGGTTTCTACATGGTTGAACACAATGCAAACGAGTTTGGAAGAAGCCATACTCAAGAGCTGCAAAGGTGAGCCCTAGAACCCCTCTTTTTACTTGTTTTAACTGAATTTGGGGCTGGAAATGCATGAATGTATGTTTTTATAAAACTGGGTTTCATACCCGTATTTTTGAATGTATGTATGTTGCGGGTATGGAGTGATTTTGGACTATGTTCATGCTTGATGATGATATGGTTGTGTTTCTAAGGCTTAGAATGTAAGATTTAAACTTAAAACATGATAGATGAGGTTTGGGGACTGAATTTGATGAAAGTGTCCCCTAGGCTGCTCATGCGCCCAAACAGTAGTTCATACGCCTAGGTTTAGGAAAAACTACTTAAGTGTGAGAAATGGGGATGAAAAAATGCGGATAGGCATTGAATAATGTGGGTGAGTAATTCATGCGAATGAACAAATGCGGATGAGTAAGAAATGTGGATGAGAAAGTCAATACGGATGAGAAAATCAATACGGATGAGAAAGTAAATGCAGATGAGAATGTCAATGCGGATGAATAAGTCATACGAATGAACAAATGCGGATGAGTAAGTTCATGCGACTAAACAAATGCGGATGAACAAAGTTAATGCATATGGGCATTGCCAAATCCGGATGAGTAAAGTCAATATGGATGAACAAATGCGGATAAGCATTGACAAATATGGATGAGTAAGTCATGCCTATGAACAAATGTGGATGAGTAAGTCATGCGAATGAACAAATGCGGATGAGTAAAGTCAATGCGGATGAACAAATGCGGATAAGCATTGACAAATGCGGATGAGTAAAGTCAATGCGAATGAACAAATGCGGATGAGTAAATGAAATGCGGATGAGTAAAAGAAATGCAGATGAACATAAAGAAATGCGGATGAACAAAAAATGCAGATGAAGAAAAAATGCAGATGAACAAAAAATGCAGATGAACAAAAAATGCAGATGAACAAAAGGGAAATACGGATGAACACTTATAATATTTTCTGACTTTTTTGGGAAAAAGTGAAATGTAGGCTTTGATTGGGAGGTTCCCGGGGGTTCATGTAGGATGACTTTTAAGGTCATAGATGATATGATGGGCATTGCATGATCATGTTATGATGTATGATTGATGCTTATACATGATGGTATGTGTGATGTATGTTATGTATGTGTGATGTATGCCTACAAGAGTTTAAGACGATCAAGACTAGGCTAACCAACTGCACAACCCTGAGCAACATCTCCTGTGAGGAAGACTCCATCAAACTAACCTATGTTGATGGATCTCCACATTCCCTCAAAAGTGATCAATTTCTTGATGTGCCCAAAGGAACACTAGACCATGCTGCAAAACTTCTAGGCCTCAACTTAGACTCATCAAATGATGAAGAAGAGACTAAGAACAAAGCTGTGACTTTGTTGGATACAAAGAAAGAGGACAAGATCGTTAGTCAGCCTCTTGTGCCTAGAAAAAAAATATCTAATGGAGGTTCGATGAAGCTACTCACAACTTTATTATGGAAAGAGAGAATGGTGAAGTCAACAGGCTGAATGTCACCTCTTTGCTACACCCTAGCAGGTTTGATATTACTGAGTTAGTAGAGAAACCATTCTCTACCCCTCCAACTCTGAAACTGCTGCTCACATCAGAAACCATCTCGGCAGTCTTCATCTGGCTGAGTTAACTACAAAATCCAAGATTGAAGAAAAGTTGAAGTTGAGAAGAAGGGAAGACAAGGATTGACCTCCCACCAAGGGCACAGCCTTTCTATAGATAGTGGGGGTCCTGAATTGGAACCTATAGTTTGATGGGAAAATGATTATAGTTCCAATCAACTAACTCTTTTCAGAGGGCCATAACAAAGGGTACACATCATTCAAGGTGACATACTGGAGATATCGTCTACCAAAGATTTGTACAAACTTCTCAGCACCACATGAGGGAAGAACAAGGAAACTGATAAGTATTTACTCTCGTTGGTGCTGAAAGTTTTGAGGAGCAGAAACAAGTGAGGGTTTGGTAGCATCAGCCTAGGGGGAGTTTATTGGATCAAGAAGAAGGCTGTTGCAACCAAAACCAAATCACTTAGACAAATTTTGGTGCTACTTATAAAGGCTTCCGAAGGAAGTTGAGTTCTTCCGAAGACAGAGTGAAAGTTTTACTTCCGAAGACAAAACCTCTACTTCTGAGGACAAAGTGTTCACTTCCGAAGATCAAGTCATAAAAGAAGAAATCAAAAGACTACTTCTGAAGTATGAAGAAAGAAGAAGTCCTCAAGCCTCGGAAGAAGTAGCCTCTTCCGAAGTGTAAGTGGCTTCGTAAGTACTTGTTCTTTCGAAGCCATTTATCCTTCGGAAGACACTGCTATGAACCAGTGGGCATAAGTATGGTCTCTGACACTCCTCAGCAGACCTCTAATACTGCATGGCTTTTTCTCAAAGACCATGTAGTTGACCATACTTTATTCCACTGTTCACCTTTTTATGTTAGTACAAGTTACCAACTTTAGTTGGTGACAAGAGTTAAGTCAGGGACATATCCTAACTACCATATCTCAGATAAGACTTTATCTGAGGTACATTAAACTATAACTTTGTAGTATCTGCTTTAGTTAGAGGATCCTGGCTGGTATCAAAGTATATCCGGCTGTAGGTTGTATTATATATAGTTTCTCATTGTGACTTATAACAGGATGCCTGTAAATGTCTTGTAATATTTGAGATGAGAAGCAATATATGCATGTACTTTGAAAATTACTTCTTGTGTTTTATTATTACATATTATATTATTATCAACTCTTAAAAGACTTTGCTTTCATCCGAGTGTTGTTTAAGTGAGTTTGAGAGAAAAACCAAGTGTTTAGTGACATAAACCGATCCTGTACTCTCATAAGAACCTTGTCGCTAAGTAATTAGCTAGATCTGCAAACCATGGAAAACTCTCATCATGTGCTTTCACAAACATCAATGTTTCATGAGGAAAGTTATCATCAATCATGTCCTCGCTAATCTCCTAACGCCCAGAGTCCTTTAAACATGATAAATGATCCGATACAACTTTTTATGCACCTTTCTTATCCCTGATCTCAATGTCAAACTCCTAAAGTAGCAAAATCCATCATATCACTCATGGCTTCACATTCTGCTTATTAAACAAATGCTTAAGTGTAGCATGATCCGTGTAAACAATAGTCTTAGAAAGGATGAGGTAAGATCTAAACTTATCAAATGTTAAGACCACTACCAACAACTCCTTCTCTGTCGTGGTGTAATGCTCCTGCGCATCTGTGAGCGTTTTACTCACGTAATAGATCGGGTGAAAATGCTTGTCCTTACACTGACCTAACATTGCTCCTATCGCATAATCATTAGCGTCACACATCAACTTGAAAGGTAAACTCCAATCTCGGGCGACCATAATTGGAGCATTCACCAACTTCTCCTTTAGAATCTCAAAAGCACTCTTACACTCGTCAAAAAACACAATAGCACATCTTTCTATAGAAGTTGCGTCATTGGCCTCGCAATCTTACAGAAATCTCTAATGAAACATTGATAAAAACCAGCATGACCTTATAAACTATAAATAGATTTCACCAATGTGGGTAGTGGAAGCTTGCTGATAGTCTTAATCTTCGCATTATCAACCTCAAGCACCGCATGGGAAATCTTATGCCCTAAAATGATGCCCTCCTTTACCATGAAGTGGCACTTTTCCTAATTTAGCATGAGGTTGGTCTCCTCACATTGAGCCAACATTTTCTCCTAACGCTCCAAACATGAGCCAATAGAACTCCCAAACATAGAAAAGTCATCCATGAAAACCTCCATGGAGGTCTCGATCATGTCATGGAATATAGCTACCATACACCGCTAAAAAGTAGTTGTAGTGTTACATAACCCAAACAGCATGCGGTGATAAGCAAAGGTGTCATACGGGCATGTAAAGGTCACATTTTCCTCATCCTCTAAAGTGATGGGGGACTAGAAATAACCTAAAAATCCATAAAGGAAATAGTAGAACTGTTGCCCTGACAAATGCTCTAACATCTGATCGATAAAAGGAAGTCGGAAATGGTCCTCCCTCGTGGTATCATTCAATTTGCAATAATCAATACAAAATTGCCACCCGTGGCTGTCCTAGTTGGAATCAACTCATTCTTCTAATTAGTCACCACTACCATCCCCCTTTTCTTAGGAACAACCTACACCGGATAGGGTAGATCAATCTTGCATCTAACAATGTAATCACTTCCTTCTTAACTACTTCTTGCATGTTAGGATTTAATCTTCCTTGACTTTGTCTAATAGGCTTATACTCATCTTCCATGAGTATCTTATGCATGTAAAACGAAGGGTTGATACCCTTGATATCCATCAGCTTCCATGCAATCGCCTGTTTGTGTTCCTTGAACAGATCTACCAACCTTTTCTTCTCCTCCTCTGTCAATCTAAGAGAAATGATGAGGTAACTGAGATCCCTAATCTAGAAATTCATACTCTAAGTAAAATGACAATTCCTTAGGCTCTATGGATGGGGGAGTCTCAATAGATGGCTTCTCTATTGGTTCCTCCCTCGTAATCACCTCACAAACGTTAGCTTCCTTGAGAGGCAAACTCTCACAATCTATCGAGTCATGCTCAAAGGCAAAAGCAGTCAACTCGATTTCCTGGTTCTCCCTAACCATGATGTGTGAGTCTGTATGATCAGATCTCATAAACTCTCAAAAACTCATAGTCACCTGTGTCCAAATGGTATCTATGATTACAATGTATGATCTTGATCATGTGTGTTCTTCATGGATTTGTTGACGTCAAATGTAATCGTCTCATCAACAACTCGTAAGGTTAGCTTGCCATCTAGGACATCGATCAATGCCTTTGAAGTAGCCAGGAAAGGTCGTCCTAAGATTAATGGGACCTTCTCATCCTCATCCATGTCTAAGATCACGAAATCAACAGGAAAAACAAACTTATCCACCTTAATGAGCATGTTCTCTACGATCCCTCGTGGTACTTCACCGACCTATCCGCCAATTGAATACTCATGTGTGTTGGTGATGGCTCACCTTGGTCTAGCTTAGCTAAAACAGAATATGGCATCAAATTGATGCTAGGCCCCAGATCTGCCAAAGCATTGCTATCAGACAAACCACCTATGATAAATGGAATAGTAAAACTACCTGGATAAGTCATCTTTTGTGGAAGTTTGTTCTGTATAGCAACCGAATACTCCTCACTTAACGTCACTATTGAGATCTACTCAAATGTCCTCTTATTCATGAGCAGATCCTTCATAAACTTAGCAACTAGGCATGTGTTTTAATGCCTCTAAAATAGCTAAGTTCACCTTGAGTTGCTTAAACTTCTCAAGGGACTTCCCATCCTACTCCTCAGATTGATTTTGAGCCAACCGTCCAGGATATGGAAGTCTGTCAAAATGGACTAATAGCTCATTCTCTTTCCTTCTTTCAGCAACCTTCTCTACGGACTCCTCTAACTATGTTGTACATGCTGGGCGCAGTTCTATTGCACCTTGTCAGTATGAGCCTCTATCTCTATCTCCTCATCGACCTCCTCCTCAATCACTACAGGAGGCTCAACCACACCATATGAGTGACCGCTTCTTGTCGTCACCACTTTCATATGCGCATTTGGATTCTTCACTACATTACTTGGTAGGCCTCTAGGTTGCCTTTCCTAAAACATATCAGATAAGTGGCACATAGTTCTTTCTGAATTCTGTAATAATGCTCCCCGATTCTTTATCATGGCCTCGCTCTCCTAGAAACTAACTTGATACGCTTGATCGCTAGCCTGTGCTTCCATATAACTAGTGTCATCCCTCTCCATGAACTGAGTCAACATCTGTGATTGTTGCATCATCATCTCCTCAAGTGTACGCTTTTTCTCCCATTGACCTATGCCACTAGTCTGACTAGGACTCGAACTCTGATTTTGAAATAAACTTTGAGTACGTGGTTGAAAACTCAGTGCATTTCCACTCCTCCAGTTCTGTTGATTCCTCCACTAGGATTATAGGAATTACCGAAGGCATTTCCTTGCATCCGGTAGGGATTGCTGACAAAGTAAACCTGCTCAAAAAAACTATCAACAAAAATGGGACAATCAATAGTATCATGACCAGCCCGACAAATCTCATAGGTCTACTCCTTTTTCTTTTGTAGGTTTGTTACCATCTTCGCTAATTCCTCAACCTGGACGGCTAAAGGAGTGCTAGAATCAACTTGGTGCACTCCTCGTTGAGCATCAACTGGGGCTTTAGAATCAGGATACTCATAAAACTCATGGCTAGGTCCTCAAACATTGTGTTACACTCCTCGATAGTCTTGGTGGTCACTCGATTACCACCGACAGTAGTATCCAGCATGTTCCTCGTTGCAGGAGTAATTCCATTGTAAAACTTCTCAATCAATGCCCAATCCTCTAAACCATGATGTGGAAACATGTGCACTAGCTCCTTGAAATGCTTCCAGATCTCATAGAAAGTCTCTCCCGGCTTCTGCTAAAATGAATGAATCATGCTCCTCAGACTAGCGGTCTTCGAAGGGGGAAAATACTTACACAAGAACTTGTCTTGCATATCAGCCCAATGAGTGATAGATCCTATGGGTAGGGACTCAGGGCTGCTGTGGGCGCGGGTAGTAAGACAGAATGGGAACAGGTGCAACTTGCATACATCCTCAAAATTTTCACCATTGATATCAAAGGTGTCACAGATCATCGTGAAGCAAGAAAGATGAGAGTTAGGGTCTTCAGCAGGCAACCCATGAAACTGAACAGTATTAATGACCACGGAAATGATTTGGGGAGGGATTTGCCAATTTTTGACAGTGATTGGTGTACGTGCAATACTAGATCTAGCAGTGGGCTCGGCATATTCGGCAATCACTCACCTCGCTGGTGGTTGTTCGTTGGCCATTGTTGATTCTGTGGCGTGAGTGGATTCACTATCGTATGAATCTTCCTCGGTCTCAAGCTCCGTGTCAGACTCGTTCGAATGTTGATCAAACACACGATCTGGATCACCAAGTGGTTGGAATTCCGGTGGTCTGGCAGAATGGCTGTGGCGCATAAACTAAAAGAAATTTAAAAAAATAAAAGAAAATTAAATTTACCTAATTAATTAAAGCATAAACAATAAAAAGTAAATAAAAATAATAATACAAAAAATACTAACTAAAGGCACAATTAAATAAACAAGAGGAAATTAAACTAAAAATAAACTATAGACTAGAAAACAAATTATTAGATCCCCGACTCGGGTGTTCTCAAATCGCCAAAACAGTGTCCCCCGCAACGGCTCCAAAAACTTGATGTGAGATATATATATATATACATATATATATATATATATATATATATATATAATTATTATAAAAAAAATTTCACAAATTAATTTTAATAATTGGAAATTTCCAGCTAAACTTCACACAAACCGTATGTGTACCGGTCATGATATAGTAAAGTGTAGTTAAGTCCGGATATTGAATCCGTGGACACTAATGGCGGCTCTCCATAATAAACCTTTGTTGACTTCTAACCTAATTATTTTTTATTTTAAGTAATTAATATTAATAAACAAAACAAACAATTTAATTAAAACTAATTAATGGAAGCATAACGAAAGAAATAAACAAATAAAAATCCAAACTTTGAAACTTCAATAAGATCAAATACGTGAAATAACTACCTAGGTAGGAATCCAACTAACATGTAATGGCCTAAAGGTAATGATTCGTATAACTATCTCTAAAAATACGGATCTAGGATTAACTATGTATGTTGCTACTGCCCATGAAAACCAAAGATACGTGTGAAGCACAAGGTAGGTTTATAAAATGTCTAATGGAAAATCGCCCCAAGGTTTTCTACCACATTATCCTTAAGATTATATATTTTAACCCTAAGATAAAGGAAAATTTAATTAAACCTAATTAAATACCTTAAAACACTAACACCATGAATGGAAGGCAAAACATGCTCTCGCGAAATCTGAACCTAACAAACAACGGGTAGCAGGGTTTAAGCAATATCTATCACCCCTAGGTTTTAGATAAGGTAGCACATTGAAAAATACCATCAAATCACAACCAATACTCCTAATATTATCTCTAATCAAAGTTTAAAATTGTAAACACCAAGTAATTAATTTTAACATGCAAGCCTAATCTAGATGTCACACAATCAATCAAGGTCAAACATACATGAGCATAGTAGTAACTTTTAAGTATAAAACAATACACTAGTCTATATTTAATTGATAAAATAATCAAGCTCTAAGATTAATAAACGAATATGTTAAATCAAAACCAAATATTTAGTTAAAACATATTATTTTCAACCGAACTAGGTAGTACTAAAAAGTTAGTTACTCATAACATTTAAAAACATTAACAACACTAATAAAGTTGCAAACTTTATAACGTGAATGAGAGAACAATGAAACAACGAAATATAATCGAAAACAAGACCAAACCGAATGATGTTCAATGTTTGAATGCTTCAATCCTTGCTCTCCTGTCTTGTTCTCCACTTTTAGATTGCTCTTCAATCGTACTCCAAATTTCAAAGTTTGATTCAAAATAACAAGATTTTTGTTTTCTTCATTTTTTTCTTTTCGTTCCTGCCATCATCCTTTTTCCCATATATGCCGCTACCGTTTCTTGTATTTTATGTGTATACGAGCCTTGCATAATTTTACTTCCTCCAATTATATTTGGCCTTTAATTTACTTTATTCTCTATATGGCCTTCTTGTTGGAATCTCATCATGGATTTGTTCAAATAAACTTTAACAAACAATCAAATAACATGAATAATGGGCCTCCAACACATTTGAATTCACATGAGTTTCATATAATAACTACCATTCATATAATAAAACATTTAAATATAACTTCAACTAAAATCCACTTGATTAAAATTGTTGAGTTACTTTTGCATCATATTAGTACTTAACTAAGTTTATCTTTTGTTTTATGTTTTGTATTTATACTTTTAGATAGTTTGGTTAAATTATATTAATCACTAGTTTCATGTTTAATAAAATTCATCAATTTTCAAGTAATTCTTTAGAACACTCGAAACTCAAATATAAATAAATTAAGCTTAATATTCAACAAAAACTATTCATAAACTAATCAAAAGTGAGGTTGTATTTATGTAGAATATGTATGATTGAAGGTATATCATTATGCCTTAGGAAATATTCTAAGTGTTAAATCTTCCGAAGCCAAGACCAACATCTTCCGAAGCCAAAAATGAAGTCTTGTGAAGCATCAATGACAAAGTCTTCCAAAGCCAAGACATGAAGACAAATTTCTTGTGAAGACTTTTGAGTACATGCTTTATCTAATGTACCTTTACCAAAAAGTTGGACCACCTTTCCGCTACAACTCTATTGACTCACCAACTTTCACAAGTTGGTGAAAGGTCCTGCTCTTTGTAACTGTACATTGAGATCTTGAGTCTGTTACTTTCTACTTTATTTTTTTTTCATCCTTTTTGTAATATATTAGGATGTGAGCTATGGCATGTCATAGTCACTAGTCAAAAGACAATCTGCCTTTTGACTTTACATTCATTTTGTTGTTGTCTAGATTATGTATCTAGCTGGCCGTCAAAGTATGGTTGGCTGTAGGATGTAGTGTAAAGTATCTCAGGTCCCTTGTATCTTTCTTCATGCTTTGTAACACTTGTAAGGAACTTGAGAGCAATATACAACATTCTTGAAAACCAAACACTTGTGTTATCTTGTTCTTGTTCTGTCTCTTTATTGCTTGTGTTTCATAGTATCAAAGTCGAACTAGTTATTAGTTTCATATTTGATGTATTAAGTATTCTAACTCACTCTCTTCATTGTGTGTTGTGTTGTAAGTGACCATCCCTTAAACGGTCTTGCATTTTGTGTCAACATAATTTCTTTCTTGCTTCAGCATTTTAACTTGATGACTCCACTCGGATAGAAGAAAGTGAAGGAGCTTTTGGATTTGATCATGATTACTGAGTTCTAGAACATGCTTCTTTAGATTATTTTCCACCTTTAGAAATCAATCAATCAAATTGCATAGAGTGACCCATTTAATAAAATATTTTCCCGGGGAATAATTTTTTGGGAAAAATACTTTTGGGGGTGTTAATTGCAATAAACAAAACTAAAAAATATGGCTTTTGCAGAACTGTTTAAATCCTTCAAATATGAGAATCTAACAACGGCACAAAGCCGGTTAGACTCTTTTGTATGTATAAAGAAAGAAAAATTGTCCGATTTAATTGATCGATTTTTAAAGGTGAAAATAATCTAAAGAAGCATGTTATAGATCCCAGTAATCATGAACAAATTCAAAAGCTTCTTGACTCTCTTCCGTCTACATGGAATTATCAAGTTAAAATGCTCAAGCAAGAAAGAGGTTATGTTGACACAAAACTTATGGATATGATCAACAAACTAAAATCTCTCGAGCTAGATATCCAAAGAAACAAATTTCAACAAGCCGTGTTCCCACATCAAACCCACGCGCTTAATACTGATCTTGTTTCATTTGTAACAAGCATACTTGATTATAAAAAAAGATGATTAAAAAATTAAACTTATTTTTGAATTCAGAGAAACTGTTGAAGAGAACTGTGAAACTTTGAGAGTCGACAATGACAGTATACCAGAGTCTGTGAGAACCGATGATGATAAGGTTGAAAACTATGATAAAACAGAGAAACAATGTGAGGCTGACGACATGTTGAAGGTCAAAGAAGACGAACAACAAAAAATCACAAGGGTTTGCAACTGTGAAAAGAGCTTAGTTGCAGAACGAACTATCATGGGTCTTCCTTATGAGACTGTTTAGGATATGTGTTCTTTGTCATGCGAAATCCGGTTAATCAGGAGTTATAAGGCAAACAGATTGTTATTGGAAAATAAAAAAGAATTAAAAACAATCAATGAGAAATGAAAGAAAAATGAAATTGCTCAAGAAAACTTAATGAAACATTTGCTAAAAATGATCTTTTAAGAAGAACCATTTTGGAGCGTAACATTGAAATTAATATTTTGAGAGAAATGGTTGTTTTAGCTCAATTTGAAACAACAAGGCTTCAAACAAAGCTTGATAAACAGACCCTTTCACACATGAAAAAGGATGACCTTATTGCTAAACAACAAGGGGCGCGGATAAAACATGGGATTGGATATAAATCTCATAGTGAAACTGTATTTAATTCAGTTTCCCCCCCCCCCTTTCTACTTTATGTTATTCACTAATCCCCAAACCTCATCCTCAAAATGACTTATTTGAACAACCTACTAATAGTCTATATGCAGGTTTGAGCGGTGTCAACCTTAATGACGTGCGAGATGATAATGATTCTACAACTGGTATGGGATACAATAAACCAAATGCTGACAATCAAGCTAAAGCCTGTCAGTCCCGGTTCTTTGTAAATCTAGATCTACAATTCTTCTAACTTCTTTGATAAGTTTAAAGCAGGTGAAATTCCTACTTTTGAGCCTGTTAGGGTTGTGAAAAAAGAGATAAATCAGGAATCTCCTAATCATCAAGTTCCAACTACAACAACACATCCTACTTCTAAAAATCAAGATCCATCGGAAGCATATCTGTGTATACGAGACTGGACAAGCTAAGACGATGAATCAAATATAGGGGACAATGTCAGTTCCTCAAAAATCAAGATATCACCTGACATTGTCAAGTTTCAAAAGCTTCCAAAAGCTTAATCAAGACCAATACTGTTGGACCAAAAGAACCAATGAGCCAAGATCAGAAAACCTCTAAGTCCCACATGGTATCACAACAACTGCTGAAAGCCTCATCAGCAGTTTGACAAGTGCTGAAGACTTCAACAGCTGAAGATCAAGTGCTGAAGACTTCAACTGCTGAAGAACTAAAGTGCTGAAGTACAAAAGCTGAAGAACACAAGTGCTGAAGCTGAAAGACCAAATTACTGAAGTACAACAGCTGAAGAGTTTACAAGTGCTGAAGATCAACAACTGATGTACAAAGTCTGAAGACAAAAACTGAAGACATCAGCTGATGATATCTACTAAAGTCATCAGCTGATGAAATATCTGAAGGTCAAAGTCTGAAGATCAAGTACTGAAGCGTCAGTAGTTTGTCACAACTGCTGAAGAGTACTTCTTCAGTAGTTTGTCACAACTGCTGAAGAGTACTTCTTCAGTAGTTGTGATATCAGTAGTTTTATATTTCTAGTTTCAGTAGTTTTGTAAAACGACTGAAGAGCTTGTTCTTCAGTCGTTGTAGTTTCAGTAGTTTCTAATCAGTAGTTTTATATTCTGTACTTAACACTCTGATATGTTCTCAGTAGTTGTGAACATTTCAGTAGTTTGTTAAGAGTTAGTTATTTTTGTATTAGATCTGCCAGTTGTCACGTTCCCGTGATAATAGCAGCGATTGCACTCTATATAAGGAGTGTCAACCTATTGGAATGAATGAATGAATGATTTGAATGATTTGATTAGAAACATTCCATATCTATAAACATTCCTTGAATCAGAAATATATTCTCTCGCTATAACCGTATGTGCTCTTAATGCATACAAGCATCGACTTCTTGCTACAATTTGTCTAATTCCTATTCTTATTCCGCTGCCTTGAACTCTAATACATCAAACGTGTGATCGCTGATCCTGCCAAATGGTATCAGAGCAGGTTAATCATTGATCGATCTAATAATTGATCATTGAAACTGCTATTCAAGATCTAAGTTTGATTGAATTAGCTTTTGTTTTTGCAAGAAACGGTTATAGAGATTGAATTTTCTGTATTTCTGGTCATCATCGTGAGATCTTTTCTTGGTTTTCATTGAGTTTGTTGTGGTCTGTGTAAAACTTTTTGAACTGAAAATGACTACTCCCTCCAATGATCCTCACAATACTGGTTCCTCAACCAAGCCACCAATGCTGGTTAGGAATGAGTATAACATATGGCAACGACGAATGCTCCATCACCTGTCTGTTAACAGCGCAGGTTGTTGGACATCAGTGGTACATGGTCCACACAAGCCTATGGTGAATAACCCGGAAACCAATCAAATGGTTCCGAAGAGGAGGGAGCAATACTCAGATGAGGATAAGAAGTTGCTTGAAATTGATGTAAAAGCCCATGGAATTCTGGCCATGGCACTGCCTAATGAAATCTATTCTGGGCTAATGCATCATCAAACTGCCCATGACCTCTGGAATGCCTTGAAAGAACAATTTGGAGGAACAGATGAGGTCTTGGCAAATAATAGAGAATCCTCGCCCAACAATATGAGACATTTTCTCATAGAAAGGGTGAGACACTGACTCAACAATATGAGCGGTTCTCTTGTTTGATCTCTGAATTAAAATTGTCAAACTTGAGTACACAAATATCCAGATGAATAACAGATTTCTCAGATCACTGCCTGAGAGATGGGACACATATACTATTGTCCTACGCTCCAGTGCAAGTTTGGACAAACTATCTCTCACCCAACTCCATGGGAAACTGCTCACGTTTGAGAGAGAGATAGAACAGAAGAGAAAGCTGTCTTCATCTGGAAAGCTCACTGAAGACTTTGTACTAGGCAACACTGCCTTGGTGGGTCATGAGTCAGAATATGCTTCATTATGGATGATCTCAAGGGGATTGCTGATGACGACTTAGAAAGATGGATATTTTGAGCCAAATGGCCCTGATAAATATCAGATCTCAGAAGTTCTATAAAAGAACTGGAAGAAAATTCCCAGGACTCTCTGGGAAAACCAAAGTTGGTTTTGACAAGAGCAAGTTGAGGTGTCACAAATGCCAAAGGCTTGGACACTTTGCAAGAGAGTGTAGATCAACTGGATCTAACTCCACTGCACCCTTTGTGACTTTTCCTGGCAATAGTCAACAACACAGAGGGCAACATCCTGTCACTTCTAGTCATCATCCTCAACAACAATCTCCGGCATATTTTGTTCCTCAGGGTCAAATGCCATATCCGTACCCTTGTTATTACATGCCACAGTCAAATCAAGTTCAAGTTCCTATGGCACCACAACCTCATGCACTACCAGAACCTCAGCCATCCCAATCTCATCAACAAACTCAACCTCAACAACACAGCTTCTTCACCCCAGGAGTTGTTGACTGGAGCAGTTTACCAGATGATATGTCTGGTCATGACCAACTGTTCTCAGGTGCTGGTCAACATGGTGGTGACAGTCCTTTTGGGAATCTAGCTCTTATGGCTTTGGAGTCTGCTGATACTTCATTTTCTAATGCCTCTACACCTAAGGTATCACAGGTATCCTCTGAGGCAAAAGCCAAATTATGTTCTGAACCATGCATAGCAGCATTTGCTTCCATTAGAGAAGCAAATGTAGCTTTAATTAATAAGAACATTGAGCTAGAACAAATAATTTCCAAAAACAAAGCTGAATTTGAGTCTGTACTTAAAGACAAAAATGATGAGATGTACAAACTGAAATGCCAAATAATTGATGATAAGGCTAGAGAAGAGATACTTCTAGAGAAGTACAAAGATCTCAAAGAAACCCTTGCAGTTACCCAGGTAGAGTGTGATAGATGGGTACAATCATGCAAAGGTTTTGAAATGCTTCTTAGTAAGCAATCTGCTTCCAATGTGAAGTTTGGCATTGGTTACAATCACACTGCTCCACCTACAGATTTTACTCCAAGAGCAGAAGTAGAATCTGAGGGTGAGAGTGATAACCAATCCATCACATCATGTGATCTACCTTCTGATACAACACAATCAGAAGTAGCAGTCAACATCAAGCCCTCTTTGAACCTATCAGCTGATGTTGATGGTTCAAATGCTGACACTCACATGATTAATGAGTTGATCAACTCAGGAGTTAATTCTGAAGGTCCTGAAAGGACTAGAGAGCAGGATTTAACACCTGAAGTTCAAACTTCAACTGCTGTCAGTACTGAAGAGAAGAAAACTGCCAGTAGAAAGAGTTTGAAGACTACTAAAGAGGCAGTCAAGAAAGCAAACAATGCTTCCAAAGCATTGAAGAACAAGTCTTCAGTTGCTTCACCCTCTTTAGTTGATGATCAACCTAAGATGAAGAAGAAACCATGTGAAGTATGTGGTTTGTTCAATCATCTTACAGATGATTGTTGGTACAAAAGAGGTTCCAAACTCAAACAAAAAGAAGAAATTAATGAGAAAATGGTAAAAATGAAAACTGAGTTTGAGACCACATTTGTATCAGCAACATCAAATCCTGTAACCCTTAAGTCCTCAAAGAAATCCAAAAAGGAAGGGGTTAAACAGGTGACAGCTGAGAATGCTCAGAAGAAGAAGGTGCAACATAGGAACTTATCAAACTCCACTGGCAATGTGTCTGATGAGCTGAAAGCTTTATCACAAAATGAGACACAGCTGGTTATGATGGTTCAACATCTGTTGGGTAGAGTTAACCAACTACATGCTCCTATGTTGAAACCACAGAAAAGGAGGTCCAAGCCAAAGGACTCCTCTTCTACACCATCTTCTTCCTCTCAGGCTGTTGTTTCAGATAAACCTGTTAGTTTACCATCTATTGATGAGACCAGGCCCAAAACCAAAAGGTTTAGGTCTCAAAACTAACTGATTGTTTATTATTGCAGGGTTCTTCAACATGCCAAAGTAGCATCTGGTATGTAGACAGTGGGGGATCTATGCACATGACTGGGAACAGCTCTCTTCTTCATGACTACTTTCAAGGAAAGAAGGGATTTGTTTCTTTTGGCAATGATGCTAGGGGTTACATCATTGGTAAGGGTTTTGTCTCTAATGGAGAAATCAAATTTGATGATGTTAATCATGTGGAAAATCTCAAGTACAATCTCTTGAGTGTCAGTCAAATGTGTGATAAAGGCCATGTTGCTCTTTTCACCAGTTAAAACTGTAGGATTCTATCATCCAAAGTTTTGCACTTGATTGACAAGGTGTTGGATGATCATACTCCATGAGAGCCAACAGGACAGGAAGAGTGTATGCCTTAGATCTTTCCAATAAAATAGATCTCAAAGACAATCCTTGCCTATTTTCCAAAGCCTCTTCTCAAGAATCTAAACTGTGGCACAGAAGGCTTGGTCATGTTAATCTCAAAACATGAATCAGCTTACCCAAAATAGTTTAGTCAGAGGCTTACCAATAAAGGAGTTTCACTGTGATGAAACCTGCACTGCTTGTTTAAAAGGAAAACAGCACAAAGTCTCGTTCCCTCCTATTGAAGTGCCTAAGTCCACTGCCTGCTTGCAATTACTGCATATGGATCTATTTGGTCCTGTGAGAGTAATGAGCATGGCAAAGAAGAAATACTGTCTGGTAATTGTGGATGATTACTCCAGATTAGTGTGGACTTTCTTTCTACATTCAAAGGATGAGGTGCTCAGAAGATTATTCACTGTGTGTTGTATATTGAGAAGCAGTATTCCTTCCAGTCAAGTGTATTAGGAGTGACAATGGGACGAATCAGAAATCATACACTTGATGACTTCTATTTTTCAAAGGGGATCAAAAGGCAGTTTAGCATCCAAGGACTCCAGAACAAAATGGAGTAGTGGAGAGAAAGAACAGGACCCTCATTGAAGCTGCAAGGTCCATGCTGGCTGACTCTGTTTGCCACTGACTTTTGGGCTGAAGCTGTCAACACAGCTTGCTATGTGCAAAATAGAGTTTTAGTAAATCAGAGGTTGATGAAGACTCCATATGAAGTTCTCCATCATTTGGCTCCTCTGATTTCATTTTTCAAAGCATTTGGGTGTCCCTGTTTTATTCTCAACACAAAGATCAACTCCAAATTTGATCCTAAGGTGGATGCAGGGTATTTTGTTGGTTATTCATCTACTTGCAAGGCATACAGAGTCTTCAACTGCAGAACAAAGATGGTGGTTGAAGAAACTTACATGTTAAGTTCAATGAATCTCCAAAGGACAAGATTCCACAAAGCCCTGTGGAGTTATTTGATTTGGACATACTGCAATATGTTCCTTATCAAACTCCTGCTGTTGCTCCTGTCAACAGTTCACCACTGGTGGTACTGCTGCTGATGATGATGATTGCAGTACTCACCTCTTTGGTTTAGTGATCAGCTGCCTGATTCAGCTAGACCTGATGTTCCTGTAGCTCCAGTAGCACCATCAACAACAAATGCTGATGAGATCTCTTCGAATTCAACTTCCTTTGAATTACCATCCACTGATTGGTTTCAAGGAAATGATTCACCATCACCATCTGTTACTGCTGAGCCTGCTACAAACACTTGCAAAGATCTCATTGTGTATCAAGATCTGAAGAATCACCTTATGTCTCAAATCATTGGTGATATCACTGCTGGAGTATCAACAAGAAATCAATTGTCAAATTTCTGCTTCTATGCTCTCTTCATCAGTCAGCAAGAGCCAAAGAATTATCACATTACTTTAAGGACAATGGATGGGTTGATGCCATGCAGCTTGAGCTTCTTCAGTTCAAGAAACAACAAGTGTGGGAACTGGTTCCTCTACCTCCAGGTAAGTGTGCAATAGGCACTAAATGGGTGTTTAGGAACAAAACTGATGAAAATGGGCTTATTGTTAAGAACAAGGCCAGACTGGTTGTTCAGGGGTTTGCACAAGAAGAAGGTATTGATTATGATGAAACCTTTGCCCCTGTAGCCAGACTGGAAGCAATTTGATTGTTTTTAGCTTATGCTGCTTATCAAAACCTTAAAGTTTTTCAAATGGATGTCAAAAGTGCATTTTTGTATGGAAAAATTAAAGAAGAGGTTTATGTATGTCAACCTCCAGGCTTTGAGGACAATAAACATCCTAATTGGGTGTATAAGCTTGATAAGGCTCTTTATGGGTTAAAACAAGCTCCTAGAGCCTGGTATGAGACATTATCAAACTTTCTTCTGGAAAATAATTTCACTAGAGGCTCCATAGATAAGACTTTATTCATTAAGAAAGCTGGGCAGCATAATCTACTTGTTCAAATTTATGTAGATGATATCATTTTTGCATCCTCTGATCCAAGTTGTGTGATGCCTTTAGAAAGTTGATGCAACAGAAGTTTGAAATGAGTGCCATGGGAGAGTTACAGTTCTTTCTGGGGTTGCAAATCAAACAAAAGGCTGATGGAATTTTCATTCATCAAACCAAATACACAAAAGATCTTTTGCAAAAGTTTGATTTACAAAACTGTAAGCCTTGTTCTACCCCCATGTGCAGCACCACACAACTGGATACAGATCAGAAAGGTAAAGTGGTTGATGAAACACTTTACAGATGTATGATTGGGTCCTTGATGTATTTAACAGCTTCTAGACCAGATATTATGTTTGCTACATGTGTTTGTGCTAGATTTCAGGCTGCACCTAAAGAGTCTCATCTGATTGCAGTCAAGAGGATCTTTAGATATCTGCAAGGCACTCCATCTCTAGGTTTATGGTATTCTACTGGACATTCTGGTAAATTAGTTGCTTTTTCTGACAGTGACTATGCAGGGTGTAAGTTGACCAGGAAATCAACTTCTGGTGGATGTCAATTCCTAGGCAACTGCTTGATTTCTTGGCAGAGCAAGAAACATACCTCAGTTGCTACATCAACTCCTGAAGCAGAGTACATTGCTGCTGCAAGCTGCACCTCTCAGGTACTCTGGCTTCAGAACCAACTTCTGGATTATGGCATTACAGAGACTAAGACTCCATTGTTAATGGATAGTGCTTCAGCTCTGTGTATTGTCAAAAATCCAGTCCAGCACTCTAGGACCAAACATATAGAGATCAGACATCATTTATAAGGGATTGTTTTGAAAAAGGTCTGATTGATCCTAAGTTTGTGCCTAGTGCTGATGAGCTTGCAGACATTTTTACTAAGCCTTTGGATAGTTCAACTTTCCAAAACCTGGTGTTAAGTCTTGTATGCTGCAGCTAGAATAAGTGACAACTACTGATGATTTCAGTAGTAATTACGGTGATCATTGGTACCCGTCATATAAGTATCGATGAGTCCTTTTCCCTTCAGTAGTTTTATAACTACTCATGGCTAAATGTCTCATAAGTACTGAAGTACTTTATCTGTTCCAAACTACTGATGTAGTTAAAACTACTGATGTAGTTACAACTACTGAAATCAGTATAAACAGATAAGTACTGATGTCCATGAAACAACTGAAATCCACCAAAAAGGCTGATGAATGTGTTGAGGACAGTATGAAACAGCTGAAAAGCTAAGAATTGACGAAAACAACTGATGAGAATTTCTCTTCAGTCGTTTGTACTACTGCTGTTTCATTCTAAACAACTGAAGCAATACCATGGCTTCAGTAGTTTTATAACTACTGATGACTAATACCAAGTTTTCAGTTGTTTACAACAGCTGATGACTTAACCACTGTCTTCAGTAGTTTCACAACTACTGATGACAAACAACAAGTCCTCAGTTGTTTCAATCATCTGAAGTTAAAACCACGGTCTTCAGTAGTTTTCTAACTTCTGATGCCTAACACCACGACTTCAGCTGTTTCAACGTCTGAAAGGATAATACCATGTCAACGGTCGTTTAAAACTACTGATGACTAACACCACATCCTTCAGTCGTTTTCTTACCCGTACCCTATAAATATCCCTGACCTAAGCCTTCAATGCTTCATCTTCTTCAAACCTAACGTTCCTCTCCAAAACTTCTCTCTTCTCAATGGCGTCCATGCAAATTAAACCGCGACACAACTGTGTTGCCTACCTTACTAAATCGCCTATCTGGGCTAAGTTCGATACTGCTATCGATCTTATGGTTCAGTCCCAATACAAAACGGCATTTCTTCTGAATCCCATACTACATGCCGAATCCTTTCAACAATTTTGGATGAATGTTACTATTACCACTGGGGAGCACAACACACCATCTCTCAGTCGGTCGTCAACAACAAAGACGTAGTCATCACTCCTGCGGTTATCCGCCAAATTCTTCATCTGGATGATGCTATATCTCCTGTTGGATATCCGAAGGGCACCACAGATCTATCCTTTGCCCAACATGGATATCAAGGCAATCTCAGTGCCTCCACTATCATGAAGAAACACTTTCCTGACGCTGAACGCCTAATTTTTCACATGGTGAATGTATGTTTGGCTCCTAAGACGTCGTCTTGGGATCAAATGTCGACAAAATGGCAGCAGGTAATCTATTCTATTCTTGAGCAACAACCGCTAAACTTTTCAGAAATAATATTTTCGGAGCTCAAGGATATGGCTCAAAAACTAACTGCCAACCGTTGGATACTATATCCACGGTTCATAATGGTCATCATTACAAACCAGCTTAATGCTGAGGGACTTGTTGGCTTGGGAGTCCATGCTACGGCTGTTCTATCGGAAGTATACTCCCGGCACAACTCTGACCAGACACTAAAAATGGCTGCCAAGCTGCGAAAACCCACGCAGCTGGAACCCACAGCCACCACCTCCAAATCAAAAGTCCCCACCAAACCCACCAAAAAGAAACCCAAAACGGCTACTCAGGGAATTGAGTCCCCTGAGGATGCCCCTGCAACACAAACGCAGGATATATCCACTAGTCCAAACCCCCTAGTGGATACAATGACTCTTCCAGCCATAGCCGCTAAGGCTTCCTCTCAACAGGAGCCTGCAGCAACCACACAAGGGGTACCTACATATCTGGGATCTTCCTCACTTGAGGGGATTGCCATTGAAGAGCACCAACCTCCCCAGGTGCACACTGCTTCTATCCCTTCACCCCAAACAACCGCCCCTCACAGCCCAACTTTAATAGTTGCACAAGTGCTGACTCAACTGCACTCCTCACCCCCTCCCCAGAAACCACTTACTACTGGGAACACCTCTACAATTGAGGGGGAGGAACACAGTGCACTTGAGAACCCACAGCACAGGGGTTTACCACTTCTATATCCTGGTGTAGACAAGGAGCTTAGAATATCTAGTGAGGCTGCCACCTCCTTTGACTCAGCACATGATCAGAATGAGGCTGGAAAAATTGCAAAGACCTCACTAGAGGCAACAGCTGATGATGGACACTGTCCTGAGGCTGGAAGTCCCCAGTACCAAGCACAAGGGGCACATGCAACAACCGGTCTACACCCAGTACATGTAAATCCTGCTCTAAGCAGGTGGTCAGATGATTCAGCTTCGGCTGATGATGACCTGGGCTTTTTCTACGATGTTCTTGCCCAGAACACAATCCTTGAAGAGAAAGTCAGTAGGCTGCAAAACCTACTTGATCAACTCTCACAAGGAGAAAGACCATCTGCCTCTACCCACCCACAGATGGCACCTTCACTTGAAGGTTCCCCAAACACTGAGCCACTCCAAACTCAACCACCTGCCTCTGCTTCAGGCCTATTTCTCAGGAACAGAACCCTCCTGAGCAAATAGGTGCTGTACTTCAAAATTCCCTCCCTCTCATCACACCCATAATCACTGATATTGTGACTAAAGCCATTGATGAGAGGCTTTCCTCAACTTTACAACCCTTGATTGATGCTGTGTGCAAAAGACACTTTCTGCGGTACAAACCCCTTCCTCCAATGCATCCAAAAAGGGGGAGAGTACTGCAGTGAAAGAAAAGAAGAGGAAAAGATCCGAGGAAAAGAAGGAAGCGAAGCAAGCCCAAGAGGAGGAGAAAGAACAACAACCACTGCTCACCTACAAGCGAAAGAAAGGTGCTGATGATCATATTGCAGAAGATAAAGCCTTGGAGCTATTGATAAAAGAGGCTGATGCCGAACACAGCAGATCAATGGACAACATCATTGATCAGCTGTTTAGGCAAGGCCATGACACCAATAAACTTGACTCTAAGATTCGACGATTAGAGATTGAAGAAATCCAGAATAGATGGGCAAGTTATGAAGTGTTAGAAAGAGAAAGGCTTGAGATCATGATTAGATTTATTGCAAAATATCTTGGAAGATCAATGATCGAAATCAAAGCTTGGTCTAGGGACAGTATCTTGGCAATCACCACCAAGATCTGTTCGTCTGAAGCATATACTAAGGGGCTTGTTATTGAAGCTTTGAATGAAGCGGGTGCTGGGAGTAGGACTGAGCTAGCCAAGCAATCAAAAGCCACACTCACCTTAAGAATGCTAGAACAGCCTGTCAACATTCCCACACCAAAACCACCCAAATCACAACCCACCAAACCAACTCCCTTACCCTCAAAACCCATAGCCGATGATATACCCTTGAAGAAGAAGAGAAGGTATTGAGGCTAGAAGATGATGAAGAAGATGATGAAGATAGGCTGCCACTCTCAGCTGTGATTCAGTTGCCTAAGGCCACAAGTCACTCCTCAGCAATTACTCCCGAAGTCCAAAGACAAATGGTTAAGTGAAGCTAGAAGAAGAAGAGCTTCATAAACAGCATGATGAGGAATTGCTGAAGAGAGTTGACAAAGCGTATGCAGCCACATCTTCTATCATCAATATTAAGAAGCAAGCCCTCAGACTTTACACTCTCAGGCATACCTTTCAATATCAAAAGGAAGAGTGAGGATTTGGCCTGATCCCAGGGTCTCTCACAGAATTCATAAGAAAAACATACCTCAGAGATACATTGGCCAGGTGAAAAAGATCGTAGATGAAGTGATCTCTCTGGTCTTTGTAGTTTCACCCTGGGAAATCCTAGAAGACTTCAAGAAAGCCTACAAAGCTAATCTAACCCCTCAGAAGATGCTGGAAAACAAAATAGTGAAAAAGGGGTTAGCTTACAAGAGGCTGAGGAAGTCAGGAAAAATGAGCTCCAGTTGTTCCTAGAGGGTAATCACCCGGATGAGTTTGCTTACAGAATAGTAACAACTGTGGAGCTAAAGAATGGGAAACAGGCCAAATACCTGTCTGAGTATTATGGGCCTGAATCATTGTTTGAAGGAGGTGCTGAAGAGCTAACCATGGAGGAACAAATCACCTTCCTTAAGGCCTACACAAGAGAGTCGTACAGACTCATTATGGGGAAGTAAATCTCATGAATGGGATAACAACTCTGTGTCCAGTTCCCCAAAACAAAGTTCCCATTCATACCCTGCCAAACAAATATCTGAGATTTCTTCCCAGGCCGAAGCTTACATGGGTCATCTTCTCTACTGATCAAGAAGGAAAAAGACCAACATTTTGCCAACAATAAGTGGGATAATAAATAATTTAGAGGTTTTGGCTGCATTGGTTCAGGGGGAGTTTGTTGGACCAAAAGAACCAATGAGCCAAGATCAGAAAACCTCTAAGTCCCACATGGTATCACAACAACTGCTGAAAGCCTCATGAGCAGTTTGACAAGTGCTGAAGACTTCAACAGCTGAAGATCAAGCGCTGAAGACTTCAACTGCTGAAGAACTAAAGTGCTGAAGTACAACAGCTGAAGAACACAAGTGCTGAAGCTGAAAGACCAAAGTACTGAAGTACAACAGCTGAAGAGTTTACAAGTGCTGAAGATCAACAACTGATGTACAAAGTCTGAAGACAAAAACTGAAGACATCAGCTCATGATATCTACTGAAGTCATCAGCTGATGAAATATCTGAAGGTCAAAGTCTGAAGATCAAGTACTGAAGCGTGAGTAGTTTGTCACAACTGCTGAAGAGTACTTCTTCAGTAGTTGTGATATCAGTAGTTTTATATTTCTAGTTTCAGTAGTTTTGTAAAACGACTGAAGAGCTGTCTTCAGTCGTTGTAGTTTCAGTAGTTTCCAATCAGTAGTTTTATATTCTGTACTTAACACTCTGATATGTTCTCAGTAGTTGTGAACATTTCAGTAGTTTGTTAAGAGTTAGTTATTTTTGTATTAGATCTGCCAGTTGTCACGTTCCCGTGATAACAGCAGCGATTGCACTCTATATAAGGAGTGTCAACCTATTGGAATGAATGAATGAATGATTTGAATGATTTGATTAGAAACATTCCATATCTATAAACATTCCTTGAATCAGAAATATATTCTCTCGCTATAACCGTATGTGCTCTTAATGCATACACGCATCGACTTCTTGCTACAATTTGTCTAATTCCTATTCTTATTCCGCTGCCTTGAACTCTAATACATCAAACGTGTGATCGCTGATCCTGTCAAATACGAATCTCTTCTCAAACTATAAAGCAACCCAGTCAATCAATGAAGATCTCATTCTCTCTCTTCTCTAACTGTAAAGCAACCCGGTCAATCAGTGAAGATCTCATTCCCTGTTTAGCATAGCAAACACCAAAACAAGCAAGAATCTGCAACAACCTCAAAGCAATCTCCAATTCCAAATGCTTCACACGGGTCAGTCAAGCATCAAAAGCCTTCAAGGCTTGTTTTGAGTGTGGAAAAGAAGGTGATATGGTAAAGAAGTGCTCTCGACTTGCTTCGAATAGTTAAGGCAAAACAAATTTCTTCTTCAATTGTAAGTCTACAAAGAATGTTCCAGACGGTAAAGGAAAAACGTGTTGCTTCTCTGGATCAAGTAGTAAAAAGCACACATCTTTGAATAGTTGGATGATAAACCCTCAATCCAAACGTTTTCATGTGAAGCCGGTTTCACATGATTCAAAGATAAAAATGACCAAATGTTTAAAACCAAATTCTTTTCCTTCTTGTCTTAAGCATAAAATGATTTCAAAATTTAATTCATTCAAATCCAAATTAATTAAACCAAAACAAATTTGGAAAATTAAAAAGAAGGATACAACAATTCCTGATTGTTTAAAGGGTTGTGTGGTGAAGCAGGTTACTTATATTGATGAAGAAGGTACTTCCAGGACTACAATGGCCTGGGTTCCCCTTTCAAACTATTCTGTTTATCAGTGCATGAATAATTCAGGATGACTATTAGTAATCCGGTTTACTTACAGAGATTATTTCAAATTAAAATTTGAGGTGGAACAAACAGGTTAAGGTTATGGTATTTTATTCAAAATCTGGATTTTTATCTACACAATCACCGTTCTCACTTCACAATCACCACATATTGCTTGAGAGTGTATTTCTTATCTTTATATCAGTGTAGTTTGGAAGACCTTCTTTCGTTAATTTCTATTTTTCTTCAGTTTTAAATAAAAAGTAAAAAAATTAAAATGAATAAAAATAAATAAAAATAAAAACAAAACGAAAATAGGTTTGCAAAAACAAAAATTTAGGGGGAGAGTATATCAAAATTAAATAAAAAGATAAAAAGAGAATGATCACCTAAAACGAATAGTTTTAGAAAAAAATGTTGAGATTAATACTTTGACTGAAAGGGTTGCACTTGTAATTTGAAACAAGCAAACTTTAGTCAAAGCTCGATAAATGGAAAATATCGGGAATAAAACAAGATGATGTACATAAATCTCAACTGGGGGCTAGGATTAAAACGGGATTAGGATATGAAAATGCTAAGGTTTATCCTCCTCCCGGTACTTACTTCTATTCTCCTATGCATGTTCCTCATCCTTCTAATAATTTGATCAAAACAGATACTAACAATATGTCTACACATTTAGAAGGTGTAAATCCTAAGCATGTTCGTGAAGACTACCATTATGGACCGACTAGCGGGTTTGGATGCACTAGTCTTAGTACACCAAAATCTCAACATTCTGTCTTAGATCATAAATCTAGTTTAAATTCTATTTTTGTTTCTAGTGAATTTGTAGTAGACACTATCTCATCGTTTTCTTGTGATGCTTCTATCTTATCATTAAATTAAGTGGATTGTGATGATGCTATCGTTTCTAATAGTGCTAATACTGTGAATGATTCCACCGCATAGAATAACGAGAAACATAAAACTAGTTTTTTTGAAAAATTCTTTTCTCATCCTATTCTATCTTTTACCCCACGAATATTTCTTTATCAAATGAAAGGGTATCGAAATTAGATTGAATTAAACCACATTGTTTTTGGTGTGGTAAAGATTATCATGTAGTTAAGCATTATCCTGAACTACATCATAGACATGTTAATAGGAATTCATCTCGGAATAGATTGAAAAAATTAGTTAATAATTTCTTTTGTAAGAAACCTATCCCTCCTAAATCCAAAGTTGTTCAAAGTTGGGTTCCCATTTCACCTAGTTAATCGTTCTTTGATATTTTGCAAGAGTCATCCACTAAGGTCGTAAACAATGTATGACATGTGGATAGTGGATGCTCCGGACATATGTCAGGAATGAAGAACTTATAGACCAATTATCGGATAATAAATGGAGGTTATGTTGCATTTGTTGGCGACAAGAAAGAAGGGAAAATGATCGGTCACAGAGAAGTTTCCAATGGCTCTTTAACCTCAGAAAAAGTGAATTATGTACCTAAGCTTGCATTTAATCTGTTAAGTGTCTCTCAGATTTGTGATAAAGACATTCTTGTCTTGTTCAAGTCCAATGAATGTCTTTTTCAAAAATCTGAGATTGATATTCCAAATGAGATGGTACTCATGCGAGCTCCAAGAAACAATGACACATATCTTCTTGTTATGGGTTCAAGGGAGCCAACGTCTACTGTCACCCGTCTCTTGTCCAAAGTTTCCACTTCTGAGTCTCCCTTATGGCATTGTAGATTGGGCCCTGTTAGTTTCAAAATTATAAACAAATTAGTTAAAAACAATCTCGTTAGGGGACTACCATTACAAGATTTATCTGAGATTAAAAAATGTATGGCGTGTGCCAAAGGCAAACAACATAAGAAACCACATAAGCCAAAACTTGAAAATAGCATAACTAATCCTCTTGAGTTGTTACACACTTATTTGTTTGGCCCAATCAGTGTTAAATCAATTGCTAACAAATCTTTCTGTCTTGTTATAATAGATGATTTTTCTAGGTATTCTTAGGTAAGATTTCAAGTTCACAAGGGAGAGGTTGCTGAGGAGTTGCAAAAGCTAATACTTTCAATTGAGATGATGAGCAAGAGGAAGGTTTTGGCGATCCAAAGTGACAACAGCACTGAATTCAGGAATCAGATCTTTGATTCGTTCTGTGCTGCCAAGGGAATTTTAAGACAGTTTAGTGCTGCAAGGACGCCTCAACAAAATAGTGTGGCTGAACAAAAGAATCACACCCTTATTAAAGCTACCCATACAATGCTATTTGAATCCTCCTTACCCATCATCTTTTGGGCTGAGGCGGTGAATTATGCTTCCTACGTTCTTAACAGGGTATTGATATTCAAAGATAAAATGAAGACTCCTTATGAATTACTTCATAAGAGAAAGCCTTAATTGATTTCTTTTGACCATTTGGTTTCTCGTGCACTTTATTGAATACTCAGGCGTAGAAGACGATGTTTGGTGCCATGTCTGATGAATGTTACTTCGTCAGCAATTCTTCTTCTCAAAAAAGCATATCGGGTATATAAGAAGAGAACTCATATTGTTCAAGAGTCATTTTATATTGATTAAAAGGAATCTAATTTCTCTGATGTTCGATCTGAACTAGCATGGTTCTTTGACTCTGATATGGTGTTTAACTCTTTTAATCTTCTAGTTTTCAATGATGATATGTCTAGCGCTAGTGTTCAAAAAAATATCATTCCACCAACTCCTGTCCCTGTCATACATCAAGGCCCTCCTACCACATCTACGAACGATGCTACATCAGTTGATATTTCATGTTCATCTTCAACATTTGCTCTTCCACCTCCACCTATTTCTGCATCACTTCCATCCACATCTACATCTTCCTCATCTCAGCAGGTATCATATATCTCTCCAATTGCCTCTACCTTACCATCAACCTCACCTTCATCTATCCATCAACGACCAATTAACCAAGCATCTTCAAATGTCCTACCCATGCCCTCTGATTTCAAAACTTTGAAAGATCATCCACACGATAACATCATAGGATCTATCACCGATGGAGTTTGGACGCGGAGTCAATCAGGATTGATTAACGTTTGTTTATTCTCTTGTTTTATATCCCAAATCATCCCAAAGAATGTTCATGCGGCTCTTCAGGACTCTTGTTGGGTTGAATCGATGCAATTAGAGCTACAACAGTTCTAGAAACTCAAGGTGTGGACCCTATTCAAGAACAAACCCGATGACCGTGGCATTATGGTAAAGAAAAAGTCCTAATTGGTGGTCTACGGCTTTGCTCAAAAGAACAGATTGACTATACCGACGTCTTGCTCTTGTCACCCGTCTTGAAGCCATCAGAATTTTTCTAGCTCATGCAGCTCATCAGATATACGTATGTCAACCATCGGGTTTTGAGGATCCTGACTTTCCTAACAAATTTACAAGCTTGATAAGTCCTTTTATGGTCTTTATCAGGCACCTCGGATCTGGTATGCGACTCTAACACAATATCTCTTAAGACATCCTTTTTCTTGTGGCACCACTGATATGACTTTATTCAAGGTCGAAGTGAATGGTGAAATGTTGATTGTCTAAGTTTATGTAGATGATATTATCTTTGGCTCCGCCAATCCGCAATTGTGTCAAGAGTTCGAGGAGGTGATGTGTAGTCGCTTCGAAATGAGCATGATGGGGGAGATGTGTTTTTTTCCTTGGGCTATAGGTGGAACAAAAGCTAGAGGGAATTCTCATCATCAGGAGAAGTATGTTAAAGAAATTTTGAAGAAATTCAGATAGATGAAGCTTCTCCTAAAATGACTCCATTTACTGCTTAAACATGCCTTACTCCTCATGAAAACGGGACACATGTTGATCCTCATCTCTACAAATTCATGATCGGTTCCCTTATGTATCTTACAACTAGTTGTCCTAACATCACCTTTCTTGTAGGTTATCGTGCTTGATACCAATCTGCCCGAAAGAGTCTCATGAAAAGGCTGTAAAACGAATTTTTTGTTATCTTAAAGGCTCTTCTCGTTTAGGTCTTTGGTATCCTTATGATGGGAATTTCGACTTACATGCCAATTCTGATAGTGACTCTAATGGTTGCACGTTAAACAGAAAATCGGTCACTAGAGGATGTTAATACTTAGGCAATTGTCTGGTTTCATGGCAAAGCAAGAAACATACCATTGTTTCTCTCTCTATGGAAAAGAAGAATACATGGCTTCTTCCAGTTGTTGTTCACAAGTGCTCTGGACACAGCATTAGATGATTGACTATGGGATCAACTTTCTGCATACATCATTGTTCTATGGCAATGAAGCAACCATTAGCATTGCCAAGAATCATATCCATTATTCCCGAACTAAGCACATTGAGACATGGATTCATGCGATCTGTGATGCTCAGGAAAAGGGTTTTATTGATATTATTCCAATAGACACCAAAAATCCAAAAGCAGATTTTTTCACTAAAACATTTGAGAAACCTCGCTTTTATGAATTGATCACTATGATAGGTTTATATCATTTTAATACCGGTTTTTTCTATAAACTTATTTTTTATATTTGTTGTTATATTTTTCTTTTAGTTTATTCATTTTCCCTTCGTTTTGTTCGCTCCATTATTCTTCATTATTTTTCGTATAAAAATATTTTTTACAAAAATTATATATATATATATATATATTATAATAATAACATCTGGTTCAGAATAAACAGATAAGCCTGGACGATGTAAAGGAAGTTGATAGTATTGTGTGGGATATGCATGATAGGTTCATCCAGAAAGTGAAGTAAAAAGTAAACTCATAGCTAAAGTATCTTTGTGTCAGACAATCCCCTTAATATTTTTGGCCTTCATAAAGAATCAAGTCCTTGTTCAAAAAGGGTTGAGAACGTGGTATCTCTATTTTGAGTTATTCTTATCTACGGTTTTTCATCTTTGTACCTAAGAGCTCTACGGTTTTTCATCTTTGTACCTAAGAAGCTCTCTACTATTTTCCTATTGGGGTTATCTCCTCTACTATATGTGAACATTGACCTGGAGTGATGATCACCTCTGTTGTACCATAGTACTGACCTAGAGTTCTCATCAGCACAATTTGATGATCTTCTTTGTTATACGTAAGTATAGACCTGAAGCTCTCATATGTGAGACTCAATTGTTCAACTACTTTGTTATACGTAAGTATAGACATGGAGCTCATCATTTGATGTTTATAGGATTGTGCTTCTTATGAAATATGACCTATGATGCTTATGAGTTGAAGAGTCATGCAGAGCGTGTCATTCGTTCAATATATCATGAGGACAGGATAAGTTTCTTTGCTAAATGTCCGTTGGGACTGGGTCATTCTATGTTTTCTTTTAAAAAAAGAACCAAAACATGACAACAGTAGCTGTGGTGCACTGGTTGAAACGAAGAAGACATTTGACTTAAAAGACGAGTATATTAGAAATCCTACCAAACTTTGACTCTCTAGAAGATCTTTTCAGCTTCTTGTTCATATCCTTTTATATTGTTTGATTTGGTTTTTTAAAAATTATACGTGAAGATTGGTGAGGTTTTGTGGAGCAAATTTATTTTGATTTTTTTTATTTTGATCACTTTTTTTTAATTCTTTTTAAACTATTTTTAATTTTGATTTTGTTTAGAGAATCATTGCCTTTTTTAGGTTTCCAGCGAAACTATAATTTCGCCAGTAGTTCCGCACAACAAAATTGTAGCTTCGCCGGTCCTTTTGCTAGTGACATGATCAATTTCGTCCAGAGTTTCGTCTGGCGAAATTGCATCTTCGCTAGGCAAAACTATAGTTTCGCTACTTGCGAAACTATATGATATATAACACTTTTGCAAAATTGATTCGCATTTTTGTACATTCGTTTGGTCTGTCGTTCTAGGGTTTCACCATAGTCTTCTTTGACGATTTTGATTTGCAATGGTTTTGATTCTTGTTTGATCCTTCTTTCTTGTTCGCAAGTGAGTTTCAAACTCAGGACCTTTGTTTAATCTAGGTTTTTGTACCAAATTGTGGTTTATTTGATTGAGACTCTTTGGTACCTCGCAGTTCTTGATACGAAAGTACCGGATAGTCCAGTGAAACTGAATGAAAGTTTATAGTTTATCAGCGAAGCTGTGGAGTTATGTATCCGGGCGAAATTAACAGTTTCTCTAACTAAACTTTAGTTTGCTGCGCCGAAACTATAATTTCTGCCAGTCGAATCTACTTAAGTGTGTTACCGAAACTAATAACTAATTACTAATTGATGGCGAAACTATAACTAATTGCTGGAGAAACTATAACTAATTGTTGCCGAAACTATAGTTTTGTCAAGTGAAACTAAAAGTTTCATCCTACGAAACTATAAATTCGCCTAGCGAATTTAATTTGGTTTTTGTGTATTTTTTTATCTTTTTTCATTTTTTTCTTAACATTTTATTTAATATACAATTCGGACGTGTTTCATCCATTTTTCAGATTAAAATGGTGAATCTGAAATTTTGACGAGAGGAACAACATCACTACCATATTAGATGATACCTACCCTAAAGTAACTGGTTTTAGAGAATGCATTCGATGGCTGCAAAGATCACCTATAGCTTACGCAATATGTCATTCCACTACTATTTATGATCTTCACATACGAGAATTTTGGAGAACAGCTGAGTATGATACAAGAGGCAATACATAGAGAATTATAGCTAGAATGATGGAGAATGAGGTGATTATTACTGCTAAGGTTGTATCAAGGGTGCTAAGGCTGGATGAGATACTGGAGAGGAGGTTACTTTGTCAGACCAGGAGGTGTTTGAGGAGTTTAGATTAATGGGATATGAGGGACCACCTTTTGGTACTAGGAAGGAGATTAAGAAGTCCTTCCTCTCTAAGGAATACAGATACATAGCTCATGTATTCATTATGTGTTTAGCTCACCGTAAAGGTGGATCAGATGGGTGATATGATGTAGGGGAGAGAAGGCGAACATAGCAACACTGATTTTTGCTTGTATGGCGGAGAACGTGATGGCATTAAAGAAGGATAAATGGCTACTTTATCCTTGATCTTACACATGATTTTTGATGACCTTATCCTAATATTCCAAGGCACGGGGAGGTTAAAACACTAGTGCAATTGAACACCCGCATCTTCGCAGACTACTGCGCCATTCGTCATGATTTTAGTGGAAAGATTACACACCTCTAGGAGAACATGTACCCACCAAAAAAGTGGAATTATATGAAGAGGATAGATGAATCTGAAAACAAAAAGGCAGAGGGGACACGGGTGAAACATGCTGATGCGGTAAGAAGAGGAAATGATATGCTAAAGAAAAAGAATATGATTTGGAGGAGGATGTGAATGAGCGGTTGAGGAGGCTAGGTATGAAAAAGAAAAGAATCAAAGAAGAAAGCTCATGAGGGAGAAGTCAAGAGAAGGACTAACATAAGCACCAATCATTCACAGAAACTTCAAGGAGAGAGGATAGAACTGGTATGGATGAAGATGTGATAAGAAATCTGAATGTATCTCTAGCCAATGAATTAATCATGGGAAAGACAAAACATACTATAAGGAATACATGTTAAGCCTGATGTTACTCAAACACTTCAAGTCTCCTGCATGCTGCATAACTACATTGAAGAAGAGTGCTTCGGAAGTTTCACACATGCAACAGAAATATTCTAAGTGTGAAATCTTCCAAAGCCAAGAGCAATATCTTACACAGCCAAATATGAAGTCTTTCGAAGCTTCAGAGACAAAGTCTTCTGAAGCCAACACTTGAAGACAGATTTCTTCCAAAGACTTTTAGTATACATGCTTTATCTGATGTACTTTACATAAAGATGGACCCCCTTTCCGATGCAACTCTGTAAAGTCACCAACTTGCATGAGCTGGTGAAAATGTCCATGACTTCATTAACTATACATTGAGGTATTGAGTCTGTAAATTTCTACTTCATGTACTTTATCCTTATTGTAATATATCAGGATGTGAGCTATGGCATGTCATAGTCACAAGTCAAAAGGCAATCTATCTTTTGACTTTACAATTGATTTTGTGTTGTGTCTAGTCAATTGTATCCAGCTGGGCTTAAAGTATGGTGGCTGTAGGATGTAGTATATGTATCTGAAATACTTTTAACTTTCCTTTATACTTTGTAACACTTGTAATAGAACTTGAGAAGGCAATATACTGCAATCTTGGAAACCATCTCCTTGTGTATTTTGCTATCTTGTTCTATCTCTTAGTTACTTGTGTTCTTTGTATCATCTATTGTTGTTAATCGAGTCTTACTGTTTGATTAGTTAAGTTAATCTCCTTATTGTGTTGTTATGTTGTTAGTGACCACCCTTCACCGGTCCTGCACTTACCAATCAAGAAATAAGGGAAATAAAAAAGGACGAGGTGATTGAGGGAATGACCAAGATGTTGGTGGCCCAGAATAAGATGGTCAAAAGATTGTTTGAGGAGGTGAATGAGCTAAAGGCCATAGCCTGCCTGTCCAATCAGCTAACTTAGACTGAGTTAGATAGTTTGACTGACACTACCAAGTATTCATTTTTAAATATGGGTACATCTTCTTGGGCAGGAGAGGGCAGGAGAGGGCAGGAGAGAGCACATCTGGAGTAGCAGCTCATGAAGTAGGAGGATCTGAAGAAAGGGAAGAGACTATGAATATGGAGAATGTAGAAGAAGTAGTTGAGGCTGGGTTTGTGAATATTCATTTCTATTTTGAGAAAGACTTGGTTGGTGAAGAAGTGTTGTGAGAGAATCATGTTGAACAAGTGGAGAAGACTGTTGAGAAGGGACTGATTGACAAAGAGGAAGATGATGAGCAACTACTTGATTTTGATTCTGAACCAGAATACTACGAGGTTGATGAGAGACCCCTAAATATCTTCCCAAAAAGGGTGATGGTGCTCAAGATGTATTTGAAATAGAGAAAGAAGATTGGTTTGCTAAGGCGAAATGGACTGAAGAGATGACTCGCCTATTCTAAAATCTGGAAGTGTTAAGTAAATCTAAGTTTGATAAGAGGATCATAAGTTGGAAGTATAACCCTGGTCACAAAATGTTTATGATAAAGAGGAGAGGGGGAGGAATATCTTATCTCCACAAGAGGAAGGCATTCAAGACCTTACCTAAGTGGGACTTGAGGAGGCTGGTTGTGTTGCCATTACTAAATGCTTATCAAAGTGAAAGAGCCATGTTGCTGGAAAAGGAGATAAAGAATGGAATGAATGACAACTTTGAGTCATTTGGATTCATGAAGGCTGAGATGATGGGTTTGATAGAACACAAAGTAAACAAGTTTAACCTTTTAAACTTTCTGAAAATGCAGCGGAAGTATAGAATTATAACATGTTTATAATCTGAAAAATCCATGTTCTTAATGATGTTTTAAGATGAAAAACAAACCCAATCAAAAGGATCTTAATATGTGAATGAACAAGCCATGAACACAAGTTAAGCAACATAAAATCACAGCTTCAATGAGCTGTGATTACTACCTTATTCCAGCCAAAATGTTGACCAAGAAAGGGTTGAAAATGCTTGTGAATCGGCCAAGACTCCAAGGAAGAAGCCCTCAAGCTTGTATACCCCAAGCCTCCTTGCAATCACCTTCTTGTTAGGAAGATTCACCACCTAAAAGCTTCAAAAACCCTCTAAAACAAGCTGCTAGAACCGTGGTTTTTGAGAGAGAGGAGAGAGTTTTTTTATCTATTGCATGTCAAGATTCGATAGAGAAATCATGAACAAGACTTTTTAATGTGTGTTTCTTTCAAGGAAAAAGGTCCAATCCCCTAACAAGGGGGGGGGGCGAAATTGTGTTTTTAAAAGGGTTTCCCACCCTTTTTGATTGAACACATACACATAAGTTAAAAATGTCTTGTAACTAGACATACAAATAACCTTAATTGTATCTACAAGTAATATAACTTATACAATTATCATATAACTTATAAGTTATAACCTCTCATTATTATTTGGTGTCATCTAACCAATTTAAATAACACATCAAATAATATTATTGAACAAAATATCCTAATAAGTGGTTCCCTCTCATATGCAACTTATTTATAAAACCCATTTTCTAATTGGTGTAAACATTTAATTGCATGATCATATCATCAATTGAATATTAATTGGTGTTTGCTAAGCTTGTTATTGAGTATAACCCGACTTCGATCATAACGTACTAACCACATCAATATTGTACGTGTCTTGGGCACACAGAATCCAACAATCTCCCACTTGCCCAAGATTCATAGAAGATTGATGCAAGCAGTAATACCGCCTAACAACGGTTTACTGCCCTTAATACGCATGACTTATAGCCATTCAATAACATCATCCCTTTCAAGTACCCTACTTGAAATGATTTAGGTGAATTATCATCTATCCTTTTGTTACAGATGTCATGTTAAATCCAAGGACCACAATGATCATTCCTTGTTGATTTAACTTAATCAGGCCTTAGACATCTAACTCTCAACGAATAAGAGGAACAAATTCCATCTTGACCACATACTTTCTCACAAACACACCTCGTGTCATACCTAAACATACCCTTATGTACTGTCCACTATTTCAGGACAGTGAAGAATAAGCTCAAGGTATAGCACTTGTTGGACCAAAAGAACCAATGAGCCGATCAGAAAAACCTTTAAGTCCCACAAACGTCACAACACTACTGAAGACCACGATAGCTGAAGACAACAACTGATTACAAAGTCTGAAGACAGTGCTGAAGACAAAGTCTGAAGACAAGTGCTGAAGACAAAGTCTAAAGACAAGTGCTGAAGACAAAGTCTGAAGGCAAGTGCTGAAGACAAAGTCTGAAGACAAGTTGAAGACAAAGTCTGAACAGTGCTGAAGACAAAGTCTGAAGACACAAGTGCTGAAGACCAAAGTATCAGACGTTGTCACAACACTGAAGAGGTCTCTTCAGTAGTTGTGACGGTTTACCTTTCAGTAGTTTTATGTTTCATCTTTTCAGTAGTTTGACACAACAGCTGAAGAGGTTTCTTCAGTAGTTGTGACGGTTTACTTTCAGTAGTTTTATGTTTCATCTTTTCAGTAGTTTTGTAAAACAGCTGAAGAATACTTCTCAGTTGTTATGCTCATCAGTTGTTTTATATTTATCAGTAGTTTTGTAAAACGATTGAACGCTTGTTCTTCAGTCGTTGTAGTTTCAGTAGTTTGTTAAGAATTAGTTATTTTTGTATTAGATCTGCCAGTTGTCACTTTCCCGTGATAACAGCAGCGATTGCACTCTATATAAGGAGTGTCAAGCTATTGTAATAATTGAATGATTTGAATGATTTGATCAGAATTATTCCATATCTATAAACATTCCATGAATCAGAAATATATCTCTCACTATAACCGTATGTGCTCTTAATGCATACAAGTATTATCTCTTGCTACAATTTTCCTAATTCCTGTTCTTATTCCGCTGCTTTGAACTCTAATACATCAAACTTGTGATTGCTGATCCTGTCAAATGGTATCAGAGCAGGTTAATCATTGATCGATCTAATAATTGATCATTGAAACTGCTATTCAAGATCTAAGTTTGATGAATTAGCTTTTGTTTTTGCAAGAAACGGTTATAGAGATTGAATTTTCTGTATTTCTGGTCATTCATCCTGAGATCTTTTCTTGGTTTTCATTGAGTTTGTTGTGGTTTGTGTAAAACTTTTAAAAGCTTGAATTAAATTGTTTTTGAACTGAAAATGACTACTCCCTCCAATGATCCTCACAATACTGGTTCCTCAACCAAGCCACCAATGCTGGTTAGGAATGAGTATAACATATGGCAACGACGAATGCTCCATCACCTGTCTGTTAACAGTGCAGGTTGTTGGACATCAGTGGTACATGGTCCACACAAGCCTATGGTGAATAACCCGGAAACCAATCAAATGGTTCCGAAGAGGAGGAGCAATACTCAGATGAGGATAAGAATTGCTTGAAATTGATGCAAAAGCCCATGGAATTCTGGCCATGGCACTGCCCAATGAAATCTATTCTGGGCTAATGCATCATGAAACTGCCCATGACCTCTGGAATGCCTTGAAAGAACAATTTGGAGGAACAGATGAGGTCTTGGCAAATAATAGAGAAATCCTCGCCCAACAATATGAGACATTTTCTCATAGAAAGGTGAGACACTAACTCAACAATATGAGCGGTTCTCTTGTTTGATCTCTGAATTAAAAATGGTCAAACTTGAGTACACAAATATCCAGATGAATAACATATTTCTCAGATCACTGCCTGAGAGATGGGACACATATACTATTGTCCTACGCTCCAGTGCAGTTTGGACAAACTATCTCTCACCCAACTCCATGGGAAACTGCTCACGTTTGAGAGAGAGATAGAACAGAAGAGAAAGCTGTCTTCATCTGGAAAGCTCACTGAAGACTTTGTACCAGGCAACACTGCCTTGGTGGGTCATGAGTCAGAATATGCTTCATTTGAATGCCAGTATGATGAGCATATTAACTTCTCTTCAAGCACTTCTGATTCTGCATTTGTTAGTGTTGATGGTCAGTTTACTGGGTGTAATAATGACAATTTATGCTTCATTATGGATGATCTCAAGGGGATTGCTGATGACGACTTAGAAGAGATGGATATTTTGAGCCAAATGGCCTTGATAAATATCAGATCTCAGAAGTTCTACAAAAGAACTAGAAGAAAATTCCCAGGACTCTCTGGCAAAACCAAAGTTGGTTTTGACAAGAGCAAGTTGAGGTGTCATAAATGCCAAAGGCTTGGACACTTTGCAAGGGAGTGTAGATCAACTGGATCTAACTCCACTGCACCCTTTGTGACTTTTCCTGGCAATAGTCACAACACAGAGGGCAACATCCTGTCACTTCTAGTCATCATCCTCAACAACAATCTCCGGCATATTTTGTTCCTCAGGGTCAAATGCCATATCCTTACCCTTGTTATTACATGCCACAGTCAAATCAAGTTCAAGTTCCTATGGCACCACAACCTTATGCACTACCAGAACCTCAGCCATCCCAATCTCAACAACAAACTCAACCTCAACACACAGCTTCTTCACCCCAGGAGTTGTTGACTGGAGCAGTTTACCAGATGACATGTCTGGTCATGAACAACTGTTCTCAGGTGCTGGTCACATGGTGGTAACAGTCCTTTTGGGAATCTAGCTCTTATGGCTTTGGAGTCTGTTGATACTTCATTTTCTAATGCTTCTACACCTCAGGTATCACAGGTATCCTCTGAGGCAAAAGCCAAATTATGTTTGGAACCATGTATAGCAGCATTTGCTTCCATTAGAGAAGCAAATGTAGCTTTAATTAATAAGAATATTGAGCTAGAACAAATTTTTTCCAAAAGAAAAGCTGAGTTTGAGTCTGTGCTTAAAGATAAAAATGATGAGATTTATAAACTGAAATGCCAAAAAATTGATGATAAGGCTAGAGAAGAGGTACTTCTAGAGAAGTACAAAGATCTCAAAGAAACCCTTGCAGTTACCCAGGTAGAGTGTGATAGATGGGTACAATCATGCAAAGGTTTTGAAATGCTTCTTAGTAAGCAATCTGCTTCCAATGTGAAGTTTGGCATTTGTTACAATCACACTGCTCCCCTACAGATTTTACCCCAAGAGCAGAGGTAGAATCTGATGGTGAGAGTGATAACCAATCCATCTCATCGTGTGATCTACTTTCTGATACAGCACAATCAGAAGTAGCAGTAAGCATCAAGCCCCTCTGAACATCAGCTGATGTTGATGGTTCAAATGCTGACACTCACATGATCAATGAGTTGATCAACTCAGGAGTTAATTCTGAAAGTCCTGAAAGGACTAGAGAGCAGGATTTAACACCTGAAGTTCAAACTCCAACTGCTGTCAGTACTGAAGAAAAAAACTATCAGTAGAAAGAGTTTGAACTACTAAAGAGGCAGTCAAGAAAGCAAACAATGCTTCCAAAGCATCGAAGAGCAAGTCTTCAGTTGCTTCACCCTCTTTAGTTGATGATCAACCTAAGATGAGAAGAAACCATGTGAAGTTGTGTTTGTTCAATCATCTTACAGATGATTGCTGGTACAAAAGAGGTTCCAAACTCAAACAAAAGAAGAAATTAAAGAGAAAATGGTAAAATGAAAACTAAGTTTGAGACCACATTTGTATGAGCAACATCAAATCCTGTAACCCTAAGTCCTCAAAGAAATCCAAAAAGGAAGGGGTTAAACAGGTGACAGCTGAGAGTGCTCAGAAGAAGAAGGTGCAACATAGGAACTTATCAAACTCCACTGGCAATGTGTCTGATGAGCTGAAAGCTTTATCACAAAATCAGACATAGCTGGTTATGATGGTTCAACATCTGTTGGGTAGAGTTAACAACTAGACACTCCTATGTTGAAACCACAGGAAAGGAGATCCAAGCCAAAGGATTCCTCTTCTTCACCATCTTCTTCCTCTCAGGCTGTTTTTTCAAATAAACCTGTTAGTTTACCATCTATTGATGAGACCAGGCCCAAAACCAAAAAGGTTTGGGTCTCTAAAACTAACTGATTGTTTATTTTTGCAGGGTTCTCCAACATGCCAAAGTAGCATCTGGTTGTAGACAGTGGTGATCTATGCACATGACTGGGAACAGCTCTCTTCTTCATGACTACTCTAAAGGAAAGAAGGGATTTGTTTCTTTTGGCAATGATGCTAGGGGTTACATCATTGGTAAGGGCTTTGTCTCCAATGGAGAAATCAAATTGATGATGTTAATCATGTGGAAAATCTCAAGTACATCTCTTGAGTGTCATCAAATGTGTGATAAAGGCCATGTTGCTCTTTTCACCAGTCAAACTGTAGGATTCTGTCATCCAATGTTTTGCACTTGATTGACAAGGTGCTGGATGATCACACTCTCCTGAGAGCCAACAGGACAGGAAGTGTATGCCTTAGATCTTTCCAAAAATAGATCTCAAAGGCAATCCTTGCCTATTTTCCAAAGCCTCTTCTCAAGAATCTAAACTGTGGCACAGAAGGTTTGGTCATGTTAATCTCAAAAACATGAATCAGCTTACCACAATAGTTTAGTCAGAGGCTTACCAATAAAGGAGTTCCACTGTGATGAAACCTGCACTGCTTGTTTAAAAGGAAAACATCACAAAGTCTCATTCCCTCCTATTGAAGTGCCTAAGTCCACTGCCTGCTTGCAATTACTGCATATGGATCTATTTGGTCCTGTGAGAGTAATGAGCATGGCAAAGAAGAAATACTGTCTGGTAATTGTGGATGATTACTCCAGATTTGTATGGACTTTCTTTCTACATTCAAAGGATGAGGTTGCTCAAAGATTATTCACTTTGTGTTGTATATTGAGAAGCAGTATTCCCTTCCAGTCAAGTGTATTAGGAGTGACAATGGAACTGAATTCAGAAATCATACACTTGATGACTTCTATCTTTCAAAGGGAATCAAAAGCAGTTTAGCATTCCAAGGACTCCAGAACAAATGGAGTAGTGGAGAGAAAGAACAGGACCCTCATTGAAGCTGCAAGGTCCATGCTGGCTGACTCTGGTTTGCCACTGACCTTTTGGGCTGAAGCTGTCAACACAGCTTGCTATGTGCAAAATAGAGTTTTAGTAAATCAGAGGTTGATGAAGACTCCATATGAAGTCCTCCATCATTTGGCTCCTCTGATTTCATTTTTCAAAGCATTTGGGTGGTCCCTGTTTTATTCTCAACACAAAGGATCAACTCCATAATTTGATCCTAAGGTGGATGCAGGGTATTTTTTGGTTATTCATCTACTTGCAAGGCATACAGAGTCTTCAACTGCAGAACAAAGATTGTTGAAGAAACTCTACATGTTAAGTTCAATGAATCTCCAAAGGACAAGATTCCACAAAGCCCTGTGGAGTTATTTGATTTGGACATACTGCAATATGTTCCTTATCAAACTCCTGCTGTTGCTCCTGTCAACAGTTCACCACCTGGTGGTACTGCTGGTGCTGATGATGATGATGATTGCCGTACTCACCTCTTCAGGTTTAGTGATCAACTGCCTGATTCAGCTAGACCTGATGTTCTGTAGCTCCAGTAGCACCATCCACAACAAATGCTGATGAGATCTCTTCGAATTCAACTTCCTTTGAATTACCATCCACTGATTGGTTTCAAGGAAATGATTCACCATCACCATCTGTTACTGCTGAGCCTGCTACAAACACTTGCACAGATCTCATTGTGTATCAAGATCTGAAGAATCACCCTATGTCTCAAATCATTGGTGATATCACTGCTGGAGTATCAACAAGAAGTCAATTGTCAAATTTCTGCTTCTATGCTCTCTTCATCAGTCAGCAAGAGCCAAAGAATTATCACATTGCTTTAAAGGACAATGGATGGGTTGATGCCATGCAGCTTGAGCTTCTTCAGTTCAAGAAACAGCAAGTGTGGGAACTGGTTCCTCTACCTCCAGGTAAGTGTGCAATAGGCACTAATGGGTGTTTAGGAACAAAACTGATGAAAATGGGCTTATTGTTAAGAACAAAGCCAGACTGGTTGTTCAGGGGTTTGCACAAGAAGAAGGTATTGATTATGATGAAACCTTTGCCCCTGTAGCCAGACTGGAAGCAATTCGATTGTTTTTTGCTTATGCTGCTTATCAAAACCTTAAAGTTTTTCAAATGGATGTCAAAAGTGCATTTTTGTATGGAAAACTAAAGAAGAGGTTTATGTATGTCAACCTCCAGGCTTTGAGGACAATAAACATCGTAATTGGGTGTATAAGCTTGATAAGGGTCTTTATGGGTTAAAACAAGCTCCTAGAGCCTGGTATGAGACATTATTAAACTTTCTTCTGGGAAAATATTTCACTAGAGGCTCCATAGATAAGACTTTATTCATTAAGAAAGCTGGGCAGCATAATCTACTTGTTCAAATTTATGTAGATGACATCATTTTTGCATCCTCTGATCCAAAGTTGTGTGATGCCTTTAGAAAGTTGATGCAACAGAAGTTTGAAATGAGTGCCATGGGAGAGTTACAGTTCTTTCTGGGGTTGCAAATCAACAAAAGGCTGATGGAATTTTCATTCATCAAACCAAATACACAAAAGATCTTTTGCAAAAGTTTGATTTACAAAACTGTAAGCCTTGTTCTACCCCCATGTGCAGCACCATACAACTGGATACAGATCAGAAAGGTAAAGTGGTTGATGAAACACTTTACAAATGTATGATTGGGTCCTTGATGTATTTAACAGCTTCTAGACCAGATATTATGTTTGCTACATGTGTTTGTGCTAGATTTCAGGCTGCACCTAAAGAGTCTCATCTGATTGCAGTCAGAGGATCTTTAGATATCTGCAAGGCACTCCATCTCTAGTTTTATGGTATTCTACTGGACATTCTGGTAAATTAGTTGCTTTTTCTGACAGTGACTATGCAGGGTGTAAGTTGACCAGGAAATCAACTTCTGGTGGATGTCAATTCCTAGGCAACTGCTTGATTTCTTGGCAGAGCAAGAAACAGACCTCAGTTGCTACATCAACTGCTGAAGCAGAGTACATTGCTGCTGCAAGTTGCACCTCTCAGGTACTCTGGCTTCAGAACCAACTTCTGGATTATGGCATTACAGAGACTAAGAATCCATTGTTAATGGATAGTGCTTCAGCGCTGTGTATTGTCAAAAATCCAGTCCAGCACTCTAGGACCAAACATATAGAGATCAGACATCATTTTATAAGGGATTGTTTTGAAAAAGGTCTGATTGATCCTAAGTTTGTGCCTAGTGCTCATGAGCTTGCAGACATTTTTACTAAGCCTTTGGATAGTTCAACTTTCCAAAACCTGGTGTTAAGGCTTGGTATGCTGCAGCTAGAATAAGTGACAACTACTGATGATCTTAGTAATAGTACTGATGATCATTGGTAACCATGTCACATATAAGTACTGATGAGTTCTTTTACCCTCAGCAGTTTTTATAACTACTGAAGGCTAAATGTCTCACAAGTACTCAAGTACTTCATCTGTTCTAAACTACTGATGTAGTTACAACTACTGATGCAGTTACAACTACTGAAATCAGTAAAAACAGATAAGTACTGATGTCCTATGAAACAACTGAAATCAGCCAAAAAGGCTGATGAATGTGTGAGGACAGCATGAACAGCTGAAAAGCTAAGAATTGACGAAAACAACTGATGAGAAATTTCTCTTCAGTCGTTTGTACAACTGTTGTTTCATTCTAAACAACTGAAGCAATACCATGTCTTCAGTAGTTTTCTAACTACTGATGACTAATACCAAGTCTTCAGTTGTTTACAACAGCTGATGACAAAACCACTGTCTTCAGTAGTTTCACAACTACTGATGACAAACACAAGTCCTCAGTTGTTTCAATCATCTGAAGTCAAAACCACGGTCTTCAGTAGTTTTCTAACTTCTGATGCCTAACACCACGACTTAGCTGTTTCAACGTCTGAAAGGATCATACCATGTCAACAGTTGTTTAAAACTACTGATGACTAACACCACATCCTTCAGTCGTTTTCTTACCCGTACCCTATAAATATCCCTGACCTAATCCTTCAATGTTTCATCTTCAAACTAACGTTCCTCTCCAAAACTTCTCTCTTCTCAATGGCGTCCATGCAACTTAAACCGCGACACAACTGTGTTGCCTACCTTACTAAATCGCCTGTCTGGGCTAAGTTCGATACTGCTATCGATCTTATGGTTCAGTCCCAATACAAAATGACATTTCTTCTGAATCCCATACTACATGCCGAATCCCTCCAACATTTTGGATGAACGTTACTATTGCCACTGGGGAGAACAACACACCATCTCTCCAGTCGGTCGTCGTCAACACAAAGAAGTAGTCATCACTCCTGCAATAATCCGCCAAATTCTTCATCTAGATGATGCTATTTCTCCTGCTGGATATCCGAAGGGCACCACAGATCTATCCTTTGCCCAACATGGATATCAAGGCAATCTCAGTGCCTCCACTATCATGAAGAAACACTTCCATGACGCCGAACGCCTAATTTTTCACATGGTGAATGTATGTTTGGCTCCTAAGACGTCGTCTTGGGATCAAATGTCATCAAAGTGGCAGCAGGTAATGTATCTATTCTTGAGCAACAACCGTTAAACTTTTCAGAAATAATATTTTTGGAGCTCAAGGATATGGCTCAAAAAATTGCTAACCGTTGGATACTATATCCACGGTTCATAATGGCCATCATTACAAACCAGCTTAATGCTGAGGGACTTGTTGGCTTGGGAGTCCCTGCTACGGCTGTTCTGCCGGAAGTATACTCCCAGCACAACTCTGACCAGACACTCAAAATGGCTGCCAAGCTGCGCAAACCCACGCAGCTAGAACCCACAGCCACCACCTCCAAATCAAAAGTCCCCACCAAACCCACCAAAAGAAACCCAAAACGGCTACTCAGGGAATTGAGTCCCCTGAGGATGCCCCTGCAACACAAACGCAGGATATATCCACTAGTCCAAACCCCCTAGTGGATACAATGACTCTTCCAGCCATAGCCGCTCAGGATTCCTCTCAACAGGAGCCTGCAGCAACCACACAAGGGGTACCTACATATCTGGGATCTTCCTCACTTGAGGGGATTGCCATTGAAGAGCACCAACCTCCCCAGGTGCACACTGCTTCTATCCCTTCACCCCATACAACCGCCCCTCACAGCCCAACTTTAATAGTTGCACAAGTGCTGACTCAACTGCACTCCTCACCCCCTCCCCAGAAACCTCTTACTACTGGGAACACCTCTACAATTGAGGGGGAGGAACACAGTGCACTTGAGAACCCACAGCATAGGGGTTTACCACTTCTATCTCCTGGTGTAGATAAGGAGCTTAGAATATCTAGTGAGGCTGCCACCTCTTCTGAATCAGCACATGATCAGAATGAGGCTGGTAACATTGCTAAGACCTCACTAGAGGCAACAGCTGATGATGGACATGTCCTGAGGCTGGAAGTCCCCGGTACCAAGCACAAGGGGCACATGCAACAACTGGTCTACACCCAGTGCATGTAAATCCTGCTCTAAGCAGGAGGTCCGATGATTCAGCTTCGGCTGATGATGACCTGAGCTTTTTCTACGATGTTCTTGCCCAATACACAATCCTTGAAGAGAAATTCAGTAGGCTGCAAAACTACTTGACCAACTCTCACAAGGAGAAAGACCATCTGCCTCCACCACCCACAGATGGCACCTTCAGTGAAGGTTCCCCAAACACTGAGCCACTCCAAACTCAACCACCTGCCTCTGCTTCAGGCCCTATTTCTCAGGAACAGAACCCTCCTGAGCAAATAGGTGTTGTACTTCAAAATTCCCTCCCTCTCATCACACCCATAATCACTGATATTGTGACTAAAGCCATTGATGAGAGGCTTTCCTCTACTTTACAACCCTTGATTGATGATGTGCTGTGCAAAAGACACTTTCTGCGGTACAAACCCTTCCACCAATGCATCCAAAAAGGGGAGAGTACTGCAGTGAAAGAAAAGAAGAGGAAAAGAACAGAGGAAGAGAAGGAAGAGAAGCAAGCCCAAGAGGAGGAGAAAGAACAGCAACCACTGCTCACCTACAAGCGAAAGAAAAGTGTTGATGATCATATTGCTGAAGACAAAGCCTTGGAGCTACTGATAAAAGAGGCTGATGCCGAACACAGCAGATCAATGGACAACATCATTGATCAGCTGTTTAGGCAAGGCCATGACACCGATAAACTTGACTCTGAGATTCGACGATTAGAGATTGAAGAAATCCAGAATAGCTGGGCAAGTTATGAAGTGTTAGAAAGAGAAAGGCTTGAGATCATGATTAGATTTATTGCAAAATATCTTGGAAGATCAATGATCGAAATCAAAGCTTGGTCCAGGGACAGTATCTTGGCAATCACCACCAAGATCTGTTCATCTGAAGCATATACTAAGGGACTTGTTATTGAAGCTTTGAATAAAGCGGGTGCTGGGAGCAGGACTGAGCTAGCCAAGAAATCAAAAGCCACACTCACCTCAAGAATGCTAGAACAGCCTGTCAACATTCCCACCACCAAAACCACCCAAATCACAACCACCAAACCATCTCCCTTACCCTCAAAACCCATTGCCGATGATATACCCTTGAAGAAGAAGAGAAGGGTATTGAGGCTAGAAGATGATGAAGAAGATGATGAAGATAGGCTGCCACTCTCAGCTGTGATTCAGTTGCCTAGGCCACAAGTCACTCCTCAGCAATTACTCCTGAAGTCCAAAGACAAATGGTTAAAGTGAAGCTAGAAGAAGAAGAGCTTCATAAACAGCATGATGAGGAATTGCTGAAGAGAGTTGACAAAGCTTATGCAGCCACATCTTCTATCATCAATATGAAGAAGCAAGCCCTCAGACTTTACACTCTCAGGCATACCTTTCAATATCAAAAGGAAAGAGTGAGGATTTGGCCTGATCCCAGGGTCTCTCACAGAATTCATAAGAAAAACATACCTCAGAGATACATTGGCCAGGTGAAAAAGATCGTAGATGAAGTGATCTCTCTGGTCTTTGTAGTTTCACCCTGGGAAATCCTAGAGGACTTCAAGAAAGCCTACAAAGCTAATCTAACCCCTCAGAAGATGCTAGAAAACAAAATAGTGAAAAAGGGTTAGTTTACAAGAGGCTTGAGGAAGTCAGGAAAAATGAGCTCCAGTTGTTCCTAGAGGGTAATCACCCGGATGAGTTTGCTTATAGAATAGTAACAACTGTGGAGCTAAAGAATGGGAAACAGGCCAAATACCTGTCTGAGTATTATGGGCCTGAATCATTGTTTGAAGGAGGTGCTGAAGAGCTAACCATGGAGGAACAAATCACCTTCCTTGAGGCCTACACAAGAGAGTCGTACAGACTCATCATAGGGAAGTGAGTCTCATGGATGGGGGAACAGCTCAGTGTCCAAGTCCCCAATATAGAGTTCCCATCCATACTTTGCCAACCAAATCATCAGAGACTCATTTCCAGGCCAGTGCTTATATGGGTCATCTTCTCAACTGATCAAGAAGGAAAAAGACCAACCATTCTACCAACAATAAGTGGGACCTCAATAAAGTTAAAGGTTTTGGCTGCATTGGTTCAGGCGGAGTTTGTTGGACCAAAAGAACCAATGAGCCGGATCAGAAAAACCTTTAAGTCCCACAGACGTCACAACAACTACTGAAGACCACAACAGCTGAAGACAACAGCTGATTACAAAGTCTGAAGACAAGTGCTGAAGACAAGTCTGAAGACAAGTGCTGAAGACAAAGTCGGAAGACAAGTGCTGAAGACAAGTCTGAAGGCAAGTGCTGAAGACAAAGTCTGAAGACAAGTACTGAAGACAAAGTCTGAAGACAAGTGCTGAAGACAAAGTCTGAAGACACAAGTGTTGAAGACCAAAGTATCAGACGTTGTCACAACAGCTGAAGAGGTCTTCTTCAGTAGTTGTGACGGTTTACCTTTCAGTAGTTTTTGTTTCATCTTTTCAGTAGTTTGACACAACAGCTGAAGAATACTTCTTCAGTTGTTGTGCTCATCAGTTGTTTATATTTATCAGTAGTTTTGTAAAACGACTGAAGAGCTTGTTCTTTAGTCGTTGTAGTTTCAGTAGTTTGTTAAGAATTAGTTATTTTTGTATTAGATCTGCCAGTTGTCACTTTCCCGTGATAACAGCAGCGATTGCACTCTATATAAGGAGTGTCAACCTATTGTAATAATTGAATGATTTGAATGATTTGATCAGAATTATTCCATATCTATAAACATTCCATGAATCAGAAATATATTCTCTCACTATAACCGTATGTGCTCTTAATGCATACAAGTATTGATCTCTTGCTACAATTTGCCTAATTCCTGTTCTTATTCCGCTGCTTTGAACTCTAATACATCAAACTTGTGATCGCTGATCCTGTCAGCACTTGGTGAATATCAAAACCAATATGTATCTCAGGTCTGAGGATACCAAAATATTCACCTTTACTCAAATTTACTTATGATCTATCAATAAGATTCCATGTAATAAAATTTGAGATGCGGGTTAGTCCAATATTTGTATCCCACAAATATCTATGAACCTTGGTAGCAACCCATTGCTCTGTATTCATCCTTATGAATATCAACCAATCCAAGTTCATAATAGTTTTATCCTCAATACTTGTTCCCACAAGTGTCAACGACTACGGACATTTAGAGTAAACTTTACTCATGGATTAAACATGCTAGATTGGAACATTAATTGAAACATTATAACCAAATAATTTTATTCAAATAATAGAGTTCCACATATCCAAATACAAAATTTACAGATCAATCCAATCACTAGAATATTGAAGTCCCATGGCACAACTATGACCTTCATGCTTTGCCTTTTCAAGGAGCTTCGTGAGAGGATCCGCAATGTTCTGATCCGTGTGAACTTTGTGAATACATATCTTTCCTTTTCAACTTCATCTCGTATGTAGTTGAATCTCCGCTCAATGTGCCTAGTCTTTTGATGAGCACGAGGTTCCTTGATTTGAGCAATCGCACCTCGTTATCACAAAAGATCTCTAGGGGGTCCTGAATGGAAGGGACAACCCCCAGATCGGCAATGAATTTCTTTAACCATGCAGCTTCTTGAGCTGCCAATGAGGCGGCGACGTATTCTGATTCTGTAGTTGATAGAGCCACCACATCCTGTTTGGAGCTTTTCCAAGAGACCGCTCCTCCATTCAGAATGAAAATATATCCCGATTGCGACTGAGAATCATCACGATCGGTTTGGAAACTCGCATCCGTGTAACCCTTTACAACGAGTTCCTCATCACCAGATCCATAGATTAAGAACATATCTCTTGTCCTCCTTAGGTACTTAAGTATGTTCTTAACAACCATCCAATGACTGCTTCCAGGATTTTGCTGGTAATGGCTTGTCATGCTTAAGGCGCATGACACGTCTGGTCGAGTGCATATCATCGCATACATGATGGATCCAATAGCAGATGCGTATGGGATAGCCTTCATTTTATCTTGCTCATCCTTTGAGCTCGGACATTGAGTCGTACTCAATATCGTTCCTCTTTGAATAGGTACGGTACCATTCTTAGAGTTTTCCATCTTGAACCTTTTCAAGATTTTATCAATATACGCACTTTGATTTAAACCAATCAACCGCCTTGATCTATCCCTATAGATCTTTATTCCCAGAATATAGGCGGCTTCTCCAAGATCCTTAATGGAAAAACAACTTGCAAGCCAGGTTTTTACACCTTCCAAGGTTGGAATTTCATTTCCAAATAGTAGTATGTCATCAACATACAATACTAGGAATGTTATTGTGCTCCCACTAGCCTTCTTATACACACAAGCCTTATCAGTGTTTTTGATGAAGCCAATATCTTTATCTCCTCATCAAAACGATGATTCCAGCATCTCGATGCTTGTTTCAATCCATAAATTGATTTCTTTAACTTGCATACTTTATTAAGATGTTTTGGATCGACAAAACCTTCAGGCTGAACCATATAAACATCTTCCTCAAGATATCCATTTAGGAAGGCGGTTTTGACATCCATTTGCCAAATCTCATAATCATAATGAGCAGCTATGGCAAACAATATCCTTATAGACTTTAGTATCGCAACAGGTGAGATGGTTTCATCATAATCAACCCCTTGAGTTTGAGTGAAACCCTTCGCTACAAGTCTAGCTTTATAAGTATCCAAGTTTCCATGCATATCGGTTTTCTTCTTGAAGAAAACCCACTTACTTCCAACTACCTTGGAATTAAGAGGTGGTACAACAAGTTCCCAAACTTGATTGTCATACATGGATTGCATCTCAACGTTCATGGCCTCAAGCCATTTGTCACAATCCAAATTGGACACTGCATCATGGTATGTGGTTGGCTCATCTGAATCTACCACATAGCATCCATCCATGAAAAATCCGTATCTTTCAGATGGATTACTAATTCTACCACTTCTACGAACGTTTTGTGTGTATTGATCAACCTCTTGATCACCTTCAACATCCCTATGTTGAGTGCTAGTTTCAACCAAACGTGCATCGGGTTGTGGTTCTTGATCCTCCTCAAGATCCACTGTTCTACTACCAGTTCCTTCTATAAGGAACTTTGCTTCTAAGAACTCACCCTTTCTGGCAACAAACATAGTGGATCATAGAAATAATATCCCATAGAATCTCTAGGATATCCAATAAAGATACACTTGGTGGATCGGACTTCCAATTTGTTTGGGGTGGGAGTCTTAACATAAGCCTCACAACCCCAGACCCTTAAGTATGATAGGGATGGAACTCTTCCATGCCATATCTCAAAAGGTGTCCTTTCCACATTTTTGGTTGGGGCCATATTTACAATACGGGCTGCGGAGAGCAAAGCGAAACCCCAAAATGATAGAGGTAATGTGCTTCTAGCCATCATAGATCGGACCATATCCAATAAGGTTCGATTCCTCCTCTCAGACACACCATTGTGTTGTGGTGTTCTAGGTGGAGTGAGTTGTGAGACAATCCCACAACTCCTAAGATGTTCTTGGAAAGCATCACTTAGGTATTCACCTCCTCTATCGGTACGGAGAACTTTAATTGACTTGTTGAGTTGATTTTCCACTCATTCTTGAAGATTTTGAACATTTCAAAAGCTTCATCTTTGTGTCTTAATAAGTACACATACCCATAGCGACTATAATCGTCAGTAAAGGTAATGAAGTATCTTTCACCATTCCTAGTCATTGGCTTAAAAGGACCACATACATCTGAATGTATGATTCGTAATAAATCTTTTGCCCTTTCGTTAGTTCCACTAAAGGGTGCCTTAGTAATTTTACCTTGTAAACAAGATTCACACACATCAAATGAATCACATTCATTGTTTTTAAAAGACCATTCTTTTGAAGAGTTTGTATACGTTTCTTGTTTATATGACCAAGACGACAATGCCAAAGATAGGTATCACTCAAATCCAACTTGAGTTTTTTGGTGTTAGTATGGTACAATGAACTATTTAAAGCATTTTTATGAACCAATTCATAAATACCATTAATGGGTAAAGCTTTAAAATAGAACATATTATTTAAAGAAACATGAATATCATTTTCAATAAAAGATAATACATAATCATAAAGTCTTAATTGGGATACAGAAATAATGTTCCTAGTCAAACTAGGAGCATACAAAATATTCTTCAAAATAACATCCAAGCCACTTGGAAGTTTTAGGATGTAGTCCCCACGAGCTTTAACTTGGACTTTGGTTCCATTGCCCATGAAGAGGCTAACATCCCCTTGATTGAAGTCCCTACTTCTTTTGAACCCCTGCAACAAATTGCAAATATGAGTTCCACATCCGGTATCTAATACCCATGTGTTTGAAGATGTAACATTAAGATCAATATGAATCATGTATATTGTACCTGAGGTCTGCCCGGCATCCCTCTTGGCTTACAACTCTTGGAGACGGACAGGACAATTTCTTGCCCAATGTCCAATCTCCCCACACTTGAAGCATGGGTCATTGGTAGCAACCTTTTGCTTCTTCTCTGTAGTTTGGGTGGCACCCTTGCCACCCCTTTCCCCTTTCCCGAAACGGGTCCCTTACCCTTGGCAACCTTTGCCTTGGGTGCGGGATGAGGCCTTTTCTTGCTCCCACCTTCATTGATGGTGAGAACGGGTAAAACCCTTTTACCCATGGCCGCCTCGGCCGTTTTCAGCATTGAGTGAAGCTCACCAATGCTTTTGTCCCAAGCATTCATGTTGTAGTTCAACACGAATGTCTCGAACTTCTTGGTAAGGCCATTAAGGATCAAATCTATGGCCAGTTCCTTCGAGACAGGACAATTAAGCCTCTCGAGGCGGTCAATATGACTTTTCATCTTAAGTACATAAGATGAAAGAGATTGGCTGTCGTCCATACGACATGCATGGAGTGCTCGAACCGTTTCGAAGCGCTCAACCCTTGCTTGCGTTTGGAACGTTTCCTTCAGCTGGTTTATCATGTCATATGCTTCGTGATGTTCATACTCCTTTTGGAGATCCGGAGTCATGCTAGCTAGCATGAGACAGGACACTTGGACAGAGTCCTCAGTGTACTTGAGCCAATCGTTGTAGGCCTCCTCATCATCCTCAGTAGGTTGATCGGGGATAGGGTCGCCTAAAAGATATGATCTTCTCTCTTGCTTGAGAACGATTCTCAAGTTTCGATACCAATCAATAAAGTTGTTATGATTTAGACGTTCCTTTTGGAGGATCGCTCGTAATGATTGGTTGGACGCGGATGAGTTATCGTGATTTTCATTGTTGGTGGCCATCTACAAAATTTAACAAAGATCTATTTTAGTATTTTCGATATTGTTATTTTTAATAATTAATGCCTTTTAAGGTCATTTTTATATTAAAGTCTAGAACCCAACATTACATTTAAATTGTGGTTAGGTGACCTTTATCCCATGATTTAAATTAATAAGGTGGTCAACGTTTGATGATTGCAACCATTTGCAATTTCTAGAAATATGGGATCGACTTGAACATCATATGTAAAGTCGGCATGTTAATCCCATCAACACCATTTGGAAACCACACCGTAGGTGATCCATTTGACATGGTTTGCAAATCAAGATACCCTACTTACACCTACGTGTGAGTTTGCCAAAATAAGTGGTTAGGTGACCTTTATCCCACAAACAAGGCATTCTCACCTCAAGTCACAAGTTCACTCAAAAAGGTTAGGTGACCTTTTTCCCACTAAGAGTTCCCAAGTGACTCAAGTGTAGTGTAAAAGGACGGTGTTGATCTTGTTTAAAATATTAGAGATTTCAAAATACTAGTTTTAGAAAACTCTATGTACTTGTATTTGCATGCTTTCAAATACAAGGTACCCTATGGTCCTTTGATTAAAACCAATTTTTAATCTTTTAAAAAAAATATTAAATCAATTTAATAACCTTTTATTACTTTTTAATGATAAAGAACCATTAATTTTCAGCTTGTTAAGTTTGTTAATAAGTTTGTAATCCATGTCAAGATTTCAACCATACAACCAAATAACAAACATTCAAACAACCATAAACATACAAACATAAGTGCATAACCATAGCCACTAAGTTGACAACACTTGTTTGCCATCACAAGTGTCATCATATGGTCTTTCCTAAGGGTTGAATCAACACAAATTGAGTTCATCTTAGACCCCCACTTGAACTTGCATCCATATGCTTCAAGTTCCATGTCTTTGATGTCCATCTTTGGGTCTTGATCTTGTGCATCTTCCTTTTACAAAATTGTATCCTAATACATTTTTCTAATAAAAGAAATACACCTAATCTATTAATTACATAACCAAATGAACAAATAATTACAACCCACATAATAAACACAAATATTACAACCCAAATGAATGAATAAATCCAACCATTCCAAACATCCAAATCAAAAGGCCAAAGGCTAGGTTATGCACACTAACAACCAATGACCATATCATCCAAACATATAATGAAACCCCACTTAAAACCACGAAATTTCAGCCAACATAAACTGAAATTTTTGGGTTTTAAACATTGTCCAAACAATCAACACTCATAATATGTATATCTTTCAATGTCTAATCACTAGCATGTGTGATATGACCTTGAAAGTTGGGGAATCATTCAAACAAAAAAAAACAGCTAAAAATCAGCCTATAATAAGTGATTATACATCTTTAAAACCGATTTTAAAGACAAGGAACAAGCAAGTTATCCACATAACCGGCTCTAGATGCCATTGATGGGTTTGATAGAACACAAAGTAAACAAGTTCAACCTTTTAAACTTTCTGAAAACGCAGCGGAAGTATAGAATTATAACATGTTTATAATCTGAAAAATCCATGTTCTTAATGATGTTTTAAGATGAAAAACAAACCCAAATCAAAAGGATCTTAAATATGTGAATGAACAAGCCATGAACACAAGTTAAGCAACATAAAATCACAGCTTCAATGAGCTGTGATTACTACCTTATTCCAGCCAAAATGTTGACCAAGAAAGGGTTGAAAATGCTTGTGAATCGGCCAAGACTCCAAGGAAGAAGCCCTCAAGCTTGTATACCCCAAGCCTCCTTGCAATCACCTTCTTGTTAGGAAGATTCACCACCAAAAAGCTTCAAAAACCCTCTAAAACAAGCTGCTAGAACCGTGGTTTTTGAGAGAGAGGAGAGAGCTTTTTTTATCTATTGCATGTCAAGAGATTGGATAGAGAGAATCAATGAACAAGACTTTTTAATGTGTGTTTCTTTCAAGGAAAAAGTTCCAATCCCCTAACAAGGGGGGGGGGGGGCTGAAATTGTGTTTTTAAAAGGGTTTCCCACCCTTTTTGATTGAACACATACACATAAGTTAAAAATGTCTTGTAACTAGACATACAATTAACCATTTAATTGTATGTACAAGTAATATAACTTATACAATTAATCATATAACTTATAAGTTATAATCTCTCATTATTATTTGGTGTCATCTAACCAATTTAAATAACACATCAATAATATATTGAACAAAATATCCTAATAAGTTGTTCCCTCTCATATGCAACTTATTTAGAAAACCCATTTTCTAATTGGTGTAAACATTTAATTGCATGATCATATCATCAATTGAATATTAATTGGTGTTTTCTAAGCTTGTTATTGGGTATAACCCGACTTGGATCATAACGTACTAACCACATCAATATTCTATGTGTCTTGGGCACACAGAATCCAACATGAGAGAAGAAGGTCAAAGAAGGATAAGGACTGGGAGACTGGAAAAGGAAGGATTATGCTGAGGGTAAAAACTCCAAAGACTGTAAACAGGATCAGATTGTCAGATCCTCGTCCCCACCAATTACAAAATTTCAAGAAGTGGTTTTATGATAATAATGCATGGATGTTGTGATCAGTGTAAAAGGTGGTGTTGAGTTCAGATTGTTTGATCGTATGGAAGTGTTTGGATTTTGCGATGAAGACCTATTGGTTCTCTATGAAAATCACATCAAAGCAGGAGAGGAGACAGGAAAGAAGCCAGTTTGTTCATGATAGTGGCTAACAAGGTTACAGGCGTAAGAAAAGAAGTGAAGGAGCTAGTAAAGAAAGTTAGAGCTCAAGATGATCTGGACATGGATGTGAGGGATTAACAAGAAAATTTGAGTAAGCTAGTGCTCGTCCCGAGGGAGCTAATGAGCGCGAGGTGATCAGAGTGAATTAGTTGCTGAGGCTCCCGAGGAAGAAGTTGCAGGAGTAAATAAGACACATCAGATGCAGCATGAGAGATTGGAGCCGACTAGACAAATTAAGAGAAGTGAAGTCGGTGAGGTCCAACCTAGGGGGAGTATTAAATATCAAGTATAGGTTGGACTCACCTTGGATTAGTTTATATTAAATTACTTTGTAATAGATCGAATGTTAGTTTACTTTTGTATTTAGTTCATTTTGTTTAGTTTTGCTATCCAGTGAAACTGTGAGCGAAACTATAGTCAGTTGTTTGAGTTCACTCGGTGAAACTGCTGTTTCTGCCGAGCGAAACTATTATTTTGGCAGCATAGTTTCGCTACCAGCAAATCTGTCTATGAAACTAAGACTGCTATATATACACTTGATCATTTCCATTGTTGGGTAACCTTGCAAAACCCTAATAGTTTATCATTGTTGCAAGAGAACTTTGTAAGCATTTTATTCATAGAAATATCATTGTGCTTTGTTATTATTGAATTTAATGATTTTCATTGTGCTTACTTTGATTCATTTGTGATTGTTGTTAATCGTCTTCATCTTTGATGTCTATTGTTTGTATTTGTTATTGAACAATTCAACATTTTATTTGTACTGCAAATCGATCAAATAGACCAACACAATTTCATAGGAAGCTTGAATATTTTCGTCGGATACTTCAACAGTTTCGCTAAAAGTTGGGCAATTTCGCTAGAAGTTGGGCAATTTTGTCGGAAAATTGTATAGTTTCGCCGGACAAATTGTACTTTCATTCAAGATCAGTTCTAGTTTCGCACCATGAAGATTTAAAGTTTTCAAGAACACCAAGAACACACATACTTCTGTGTGTGAGAGAAAATTGTTTAGATCTAACAATAATTTTTTTTCTTATATAAATCTGGTTGTTGATGCAAAATACATTGTATCAGTCATGATGTGATTCAGATCTGATGAATTGTTGATGTTTGCGATGAGATTGGAGATTCAGATCTAGTTTCTCTCTCTAAAAACACACTTTATCTCTCTAACACTTTTTCTTCAATCTTCAAAACTTGTTAGCAATCTACGACAATTATGACTCAATTGGACATCCCTTGGCTTTGATACCAAATTGTTGGTCCCTTACAACTTTGAATCATGAAATTAGTGAAGATTTTGGATCAAAAGTATTGAAAATATAAATAATATAATGAACAAGGAAGAACACCAACTAAAACCCCACTTTACTCTGATTTTGATTGCAACAGATGTTGTTTATGTGAAAAACCCAATCACTAGCTCATTCAAGCTCACTTAACCCTAGTTACACTTAACTATTAATTGTGAATGCTAAATCCACTAATGACACACTATGTCCCTAGACATAGACTAAAAGAGTAAATAACATGTAAACCAAAAGAAGACTAAACTAGATAAAATATAATTTGTTGACACAAAACATATTTATTACAATAAAGACTCAAGACTCAATATATCTTCAACGCCTTGACTTGGTTCTTCATCTTGTACTCGTTGTTTGACTTTTCTGTTGACCTTGATCGAGACGTTGACTTTTGTTGACTTGGACAATGTTGATATAATAGACTACCTTTTTTAGACCCAACAGGCATACTTTTACCTTTCAATTTAGCATCTAGAAGAGCTTCATAGCTGCGGAAAAACATACCAAACAATGCCATTGTGTCAGATGGAATTGTTACACCGGAAATGACTTTTGAATTTGATTGATCACTGAATGAACCACCAACAATATTTGAGTTATCAAATGAAACATTTGTAATTGATCCACCGTGTCTTGATGCATACCTTGGCGAGCTTGCAAAGGATTAGATTAATGCAGCATTTTGAGAAAAAATAGATGATGACATCATGGACTGATTGAACTCTCTCTTTTTTCAAATCTAGTTGAAATGATTTCTACTTGTTGATGATATCCATGTTCTTGTAATTAGTGAACCCTCTCTATTGCTTTAACATTCTAACCTGTATACTTCATTGAGGATGAAGTTAATCCAAAAGCATGTTCACTTGTTCACATTTCATAAGCTTTTCATCAAATTTCCTTATAGTGCTTGAGACCATGAGAAATCAATTTGTGAGATAAGTAAGATTTTCATTCTTGAATCCCATGAATGAATTGAATTCTTTCTCAGCTTGTATCCCTTTATCCTTGACTAACTCATCATTACCATCATAGAATTCACATAAAGCATCATACAAAGACTTGGCATTTTTGTGTTCAGCAAATTGGTTGTAAATATCAGGTCCAAGGCACAAAGTTAAAGCTCCGAATACGTTTTGATCTTTGTCAATCGGTTTCAAGTCTCTACCGTAGAAAGTGGATGGATGTTTGTTTAACAACCTCTCCAATAGTAGCTATAGGAATATGTGGACCGGAGATAATTGATTCCCATGGATTGTGATCTGTGTAGTAAAACAATGCCTTCAAACACCTTTTCTAATCTTTAAAGTTGTCTCCATTGATTAATCTTAGGGGTTGGTGTGGTGTCACGCTCTCTAAATCGAATATTGTAAGAATTGCCATTTTTACAGGATCAAGAAATAAATTTCACAGAAAATGACCTAATCTCGTTAACAAATTCGCTGGAAATTTCGATAGCAGTTTTGCTAGATAGTAGCTCAGAGATGCTAGTTTCGCATAGCAATTTAGCTCGAAACTAGTTGAACTTTTGTTGAGATAAAATTTTGACAAAAATTTAGCTAGGAATGAGTATACAGTCACATATGAACTTTTGTTCAATGTGAATACTTTCACTACGATTTGTAAATCAATCACAACAATCCAATCATTGATTGTTGTTGGACCAAAAGAACCAATGAGCCAGATCAGAAAAACCTTTAAGTCCCACAGACATCAAAACAACTGAAGTGATCTACAACTGCTGAAGACAAAGTCTGAAGAACAAAGTCTGAAGACAACTGCTGAAGACAAAGTCCGAAGACAAAGTCTGAAGACAACTACTGAAGACAAAGTCCGAAGATCAAGTTCTCAGTAGTTGTCACAACAACTGAAGTAGTTCTCTTCAGTAGTTGTGATGGTTTACATTTCAGTAGATTGTAATCAGTAGTTTTATATTATGTAAAACATCTGAAGTTCTTATACTTCAGATGTTATAACTTCAGTAGTTGTAATATTGTTTATACTTAGCTTTTAATGAAGATGTCCTCAGTTGTTGTGGACATCTTCAGTAGTTTAGTTTTATTCAGTTGTTTGTATAAATTAGTTAGATGTCACTATCATGTGACGTCAGCTGATGTCACATTCCTTATAAAAGGAATGTTGACCTAGTTTCACCACACGGGAAGTTTGTGCATAAATGAAAACATTCCTTTTGCAGAAAACTCTCTCTATTACCGTTACTGTTTGATTGAATACTCATATTATTCTTGCTAGAATTTAGTCTAATTCGTGTGCTATTCTGCTGCAAATCATAATCTAATTGATCAACTAGATCTCGATCCCTTTAAATGGTATCAGAGCCGGTTAACCATTGATCGATTTAACAATTGATCATTGAAACTGTTCGTTAGATATCTCAGTTTGATCGAATTGGCAAATTTGCAAGAATTGGCTATAGAGTTTGTTTTTCTGTTGCTTCTTGTGAATCAACTTGAGATTCTTGTTATTTCAAAATGTGTTGTTGAGTTTTTGAGTTAGGTTCGTCTAATTCTTATTAAATCTGTTTGAATTGGTGAAAATAGCTACATCAATCAATGATCCTCACAATACTAGCTCCTAAACAAAGCCTCTGATGCTTGTTAGGAGTGAGTACAACATATGGCAACGACGAATGCTCCATCACCTGTCTGTTAATAGTTCAGGTTGTTGGAAATCTGTGGTTCATGGACCATATAAGCCTATGGTGAGTAATCCGGAAACCAATGAAATGGTTCCGAAGAAGAAAGAGCAATATTCAAATGAAGATCTGAAACTGTTTGAAATTGATGCTAAAGCCCATGGAATTCTGGCCATGGCACTGCCTAATGAAATCTATTCTGGACTTATGCATCATGAATCTGCTCATGACCTCTGGGTTGCTCTGAAAGAACAATTTGGAGGAACTGATGAGGTCTTAGCAAACAATAGAGAAATCCTTGCCCAGCAATATGAGACATTCTCTCATAGAAAGGGTGAGTCACTAACTCAACAGTTTGAGCGATTCTCCTGTTTGATATTTTAGTTGAAAATGGTTAAACATGAATATAGAAACAGTCAGATGAACAATAGATTTCTCAGATCCCTGCTTGAGAGATGGGACACTTATACCATTGTCCTACGCTCCAGTGCAAATCTAGATAATCTATCTCTCACCCAACTTCATGGGAAACTGCTTACATTTGAAAGGGAGATAGAACAGAAAAGAAAACTAACTTCATCTGGGAAGCTCACTGATGACTTTGTACTGGGGAATATTGCTCTGTTTGGTCATGAGTTAGAATATGCTACATCAGAATGTTCATATGATGAGCATATTGATTTTTCTCTACAAACAGTGGAGATCATGCTTTTGCTGGTATTGATGGTAATTCAGGATGTAATAGTGACAATCTGTGCTTTTTGATGGATGATTTGAAAGGTATTGCTCATGATGATTTGGAAGAGATGGATATTTTGAGCCAAATGGCATTAGTTAATATCAGATCTAAAAAATTTTACAAAAGGACTGGTAGAAAATTCCCTAGTCTCTCTCGAAAAACCAAAGTTGGTTTTGACAAGAGAGTGTAGATCATCTGAATCTAACTCTTCTGCACCCTTTGTGACCTTTCCAAACAATAATTCACAAAACAAAGGGCAACATTCTATCAGTTCTGGTCATCATTCACAAAATCAATCATCTCCTGCATATTTTGTTCCTCAAGTTCAAATGCCATATCCTTATCCCTGTTTTTACATGCCACAGTCCAATCAGGTTCCTGTACCCATAGCTCAACAATCAGACACCCTACCTGAGCCTCAACCATTTCAATCAAGCCAACAATCTCAATCTCAATCTCAATCACATCAAAGCTTTTTCACTCCTGGTGTTGTTGACTGGAGTAGTTTACCAGATGATCTTTCTGGTTATTCTGAACAAATGTTTTCTGGTGCTGGTCAACATGGTGGTGAAAATCCTTTTGGAAATCTTGCTCTTATGGCCCTGGAGTCTACTGGTGGTTCAAGCTCAAATGCTTCATCATCACACGTACCACAAGTATCTTCTAAGGCTAAGGCCAAGTTGTGTTCTGAGTCATGCATAGCTGCTTTTGCCTCCATTAGAGAAGCAAATGTAGCTTTAATTAATCAAAATCTTGACATAGAGAAACTAATTTCGAAAAGAAAAGCTGAGTTTGAGTCTGTTTTAAAAGAAAACGATGATGAGATTTACAAATTAAAATGTCAAATTACTAATGAAAAGGCTAAGGTAGAGGTCATCTTAGAAAATCACAAGAGTCTCAAAGAAACACTTGCAGCTACTCAAGTGGAGTGTGAACGTTGGGTAACATCTTGCAAAGGGTTTGAAATGCTTCTCAGTAAGCAAACTGCTTGAAATGTGAAGTTTGGATTGGATACAATCACACTGAACCTCCTATAGATTTTACTCCCAAAACAGAAGTAAAATCTAAAGGTGAAATCAATTCCCAAACCATATCATCATGTGTCTCATCCTCAAGTGAAAATGTACAATCAGAGGATAAAGTCAGTAATAGTACCTCAGCTATGCTCATGGTCCTACTGCTGATGAACACATGATCGAAGAAAAGCTGAGTCCTTCAGGTGTTGTCTCAAAAGGTACTCAAAGTACTGAAGAGCAAATAACAACACCTGAAGAACATTTCAAGCCAAATGAAACCAGACATGGTTTGACATCTGCTGAAGAATCTATCAGGAAATCCAAAAGTACCGATAGAAAATCTCTGATGAACAAGGCTTCAGTTGTTACAAATCCTTTAGTACTTCACATAAGTACCGAAAGGAAGAAAGTATCGAAGAACACACCTTTAGTAGTTTCATCTTCTTCAGCAGCGGATCAACAGAAGATGAAGAAAAAGCCATGTGAAATATGTGTTTTATTCAATCATCTCACTGATGAATGTTGGTACAGAAAGGATTCCAAATTTAACAAGGATAAAATCATCAAAAAGAAAACTAATAAAATGAAAGAGGAATTTGAAACCAGATTTGTCCCATAACATTTCAACCTGATACACCAAAGTCTTCACAAAAATCTAAACAGATGAAAGAGGTTTATCATAAAACAGCTCAAAATACTCCTCAAAGAGTATCAAAACAACTGACTAAGTCTATGTCTTTCAAAAAGGAGGACATGGTGTCTCACAGGAATCATTCAGAAACAAGTTCTGATATGCCTGCTGAACTGAAAGCTTTAACAACCAATGAGACACAACTTGTTACGATGGTTCAACATCTATTGGGGAGAGTTAACCAAATAGATGTACCTGTGATTAAACCACTGAAAAGAAAACCTAAGCCAAAATCAAAGGAATCCTTTTCAGCACCATCTCCATCTTCAAAGGCTGTTAATCATGACAAATCAGTTAGTACAAAATCTGTTGATGATAACAGACCTAAAACAAAAAAGTTTGGGTCTCAAAACTAACTAGTTGTTGTGATATATGTAGGGTTCTTCAACATGCCATAGAAGCATCTGGTATGTGGATAGTGGAGGATCTATGCATATGACTGGGAGCAGATCTCTTTTTCATGACTACTCTCAAGGAAAGAAGGGATTTGTATCATTTGGTAATGATGCTAAGGGTTACATCATTGGAAAAGGCTTTGTTTCAAATGGAGAATAAGGTTTGATGATGTCAACCATGTGGAGAATCTCAAGTATAACTTGTTGAGTGTCAATCAAATGTGTGATAAAGGGCATGTTGCACTTTTCACTAGTCAAAACTATCGAATTCTATCTTTCAATGTTTTGAATATGATTGACAAGATATTGGATGAACATACTCTCCTGAAAGCCAACAGGATTAGAAGAGTATATGTCTTAGACTTATCAAAGAAAATTGATCTAAAAGTCCATCCATGTCTGTTCTCCAAGGCCTCTCCTCAGGAATCTGAGCTTTGGCACAGAAGACTTGGTCATCTGAATCTTAGAAACATGAACCGCTAATCCTTCATGGGTTAGTGAGAAGTCTGCCATTAAAGGATTTCAAATGTGATGACAACTGCTCTGCTTGTTTAAAAGGAAAGCAACATAAAGTATCATTCCCTCCAATAGAAGAACCAAAGTCCACTACCTGCTTGCAATTACTGCATATGGATCTCTTTGGTCCAGTAAAAGTGATGAGTATGGCAAAGAAAAAATACTGTCTGGTAATTGTGGATGATTATTCCAAATTTGTATGGACCTTCTTCTTACATTCAAAAGATGAGGCTGGTCAAATTATCATCTACTTTGTGTTGCATATGGAAAAGCAGTATTCTCTTTCTGTCAAGTCTGTGAGGAGTGATAATGGCATAAAATTTAGAAATCACACACTTGATGAATTTTATTTCTCTAAGGGAATCACAGGCAGTTTAGCATTCCTAGAACTCCTGAACAAAATGGAGTGGTGGAGAGAAAGAACAGGACCCTTATTGAAGCTGTAAGGTCAATGTTGGCTGATTCTAATTTGCCACTAACCTTTTGGGCTGAAGCTGTTAACACAGCTTGTTATGTGCAAAATAGAGTATTGGTAAATCAAAGGTTGATGAAGACTCCTTATGAAGTGTTACATCATTTGGCTCCTCTGATTTCCTTCTTTAGAGCATTTGGGTGTCCCTGTTATATTCTCAACACAAAAGATCCACTTCAGAAGTTTGAATCAAAGGTGGATGCAGGGTACTTTATTGGGTATTCCTCTACTTGCAAGGCATACAGAGTTTTTAATTGTAGATCAAAGATTGTAGAAGAAACCTTGCATGTAAAGTTTAATGAATCTCCAAAGGAGAAAATCCCACAAAATCTTATGGAGTTATTTGATCTGGACATACTGCAATATGTTCCTTCGCAGTCTCCAAATGTTGCAGATTCTATGAATTCATCATCTTCTGCAACATGTTATCCATCTGTTGGTATCAATGCAAGTTTTAGTGATCAACTGCCTGAGTCTACTAAACTTGATGTTCCTGTAGCTTTAGTAGTTCCATCCACAACAAATGCTGATGAGATCTCTGGATCCTCTACTTCATTTGAATTGTCATCTCAATCTAGGTTTCCAGAATCTGAATCACCATCTGTTACTGCTGAATCACCTACAAACACTTGCACAGATCTTATTGAGTATCAAGAACTGAAGAATCATCCCATGTCTCAGATCATTGGTGACATCAATGCTGGGGTTTCAACCAGAAGTCAGTTGTCCAACTTTTGCTTCTATGCTCTCTTCATCAGTCAGCAAGAGCCAAAGAATTATCATATTGCATTAAGAGACAATGGATGGGTTGAAGCTATGCAACTTGAGCTTCTTTAGTTTCAAAAGCAGCAAGTGTGGGAACTGGTTCCTCTTCCCCAAGGTAAGTGTGCAATAGGCACTAAATGGGTGTTTAGGAATAAAACTGATGAAAAAGGCCAAATTGTCAAGACCAAGGCCAGACTGGTTGTACAGGGGTTTTCACAAGAAGAAGGTATTGATTATGATGAAACCTTTGCCCCTGTAGCCAGACTGGAAGCAATTAGATTGTTTTGAGCTTATGCTACTTTTCATAATCTCAAAGTTTTTCAAATGGATGTAAAAAGTGCATTTTTATATGGTAAAATAGAAGAAGAAGTTTATGTGTGCCAACCACCAGGTTTTGAAGATCATAAACATCCAGATTGGGTGTATAAGCTTGATAAGGCTCTTTATGGACTAAAACAAGCACCCAGAGCCTGGTATGAAACACTGTCAAACTTTCTTCTTCAAAATAATTTCACTAGAGGCTCCATAGATAAAACCTTATTCATTAAGAAAGTAGGCATGCACAAGCTCCTTGTTCAAATTTATGTTGATGATATAATTTTTGCATCCTCTGATCCACAGTTGTGATGCCTTTACTATGTTGATGCAACAAAAGTTTGAAATGAGTGCCATGGGAGAATTACAGTTCTTTCTGGGGTTGCAAATCAAACAAAAGGCTGATGGAACTTTCATTCATCAGTCAAAATATACAAAGGATTGTTGAAAAAGTTTGATTTACAAAACTGTAAGCCCTGTTCTACTCCTATGTGTAGCACCACATAACTGGATGCTGATAAAAAAGGTAAAGCAGTTGATGAAACTCTTTACAAATGTATGATTGGGTCCTTGATGTACCTTACAACTTCTAGACTAGACATTATGTTTGCAACTTGTGTCTGTGCTAGATTTCAGGCTGCACCTAAAGATTCCCATATGATTGCAGTCAAAAGGATCTTTAGATATTTGCAAGGAACTCAATCTCTAGGCCTTTCGTATTCCACTGGGCACTCTTGCAAATTAGTTGCTTTCTCTGATAGTGACTATGTAGGGAAATTAACCAGAAAATCAATCTTTGGTGGATGCCAATTTCTAGGAAACTGTTTGGTTTCTTGGCAGAGTAAGAAACAAACCTCTGTTGCTACATCCACTGCTGAAGCAGAGTACATTGCTGCTGCAAGTTGTACATCTCAGGTACTCTGGCTTCAGAATCAATTACTGGATTATGACATTAAATAGACTAAGACTCATTTACTAATGGACAGTGCTTCAGCTCTTTGTATTGTTAAGAATCTTGTCCAGCATTCTAGGACCAAACATATTGAGATCAGACATCACTTTATCAGGGATTGTTATCAAAAGGGTCTGATTGATCCAAAGTTTGTTGCTAGTGCTGATGAGCTTGCAGATATATTTACTAAGCCTTTGGACAGTGGAGCTTTTCAAAATCTTGTGCCAAGGCTTGGTATGCTGCAGCTTGAATAAATTGACAACTACTGATTATCTCAGCTCACAAGTATGATGAGCATCAGTATAAAGCTATCACAAATAAGTACTGAAGCTATTTTATCTTCAGTAGTTTTTCATAACTACTGAAGACTAAATTCCTCAAAGTACTGAAGTACTTTATCTATTGCAAAGTACTGAAGTGGTTACAAGTACTGAAGTCTGTTATAACAGATAAGGACTAATGATTAATGGAAGATCTGAAAATCAGATACTCTGCTGAGTAAGTGTTGAGGTCAAATGAAACAACTGCGATATGTGAATTGACGACAACAAGTGATGTGTAAGTTTATTCTTCAATTGTTTCTAACAACAGCTGTTTCATTTCAAAACAACTGAAGCCAAACCAAGTCTTCAGTAGTTTTTTCAACTACTGATGACAAACACCAAGTCTTCAATTGTTTACAACACCTGAAAGTTAAAACCATGTCTTCAGTCGTTTTTTAACAACTGATGACTACAACCAAAAACTTACAGCTGTTTTCTTTCAGCCGTTTCATAACCTATAAATACCTAACCCTAACTTCAAACATTTCATAAATCAATTTCCGAACATTCATCTTCCATTAATGGCGACCATGCAAATCAAACCTCGACACAACTGTGTTGCTTACTTCACAAAATCGACCTTTTGGACTAAGTTTGATGATGCTATTGATCTGATAGCTGATTCCCAGTATCGAACTGCTTTTCTTTTGAATCCAACCATCTATCCCGACTCTCTTCGACAATTCTGGACAAACGTCACCATCCATACCGGTGAGAATGACGTCGCAATCACTCTCGAGTCATATGTAAACCAGAAGAAGGTGGTAGTCACTCCGACTATCATTCGCCAAACGCTAGATCTGAATGATGCTACCTTATTCACCAAATACCCAAAGGGCACCCTTGATCTCTCATTCATTAATCATGGCTATGAGGGCAACCTAAGTGCTACTACCATTCTGAAGAAGAACTTTCATGACGCTGAACTCCTAATTTTCCACATGATCAATGTGTGCCTTGCCCCCAAAACCTCTTCATGGGATCAAATGTCATCCAGGTGGCAGCAGGTATTGTATTCTATTCTTGAACGCCAAAGCTTAAATTTTTCTGAAATTATATTTAGAATTAAAAGATCTGGAAATGAAACCTGTAGCTAACAGATGGCTATTATATCCAAGGTTTCTTATGGCCATAATCATGAATCAGTTACAATCTGATGGCCTTGTTGGCCTTGGAGTCCCTGCTGTGGTAGTTCTGCCAGAGGTATACTCCAGGCACAACTCTGACCCACACCTCAAAGAGGCTGCCAAACTACTATAACCCAAGCAGAAGGTACCCACAGCCTTATCCTCCAGATCTAATGTCCCCTCCAAGCCTCACTCCAAACAAACCAAAAAGGCTACTCAGGGAGTTGAGTCCCCTGATGATGTCCCTGCAACACAAAGGCAGGATGAAACTATGGGTAGTAATCCCCCTGTATTTTCCATGACGCTACAAGCTGAAACCACTCAGGTATCCTCTCAACAGGATCCTGATGCAACCAAACATGGGGAAACCACATTACTGGAATATCTCTCACTTGAGAGGATTGCCATTGAAGAGCACCATTCACCCCAGGTGCAATCCTTTTCACACCTATCTCCTACTGAAGCCACCCCTACAAGCCCAACTGTGGTTATTGCACAAGTGTTGACTCAGCTACATTCCTCTACCCCTCCCCAAAAACCTATTACTACTGGGAAAACCTCAACCATTGAGGGAAAGGATTATAATGTAGTTGATAACCCACAATACAGGGATTACAGAGTTCAATCTCCCAGTGTAGAGGAGGAGATTAGAACATCTGGTGAGGCTGCCTCTTCTCCTTGTTTAGCAAATGATCAGGATGAAGCTGGTATCATTTCTAAGTCCTCACAAGAGGCAACTGCCAATGAAGGACATTCTCCTGAGGCAGGACGTCCCCAGTTCCAAGAAATAGGGGCACATGTGACTACTGATCTACACTCAGTACATGTACATCCTGATTTCATCAGGAGGTCAGCTGATTCAGCACAGACTGATGATGACCTGGGCTTTTTCTTTGATGTTCTAGCCCACAATACAATTCTTGAGACTGAGGTTTGCAGACTACAAGAACTACTTGCCAAAATGTCACAAGAAACAAGTCCATCTGCCCACATTCACCAACAGATGGCAGTTTCTCCTCAAACTATCCCAAACACTGAGCCACTTTCAACAACATTGCCACCAGTCTCTGCTTCAGGTGCTATTTCTCAGGGACAGAACCCCTCTGAGCAAATGGTTGCTCCCCTTCACATATCCTTACCTCTTATCACTTCAATAATCACAAATACAGTACATCAAGCCATTGATGAGAGGCTTTCCTCCACTCTTCAATCTTTAGTTGATGTTGCAGTCTCTAAGAAACTTTCTGACATTCACACCCCTACACCCAATGCAACCAAAAAGGGGAGTCTAAGTCAGTGAAAGTAGACAAAAGAAAAAGAGCTGAAGGGGAAGCAGAAAAAGAGCAGATAGAAAAGGAGATGATCACCTACAAAAGGAAGAAATCCTCTGAAAAGACTAAAGGTGAGAAAAACTTGGAAGAATTGATCAAAGAAGCTGATGAGGAACATAGCAGATCTATGGACAAGATTATTGATCAACTCTTTAGACAAGGATTTGACACTGCCAAACTTGACTCTGAGATCAAAAGGTTAGAGATTCAAGAAATTGAGCAAAGATAGGCAAGTTGGAGTGAAAAAGAAAGAGAAAGGCTGGAAACTATAGCAAGATTTATATCCAAACATCTGGGAAGGTCGATCATTGAAGTAAAGTCATGGTCCAGAGACAGTATTTTGGAAATAACCACCAGAATCTATTCGTCTGAGGTATTTAACAAAGGATTGATCATTGAAGCTCTTGATGAAGCTGGTGCTGGGAAAAGAACTGATATGGCCAAACTATCCAAAGCTTCACTCAAATCCAAGATGCTTGAGCAGCCTGCACTCTCACCCAAACCAAAACAAACACTTCCACAACCCTCAGAACCAATCCCTTTACTTAAGAAACCTACTGAACCCATTACCAATAATGCACCTAAGAAGAGGAGAAGGGTGTTGAGGATGGAAGAAGAAGAAGAAGATGATGATGAAGATAGTCTGCCACTCTCTGTTGTTCTCAAAATAAAAATGCCTGAGCCTAGGAGTCAACCAACAACAATCACACCTGACTTTCAAAGGCGAATGGTAAAAGTCAAACTTGAATAGAAGAACAACACAAACAACATGATGAGCAACTGTTGAGGATGATAGATAAAGAGTTTCCCAAGTCTTCATGCATACAAGCTATGAAGAAACATGCTCAAAGGTTGTATGCTCTCAGATTTACATTCCAATATCAAAAAGAGAGAGTGAGAATTTGGCCTGACCCCAGAGTAAGTGACAAACTTCACAAATTGAAGATTCCAAGCAAATACAATGGCCAAGTAAAGAAGATAGTAGATGATGTGATAATGCTGGCCATTGTAGTGTCACCCTGGGAAATTCTTGATGACTTCAAGAGAGCTTACAAGTCTAAAATGACTCCACAGACTTTACTAGAAAACAAAATGGTAAAGAAGGGGTTAATCTACAAGAAGCTTAAAGACATAAGAAGAAATGACCTCCGTTACTGCTTGAAGGCACTCATCCTGATGAGTTTGCATACAGAGAGATAAAAACTGCGGAGCTGAAAAATGGAAAACATATTAAGTATTTATCTGAGTACTACGGGCCTGAGTTCTTCTTTGAAAGTGGAGCTGAAGAACTCACAATGGAAGAACAAGTTGTTTTCCTTGAGGCTTATGTCAGAGAGTCTTACAAACTCATCATTGGGAAGTAGGTTTCATGGATGGGGTAACAGCTCTGTGTCCAATTCCCCAAAACAGAGTTCCCATTCATCCTTTGCCAATCAAACCTTCTAAAATCTCTTCCCTGGCTTGAGCTTATATTGAAGAATTCTGAGCTGATCCAGATTTTGTTTCTGCCAATAAGTAGGACCTCAATAATTTTAAAGGTTTTGGCTGCACTGGTTCAGGGGGAGTTTGTTGGACCAAAAGAACCAATGAGCCAGATCAGAAAAACCTTTAAGTCCCACAGACATCAAAATAACTGAACTGATCTACAACTGCTGAAGACAAAGTCTGAAGAACAAAGTCTGAAGACAACTGCTGAAGATAAAGTCTGAAGACAACTACTGAAGACAAAGTCTGAAGACAACTGCTGAAAATAAAGTCTGAAGACAAAGTCTGAAGACAACTACTGAAGACAAAGTCTGAAGACCAAGTTCTCAGTAGTTGTCACAACAGCTGAAGTAGTTCTCTTCAGTAGTTGTGATGGTTTACATTTGAGTAGATTGTAAATAGTGGTTTTATATATGTAAAACATCTGAAGTTCTTATACTTCAAATGTTATAACTTGAGTAGTTGTAATGTTGTTTATACTTAGCTTGTAATGAAGATGTCCTCAGTTGTTGTGGACATGTTCAGTAGTTTAGTTTTATTTCAGTTGTTTGTATAAATCAGTTACATGTCACTATCATGTGACGTCAGCTGACGTCACATTCCTTATAAAAGGAATGTTGACCTAGTTTCACCACACATGAAGTTTGTGCATGAATGAAAACATTCCTTTTGCAGAAAACTCTCTCTCTATAACCATTACTGTTTGATTGAATATTCATATTATTCTTGCTAGAATTTAGTCTAATTTGTGTGCTATTCCGCTGTAAATCGTAATGTAATTGATCAAACTAGATCTCGATCCCTTTAAATGTTTCCTGCCAGAGGTAGTAATTTCACTAAAAGAAGCACAGTTTTGCCAATAATTTTGAAAAAGATTTTTCACCACGAAATCGATCCAAGATAGCTCAAATCTCAAATAACTTAAGATATGATGATTACAAAAGCTTCCCACACCAAAACACTAACCATACTCAATCAAATTTGATATCCAAATCAATCAAAATCGATCCTAAATTGATGAAATAGTGATTTCAAACTACAACACCCAAAAACTCAATCAATCAAGAGCACTATGGCTCTGATACCATTTTGTTGGTCTATTTGATCGATATTCAGTGCAAATGATTTACAAAACATTCAAAATCCAATGATCAATCATCCATAACATTAACAATACAACAATCAACTTTCAATGGTTTTCAATAATAATAAAAACAAAACAAACAATATGAATATCAAAGGCTCAAAATGAATATCATTAACTTCTGGCCAACAAATACAGAGTTGCAACAATCGTATTTCAAATCAGGGTTTGCAAACTTGCTTACAATGAGAGAAAGAAATCAATATATAAACAGACCTAGTTTCACTGGATAGCAAAACTGTCTAGTCCATGAGATAGTCTCGTCCGATGACAAAACATAGATTCGTCACGTAAACAAGGTTAGCTGACTATGAGCGGAATTGTAGTTTTGCAGGACTACAAAATTGACAAAATACAAATTTCAAGTTAAGTAATCTAACATTAAACCTATTACATTTAAGCATAAAACAAACACTAAGGTGAGTCCAACCTAATCTAAGTCTTCATTCCCCTCATCTTCATTAGAAGAATCATGGGGATGAGAGAATAGGACCAAGGTCTTCTTACTCATCACCAACATGATATTCTTGGCTGCTGGATTTCCCCTACTCAATAACAACTTCAGGTGAAGTATGAATGGGCTTAGTTGCCATGGTTGAGGTCTTAACAATGTATTCACTTGCAAAAGTGAGAGCCTTTTCCATATGGACCTCTGGAATAGGTTCAGGGAGATTCACCTTAGTAATAGGTGAATGATGTGGGCTAAACAGGGGAGAAGTAGGAGTACTCATCTTTTTTGAGGGAGGGAGGAGTAGAGAGACTCATAATACTCATTGAATTCCAAGTCTTCATTATTATAGAATTCATGGTTAAGAATTGGTTAATTGGGATCAAGATGCTGGAGATGGTAACTTTCCCCTGAAGATTGATCACTAGAGTTTTGAGACTCTGAGTGAAGGCTTAAACCTATTGGGCTTGTGAGCTCATTAGGCTGAGCATGAGGAACCTCATCATTGATCATTTGTGAGATGGGAGTCGTTTGATCCTAAGGATAAGTGGGAGCTCTAGTGTCCACTTCTTCCTATATGGATGATAATATGGGGTCTGCACAAGCTTAGTAGCTTGTGTAGGGGTTCGTTTGAATTTTCTATAGTAGGTGTGGATGATTTTTTGTTGTTTTGGTAGTTAAGAGGTAGAAGGTGTGAGTTCAACACTAGCTTGTGTTGCTAGGTTGTCACCTTGAGCAATGAGCTCTAACATTTTTGGGACAAGGGCTTTTCTACCCCAGTGAAGCCAAGAGTTGCCTTCCTCATTGTCTTAAATATGTCGGGCTTTATCAGCCCCAATTAAAAACATTATATGTTCCCTTCAACTATGAACCCATTTCATAGTTGAGAATGTGTTGAACATATCTACGGGACATGTAGTATTTATAAGGAGTTTAAGTTAGTAAGTAAATTAGTATGCATAAAATATGAGTACCAAACTTAACCCCTTGAACCATTCCATGGACTATAAAAGAGATATCTTCATGAATCTGGTCCCATCCTCCATGTTTGTTTGATAAGCTATGGATAACAACATGGAGTAGGTACTTCCATTAAGAGGAGACCTTCCTTTTCCTGAAGGTCTTTACAAAAAAATCTCTCTTATAGCCCATCTACTCAAATGATTGGTTTACAGCAACTTTGGGAAAGGGAAATTCACCTTCGGCATCATCCAACTGAAGATGGGTGTTTATGATGGTCGGAGTGATGAATATTGTCCTCCCTTGCATTATGGCACATAGTGCCTTCTCCCCATCCATGAGGACCTCTTAGAAGGTCCTCCAAAATTCCAAAAGTGGATCCTTATAAGATAGAGGATAAATGGTGAGGGAGGTGAAGTAGTTGGACAAAGAAACGAAATGACAAGCCTCTAAGAAACTTGGAACTTTCTCAAAGACCATCAAGGCAACCTAATTGTGTTATGTGTGCAATTGTATGGAAAAATATGGGTTGTTTCTGCAGTTAAGGTTGGCCATTTCTAAAAACTTAATAGTGAAGGAAGATAAGAACAAGGTTGGTTGTGGATGAGCTTAGGTTTAGAAAGAGTTTAGATGAAGAAGAGAGTGAAAGAGGGGAGAACCATTGGGTATATATATATAAATGGATTTTAGACAAAGTCAATGAAAGAAGATAAACTTTTAAACTAGATGTCACTCCCACCTCTTGAAAAGTGCCCAAAAAGTTTGTTATCTCGGAAGTCGAAAATCTTCCAAAGGTATTTTGTCTTCGTAAGTTTTGTTAAAAAGCTTCCGAACTTAGGTGACTTCATATTTAAAAGAGTTTAGAAAATTTTGTTTTAGAAGATATCACAATCTTCTTAAACTTAATTTGCTTTTGGAAGAAAATTGTTCTTCAAAAACATATAAGTTCTTATAAATAATTTTTATGCTTCGGAAAACATTGTAAAATTTCTTCCAAAGACAAATTCACATAAGTAGTTATTTGTCTTGAAGTCATAATTTTCTTCCAAAGATATTGATATCTTCCGAAAGAGAGAATGATCAAAATTTTCAAAAATATAAGTAATAAAATTCTAAAGATTTTTTTCTTCCAAAGTAAACATGGGCTTATGAAGGTGATAAAAATAGACAACTTAGGACACATAAATTTTAGAAATCATATGAGTTAAGTTTAAATAAAATTTAGTCAAAATTAATCATCCCAATAGCTGATAAAAGATATTTAAATCTCTGTTCATTAAAAGCTTTAGTAAACAAATCAGCATATTATTCATTTGTGTTAGCATTGACATGTTTAATTATTCCTTTTCCTTAGATATCTCTAATCAAATGATACCTAATGTTGATGTCTTTTGTCCTTGAGTGTTGTATAGAATTCTTTATAATAGAGATAGCACTATTGTTGTCTATGTGGATGTCAGTATCTTTGAAGTTGAATCCATAGTATAGCATCTGATTTTGAATCCAAAGCACTTGAGCACAACACCTAGCAGAATTAATGTATTCAGCTTTAATAGTTGATGCAAACACAAAGTATTATTTCTTGCATTGCCATGAGACAATCCTTCCACGAAGGAAGTCACATCCCCTAAATATGGACTTTGCAGTCATATTGCAACCATCACAGTCACTATCAGTGTATGCATACAGATTGTAGTCAATTCTTTAAATACCAAAGGCCTAGTGTTGAAGCACCTTTAAGGTATCTTAGAATCCTCTTGATAATGATCAGGTGTGATATCTTGGGGTTGGCTTGATATCTTATGCAAATACATGTGGCCAACATAATACCAGGCTTGCTAGCTATAAGATACACAAGAGACCAAATCATAGCCCTCTAAATGTGCTCATCTACACATTCCCTCACATGATCTAGTCCAAGGGAGTGGCTTATTGCAATGGGTGTCTTTGCAACCTTACCATCAGTTATGTGGAATATTGTAAGTATGTCTTGTACATACTTCGACTGACTTATAAAGATGCCACTGTCAACTTGCTTCATTTGAATTCCTAGAAAGAAATTGAGATCCTCCATGGAACTTATTTCAAATCTATTTTTCATCATCCTCTCAATGACTTTGCACAACTTTGGATTAGTTGAATCGAAGATAATATCATCTATATATACTTGAACAAGCATTAAGTCATACCATGTTTATTTGATGAAGAGAATTCCATCTACAGTACCCTTTTTTGTAGCCATGTTGACAGAGATACTAAGATCATGTCTCATACCACTTACTTGGAGCTTTGTGCACCCCATAAAGAGCTTTATCAAGCTTGCAGACATCATCAAGATGATCATGATCTACACACCCCGGTGGTTGTTTGACATACACCTCTTTTTCAATCACCCCATATAGAAATGCACGCTTGACATCAAGTTGGTAGACCTTCAAATCCTTGGATGCAACAAAACCTAGGAATATTCAAACAGCTTCATGTCTTGCCACAAGAGTAAAGACATCTGTGTAATCAATTCATTCTTCTTGTGTGTGCCCTTGGATAACTAGTTTGGCCTTGTTTTTTATGACAAGTCCTCTATCATCCTTCTTATTTCTAAACACCCACTTAGTTCCTATGGTAGTCTTTCCTTAAGGAAGAGGACATAAGTTGCAAAGCTTTTGTCTTTTGAATTAAAGTAGCTCCTCTTGCATAGCTTTAGCCTAACTTACATCCTTTAAATCCTCATCAAATTTCTTTAGCTCGATCTAGGACTGGAAACAAGAGTAGAGACAAACATTCGGATCATGGGTATGTGTAGGATCAGGTTTTGTCACTCAACATAAATATTATCTCTCAAACTCACTAAGTCACACTCAATTTGATGATGTAGAATCCCTTAACTGTTGATAATAATATACTAAGAAAATAAACACAAATAAGTTTTTCAACATACTTGTATATATTACTTCTCAACTCAAAGTGTTACAAGACTCTTACAAGCATGTTAACAGAGTTACAATAAGAATCTACATATACCACTATCTATAGTTAGTTATACTTTGATACCAGCCGGAAACTTACAACTAAAGCAAATACTACATTGATAAAGGTAAGGTATCCTAGATAAAATACTATCTCAGATTTGTTAGTCATGATATTTCCATGACATACCTTTTATCATTAACCAAAGTTGGTAACTATACTAACTGATAAGGAATGAATAGTGGAAGAATGTATGGTCAACTACATGGGCGTGGGAAAGTGCCATGAAGTATCTCAGAGGTTGTAGCGTATCTGTCTGAAGGACCATACTTATGTCCCCTGGTTCATAGCAGGTTCTTCAAAAGGTTACTTGGCTTCAGAAGTTCTTCTGAAGGCATTTATACTTCGGAATAGTCTACTTCTTTCGAGGCTTGATTAACTTCTGACTTCAGAAGTCATGCAGAACCGTTTAAGAGGGGTTTGGTCACATACAACACAACACACAATGAAGAGGGTGATGTTTAGAACACTTAACATATCAAATTGGGAATTGGTTAACACACAAGAATGATACTTAGAACGTAGGTAATGTATGAGATAGAACAAAAGAACACAAGTAAGTAGTTTTCAAGAATGTTGTATAGTTCTCTCAAGTTTATTTACAAGTGTTAAAAACACATTTCTAAAGTTATAATGACCTGAGATAATTATAATACATCCTACAGCCAACCATGCTTTGAAAGCTAACTGGAAACATTTGAACTAGACAACAAAATCAAATGTAAAGTCAAAAGGCAGATTGTCTTTTCACTAGTGACTATGACATGTTATAGGTCACATCCTAATATAATACAAAAGGATAAAAGTACATAAAGTAGAAAGCACAGATCAAGACCTCAATGTATAGTTTACCAATAGCGTGGACCTTTTCACTAACTAGTGAAAGTTGGTGAGTCAACAGAGTTGCAGCGGAAAGTGGTCCTACTTTATGATAAAGTACATCACATAAAGCATGTATTAAAAGGTCTTTGGAAGATAATCTATCTTTACTTCTTGGCTTTGGAAGACTTTGTTTATGAAGTTTCAAAAGACTTCACTTTAAGCTTTGGAAGATGTTGGTCTTGGCTTTGGAAGATTTTACACTTAGAATATTTTTTAGTGCATGGTGTAAAACTTTCAATGCATTTCTACTTTTGTATTTTAGTGCATGCATGCAGGAAGACTTTGGATGTTTTAGGTGCATCAGCCTTTAAATAAACCTTACAAGTCATTGTCTTGAACTCCTCTAAGTGTTATTCGGAAGAAGGAAGACTTTCTCTTCAAAAGTTAGAGTTCCTCTTCGGAAGCTCTTTTTGCCTTGACTTTCGGAAGTTTATCTTTAGCCTTTGGAAGTTGTTCAACAGTTGCACTAAAAATTTTCTAAGCATTTGTTTTGGTTGCACTAGCCTTACTTGATCCAACAGTTTGTTCTCTTGTCCTTACCCCTATATGAACATCTCCAATGATGTTTGTAGTGGGGTGAGACTTATGGATCCTGAGTTGAATGATCACAACAAGTTTCTTGGAGGGATCTAATCAGAGAAATTTAGATAAGGCATTGAAGTATCTCCCACTACATCAGCACAATTATCAATAGAGACTACATCCAATGAGTGTCTAGCATCATTGACGTTCTCTTCCATGGAGGGGTTGCCAATATCAAGAAACTCTTGGTCACTATCACTACCACTATATCCTTCCACATTTGAAGGTCCTTCATTTGAGTGTTGGTCCTCTAAGCTAGAATTTATTGGCACCTGAGATGTATCAGCTAAATTTGACATGGTTGTGCTGGTACGAACTCCATCTACAGGGTTAGTTACCATTAAAGCTGAAGTAGTATGGTTTGAAAGTCTTCTCGACTCAAATCTTGGGTTTGGATTTCCTGTTGATAAGATATCTGTGGATCCTTAAAACATTCTCATAAGATTTGTCGAAATAGTTAGTAACTAAATCAAGATCAAACAACCAATCAGGACTAGAATCTTTCACACCAGAAGTGTGCTCATTGAAAGACACATTGGTTGACTCCACAACTACTCTGGTTATGAGATTGTATACACTATAATCCTTAGCTTGAGAAGAGTATCCAATGAAGTGTCTATCATCTGATTTCTCATGAAATTTGGCTATTTAATCTTTGGTATTCAAGATAGTACAAGGACATCCAAATGATCTGAGGAAACCAATGAAAGGGTTTCTCTTGTGCCAAAGTTCATAGGTAGTCTTACCATGAGTCTTGACTACTAAAATTCTATTTTGCACATAGCATGTAGTGTTTACTGCCTCTACCCAGAATGTAATAGGTAGTTTAGAGACTGACAACATAGTTCTTGTAGCCTCAATTAGTGTACTTTTTATCGTCTCGACAACACAATTTTGCTAAGGAGCATTGGGAGCACTATATTGTCTTGAACCTTTTCATCACTAAATGTACCAAGTATTTGGGTTTTAAATTCTGTTTATTGATCACATCTTTTGATCTTGACCTTGTGATCACATTCATTCTCAATCTTTAAAGATGAAACTCTTCAAGATCTTTGGAGTCTTATTCTTAATTCTAGGAAACAAGACCCAAATGAATATTGTAAACTCATCGGTGATCACTAAACAGTATTGGGTCCTTCATAGACTTATTACACTAGTGGGACCAAAGAGATCCATATCAAATAAGTGTAGGGGTGTAGTGATGGAATTTCTTTCCTTTGGCTTGTGAGATACCTTGTGCTACTTCCCTTTGATGCATGCAACACAATGGTCATCACTTGTAAACTCTTTGTTTGGCATTCCAGATACCAAATCATTCCTAATCAATTATTTATGTTTCTTAAGTTTAAATGGCACATTCTTTTATGCCAGAGGAAAGACTCATCACTATTTGTTTTAGATAGAAAGCATGAAACTTCTCCTAAAGGAGATGTTTCTTATAAGTCCACCTTGTACATGTTCTGTTTCCCGGGGGCTTTGAGTAGGATATGCTCTAGAGGAATGACCACCTTGGGCTTGAGAACAATGCACTCATGCTCAGTGAAGAGCATGTTATGTCTCTGATCATAAAATTGAGATACACTTAGAAGATTGTATCCAAGCTCTTTGACAACTTTTACCTTCTCAATGTTGAGCTTACCATTTCTGACTCTGCCCCTTCCAATAATGTAACCACCAGCATCTGCTCTAAAAGAAACTAGCCCATCATCAATTTTCTTAAAATTTTGGAGTAAAGAGCCATTGCTTGTTATGTGCCTAGAACAACCAATGTCAACGATCCATAAATTCCTATTTGTCATGAGTTTTTCCTACACAAAAGAGATGATTAGTTACCTTTGGAAACCCAAGCCTTGTTGGTCTTGGGCTTATCAAAAGAAGTTGAAGACAACTATTGTCAAATTTGAAGGATCATTTGTTGATGTTGATAAAGAAGTTCTAGTCACATGGTCTGTCTTTGTCTCCACACCACTTTTGGAAGCTTAGACTTGACCTTCAATACTTTGGAAGTTTTGGAGACTGGACCTTTAGAAGATCTTTCTAACACTACAACATACTTCAATACTTCAGAAGTATTCCTTTCTTCTGAGACCAAGTTTTCTTCCAAAGGCAAATTTTCACTTGTTTTCTTCTTCATTTTGGACCTTCCAAAAGGAAAAGATTTTCCTTTTGAAGCTTGCTTCTTCTTCATTGTCTCAGAAGTTTCTTTCTTTGTCATATGGACAATACTTTTTGTATTGTAGAGGCAATCCTTTGCAAGATGAGAAGTACCACCACACATGTCACATTCCATTATCTTCCTTTTGAGAGTCTTCCTTTGAGAATACAATTGAGCTTGATCACTTTCCTTTTCCATCTTCATCTTTGCACATGATGTAATAATTCTTTACGGTCAGAACTGCCTTTGACGTTGGATGGTTTAGGTTGTGTAGTAGTGGTACACAATTGATCAGCCTTCTTCATGATGTTGGGATGATTTGAACAAGAACTAGAACTCTTAGTACTAGAGTTCAAGTTTAAGTCTTCAGCCTTAACCACCTCAAAACCTACATAGATAAAAATTTGTTTCTACAAAAGAGTTAAAGGTGGTCGTGATCTCTTGAGCCTTCTTGGACTCCCTCTTGGCTTTTTTGATAAAGTTCTTCCTTTTAGACTTGGTCATCCCAATTCCTTTTCTCTCCTAAGGCTAATCCAATATGCACCGCTACTGCTCAGCCTGAACCATCCGGTTCCAAAAGCAAGCCTCACCTTAAGAAGCTTGTTGCATTATTAGTGAAGATGAAGAAGGAAATGGAAATAGATCACGATTAGCCTCTTACTCTAAAGAAGAGTCTCAAAAGTAGCAAACTGAATACATCATGTGTCGTGCTACTTCTCATATCCTAAGGATTGCATCTACAATCCCAAAAGCACTATCCACAAGACCATAAAGAAAACTTCTGAGAAGAAGAAGATAGCTTCAAACAGAACATCTCTTACTTTCGGAAGCTCCAAACTAAGAAGAATGTAAGTGATGTCACACCCCAAAGATTGGGTCTGATTGATTATCATCACAATGCAGCAGAAAATAAATAAACCCAAACTTGTCATTACATAATTTCTAAAGTTCATAGGATATATTTTCTAAAAGATCCGAATAATACAAATTAAATTAATTGTTCACAAATAGAAAGGTGGGTAGGGTGGTAGCTAAGTCTCCAAGTGTTCACCTCAAATACACACCCAAAATACGTCAACATAATGTTGGTGAGCTCATGAGTTTGCGACACGTTACCTTTCATGATAGATTTAATATTCATTGAATTTGGTAATAACAACAAACATAATACACGTATCATGATGCACTATAGAATATATCACAATCAATCCTAACCCTGACTTTCCCACCCGAGTGCTAAAATTTTATCCTCTAACCTTATTACCACTATAATGTTGGGTTTAAATGTGTCGTTCTAAGCATAATTAAAAGGCACTAATTTGTGACACATCAATTATTGAAACTTAATTGGGGGTTTCCCCGCATAAAGTGCCCATTGTGTGTGGGGGATTCCCCAAATAGTACTATCCCCAAATCATGTGGTTTTCTAATGGAATTAATGATTGTGCTCCGTTCGGAGACAAGAGCACGTAGTATTTCACCATAATAGTAACAATATAATAACCACGAGTATGTATTTCACCATGAAAGCTTTAAAGTAAAATAGGGGGAGGGGTTCATGAGACTCACTTGTGGTTGATCACATGTTTGTTTGTAAGGTTTGGATGCTACAGACGGTGAAGGCTCATATATTTATTTAGAATGAGTTAACATAATTCAAGGAGTAACTAATCCATCCCTTATGATTGTACACTTTAGTTTGATGAATGTTGTATTACACATGAGTAATATTATTTTAGGTCTTTAGGTTTTTGGTTAGTACTTTTAGTTTGTTTATGTTACGCCATTATCTTATATGTTTTGATTATTTTTTTTCTTATAGGTGTGGTATAGCTCCAAAACATTAAGGTTTCAATGGTTGGCAATATTGATCCTTAACTTTGCTAAATTTATGTTTTAGACCTTAGAGTATGGGATTTTTTAATCATAATTACTTATAATAGTTTTTATGATTTTTAGAAGGTTAGGCTACTGTAATAAGTGAGCTTTTATGTTATTTCATCTTTATTAATGGTTTTAAGAGCTTGTTCTTGGTTTATGTGTATTATGATGTTATATTTAGTTACTTTATTATTTGAGGTTGTCGGATGGATTATTTGGATGTTTTGTCTTAAATATAACTTATTTTAATGATAACTAAATCTTGAAGGTTAATGGTATGGCTTTAGGTTTAATAGGTTATTTATCGTGTTTTTAAACGTATGGCGTATCGTGATTCGGGTAATTTTGTACTTGCAAGATCAATCCATGGTTCTTATATATTTCTACATATGATCAAATTGTAATATAAAACCTACTGAAAAATTATCGGAATCCAAAATTAAGGGTCAATTCTATGTATTTATGGTTTCTTGAATTATCAATTCGGTAATTATTTAGTGTAAGGGTTGAATCTTGTAAGAGTTTTGTAAAATTATAGAAATTTTCAAATATTTTATTCTAAATAATTTAGTATTTATTTCACGATTACCTACCGGCAAAATTTGTGTCTTTAACTTGTTGTGTCGGTTTTGGGCATTCGGGTATTAACGGGTTTTTGAGTTTTGGTTGATTTTGGTCAAGTTTTTGTCTTATAAGGCTTTGATATAATTATAATCATTTATAGGTTCTGGATTTTTTGCTAATATTGACCTTAAGCTTGTTTTTTACAGTTTTCTTTATTTTATGGTGAATGTCTTCTGTATTTTTTACTAATGATTTTTTTCTAAAAATTAAGAAATGAAGTTTTTAGGCTTTTCTAAGTGTAAAAATTCTACTGAAACTTTCATATAATTAAAATATCACATATATTTCATTTTCGTTAACTAGCTCAGTTTGTTTCCTAAGATGTCCGTTAAGTCTCGGTCTTGAATTTACTAAGTGTTTTAACCTGATTTCTCTCATCTCATACATTCTAATATATAAAGATCCTCTAAATAACCCCTTAAATTCAGTACTCAACCCCCTTTTTCATTTCTTTTTATTTTTATAAAATACTTGTTTTGAAAATTTTGTATTATTCATAAAATGTAAAATACATATGTTTAATTTATGAAACTTTATTTGTGATGTTATATGACTCTTTTAGGATTGGGACCTTTGGACTCGATCAATATAGTTTCATGTTTTTATGACAAACTGGGTTTTCGGGTACGTTAAATGTAACTAGTTCATGCTTCTGACCCAATAGAATTCAGAAAAGGTTTAGATATCTTTTAGTTACTGAAATATGAGATTTTTTAAGATGACATGTGAAGTTGGGGCTGTCTTAGGGTTAGTTATATCACTAACGTGTCGAAACACGATGTTTTACGCCTTTTCGGTAAGAAATGAGTTACATTAGTGCTTGGTGACCGAGAGAGGGTTCGAACAGCTAGAGTGGGACCACTTGATATCAAGTAAATGATGTGATAGAGAGAATATTAGTCATGTTTACAAATGGAATGAAAGGATGCAAGAACTTGAAGGTGTTCAGGTGTGTGTGTGTATGTTTAATGATTACCTTGGCTTTGTAAGACTTGGTGCTTGAATTTTAGGAGTTTTCTTTGTTTCAAATAGGCTGGAGTCTTAGTGTTAAAAGTGTGAAAGAGAGTGAAAGATGTGAAGTGAAATGAGGGTGGTGATGGTGTGATAAGGTGGGAATTTCGCCGAGGGTCTAGGGAGGGGGTTGAAGTCTCAATTCTTGGTTTTCGCAAGATTATGGCTGAGGTTTTGAGGATTTTGGTGACTAATGAAAGTCACTAGGCTTCTAGGTGTCTGTTTCATATATTGAGTGGTTTGGGTGGTGATTTGATTATGCATGGGGGTTATATTCTTATAAAATTTATTAATCTTCTATAAACAAATGATGTGGCTAGAACATGAGAGTGTATGTCGATGTGTATGAATATATATACATATATATATATATATATATATATATATATATATATATATTATATATATATATATATATATTATATATATATATATATGGGTGTTCACGATGTGCATGTGCGTGTGTGTGTGTATATATATATCTTTATGTACACAAGGTTGGTCACTTTTATTGTTTTAGTTTAGTTTAATTAAGTTAATTGTTATAAGTGCGTGTTATATTTTAATAAAAGTTTAAGCCTTTAATATTTATTTGAAGTATGTTCATAAGATTTTTAACTCTGCGAGTTATATATATTTTTCCATAGATGGTATCTTAATAATTTATAAGTTAGGTTGGTTAACTTTTGTTAAATGGTATTAAGTAATATCTATTGTTATGATTTCTCTTGATGTTTAGTTTTGGTAAACCAGGGTTGATGGTTTTAAGATGTTTAACATTTGATGGACTTACACACACTAAATTTTTAGACCAATTTTCGTTTCTTAATCATTTTCGTTTCTTAAATTTTTAGTTCAACATGCCCTTTAATCAATTAATGGCCCATTGGCCCATACTAGTTATGTGGGTCGGTGCCCAATAAGTTATATGGCCCAATGGCTCAATTAGGTTCGATGAATCGAGCCCATTTAAGTGGGTGTTTTGGTGTGGGCTTAAGCCCAAAATTGTTGGGGCCAATTTAATAGCCTCCTAAACAGGGTTTTGGTGCCAATGTGTGCCCCAATAAAGTTTCTAAAAAATATTTCAGGCCCGAAAACTAGGGTTGTCACATTCTTAGTTACTTATATAATTTTGTCTTCAAAATTTACCTAAGGTTGTTTACTAAAGGCATGGCTTCTAATCTAACATGTCAAAATTGTATTAGTTATATAAACACAAATCGAGAACTTTTACCATATGACAAGGGTAATTAAGTGTTGTGTGATGCTAGGGTTGGAGTTTCATTTGTGTTTTCCAAATTTTCGCCAAGTGGGAGTCGGGGGCTTGAATAGTTGCAGCCAGTTCTTTTTTATTTCATTTTTTGGTTCCCACATAACTCAGGGTCCTCTCCTAGAATTCCATTTAACCTTCACGATGGTGATATTTCCTCATCTATGTTTCTTCTCTCATCGGGCCAAAATTTCAAGTGGTTGCTCTATGAACTGAAGTTTGTCGTTAATGTGAACTCTAGTATGCGGCATCACCAGGGCTTCATCGGACAGACAGTTTTTGAGAATCAAAATGTGGAAGATGTTATGTATGCCTCCCAGTTCTTCAGGTAGGTCTAGTTTGTAAGCAATAGGTCCAATCCTTTTGGTTATCTCGAATAGTCTTATGTACCTTGGACTCAACTTTCCTCGCTTCCTGAATAGATTAGTCCCCTCCAGGAAGACACTATCAGCATTACACGATCCCCTACCTGGAAATCCAATGGTTTCTTCTGTCATCATTGTAACTCTTTTGGCGGTCTCTTGCCGCAGCGAGGCATTCTCGAATTCGATGGATTTTGTTGGTCGTCTCCTAGACTATCTGAGGTCCAGTCAATTGATTCTCTCTAACCACTGCCAGCAAACTGGAGATCAACATTTACGCCCAAAGAGTGCCTCGAATGGGGTGGCCTTAATGCTTGTGTGGTAATGGTTGTTGTATGGCTAGTGGTAAATGACTGTCCCAACTACCACCAAAGTCTATCACACAAGCCTTAACATGTCTTCAAGCGTTTGAATCGTTCTTTCGCTTTGACCGTCAGTCTTTGTGTGGTAGGCAGTGCTTAAATCTAATCGCGTGCCCATTGCCTGGTGAAATGATTGCCAAAATCTGGAATTAAAGCGGATGTCTCGACTAGAAATTATCGATAGTGGCACTCCATATCTAGATACAACCTCATCAACTTATAGTTTAGCTAGTCTTTCCACTTTAAAGTCCTCCCTAATTTCCAAGAAATGTGCTGCTTTATTGAGCCTATCAAAACTACCCAAATTGTGTCATGCCCCTTTAAGGTTCGAGGGAGTATTGTGATAAAATCCATTATGATGTGCTCCTATTTCCATCTGAGTTTCTTGGGTTGTTGAAGTAGCCCTGAAGGTTTCTAATATTCTATTTTAACCTTAGAATATGTTAAGCATTTTCCAACATAGGAGGGTATCTCTTTCTTTATACCCAACCACGGTAATTTACTTTGAGGTCCTTGTACATTTTTTCACTCCCAAGGTGGATGGAATATTTCATCTTATGGGTTTCATGTAGCCCCACTTCTCTAAACTCACTTTGTCTTCAAATCCATATTCTTCTATTCATCCTAATTATTCTATCATCTTGGTACTCAATAGCTCTTTCATTCCATTTAATCCTTCCTTGTTATGGTTCTCAGTCTTTAAGGCATCTATTTGGGCCCTTCGTATTCTTTCTAGTAGGTTGATCCGAGCCTTTATCCATAGCGCACAAACTAACAACAATTTTGCTCTCTCCTTCCTACTCAATGCATCAGCCACCACGTTTGCCTTCCCGAGGTGGTACCTAATCTCATAGTCATAGTCATTGAGTAGTTCTACCCATCTTCTTTATCTCATGTTTATCATCTTCTGATCAAAGATGTGCTACAAACTCTTGTGATCAATAAGGATCACACATTTTGTGTCGTATAGGTAGTGCCTCTAGATTTTTAGTGCAAACAACACAGCTTTGAGTTCTAGATCATGTGTGGTGTAATTCAACTCATGCAGCATTAGTTGTTATGAACCATACGCTATTACCTTATCTCTTTGGATCAGCACCCACCTAAGTCCTTATCGTGATGCATCACAATAGACGGTGAAGTCCTTTGTTCCGTAGGGTAGAGATTAGATTGGTGCACTACACAACTTTTGCTTTAGAGTTTCAAAAGCTTCTTCTTGTTAGGTTCCCTAATTGAATTTGGTAGTCTGTTGAATCAAGTATGTTAAAGGTCTGGCCATCCTTGAGAAGTTCTCAATGAACCGTCTATAGTAGCCGGCTAAATCTAAGAGTTTTCTTACTTCTATGGGTGTCTTAGGGGCTTCCCATTTCTTGATCGCCTCAATTTTAACTAGATCCACCTGAATTTCTTTTGCACTGACTATGTGGCCAAGAAATTCCACCTCTCGCATTCAAAATTCACACTTTGAGAATTTTGCATATAGCTGTTCACTCCAAAGTAATTCAAGAAAAATCTCCTTAGGTGTTGTTTTTGCTCAGCCTTGGTTTTAGAATATATATCAGATGTCATGTATGAACATAATAAAAAACTTGCCCAGATATGGTTTGCACACCCTGTTCATGAGGTCCACGAACACATGGGGTGTTGGTTAATCCAAATGGCATTACGAGGAATTTGTAATGCCCATACCAAATTTTGAATGCAGTTTTTGGTATATCTTTCTCCTTAATTCTTAGTTGATGATACCCTGACCTCAGGTCTATTTTGGAGAAATATCATGGCCTTTGAAGTTGGTCAAACAAATCATTAATCTTTGGAAGATGGTATCAGGTTTTGATTGTGACCTTGTTTTTTCATAGTCGATACACATCCTAAGAGTTCCATCTTCTTCTTGACGAACAAGACCAGTGCTCCCCATCGTGAGAAGCTCAGTCTAATGAATCCTTTGTCCATTAGCTCTTGTTAGCTCTTGCATCTCCAAAGGGGCCAACATATAATGTGCCTTGGCTACGGGTGCTGCTCCTGGTAACAAATCGATTTGGAACTAAACTTGTCTTTTGTGGCGGCAATTATGGTAAATATTCAGGAAATACATCTACGAACTCTACTACAACAAGGACATCATCAAGTCGTTTCTCATCTCCGGTATTCATCACGTATGCTAGATATGCAACACATCCTTTAGTAGCCAATTCTTAGCTTTCATAACGTTCATTCCTTGCCATGATCTTTCCTCGTAAACTATGAGGGGTTTTCCTGCTTCTTATCACACACTGTTTCTGCTTTATACTTTTCCATCCAATCCATTCCTACGAATATTGCAAACTGGTAGGACCGTTTTTGTACGGAGTACTAATGGATTCTACGTGAGACCAGATCAAATAGTGCGGAATCCTATTTGATTGGCGATCCAATTTGTGAGAACGACAACCAGATCGATCTAACGATGAAACAAACATTAAGAATTGATTAGAAATTGATTAGGAACGAACTTTGAAGTGGGATTGGCTGTTTTGGATGCTCTAGATGGCTAGGGTTTTATATTAATCAAAGTCTCTATTTTTCCACGAATTATGTGGTATTTATAGGTTTGTAGTTTTCATTCGTATAACAGAACTATTAGCATGGTTCACTCGTGTGACTAACTCATGCGGTTGATTCATATGCACGACTGAAGGTTCAGTTGTGCGACTGACTCAATCTTATGTCTATGTCATACGACTGATCCAGTCTCCTGGGTCAGTTGTGCGACTAGTCCATAAGTATGATTCATTCGTACGTATGGTCCATAAGTATTGTCCATTAGCATGTATAACCATCCGACTACGTTAAGCATAGTTCTCAATCACTATTGACTTAGAATTATGTACAACAACCTCAAACCTATATATGATATTCATACATATGAATTATACCAAATACAATAATACAAAATATTCAAAGACAAATAAACATCAAAAGCATATCATATTTCATTGAATAATTACATTACACATGTGTAAGAAATGAAAGACTTTTACATTAAGAACATAAACTAGGAACATAATGTATAAACAAACTCCCCCTTGGACCTAGTTTATCCTATTGTCTAACATGCTTTTCTCCAAGTGTTGGATCAAGAAGAAGGCTGGTGCAACCAAAACCAAATCACTTAGACAAATTTTGGTGCTACGTACAAAGACTTCCGAAGCCAAGTGTGGAACTTCCAAAGGAAGTAGAGTTCTTCTAAAGGCAAAGTAAAAGATCAACTTCCCAAGACAAACTCTACTTCCAAAGTCAAAGTACTTACTCCTCAAGATCAAGTCTAAAAAGAAAAGATCAGAAGACAACTTCTGAAGTATGAAGAAAATAAGAAGTCCTCAAGCCTCGGAAGAAGTAGCCTCTTCCGAAGTATAAGTGGCTTCAAAAGAACTTGTTCTTCCGAAGCCATTTAACTTCGGAAGACACTGGTATGAACCAGTGGACATAAGTATGGTCTCTGACACTCCACTGCAAACCTCTGATACTACATGGAGTTTTCTCAAAGGGCCATGTAGTTCACCATAATTTATTCCACTGACCACCTTTTTTATTTTAGTACAAGTTACCAACTTTAATTGGTGACAAAAGGTAAGTCAGGGACATGTCCTGACTACCGTATCTTAGATTAAGACTTTATCTAAGTTACCAACTGTAGTATTTGCTTTAGTTAGAGGATTCCAACTGGTATCAAAGTATATCCAGCTGTAGGTAGTATTATATATAGTTTCTAATTGTAACTCATAAGATCATGCTCGTAAGAGTCTTGTAACATTTTGAGTTGAGAAGCAATATATGCTAGTACCTTGAAAATTACTTCCTATGTTTATTACTACTTATTATATTGTCATCAACTTTTAGAGACTTTGCTTTCATCCGAGAGTAGTTCAAGCGAGTTTGAGAGAAAAACCAAGTGTTTAGTGACAAAACCCAATCTTACAATTGGTATTAGAGCTTTCTAGGCTCTAGATTCTGAGTTCTTACCATCCAAATCAACTTGTTTTTCACCCCTCCTTACAACTCACTCAAAAATGGCCCTCAATAAGTCCGAAGTAGAGATGGGAACTATGACTAAAGCTCCCATCATTACTCCTGAAAACTTCAAGTCTTGGAGCAGATGTATAGAAGGCTTCATCAGATACCAAGACAACAAAATGTTGTATTCCATTGTTAATGGCCCGTATAAACCTAAGGTGGCAGCACCTGGTGGAAACGGGGCCATGATAGAAAAGGTTGTTAAGACTATTTTGATAATGACCGGAAGAAGGTGGACATTGACAATAATGCAATGACTATCCTTATGACTGCAATACCCAACCCCATCATGGTGGGGTTTGAGCATTGCAAGTCTGCCAAAGAACTGTTTGACGCACTTGCTCAAATGTATTCAAGTTCTAATGACTCCAAGAAGGACTCACTGAAGCAGCAGTTCAAGAACATCACATATATTGCTCGAGAGTCTCTCAGCGAGCAGTATTTCAGGTACATGGATCTTATTTCTTCTCTTCAGTATGTGAAGATCACTCCTGAACTTAGAGACCTCACAAGAAAGTTCATGAGTGCTCTTCCAAATGAGTGGACATTCTACTGTGTCCCTATCAAGAGAATAGCGAATTTGAACACTCTCACTATGACTAAACTTTATGGCATCCTTGATGGATAGCGTTTAGAGATGGAGAGCACGAAGTGCCATCAGACAAGCAGACCCCTGAGTCTTCCTGCTAGCAACGCGTTAATGATTGCTGAAGGCTTAGGACCCACACAACCTCAACAATACCTCACATACAACCAGCAAACATCCTGCTCATCTGGACCTTACATCACTTTTCCTAAAACTCCAAGGTCTCAACAAGCTCAACATAGTTCCTTTCAGGACAGTTATTCCTTTTCTCAGGAAGTGGACACTCTAGTGACTTTCAATACTACTTTGATGATCTAGAGTGCTTTAGTCTAGATGATGTAGAGTATATGGACGTTGTCCAACAGATGGCTCTTTTAACCTACAAAGCAATGAAGTTCTTCAAGAGAACTGAAAGGCAATTCCCACAGAACCCAACTAACAGCATGTTTGGGTTTGACGAAACCAAGGCCAAATGGTACAACTATAACCAACATAGTCATTTTTGCAAGGGAATGCAAGGCTACCAAATCAAATCCAGGAACCCCATAGGCCTCCACACATCCCTCTACATCAAAGCCCACTGGAAAGTCGACTGAGACAGCTAAAATGGCTCAAGAAGTCGACTGGAGCTTTATGGTACATCATGTGCCTCCTACTCAAGCACTCATGGCTGGAACAGAAGAAAACAAGGTATATGAACATCTCTATACTCCTGCCTGTATTGCTAAGGTTAAATTATATTAGGACTAAAATATGTAAATAAAATCTTATATTGAGTCTATAAATGTTTTGAAATCTAATTTTAAAGGGCTGAATCTGACTACCAAAAGAAAATTAAAGAGTTAGAGAAAACTGTTGCCCAACTAAAACACGAACACACCATTTACAAGACTCAAATAAAGGATTTAATATTCAAATTGTTTGAGGCTCAAGCCCAGCATATCACTGCTGAGGCTCAAGCCATGAAGTATGCTATTTCTGAGTAGAACTTCCAAGCTATTATTGCATCATCCTCCACTCCAAAATCTATTATCAAAATAAAGGACGGTTGGGGACCAATGAAATTGCTCCATCACATTCTTATGAGTCCATAAGACAACCTAGATGTGGTACTGAAGAGCAAGAGGACCCATTTACTAACGCATTTTCACATGCGTTGAAGAATGATGCAATAGTAGAGGCCAACACAGGGAAGGAACAGGTAAATTAACCCACCTCTCCCAATAAAGATCAAATCCTAACCACCAAAACCAGAAGAAGCATAGCTAAAGCTGCCAGAAGAACTTCTAAGAAAGTGGCTGAGTCTAAGCTGATGATTGACCCAAAACAAAAGGGTGTATTCATCTCAGCTGGATTCCAAGTGGTAGATACTTCTGATTCAGGAAAAGAGTGTAGTACCAGCACTCCTGTCCTACCAAAGGATCATAAGTTGAAGGGAAAGTTTGCTGATAAAGAAAAAAAGAAGAAGAAACAGCAACCCACAATCTCCCAAAAGACTTACATTACATGCATAATGTGTGGTCTGCAAAACCAAATGGCTAAAGATTATTACTACAATCTCGCTAGCACACATTATGCAAATAATGTTAAGAAAGAAGGAGTCATGGAAGGTTTCTCATTTGGACCTTACAAGATGGTCCAAGTGATGAAAAAAGGAAAGCTAGTTTCCAAAGCTAGGTTGCTTTCAGAAGAAAATCCTTGTTCCCAAGGGAAAATGGCTTCGGCAACAAAAGCAGCTAAAATTCTGAAAAACAAGAAAGTTCCCTTGAAACCATCCCAGAAGAAGACAGCTTCAGAAGAAAAGGTGGTGAAGGCTTCTTCCGAAAAGAAAGAAGCTTCGAAAGAATGCCATGCTGGAAAAGCTTCAACAAGCACATCTTCCATGATCAACCAAGGGATGGAGTGGAAGATCAATTAGATGCTACAGCAGCAGCCTCTTCTTCAAAGACATCCATTTAACCCCCATGCTTAACCTTTGGTTCAATTATGTCATTATCTTTTGAAGAAACCAAGACTAACAGGGCTTGGGTCTCCAAAAACTAATTATCTCATCTTGTGTGCAGGGACATCCATATGACAAGAATAACAATGTCTGGATTGTGGATAGTGGATGCTCCACGCACATGACAGGGAACAGATCTCTACTTCAACAATTTCAACATTATGATGGAGGTCCTGTCTAGTTTGGAGGTGAGGCCGGAGGATATATTTCTAGCAGAGGGAGTATATCCAACGAAAAGTTAAAAGTTGACAAAGTTAACTTTGTCAAATAGCTTGAACACAATGTGTTAAGTGTTTCTTAGTATTGTGATCAAAAGCATCAAATGCTTTTCATAGAACATGAGTGCATTATCCTCAAACCAGGGATGACAATTCCTCCAGAATTGGTGCTTCTTAAATCTCCTAGGAAAGGGATATGTACAAGCTGGATATGAACAATGTTTCCCCAATGGGTGAAGTATCATGCTTTCTTTCCAAAGCTGATAGTGATGAGTCAACACTTTGGCATAAACGTTTGTGTCATGTAAATTTTAAGACAATGAATAAATTGGCTAAAAATAACTTGGTACATGGTTTGCCTAAAAAGGAATTTCTCTGCAAAGATAACTGTGTTGTATGCCTGAAAGGGAAGCAACATAGGGCATCTCACAAATCCAAAAGTGTTAACTCCATCACTACTCCGTTACACTTATTGCACATGGACCTATTTGGTCCCATAAGTATAATGAGCACTGGAAGGAAATCATAATGCCTTGTGATAGTTGATGATTTTACATGATTTAAATGGGTATTATTTTTAAGAACTAAAGATGAATTGTTGAAACATTAAAATCTTTTATTCTTAAAATAGAAAATCAAATTGATCACAAGGTTAAGATTATTAGAAGTGATCAAGGGACTCAGTTTAAGAACTTCATTCTTGACTTATTGGAAATCTCTGCTTCAACTAGGGTGCCTAATTGATAGAATGGTGAGAGATCTCTGCTTCAACTATTCAATATGGGTCTTGAGTCTCCTCAGTCTCTAACCCATGAGCCCACTACCCTAACTGAAAGCCCTCAGGGTGAGTGTCTACACTCTTCTAAGCAGCCACTATGGGACAGCCCCACCAGAGGCTCAATGCCTGTAGACATTGATCAAGGTCTTGGGTCAGTAGGTTTACCTTCTCTATCTTTTACTGACCTTCTGTTCAAAACTAATGAAGAGATTACATCTCTTCATGGCAATGAAGTTTATCTACAACACTATATCTAATTTCAACAGAGCCTAGAGAGACCTCTTATCTCTAGCCCCTATCAGCAAACCTTTACTGAGGTGAGTCCCACTAATATGGAGGGGACTCATGAAGATTCAGCTGCCATTACAGAAGATGCCTCAATGGATCTTCTCGACAGTGGTAACATTTTTGAGACTGAATCTGTGGCAACCATGCCTTTTGATGACTCTAAAAGATACATCATTAAACAGGGGAAACAAGAGTGTCAAATAACCATATCTGGTGGAGATGTTGAATATACTAAGTATGTTACCTCATCTCCCCGTGATTCTTCAAAAGAAGATGAGGGAAGTATGCAACTCTTCATTTACGACCTACTATCTAAAGTCTCAAACCTTGAATCCAAGGTTAGGACTTTAGAAGAAAGGTTCGCCACCCAGCAACTTGAGATTGACAATCTCAAGGCTCACTAGCTGAGAAATAGATTTAGAGATCTGTTAGGCATGTACCCATTCAGGTGTCCCTAACCACTTCCTCTAGCTCATCTAGCTTTCAAGATGATGCTACCAAAAAGGGGGAGAATGCTTAGAGACAAACATCTGAGGAACCACTAAGCCAAACTTCAACTTCTAAATATTCGGCTCCCATTACAACCTTTTCTGAGCCATCCCAAGTTATACTACAAATTGACCCAATGATGCTCAGAGATCTCTACAGACTCTTCTCCAAGTTTTTGTTGAGGTCCTCTCTTGATCAGCCAAGTCCTCATACAGCAATGATGTAGTTTGGAGCTGAAGAGCTTTAGAGGCTAAGTGCACCTTCTACCACTGTGGAAGAAGTTGGTCAACCTAAGGTTCAAATGGAACCTGAGATTCAATTCGAAGGGGAAATGAGGACAAATGGCCGAGCAACTAAAACAGTTTGGATAAAAACTGCACTCCCTCAAACTTCTAAAGCCAAATTAAAGCCTCAGAAGAACCACCTGAATATTCCGAAGCTGAAATGGAGGCTGCGGAAGGACTGTTCTTACTGTCCAAGGATCTAATCATCACAGATGCAATTCTAGAGCTGGCATCTGAGGTAAATAGTGAGGACTTTCTCAACCAACCTTTAGCTCAGACATCCTCACTACCTCTCTTGCAATCTGAGTCCTCCCTCCAAGAACCACCAAAGTTAAGCACATCCCAAAGGAAAGAATAAAATGATAGCCGAAGAGCTTCAGGAGGAGGAAAGGATTGAGAAACTCAAAAGAAAAGGGAAACTTCCAACTGGGAAGCTGTTAGCTGATAGTTCAAAAGCAGCTGCAGCCAACAAGGAGGTAGTTAACAACAAGAAGAGAGTTGAGGTCATTGACAGGCTCATCAACCTTGGAGTCGTCAATGAACACATACTCCTGCTACCACTAGAGGAGTTAATAGAGCTAGAAAAGGCAACCAAACTGCAAAATGAACAACAAATGGAAGCAGCCAGGTTGGCCTGAGAGGAAGAAAGTGAAAAAGAACAGAGGGAAGCTGACATGCAGCTCAGGAAGGAAAGGATAGCTTTCCTAACCTTGAGACGTTACTCTCTTCAAGAGCTATCTCCACACAATGATGAAATGATCCTATGGCTCTTTAAAAAAGAGCAGGATCAACTAGAGAAAGAGAGAAAAAGAACTGCAAGAGAGAAGTTGAAAGAGAAGAAGAAGAAAGAAGAAGAAGCTAGGGTCACTACAACCAAGAAGATAAGTGAGAAAGCCTGGATGAAGGACTATCTCTGGGCTCACGGATTCTCTGGAAGGCAGGTGGACCCATGTTTGAAAGGACACTGCAACAAATTGTCAATGAAATCAAAGCTGACATTCGTTTGGACAAAAGGAGAGAAATGTATAAAAGGGTATAGGGGATGACCTTCACACCAATCTCTCATCCCAAAGCTAAACCAATTCCCTCAACATTCACCATCAAAACTGAACCTTTCACACCTAAACCCACACCACTATCCTTACCCACCACCTCACCTCAACCAATCAAACTATCCATCCTTCAACCCAAAATACTCTCCAGAACCACTACACCACAACCTACCCAACAACCTTCCAAACCATCCCCTCAACCTTCTAAACATCTCACCCTAAAGGAGTTGAAGGCAATCAAGACAAAGCTCACCAGCTGGACAACCTTGAGCGACATCTCCAATGAGAAAGACTCTGTCAAACTGACGTATGTTCATGGATCTTCATGTTTCCTCACAAGAGATCAATTTTTAATCTGCCCAGAGAAACACTGAACCATACTGCCAAACTTCTAGGCCTTAACTCAGACTCATTAAATGATGAAGAGAAGAGACTTAGAAGGAAGCTGGTGACTCTACTGTACATAAAGAAAGAGGACAACATTCGTAGTCAGCCTCTTGTGCCTAGAAAGAAAATAAGCCAATGGAGGCTTGATGATGCCTCTCATAACTTTGTTATGGAAAGAGAGAATGGAGAAATCAACAGGCTCAATGCCTCTTCTCTGCTAGACTCTAGCAGGTTTGACATTGCTGAGTTAGCACAGAAACCATTCTCTAATCCCTCTTACTCTAAAACTGCTGCTCACATCAGAAATAATCTCAGTAGTCTTCATCTTGATTAGTTAACTACAAAGGCTAGGATTGAAGAAGAGTTGAAACTGAAAAGAGAGGAAGACAAGGATAGATCTCCCACAAAAGGCGCAACCTTTCTACGGATGGTGGAGGGTCCTGAATTTGAACCTGTAATTAGATGGAAATATGACTACAACTCCCATCAACTAACTCTTTTTAGTGGGACACAATAGAGGGTACATATCATTTAGGGTGACAGACTGGAGTTCCTGTCAACTAATGATATCTACAAGCTTCTCAGCACTACTTCAGGGAAGAACATAGAAACTGACAAATATTTACTTTCCTTGGTGCTGAAGATTTTAAGAAGTAGAAACAAGTGAGGTTTTGGTAGCATCAGCCTAAGGGGAGTTTGTTGGATCAAGAAGAAGGCTGGTGCAACCAAAACCAAATCACTTAGACAAATTTTGGTGATACTTACAAAGGCTTCCGAATCCAAGTGTGGAACTTCAGAAGGAAGTAGAGTTTTTCCGAAGACAAGTAAAAGATCAACTTCCAAAGACAAAATCTACTTCCAAAGTCAAAGTGCTTACTTCCGAAGATCAAGGCTAAGAAGAAAAGATCAGAAGACAAGTTCTGAAGAATGATGAAAAGAAGTCCTCAAGCCTCGAAAGAAGTAGCCTCTTCCGAAGTATAAGTGGCTTCGGAAGCATTTGTTCTTCCGAAGCCATTTATCCTTCGGAAGACACTGCTATGAACCAGTGGACATAAGTATGGTCTCTGACACTCCGCTACAGACCTTTGATACTACATGGCGTTTTCTCAAAGGGCCATGTAGTTGACCATACTTTATCCCACTGTTCACCTTTTTAAGTTTGTACAAGTTACCAACTTTAGTTGGTGACAAAAGGTAAGTCAAGGACATGTCCTGACTACCATATCTTATATAAGACTTTATCTAAGATACCTTAAACTATAGCTTTGTAGTAATTGCTTTTGTTGGAGGATTCCAACTGGTATCAAAGTATATCCGACTGTACGTAGTATTATATATAGTTTCTCATTGTAACTCATATGATCATGCGTGTAAGAGTCTTGTAACATTTTGAGTTAAGAAGCAATATATGCAAGTACCTTGAAAATTACTTCATGTGTTTATTACTACTTATTATATTGTCATCAACTCTTAGAGACTTTGCTTTCATCCGAGTGTAGTTCAAGAGATTTTGAGAGAGAAACCAAGTGTTTAGTGACAAAACCTGATCATGCACCAAGTTCTTCTGTAATTCTTTTGTTGTTGCTCTCGTGGCATGCAATTGCTTCAGTATTGAAACCAAATCAGGCTGAATTTATCAAACCACAGATGCACCAGGAGCTTAGTTTCAACTTCACGATCATCACCTTCTTCTAAGATCTTTAGTACTTCTTCAGCAAGCTTTCGGCTCTGTTGTGGATCAATCTATTGTTCATAAGCTTGGGAGATCTTCCTCTGAAGCAAATAAGTTTAGCCTATTTTCTAACATTCTTCACATGCTCTTGAAATTTCTTGTACTTCTCTACTCGGGTGACTCCTACGTGTATCTTGAATGCAAATCAGAGTCGTGTAACATGTTGGAACTATAGAGCTTGTACAATCTCTTACGTATCATAGAATAGTAGCCACTTGTATAAAGTATAGACATCTTCACCAGACAAGTTAGTAAGCTACATTGGGTGAAATACCCTGATAGTCTCAATCTTTCCTTCTCTGTTCAATAGTATGACCGCTTCCCCCATCCTCCAATGATAATACCACCATTTGAAGTGTGGAGTGAAGTCCTGAGCCTTGTAGATATAGGATCCACTTCAGTCTTATGAATGAACCACTTAGGTTGTTGAGGCCTGCAGTTCAGCCATCTGGGGTGGTATTCTTTCTTCAGCGCTGTCTCAAACCATCCCGACATCTTCCTCGGGTTGGCATACCAAAGGTCTAAACATGCCAAACTGTTTAGCTCCAAACCAGGAAGAGTCTTTAGATCATATGGATATCTAAAGTACTCAATCCCCTTCTCTCTTTTTACAGCATAAACATCCAAGTATTCAAAATAGGCCCACACGATGATCTTTCCTGACACTATCCGATGTCACTTGACTCGGTAAAGTCTAGTGTAGGCATTCAGCTTTGGAGGTGCGCATTGGGCTTTCATCTCTGCAAAACAAGCTGCCTATTCAGCTTTCTTAAGATGAACATTATCATCTGAGGCTTTGGCTTGACTTTCATCCTTTTCTTTTTCTTTCTCCATCTCCTCCAGCTTCTTAAAAGTATCACTACCAAAACTTTCACCCAAGTTGGGGATAACGTTGCCCTCAGGGTCAGTGTACTATGGATAGTACTCAGATGTGACATCTTCAATCTCAATCTCATCCACTCCTTGTAGTTCCTCATCACTCAAAACATCAAGTTCTGGAGCATCTTTAACTAGCTCATCTGGATTCAGCCTAAACATCTCAGCGAGCTATTCATCAGTCAGGTCATGAATAATTTCTCCTTCTTCGGGACTGTAGCTCACTGACCTTCTAACAATCCCCTGCAATTGAAGTATCACAGTAAGCTGAATCTTGACTTATTGAAGGGGGAGAATATCATAATCATCAGCTTGTGGAGCTATGGCTTTGCCCTCATCATGTGTCTCTTTAGTTGGAGCTGCAGAGGACGCGGCTCTTTTGGAGCACCTCTCCCGAGTTGCTTGAGTTGAGGCAGATGCAGGTGCATCACCTTCTTGATCATCATCATCCTTCTTATATACTTTTCCTTTTCCACTTGGTCCCACGTCCTCATCGTCATCATCTTCTTCAGATTCATCATCTGTCTCATCATGATCATCATCACCATCATCATCATCTCCACCATCATCACCATCACCTTTACTCTTTAGGGGCTCACCCTTATTTCCCTTTAATCTCAACATAAACCTTTTATTCTTCTTCTCTAATCCCTCAATCGTCTTGATAGAAGCCATCACAAGCTCATTTTGAGCCTTAAGTGCATGGTGAGCTTGACCTAACTCTCTCTCATAAACAACATTCTTCTCTGTCAGATGAGGAATCTGATTGCCTTGGGCGGTATTGATCGCCATCAGCTGGTTCATCTCGTTGGATCTAAGATCATCCATAGCTAGCAACTTTAGCACCAGTCTTTTGAGGCTAGCTAGCTATTCCTCTAACCCAACCATGGGTAGAGTAGAGCTCTGTGTGGGTGGAAATTGGGTGGATGTTTCGGCTTGGTGAGTAGTGGGTGTAGTGGTGGATGCAATGAAGAAGGGAGTAGGAATCGAAGTGGGTTTTTGTGAAGCTTTGTTGGGTATTGTAGGTGAGGTGGATGTGAATGTATGAGTGGTGGTGGGGTATTAGTGGTTGTAGAGGTGGTAGTGGCTGTAGAGGTGGTAGTGGCTGTAGAGTTGGTAGTGGCTATGGTAGTGACTATGGTAGTGGTGGTGAATGTGGTTGTGGTAATGGAAATGGTTGTGGTTGTGGTTGTGGTAGTGGATATGGTTGTGGTTGTGGCAGCCGGAAGAAGTGATCAGGGTAATCCTCTATTTCTTAACCTTCTTCCCATAGGGTTGAGCCATCCTCTTCTTCTTGGACCCCTTAGCTATAGGGGCTCCCCTGAGGCTGATCGGTTGGTCAGGTGTGTATGTTGGATCAGTGACACCAGTATCACCACCTTTAGAACCATCTTGGCATCCACTAACCACCTCATTCCCCATCTCGGTAGACACAACCCGGCTACCGACTCGCTTGACGGGAGGCTCGTCATCAGACCATTCTTCTTCATCTAATAAGAATTCCTGATGGAAAGCAGCGTGCTCATATCCACCAGGTGCATCAGAAGTACCGTGGGGAGATGGTGGAGATACAGTAGACGTGTCGGTGGCCCTTGTTTGACCGGGACCAGCATCTCCACCACCTTGACCATCATCATGGTCATCATTATCGTCATCTTCTTCATCAGCAGGAACCACTACGGGTTCAACAACAGAATCACTATCACCGTGACACCACTTCTTACGAGAAGGTGCCACATAATCGTCATTTGCCAGATTACCAAACAGTCTCCTCACCTAGGCTTCACCTGCTTCCCCTGGTACACCTTCATCCTCCCTAGTGTGGTGTCATCCCTCACCTCTAACACAACAACATCATCCTTCTCCTTCGGCGGCAAAGGAAGCTTCTCATCTATAATCATCTGCAAGAAATGTGGATACATGGAGAAGCCTTCCTTGCCTTTGGCCTTAATGTTCTCTATCAAGTAGGAGGACATCATGTGGGAGAAACTAAACGGGTGGTTTAGTACGAGTGTGTTGGACCAAAAGAACCAATGAGCCAAGATCAGAAAACCTCTAAGTCCCACACGGTATCACAACAACTGCTGAAAGCCTCATCAGTAGTTTGACAAGTGCTGAAGACTTCAACAGCTGAAGATCAAGTGCTGAAGACCTTAACTGCTGAAGAACCAAAGTGCTGAAGCACAACAGCTGAAGAACACAAGTGCTGAAGCTGAAAGACCAAAGTACTGAAGAACAACAGCTGAAGAGTTCACAAGTGCTGAAGATCAACAACTGATGTACAAAGTCTGAAGACAAAGACTGAAGACATCAGCTGATGATATCTACTGAAGGTCAAAGTCTGAAGATCAAGTACTGAAGCCTCAGTAGTTTGTCACAACTGCTGAAGAGTACTTCTTCAGTAGTTGTGATATCAGTAGTTTTATTTTCTTTGTTTCAGTAGTTTTGTAAAACGACTGAAGAGCTTGTTCTTCAGTCGTTGTAGTTTCAGTAGTTTTATATTTTGTACTTAACTTGCTGATATGTTCTCAGTAGTTGTGAACATTTCAGTAGTTTGTTAAGAATTAGTTATTTCTGTATTGGATCTGCCAGTTGTCACTTTCCGTGATAACAGCATGACTGTTGCACTCTATATAAGGAGTGACAACCTATTGTAATATTGAATGAAATGAGGAATTGAATGGAATGATGATTGATTCGATTAGAAATATTCTACATCTATAAACATTCCTAGAAATCAGAAATACATACTCTCCCTATAACTGTATGCGATCTTAATGCTCACATATATGTTAGCTTGCTACAATTTGTCTAATTCGTGTTTGTATTCCGCTGCTTTATATTCTGATACATCAAACTTGTGATCACTGATCCTGTCAAATGGTATCAGAGCAGGTTAATCATTGATCGATCTAATAATTGATCATTGAAACTGCTATTCAAGATCCAAGTTTGATTGAATTAGCTTTTGTTTTTTGCAAGAAACGGTTATAGAGATTGAATTTTCTGTATTTCTGCTCATTCATCCTGAGATCTTTTCTTGGTTCTCATTGAGTTTGTTGTGGTTTGTCTAAAACTTTTTTTAAACTTGAACTAACTGTTTTTGAACTGAAAATGACCACTCCCTCCAATGATCCTCACAATACTGGTTCCTCAACCAAGCCTCCTATGCTGGTTAGGAATGAGTATAACATATGGCAAAGACGTATGCTCCATCACCTGTCTGTTAACAGCGCAGGGTGTTGGACATCAGTGGTACATGGTCCACACAAGCCTATGGTGAATAACCCGAAACCAATCAAATGGTTCCGAAGGAGGGAGCAATACTCAGATGAGGATAAAAGTTGCTTGAGATTGATGCAAAAGCCCATGGAATTCTGGCCATGGCTTTGCCCAATGAAATCTATTCTGGGCTAATGCATCATGAAACTGCCCATGACCTCTGGATTGCTTTGAAAGAACAATTTGGAGGAACAGATGAGGTCTTGGCAAATAATAGAGAAATTCTTGCCCAACATATGAGACATTCTCTCATAGAAAGGGTGAGACACTGACTCAACAATATGAGCGGTTTTTTGTTTGATCTCTGAACTAAAAATGGTCAAACTTGAATACACCAATATTCAGATGAATAACAGATTTCTCAGATCACTGCCTGAGAGATGGGACACATATACTATTGTCCTACGCTCCAGTGCAAGTTTGGACAAACTATCTCTCACCCCACTCCATGGAAATTGCTCACTTTTGAGAGAGAGATAGAACAGAAGAGAAAGCTGTCTTCATCTGGAAAGCTCACTGAAGACTTTATACAAGGCAACACTGCCTTGGTGGGTCATGAGTCAGAATATGCTTCATCTGAATGCCAGTATGATGAGCATATTAATTTCTCTTCGAGCACTTCTAATTCTGCATTTGTAAGTGTTGATGGTCAGTTCACTGGATGTAATAATGACAATTTATGTTTCATTATGGATGATCTCAAGGGGATTGCATGATGACTTAGAAGAGATGGATATTTTGAGCCAAATGGCCTTGATAAATATCAGATCTCAGAAGTTCTACAAAAGAACTGGAAGAAAATTCCCAGGACTCTCTGGCAAAACCAAGTTGGTTTTGACAAGAGCAAGTTGAGGTGTCACAAATGCCAACGGCTTGGACACTTTGCAAGAGAGTGTAGATCAACTGGATCAAACTCTACTGCACCCTTTGTGACTTTTCCTGGCAATAGTCAACAAAACAGAGGGCAACATCCTGTCACATCTAGTCATCATCCTCAACAACAATCTCCGGCATATTTTGTTCCTCAGGGTCAAATGCCTTATCAGTACCCTTGTTATTACATGCCACAGTCAAGTCAAGTTCAAGTTCCTATGACACCACAACCTCATGCATTACCAGAACCTCAGCCTTCCCTATCTCATCAACAACCTTCATCTCAACAACACAGCTTCTTCACCCCAGGAGTTGTTGACTGGAGCAGTTTACCAGATGACTTGTCTGGTCATGATCAACTGTTCTCAGGTGCTGGTCAACATGGTGGTGACAGTCCCTTTGGGAATCTAGCTCTTATGGCTTTGGAGTCTGCTGATACTTCATCTTCCAATGCCTCTACACCTCAGGTATCACAGGTATCCTCTGAGGCAAAAGCCAAATTATGTTCTGAACAATGCATAGCAGCATTTGCTTCCATTAGAGAAGCAAATGTAGCTTTAATTAATAAGAACATTGAGCTAGAACAAGTAATTTCCAAAAACAAAGCTGAGTTTGAGTTTGTGCTCAAAGATAAAAATGATGAGGTTTATAAACTGAATTGCAAAATAATTGATGATAAGGCTAGAGAAGATGTACTTCTAGAGAAGTACAAAGATCTCAAAGAAACCCTTGCAGTTACCCAGGTCGAGTGTGATAGATGGGTACAATCATGCAAAGGTTTTGAAATGCTTCTTAGTAAGCAATCTGCTTCAAATGTGAAGTTTGGAATTGGTTACAATCACACTGCTCCACCTACAGATTTTACCCCAAGAGCAGAGGTAGAATCTGATGGTGAGAGTGATAACCAATCCATCAAGTCATGTGATCTACCTTCTGATACAGCACAATCAGAAGTAGCAGTCAGTATCAAGTCCTCCTTGAACCTATCAGCTGATGTTGATGGTCCAAATGCTGACATTCACATGATCAATAAGTTGATCAACTCAGGAGTCAATCCTGAAGGTCCTGAAAGGACTGGAGAGCAGGATTCAACTCCTGAAGTTCAAACTTCAACTGCTGTCAGTACTGAAGAGAAGAAAACTGGCAGTAGAAAGAGTTTGAAGACTACTAAAGATGCTGTCAAGAAAGCAACCAATGCTTCCACCAAGCATTGAAGAACAAGTCTTCACCATCTTTAGTTGATGATCAACCTAAGATGAAGAAGAAACCATGTGAAGTATGTGGTTTGTTCAATCATCTTACAGATGATTGTTGGTACAAAAGAGGTTCCAAACTCAAACAAAAGAAGAAATTAATGAGAAAATGGTAAAAATGAAAACTGAGTTTGAGACCACATTTGTATCAGCAACATCAAATCCTGTAACCCTTAAGTCCTTAAAGCAATCCAAAAAGGAGGAGTTAAACAGGTGACAGCTGAGGGTGCTCAAAAGAAGAAGGTGCAACATAGGACCTTATCTAACTCCACTAGCAATGTGTCTGATGAGCTGAAAGCTTTATCACAAAATCAGACACAGCTGGTGATGATGGTACAACATCTGTTGGGTAGAGTTAACCAACTAGATTCTCCTATGTTGAAACCACAGAAAAGGAGGTCTAAGCCAAAGGACTCCTCTTCTGCCATCTTCTTCTCCTCTCAGGCTGTTGTTACAAATAACATGCTAGTTTACCATCTATTGATGAGACCAGGCCCAAAACCAAAAGGTTTGGGTCTCTAAACTACTGATTGTTTATTATTGCAGGTTTCTTCAACATGCCAAAATAGCATCTGGTATGTAGACAGTGGGGATCTATGCACATGACTGGGAACATCTCTCTTCTTCATGACTACTCTCAAGGAAAGAAGGGATTTGTCTCTTTTGGCAATGATGCTAGGGGTTACATCATCGGTAAGGGCTTTGTCTCCAATGGAGAAATCAAATTGATGATGTTAATCATGTGGAAAATCTCAAGTACAACCTCTTGAGTGTCAGTCAAATGTGTGATAAAGGCCATGTTGCCCTTTTCACAAGTCAAAACTGTAGGATTCTGTCATCCAAAGTTTTGCCCTTGATTGACAAGGTGTTGGATGATCACACTCTCCTGAAAGCCAACAGGACAGGAAGAGTGTATGCCTTAGATCTCTCTAAGAAGATAGATCTCAAAGGCAATCCTTGCCTATTTTCCAAAGCCTCTTTTCAAGAATCTAAACTATGGCACAGGAGGCTTGGTCATGTTAATCTCAAAAACATGAATCAGCTTAGCCACAATAGTTTAGTCAAGGCTTACCAATAAGGAGTTCCACTGTGATGAAACTTGCACTGCTTGTTTAAAAGGAAAACAGCACAAGGTCTCATTTCCTCCTATTGAAGTGTCCAAGTCCACTGCCTGCTTGCAATTACTGCATATGGATCTATTTGGTCCTGTGAGAGTAATGAGCATGGCAAAGAAGAAATACTGTCTGGTAATTGTGGATGATTACTCCAGATTTGTATGGACTTTCTTTCTACATCAAAGGATGAGGCTGCTCAGAAGATTATCCACTTTGTGCTGTACATTGAGAAGCAGTATTCCCTTCCAGTCAAGTGTATTAGGAGTGATAATGGAACTGAGTTCAGAAATCATACACTTGATGACTTCTATCTCTCAAAGGGAATCAAAAGGCAGTTCAGCATTCCAAGGACTCCGGAACAAAATGGAGTAGTGGAGAGAAAGAACAGGACCCTCATTGAAGCTGCAAGGTCCATGCTGGCTGACTCAGGTTTGCCATTGACCTTTTGGGCCGAAGCTGTCAACACAGCTTGTTATGTGCAAAATAGAGTTTTAGTAAATCAGAGGTTGATGAAGACTCCATATGAAGTTCTCCATCATTTGGCTCCACTGATTTCATTTTTCAAAGCATTTGGGTGTCCCTGTTTTATTCTCAACACAAAGGATCAACTCCACAAATTTGATCCTAAGGTGGATGCAGGATACTTTGTTGGTTATTCATCTACTTGCAAGGCATACAGAGTCTTCAACTGCAGAACAAAGATGGTTGAAGAAACTCTACATGTTAAGTTTAATGATCTCCAAAGGACAAGATTCCACAAAGTCCTGTGGAGTTATTTGATCTGGACATACTGCAATATGTTCCTTATCAAACTCCTGCTGTTGCTCCTGTCAACAGTTCACCACCTGGTGGTACTGCTGATGATGATGATGATTGCAGTACTCACCTCTTCAGGTTTAGTGATCAGCTGCCTGATTCAACTAGACCTGATGTTCCTGTAGCGCCAGTAGCACCATCCACAACAAATGCTGATGAGATTTCTTCGAATTCAACTTCCTTTGAATTACCATCCACTGATTGGTTTCAAGAAATGATTCACCATCACCATCTGTTGCTGCTGAACCGGCTACAAACACTTGCACAGATCTCATTGTGTATCAAGATCTGAAGAATCACCCCATGTCTCAAATCATTGGTGATATCACTGCTGGAGTATCAACAAGAAGTCAATTGTCAAATTTCTGCTTCTATGCTCTCTTCATCAGTCAGCAAGAGCCAAAGAATTATCACATTGCTTTAAAGGACAATGGATGGGTTGATGCCATGCAGCTTGAGCTTCTTCAGTTCAAGAAACAGCAAGTGTGGGAACTGGTTCCTCTACCTCCAGGTAAGTGTGCAATAGGCACTAAATGGGTGTTTAGGAACAAAACTGATGAAAATGGGCTTATTGTTAAGAACAAGGCCAGACTGGTTGTTCAGGGGTTTGCACAAGAAGAAGGTATTGATTATGATGAAACCTTTGCCCCTGTAGCCAGACTGGAAGCAATTCGATTGTTTTTAGCTTATGCTGCTTATCAAAAACTTAAAGTCTTTCAAATGATGTCAAAAGTGCATTTTTGTATGGAAAAGTTAAAGAAGAGGTTTATGTATGTCAACCTCCAGGCTTTGAGGACAATAAACATCCTAATTGGGTGTATAAGCTTGATAAAGCTCTTTATGGGTTAAAACAAGCTCCAGAGCCTGGTATGAGACATGTCAAACTTTCTTCTGGAAAACAATTTCACTAGAGGCTCCATAGACAAGACTTTATTTATTAAGAAAGCTGGGCAGCATAATCTACTTGTTCAAATTTATGTAGATGATATCATTTTTGCATCCTCTGATCCAAAGTTGTGTGATGCCTTTACAAAGTTGATGCAACAGAAGTTTGAAATGAGTGCCATGGGAGAATTACAGTTCTTTCTGGGGTTGCAAATCAAACAAAAGGCTGATGGAATTTTTATTCATCAATCCAAATATACAAAAGAACTTTTGCAAAAGTTTGATTTACAAAACTGTAAGCCCTGTTCTACTCCCATGAGCAGCACCACACAACTGGACTCAGATCAGAAAGGTAAAGTGGTTGATGAAACACTTTACAGATGTATGATTGGGTCCTTGATGTATTTAACAGCTTCTAGACCAGATATTATGTTGCTACATGTGTTTGTGCTAGATTTCAGGCTGCACCTAAAGAGTCTCATCTGATTGCAGTCAAGAGGATCTTTAGATATCTGCAAGGCACTCCATCTCTAGGTTTATGGTATTCTACCAACATTCTGGTAAATTAGTTGCTTTTTCTGACAGTGACTATGCAGGGTGTAAGTTGACCAGGAAATCAACTTCTGGTGGATGTCAATTCCTAGGCAACTGCTTGATTTCTTGGCAGAGCAAGAAACAGACCTCAGTTGCTACATCCACTGCGGAAGCAGAGTACATTGCTGCTGCAAGCTGTACATCTCAGGTACTCTGGCTTCAAAACCAACTTTTGGATTATGGCATTACAGAGACTAAGACTCCATTGTTAATGGATAGTGCTTCAGCTCTTGCATTGTCAAAAATCCAGTCCAGCACTCTAGGACCAAACATATAGAGATCAGACATCATTTTATAAGGATTGTTTTGAAAAAGGTCTGATTGATCCTAAGTTTGTGCCCAGTGCTGATGAGCTTGCAGACATTTTTACTAAGCCTTTGGATAGTTCAACTTTCCAAACCTGGTGTTAAGGCTTGGTATGCTGCAGCTAGAATAGGTGACAACTACTGATGATCTCAGTAATTCATATTGATGATCATGAGTGCCTGTCACATATAAGTACTGATGAGCTCTTTTAACCTCAGTATTTTTATAACTACTGAAGGCTAAAAGTTCTCACAAGTACTGAAGTACTTCATCTGCTCTAAACTACTGAAGTAGTTACAACTACTGATGCAGTCATAACTACTGCAATCAGTAAAAACAGATAAGTACTGATGTCCTATGAAACAACTGAAATCAGCCATAAAGACTGATGAATGTGTTGAGGACAGTTTGAAACAGCTGAAAAGCTAAAAATTGACGAAAACAGCTGAAGAGAACTTTCTCCTCAGTCGTTTGTACCACTGCTGTTTCATTTTAAACAACTGAAGCAAAACCACGTCTTCAGCAGTTTTATAACTACTGATGACCAATACCAAGTCTTCAGTTGTTTACAACAGCTGATGACAAAACCACTGTCTTCAGTAGTTTCATAACTACTGATGACAAACACCATGTCCTCAGTTGTTTCAATCATCTGAAGTCAAAACCACGGTCTTCAGTAGTTTTCTAAACTACTGATGCCTAACACCACGACTTCAGCTGTTTCAACGTCTGAAAGGATAATACCATGTCAACGGTCGTTTAAAACTACTGATGACTAACACCACATCCTTCAGTCGTTTCCTCACCCGTACCCTATAAATACCCTTAACCTGAGCTCTCCATGCATCATCTTCTTCAAACCTAACGTTCCTCTCCAAAACTTCCATGGCGTCTATGCAAATTAAACCGCGACACAACTGTGTTGCCTACCTCACAAAATCGCCGATCTGGACTAAGTTCGATGCTGCTATCGATCTTATGGTTCAGTCCCCATACAACAAGGCATTCCTTCTGAACCCCGTTTTACATGCCGAATCCTTGAACCAATTTTGGATGAACATTACTGTTACAACTGAGGAGAGCAACACACAATCCCTCCGGTCAGTCGTCAACAACAAAGAAGTAGTGATTACTCCTGCAACAATCCGTAAAATTCTTCAACTGAGTGATGCTACCTCTCCTGCTGGGTATCCGAAGGGCACCATAGATCTATCATTTGCTCGGCATGGATATCAAGGTGATCTCAGTGCCACCACCATCATGAAGAACACTTTAATGACGCTGAGCGCCTGATTTTTCATATGGTCAATGTATGTTTGGCCCCTAAGACATCGTCTTGGGATCAAATGTCCACCAAATGGCAGCAGGTATGTATTCTATCCTTGAGCAACAACCACTGAATTTTTCAAAATTAATATTTTCAGAGCTCAAGATATGGCTCAAAAACTAACTGCCAACCGTTGGATACTCTATCCACGGTTCATAATGGCCATTATTATAGACCAGCTTAATGCTGAGGGACTTGTTGGCTTGGGAGTCCCTGCTACGGCTGTTCTGCCAGAAGTATACTCCCGGCACAACTCTGACCGGACACTCAAACTGGCTGCCAAGCTGCGAAAACCCACGCAGCTGGAACCCACAGCCACCACCTCCAATCCCATGTCCCCACCAACCCCACAAAGAAACCCAAAATGGCTACTCAGGGAATTGAGTCCCCTGAGGATGCTCCTGCACCACAAACGCAGGTTATATCCACTAGTCCGAACCCCCTAGTGGATACAATGACTCCTCCAGCCACAGCCGCTCAGGCTTCCTCTCAACAGGAGCCTGCAGCAACCCAAGGGGCACCTACTTATCTGGGATCTTCCTCACTTGAGGAGATTGCCATTGAAGAGCACCATCCACCCCAGGTGCACACTGCTTCTACCCCCGTACCCCAAACAACCGCCCCTCACAGCCCAACTTTAATAGTTGCTCAAGTGCTGACTCAATTGCACTCCTCACCCCCTCCCCAGAAACCACTTATTACTGGGAATACCTCTACAATTGAGGGGGAGGAACACAGTGCATCTGAGAACCCACAGCACAGGGGTTTCCCAATTCTATCTCCTGGTGTAGACAAGGAGCTTAGAAGATCTAGTGAGGCTGCCCCTCCTCTGACTCAGCACATGACCAGAGTGAGGCTGGTAACATTGCTAACCTCCCTAGAGGCAACACTGATGATGGACATTGTCCTGAGGCTGGAAGTCCCCAGTACCAAGCACAAGGGGCACATGCACCAACTGGTCTACACCCAGTGCATGTAAATCCTGCTCTACGCAGGAGGTCAGGTGATTCAGTATCAACTGATGATGACCTGAGCTTCTTCTATGATGTAGTTGCTCAAAACACCATTCTAGAGGATGAGGTTAGCAGACTCAAAGAGCTGCTGGCCAAGATGTCTCAGGATGCAAGTCCATCTGCCACCCTTATACACCCACAGATGGCACCTTCCCTTGAAGGTTTCCCAAACACAGAGCCACCCCAAACTCAACCACCTGCCTCTGCTTCAGGCCCTACTTCTCAGGAACAGAACCCTCCTGAGCAAATAGGTGCTATACTCCAAAATTCCCTCCCTCTCATCACCCCATAATCACTGATATAGTGATCAAAGCCCTTGATGAGAGGCTTTCCTCAACATTACAGCCCTTGGTTGATGCTGCTGTCCACAAGACTCTTTCTGCGGTCTCAACCCCTGCCTCCAATGCAACCAAAAGGGGAGAGTCCTGCAGTGAAAGAACAGAAGAGGAAAAGATCCGAGGAAAGAGGAAGCGAAGCAAGCCCAAAAGGAGAAAGAACAGCAACCAATGCTCACCTACAAACGAAAGAAAGGTGCTGATGAGCACATTGCTGAAGATAAAGCCTTGGAGCTATTGATAAAAGAGGCTGATGCCGAACACAGTAGATCAATGGACAACATCATTGATCAGCTGTTCAGGCAAGGTCATGACACCAACAAACTTGACTCTGAGATTCGACGACTAGAGATTGAAGAAATCCAGAATAGATGGGCAAGTTATGATGTTAGAAAGAGAAAGGCTAGAAATCATGATAAGATTTATTGCAAAATATCTTGGAAGATCAATGATTGAGATCAAAGCTTGGTCCAGGACAGTATCTTGGCAATCACCACCAAGATCTGTTCGTCTGAAGCATACACTAAGGGGCTTGTTATTGAAGCTTTGAATGAAGTGGGTGCTGGGAGCAGGACTGAGCTAGCAAAGCAATCAAAAGCCACACTCACCTCAAGGATGCTAGCACAGCCTGTCAACATTCCCACACCAAACCCCCCAAAACCAACCCTCCAAACCAACTCCCTTACCCTCAAAACCCATAGCCGATGATATACCCTTGAAGAAGAAGAGAAGGATTTGAGGCTAGAAGAAGATGAGAAGATGATGAAGACAGGCTGCCGCTATCAGCTGTGATTCAGTTGCCTAAGGCCACAAGTCACTCCTCAGCAATTACTCCTGAAGTCCAGAGACAAATGGTTAAAGTGAAGCTAGAAGAAGAAGAGCTTCATAACAGCATGATGAGGAATTGCTGAAGAGAGTTGACAAAGCTTATGCAGCCACATCTTCCATCATCAATATGAAGGAGCAAGCCCTCAGACTTTACACTCTCAGGCATACCTTTCAATATCAAAAGGAAAGAGTGAGGATTTGGCCTGATCCCAGGGTCTCTCACAGAATTCATAAGAACAATATACCTCGGAGATACATTGGCCAGGTGAAAAAGATCGTAGATGAAGTGATCTCTCTGGTCTTTGTAGTTTCACCCTGGGAAATCCTAGAAGACTTCAAGAAGGCCTACAAAGCTAATCTAACCCCTCAGAAGATGCTGGAAAACAAAATAGTGAAAAAGGGGTTAGTTTACAAGAGGCTTGAGGAAGTCAGGAAAAATGAGCTCCAGTTGTTCCTAGAGGGTAATCACCCGGATGAGTTTGCTTATAGAGTAATAACAATGTGGAGCTAAAGAATGGGAACCAGGCCAAATACCTGTCTGAGTATTATGGGCCGGAATCATTGTTTGAAGGAGGTGCTGAAGAGCTAACCATGGAGGAACAAATCACCTTCTTGAGGCCTACACAAGAGAGTCGTACAGACTCATTATGGGGAAGTGAATCTCATGAATGGGATAACAACTCTGTGTCCAGTTCCCCAAAACAGAGTTCCCATTCATACTCTGCCAAACAAATATTTGAGGTTCTTCCCAGGCCGGAGCGTACATGGGTCATCTTCTCTACTGATCAAGAAGGAAAAAGACCAACATTTTTGCCATCAATAAGTGGGAGTATAAATAAGTTAGAGGTTTTGGCTGCATTGGTTCAGGGGGAGTTTGTTGGACCAAAAGAACCAATGAGCCAAGATCAGAAAACCTCTAAGTCCCACACGGTATCACAACAACTGCTGAAAGCCTCATCAGTAGTTTGACAAGTGCTGAAGACTTCAACAGCTGAAGATCAAGTGTTGAAGACCTTAACTGCTGAAGAACCAAAGTGCTGAAGCACAACAGCTGAAGAACACAAGTGCTGAAGCTGAAAGACCAAAGTACTGAAGAACAACAGCTGAAGAGTTCACAAGTGCTGAAGATCAACAACTGATGTACAAAGTCTGAAGACAAAGACTGAAGACATCAGCTGATGATATCTACTGAAGGTCAAAGTCTGAAGATCAAGTACTGAAGCCTCAGTAGTTTGTCACAACTGCTGAAGAGTACTTCTTCAGTAGTTGTGATATCAGTAGTTTTATTTTCTTTTTGTTCAGTAGTTTTGTAAAACGACTGAAGAGCTTGTTCTTCAGTCGTTGTAGTTTCAGTAGTTTTATATTTTGTACTTAACTTGCTGATATGTTCTCAGTAGTTGTGAACATTTCAGTAGTTTGTTAAGAATTAGTTATTTCTGTATTGGATCTGCCAGTTGTCACTTTCCGTGATAACAGCAGTGACTGTTGCACTCTATATAAGGAGTGACAACCTATTGTAATATTGAATGAAAATGAGGAATTGAATGGAATGAATGATTGATTCGATTAGAAATATTCTTCATCTATAAACATTCCCAGAAATCAGAAATACATACTCTCCCTATAACTGTATGCGATCTTAATGCTCACATATATTGTTAGCTTGCTACAATTTGTCTAATTCGTGTTTGTATTCCGCTGCGTTATATTCTGTTACATCAAACCTGTGATCACTGATCCTGTCAGAGTGCAATGTATGCATTCTGGATTTGGTCAAACATCTCATCAAATCCTCCACGCCTGGAGGCTATGCACTTTAGGATCACATGTGCCAAGTACTTGAACTGGGGGCACATGTTGCTCTTGTTCAGCACGCCTTCATTGATGTCCCCAGCATACTTGATCCTTAGAAAACATCCCTGAACAATTAGGGGGTGTAGCTTGGTTGGGTAGGAACTATCATCACCCAGCTCCAAGACCCTCCTCAGGCCGACTTCAATGATCTCAATCTTCTGTCCGAATATAGTGCTCCAGATACATTGAGGCTCAATGGAGTGATCAATTACAATGTTATCCCAGAAAGTATGTTGTATAGATCTATACGGTGTAGCATCCAGATGAGCATAGATGTTGTGCTTAGTGCTCATAGTCCACCTCTTAGCCATGTTGCTGCAACACAAGAGACATATACATTAGATTTGTGCAGAAGCGATAACATTGAATTTTAGTTGATTTTGATCAACTGGTTCAATCATGCGATTGAACCAAAGGACTGAGTTCAGTCGGATGATTGATCCTGCGATTGAGTTCAGTCTTGTGATTGAGCCTGCGACTGAACTTAGTCGTATGCTAAGCCGTGCGTTGAGTCAGTTGTGCGACTGAGTCACTGATTGATTCACTCGTGTGATTGAGCCATGCGCCTGCCTCAATCGTGCGATTGAGGTTCATTTGGAGTGTGTATTCGCATCTTGCTCAATTCGACACTATAACTCAGAATCTTTGCAAAACATTATATTACACTTCGTGTTTAGACTTATTAGATTCGCAGTGACTCGAAATAGCCCTTATTGTCTTTTAAATCAACTTTTATGTCGTTTTAAGTGGTCTATTTTAAAGTATTGTCCCGGTTATTGATCTTAAGACTTTCGGTCATTTGGGGTTCGATTAATCCATTCATTTGAACCGATTTCGGTTGCAAAGTACCTGTAGATGAGTAGGAAATCAGTTAGTATCACAATCAAAGGGTAATCATACTAATCGAAATTTTGGCAGAGTGTCTGTGTATGGGCGGTTTTTGACAGTTTTGAAGGTGGTAAGGAATACAACCGACTACGCCCTTATTTGTACTATTTTAAGTTTCAGCCATGCGACTAGACCCAAATGCATGATTCAGTTGTGCGAATGGGGTTCAGTTATGTGACTAGCTCAGACTCCTTCATCCAGTCGTACGATTGGTTCATTCTTGTAATCCAATCGCATGGTTGCCCCATAATCATGGTCCAATCATGTGAGTTGCTCATACTTATGATTCAATTGTGTGATTGGCTCATACTTATGATTTTGACCTCATACATTTCCATACACTCAAAATCTAACTTTTGATATATAACATTAAGACCAATGATCATCTCAGACATGACCCTTTAAACAGAAAATCATTTGAACACCTGAGACGTGATCCTTTAAATTTAGAACCGATTGGTCACCTCACACGTGACCCTTTTTCATTTATGATTCATTGAGTTCATCCAGTTATATAGCCCTACATAGACGCTAAGAAGATAACGAAAAAAACAGAAAACAACTTGAATTAAAGCAAATAAGACATATTTTTTGTGTTTTTGGTTTGAGGTGGATTGAAACCTTTTAGAAATTATCTAACCGATTTTTGCTCTTGAGCAGAGCAGCTTCATAATTAATTCTATTAGTTCTGGAAAGATTCATATGGAATCATACAAGTATATGATAATCATTTGGGATCCTTTTATATGTACTTTTATACTAGACTCTTATTTGTCTGAGAGTCACTAGCACTTTCAGGAAATCATACTAGAGCTATTGGATGCGCACATTGATTTTTACAGCCACGATGATTGTCAGTATATTTGTCCACTTAAATCCATACACAAATTTTTTACACATATTGGTGATAGGTAGGTTATATTATTTCAACAAGCATTTGTGGATCCCACACTTATATGGTAATCAATATTCCTCTGGAGATATTTGAGTGGTCTACGGGTATTTGACAAGAAGAGACTATTCTAAGAGCTTTCAAAGAGATGCCAAGCCTTAGGTCAGTGCCATCACATAACATAGAGGCACACAACCTATCTTCTTGTTAGAGCATTTGTTTTTCTTTTGCACATAACGCACCAACAACATTAGTCATTAGCCTGATTGCACTTAGCAGTTTTCCCATGTGCTTTGCTTATTTTTCTGGTCATCCGCACACATTTGTGGAATATATTTTTGCTCGTCACCCCTTATTGGAAATGTGTTGATTGTGTTAACCAGGGAAAAGATGAGAACCCACACCAAGTTGAACAAATTAGTTTGAATTTTGTTCACCAATGAGGTCTACTCGTCTATTGTGTTGAATCTACCGACACATCATATAATGAACTAGCAACCTCTAGGCCTACTTTCTCTATGTTATCTCATTAGCAGACTAGTTACTATCATTTTTCCTTTATTTTTCTTAGACTTCTCAGACTTCTAATTTGAATATAGCATTTTGATCGTTTAAAACCTTTTGATGTCCCAGACAATTAGTTCCATGTGTACTATCATGTTCCGTAATTGTTGAATCAATCTCACAGATTTGATTTCTTTCGTTTCAGCTTATCTACCCGCCCCCTTTTTTTAAGTAATTAAATACTCAAATTAAATAAATAATGAAACTAAACTATTCTCCCCCTAAAATTCTAAACTGAAAATAAATTTGTGTTTTTGGATTTTTAAAGATAAGAAAAGAAAGTAAAATAAAAATAAAAATAAGATAAATAAAATATATATAAAAGATAAGGAAAAAATTGGCGGACTACAAACTCGACTCTTCTGGAATCACAACATTTTTCTTTTTCACGCCATTTACCTCCAAAAGATATAAAAATGGAGGTTTGTCAAACGCTTTTGTATAAAGGTCGGCGCGTTGAAAATCTGTATTAATTTTGACAACATCGATTAATTGCTTTTCAAAACGTTCACGTATAAAGTGATATTTAATACCAATGTGCTTAGTGTTTGGGTGTTGGACGGGATTTTTAGTGACAACAATTGCAGTAGAATTATCAACAAAGATAGGGGTGTTAGAAAATTGCTAACCATAGTCTCGCATTTGTTGTTGAATCCTAATGATTTGAGAATAACAACTTGTAGCAGCAACATATTTAGCTTCACATGTTCACAGAGCAATAGATGTCTGCTTCTTACACTACTAGGTGACTAGTCGTTGTTAGGACCGTGTACGTACGGAGTACAAATGGATTTTGTGTTTTACGAGATCGAATAGTGCGGAATCCTATTTGATTGGTGATCCAATCAGTGAGAACGATAACCCGATCGATATAAGAATGAACTAAAACGTTAGGAACGAACAGGAATCGATCAAGATCGAACTATGAAGTTGGAAAGGCTGTTTGGGACGCTCTGAACGACTAGGGTTTATGTGTATTCGAATTGTCTCTCAAAGTGTTATGTTTTTCCGCGAATTAGGTGGTATTTATAGGTTAGTGGTTTCCATTCGTACGACTAAACCATTAGTATGGTTCAGTCGTGCGACTGACTCATGCGATTGATCCCTACGCACGACTCAAGGTTTAGTCGTGCGACTAAGTCATTCTTATGTCTCAATCATCCGACTGATCCAGTCTCGTGGTTCAGTCGTGTGGCTGGTCCAAATCATGATATATTCATGCGTATGGTCCATAAGTATGGTCCATTAGCATGAATAATCACCCGACTAGTTTGAACACATTTCTCAATCATTATTGACTAAGAACTATATTCAACAGCCTCAAACGTATATAATAAGTTCATACATATTGATTAAAGATAAATAAACATCAAAGCATGTATCATAAATCATTACATCATCACATTACACATATGTAAGACATGAAAGACTCTTACATTTAAGCACATAAACTAGGAACATCGTGTATCTACGAACTCCCCCTTGGACCTACTTTACCCTATTGTCTAAAATTCTTCACATGCTCTTGAAATTTCTTGTACTTATACTCTCTTGTGACTCATGCATGTACCTCAAATGCAAAGCAGAGCCGTATAACGTGTTGGAATTAAAGAGCTTCTGTAATGTCTTGCGTGTCATAGAACAATGGCCACTTGTATAAAGTATAAACATCTTCAGCAGACAAGTTCGTAAGCCACATTGGGTCAAATACCTTGATAGTCTCTAATTCCATCTGTGTTCAAAACTATGACCGTTTCTCCTATCATCTAGTCATAATACCACCATTTGAAGTGTGGAGTGAAGTCCTCAGGCATTTCTTGTAAGGGAACTTGGACATCGTGCGTGGGGGACTCCACTTCAACACTACTTTAGGCTTTCTAGATATAGGATCAACTTCAAACTTATGAATGAACCTCTTAGGTTATTAAGTCTGACGTTTACCCATCTGGTGTGATATTCTTTCTTCAACGCTGCTTCAAACCATCCTAACAACTTTCTTGGATTAGCATATAACAGATGTAACCATGCTAGTCAGTTGAGCTCAAAACCAGGAAGAGTCTTCACATCATGTGGATATGTGAAGTACTCAATCCCTTTTTTGTTTTTAACAGCATAGACTTCCAAGTCTTCAAAATACGTCGACGCGGTAATCTTTCTGACACTTTCTCATGTCTCTTGACTCTATAAAGTTTGGTCTAGGCATTTTACTTTGGGGTTATGCGCTGGGCTTTCATCTTAGCAAAACAAGCTGCCCATTCAGCTTTCTTAGTATCAACCTAAAGCTTGGGCTGTAGTTTCATCTTTCTCTTTTTCTTTTTTGATGCCATCCAACTTATCAAAAGTGTCACTGCCAAACATTTCACCCAAGTTGGGATAGCATTTTATAACACCCGTTATTTTAAAGTCAACAAAGAAGATTAAAGTGAAAGAAAAGAAGGAAAAAAAATAAAACCCAAGTCTAGGGGTAAAAAGCGTCCAAAAGGACAAAATGTTTAAAAAGTTGGTGATAAAGGTGGGATGGCCGCCCATCCCCCTTACTACAAACAAAATTTTCGAATTTTTAGAGAGAGAAAGTAGCAGGAAGTAGAGAACTCTTGGGTTTAAAAAGAAATAAGAAGAAAAGTGCAAATTCAAGGTAAGAATTCATGTTTTTATGGTGTTCTTAACAAGTTATGTCCTCGGGTTTATGCATATGTCTGTTTATATGTGTTCGAGTATGTTTTTAGGGGGTTCTAGGTAGTTGAATTCAATTTGCAAACATGTTTGGAAGAAGCTATAGTCAAGAACTGCAAAGTTGAGTTCTAAAACCCCCCCTTCTACATGTTTTAACCAATTTTTGGGGCTGGAAATGCATGGGAAATGCGGATCGCTAATGCGGATGAGTAAGGCTAATGCGGATGAGAAAGTCTAAGTGTGAACAAATACGGATGACTAATGTGGATGAAGCATGGGAAATGTGGATGAAGCATGGGGAAATGCGGATGAAGCATGGGAAATGTGGATGAACAAAAGGCAAATGCTGATGAACTATAGCAAATGCGGATGAAGTATAACAAATGCGGATGAACCCTTAGACCGTTTTCTAGACTTCTTGGAAAAACGGTGAAATGTACGCTTTGACTTGGGAGGTTCCCGGGGTATGTAGGTTGACTGTTTGTGGTACTAGTTGTTATGATAGGCATGTTATGATGTATGATTGGTGCATATGCATGATGATGATGATGTATGATGTTGTATGATTGTGCATGATGTTTGTTATGTATGTATGATGCCTTGTATGATGATGATTGAATGTTATGTTTATGTTCGTTGTGATGTATCATTATTTTTCCCTTGGCTTTACGTTGAATGTCAATGAATAAAAGTATTATGTATTGTAAAGTGGAAGATAGTGAAAAGAGGAATGAAATGATGAATGCATGCATTAATGAACGAATGAAAGTATGAAAGGCTTGCAAGCAAACGTAAGGAGGTTCACACCTAATGAAGGGTGTTAGCTCAACTGTGTGCGGGTTAGCTACCCCAGAAGGATGCACACTGGCGCTTGATCCTTGTGATTAAGCAGATGTATGGAGGTTCACACCCACCGAAGGGTGTTAGCTTAACTGTGTGCGGGTTAAATACCCCAGAAGGATGCACACTGGGGTTCAATCCTATGATTGACCATATGTATGGGACCCTTGCTGCTCACCCTTGGTAACTGGAGTCAGCTTCGTGCATAATATTCGAGGACTTTGAAAGACCTCAGGCCTAGTACCGGCTTTATGCATACGGTGGGGTGGAGCACATGGCATTGGTCCGAATGAAAGTAAAGATGTAATGACGAATGTACGAAATGAATGAATGAATGATGAAGATAATAATGATATTATCTATGTGTACATATGATGTGTGATCACATGTTAAAGAAATCAACGGTTTAATGAAAGTAAAAGTATGTTTTAATGTAAAACTAGAACTCACTTAGCAACGCTGAGTTTTTATGCATTATCCAGTTGGTAGGTGAGCATTGTTGAGGATGGCGTGGGGTAGCTACTTGGCATTGGGATGGCATTCTTTTGTTAATGTTTTTGCATGATAATGCGAACAAATGAAATTGTGTAATGAATATTGTATTATTTTGCGAAAGCATTGTTAATGAAAATGTTGTTTTAAATGTTTCCGCTGCAACGTTTATTTCATGTTAATGTAATTATATGTTTTATGAACAATGATTGACCAGCTATAAGCGTCCCGGGAACGGGGCCTTACAAGTTGGTATTAGAGCTAAAGTTTAAGTGAAACCGGTAAATTTTCAAAATAAACCTAAACTTAAACCGAAAATGGGATGGAAAAGGGAAGGGATGCCAGTCTGAGTAGCTGTGTGTCGTCATGTATTTTCATAATGTTTACTAGTATTACGTGTCCATGTTATGTCGTTATGTTTTGCTTGTAGAATTCGATATTGATGTAGTCAGGATAGGTAATGCTTGGGTATGAAGAGTAAAGCAAGTGGCTAATCACAACTAGCCAATGTAATTAGGGACGTACTATACTTGACATAAATAGAGTTGTTTCCTTGAATGATGGTGTTGGTGTTTAAATCTTTTAATGTGTGTGTGTGTGGATGGCCGGTGGTAGATCACCTAAAGCTTCGCATGGGGGAGGTCGTGGTGCTAAACCACGGGTTACGAGAGGAAGGCCTAGGGCCGAAAAGGTGGTTCATGAAGAACCAGAAACCCCACATCTGGAGGGCAGAGATGAGAGTGCTAACCTGAGAGCCTGAGTGAAGGAGGCGGTTATATATGGTGACCGAAGTGATACAGACAGTTAGAGAGGGGGAGAGAAGGGAAAGGAGTAGACCTACGGGTGAAAGAAGATAGCCCGAGACTGAGACGGTTCCGTCTGATGATGAAGAAGAAGTGCTTGTGCAAGAGGTGGCATGAGGCTGTAACTATGGGGCATTTGAAAAAGTGTAAGCCCCCTACTTTAGACGGTAATGGCACTGCTGCTGCTGCTCACCGATGGGTGAGAGAAATGGAAGTTGTTTTAAATATCAATGAGTGCCGGGAGGATCAAAAGGTGAAGTTCACTTCCCATTCTTTTGTGCACTCGGCTCTGTGCTCGTGGGACAATATAGTCCAAGCCGAGGGTAGTCGGGCAATCGGGCGGATGAGATGGTCTGAGCTGAAGAAGTTGGTGATTGAGGAGTTCTGTCCTCATAGAGAAATGGATAAAGACGAGAGAGAATTCCTGCAGCTGGAGGCAGGAACGATGACACACCAACAGTAGACCACTAAATTCAACGAGATGGCACGTCTGGTGCCGGATCATGTGATGCCTCTGCCACGGAAGATTAAGAGGTACATTCAGGGTTTGCCAGCACATATTTGCAGGCACATGATTGTTGCCCGACCGAGCACGTTTAGGTTGGTAATTGATTTGGCAGGAAGACTGTATGATGAGCGAGAGGTGGTGGTGGCTGAGGCAAGCAAGAAGGGAGGTGGTGATCAAAATTTGAATGGGAAAATGGTCGATCAGGGTGGTGCCCTAACAAGCAACAAGAAGTCATGGATGGATGACCAACGTATGGTCACATCGGGTGTAGGGTCGAGGAGGTGTGGCAAGTGTGGGAAGGAGCACATCGGGAAATGTAGATTGGGATTTAACACGTGCTTCAAATGTGGGAAACCTGGCCACATGGCGAGGGAATGTAAGACTGGGAAGTGTTTTAATTATGGCGGGGAGGGCCACATGTGCCGAGACTGTAAGAAGCCGAGGGGTGAAAGTTCTAGTGCAGGGAAGAAGACGACTGGGGGAGAAGGACCAAGGGCGAGTGCCAGGGCATTCACTATGACACAGGTGGAGGCTAGGACAGACCCTGATGTTGTGTCCGGTACGTTCCTAGTGAACCAAACTTTAGCTTCTGTGTTATTTGATTCAGGTGCCAGTAAGAGTTTTATTTCTGCTGCTTTCTCTACTAAACTGCCTGTTAGTAGTAGGAGTGTTGATGCACCCTTCGAGGTAGAAACTGCCATAGGTAAGTCTACCAGAATTTTTGAGATGAGAGAGACTGTGATGTGGAATTAGAAGGTCATAAGTTTCTTGTTAGACCGTTCGCGATGACCTTAGGTGGTTTTGATTTGGTTCTTGGAGTGGATTGGTTAGCGGATTACGAGGCGAACATTATGTGTCGGAAGAAGATGATTCCGTTGACGACGCCTGATGGGAGCTCGGTGAAGGGTTATGGTGATCAAGTTACGACTATCCTAAAGGTGATTTCGATGGCGGTGGTGGGAAAGTGCATGAAGCGTGGATGTAGTGCCTACTTGGCCTACGTAAATGATGTGGATACGCCAGCACCACAACTTCCGATGTACCGGTTGTGTGTGACTTTCGAGACGTGTTCCGAGAAGACTTACCGGGAGGGCCACCTGATAGAGAGATCGAGTTTCAGATTGATCTGATATCGGGTGCCCAACCTGTTGCCAAGGCACCATATCGGTTGGCTCTGACTGTGATGAAAGAGCTGATGGAGCAGTTGCAAGAGTTGCTTGATAAGGGGTTTATTAGACCGAGTATCTCTTCTTAGGGTGCTCCCGTCTTATTTGTGAAGAAGAAAGACATTAGTATGAGGATGTGTATTGACTACCGTGAGCTGAATAAGTTGACAATAAAGAACCAATACCCCTTACCAAGAATAGATGACTTGTTTGATCAGCTTCAAGGTGCCAGTTGGTTTTCAAGGATAGATCTTCGATCTGGTTACCATCAGTTGAAAGTGAAAGAGCAGGATATCCCTAAAATAGCTTTTCGCACGTTTTATGGTCACGACGAATTCCTTGTTATGTCATTTGGTTTGACCAACGTGCCTGCTGCTTTAATAGACTTGATGAATCGAGTGTGTCAGCCATTGTTGGATAAATCAGTGATTGTGTTTATTGATAATATTCTGATTTATTCCAAGAGTAAAGAGGAGCATGCCGGCTGCATTCGAGAAGTGTTAGAGACGCTGAGAAAGGAGAAACTGTATGCCAAATTCTCCATGTGCGCATTCTGGTTGCGCAAGGTTCAGTTCTTGGGTCACGTGGTCAATCCCGACGGGATTATGGTGGACCCAGCAAAGGTGGAGGCGGTGATGAAATAGAAGTCTCCAAAGACGCCATCTGAGATTCGTAGTTTCTTGGTTTGGCGGGCTATTAAAGAAGATTTATCCAAGACTTTTCTAAGATCGCTTCTCCACTAACTAAGTTGACCCGAAAAGATGTGAACTTTGTTTGGGGTCAAGCTCAAGCGAAGCCGTTTGAAGAATTGAAGACGAGATTTACTCAAGCTCCTGTTATGTCATTACCCGACGGAAATGAGGATCTGGTGGTTTATTATCATGCTTCCTACTCGGGGTTGGGGTGTGTATTAATGCAGATAAGGAAGGTTATAGCCTATGCATCCCGACAGTTGAAGGTTCATGAGGTCAATTATCCTACTCATGACTTTAAGCTAGCAGCCGTGGTCTTTGCGTTAAAGATATAGAGGCACTATCTCTACGGGACGAAGTGGACCATATTCACTGACCATAGGAGTTTGGAATACTTCTTTGAGTAGAATAATTTGAACATGACACAGAGACGATGGTTGGAGCTCATAAAGGAATATGACTGCGAAATCCATTACCATCCGGGCAAAGCCAATGTGGTGGCGGATGCCCTTAGCCGAAAGGAGAGACCCGAGCTGATCCAGGTGAAGGCTTACCAGTAGGTCATGACCTTTGATGTGATGAAGCAGGTCAAAGAGTTTCAAGATGAGTCACTGAAGGAAGATCATCTTAACTCTGAAAGAATGAGAGGTCTGGTTGCGGAGTTGGGTAAAAACACACTCAGTGTTAGGACCCGATTCGGACAGATGTGGCTTCCACGTTTTGCGGATCTATGTGGGAAGATTATGGATGTAGCTCATAAGACCCGATACTCCATTCATCCCGGTCCTACAAAGATATATCAAGATATGAAGAAAGATTATTGGTGGCGGGTATGAAGCGTGACCTAGTGGAGTACGTGAGTAAGTGCCTTACGTCCTTGCAGGTGAAGCCGGAGCATCAAAATCCATATGGGAAGATCCAACCTTTGGATATACCGGAATGGAAGTGGGAGCACATCACCATGGATTTCATTACGAAGTTGGCACATTCCACGAAAGGGTATGATGCTATATGGGTGATTGTTGACCGTTTGACGAAGAGTGCTCACTTCCTACCGATCTGTGAGACGTATTCTTTCGAAAGATTAGCAGATCTATTCATCAAGGGGATTGTAAGTCACCATGGTGTACCGGTGTCTATCATGTCGGATCGTGACACTCGTTTACATCCAAGTTTTGGAACAAATTTCACGATGCTATGGGGACGAGGTTACATATCAGTACAACTTATCACCCCAGACAGATGCTCAGTCAAAGAGGACCATTCAGACATTGGAGGACATGCTTCGGGCATGTGTTATCGATTTTGGAGGAAGTTGGGATGACCACTTACCATTAGCTGAATTCTCATACAACAACAGTTATCATGCCAGCATTGGTATGCCGCCTTATGAGATGCTATACGGTAGGAGATGCTGAACACCCGTCTATTAGGGTGATATTGGTCAGAAAGAACTAGGGAGCGTCAAGGTAATCGAGGCTACGACTAAGAAGCTTGAAAAGATTAAGGCCTTCATGAAGGCAGCCAAAGATAGACAGAAGTTTTATGCTAATAAACGATGCATATCGATTGAGTTCCAGGTGGGGGACCGGGTTATGTTGAGGGACTCACCTTGGAAGGGGATGATCCGATTTAGGAAGAGGGGCAAGTTGAGCCCAAGGTATATAGGCCCTTTCCGAATCATTGCTCGAGTAGGAGAGGTGGCCTATAGATTAGAGTTACTAGAGGATTTAAGTGAAATTCACCCGACATTCCATGTATCCCATCTAAGGAAGTGCTTGGCAGATAAAGATATGATCGTTCCACTGGAGGATATCGAAGTAGACGAACGACTCAATTATGTGGAGCAGGCAGTGGCAATTATCGATCGAAAAGAGAAGAGGCTGAGAAATAAAGTGGTTCCCCCTGTGCGTGTACAGTGGAAACACAGGAAACGATACGAGTCAACGTGGGAAACTGAAGAAGAGATGAAACAGCATTACCCACGGTTGTTCGAAGAATAACAAGTTTCGAGGACGAAACCTATTTAACGTGGGTGGACTTGTAACACCCGGTTAGTTTAAAGTCAAGAAAGAAGAATAAAGTGAAAGAAAAGAAGGAAAGGAAATTAAACCCAAGTCTAGGCATAAAAAGTGTCCAAAAGGACAAAATGTTTGAAAAGTTGGTGATAAAGGTGGCATGGCCGCCCATCACCCTTTCTACACACAAAATTTTCAGATTTTTTAGATAGAGAAAGTAGCAGGAAGTAGAAAACTCTCGGGTTTGAAGAGAAACAAGAAGAAAAGTGTGAATTCAAGGTAAGAATTCATGTTTTTATGGTGTTATTAACCGGTTATGTCCTCGGGTTGTGCTTATATGTGTTTATATGTGTTCGGGTATGTTTTTAGTGGGTTCTGGGCAGTTGAACTCAATTTGCAAATGAGTGTGAAAGAAACTATACTCAAGAACTGCAAAGGTGAGTTCTAGAAGCCCCTTCTACATGTTTTAACCAATTTTTGGGGCTGAAAATAGATGAATGTATGTTTTTATTAGACTGGGTTTCGGACCCGTATGCTTGATTGTGTGTATGTTGATGTTATGAGCGATGTGTGACTATGTTCATGCTTGTGGATGTATGATGGGACTCCTAAGGCATAGAGGGTCAGATTTAAGCTTAGAACATGATAAATGGTGTATGGGGATACAATCTGATATGTTAGGCTCATGTGTTAAGTTTTAGAATCTGCCTAAGTGTTGAAAGTAATGCGGATGAGTAATGAGAAGAAATGTGGATGAACAATTAATGCGGATGAGCATTAACTTAGTATGGGAAATGCGGATGGCTAATGCGGATGAGTAAGGTCAATGCGGATGAGCATTGACTTAAGTATGGGAATTGCGGATGGCTAATGCGGATGAGTAAGGCTAATGCGAATGAGAAAGTCTAAGTGTGAACGAATGCGGACGACTAATGCGATGAACAAAAGGCAAATGCGGATCAACTATAGCAAATGCGGATGAACCCTTAGACCGTTTTCTGACTTCTTGGAAAACGGGTGAAATGTAGGCTGTAAGCGTCCCAGGAACGGGGCCTTACACATTTCCTTCCGGGTCAGTGTATTGTGGATAGTAATCTGTAGTGACATCCTCTATCTCAATCTCATCCACATCTTTTAGCTCCTCCTCACTCAAAACATCAGCTTCCGGAGCATCTTTAACAATGTCATTAGGATTCAGTCTAAACATTTCAGCAAACTGCTCGTCTGTTAGATCATGGATGATCTCTCCTTCCTCCGGAGTGTAGCTCACAGATCTTCTAACAATCCCTTGCAAATCAAGATTCGTAGTGAGTTGAGTCTTGACTTGCTGAAGGGGGACAACATCATATTCATCTGGTTATTGAGCTTCATCTGCTTGATTAAACATTCAACACATCATACATAAATCATTAATCAAGGCATTTAAACATAATTAATCATTAATTACATTAATGTAATACATAATTCAACTACAAAAGTTTCAAATTCATAAATATCTAATCATTACTTTTGTCTTGATCTGGTGTCTCTTCAGCTTGAGGAGCTGAGGACGAGGCTTCTTGATCCTGATTTCTCTTGGTGCACCTCTCCTTTGCTGATGGATTTTAGGCTAACGCAGATGCATCACCTTCTCGATCATCCTCAACATCATCATCTGCTCTTTTCCCTTTCCACTTCTTTTGACTACCTCGTCATCACCATCATCTTCCTCATATTCATCTTCATCCTCATCATCATCATCATCCTTATCATCACCATCCTTAATCAATAACGGCTCACTCTTTGATCCTATCAGCTTTAGCAAGATCCTTTTCTTCTTCTTCTTAAGTCCTTAAATCCTTTTCCCTGATGCCAAGACCAACTTGTTTTGACTCTTTAGTGCTTGGTGGGCTCGGCCTAAGGCTCTATCATATTACGTGTTCTTCTCACATAGATGAGCTATTTGCTTTTCTTGAGCCGCATTCACTACCATCAGCAGGTTCATTTGAGTAGCGCTCAAATCATCTGTAGCAATCAGCTTTAGTACAATGCGGTTGAGGATTGCCAGCTCCTCCTCTAACCCGACCTTAGGTAGAGTGGGTCCTGGGGTAACTATGGATTGGGTGGAGGGGCCAGCTTGGGGAGTGGTTATGGTAATGGTGGATGTGATGAAGATGGGAGGAGGAATGGGAGTGGATTGTGGTGGGATTGTGTTTGGTATCGTGGGTGAGGTGGAGGTAGGTGTATGAGTGGTGGTGGAGTAGTGGGTGTGGTAGTGGTGGTAGTGGGTGTTGTAGTGGGTGTGTGTAGTGGTGGTAGTGGGTGTGGTAGTGGTGGTAGTGGCTGTGCCAGTGGTGGTAGTGGTAGTAGAAGATGTGATCAATGTAAATATTGGCCTCTTACTCTTTTTCCCATAAGGATAGGCCATCCTCTTCTTCCTGGAGCCCTTTGTTGTAGAGGCTCCCCTGAGCTAGTAGACTGGTTAGGTGTGTAGGTGGATCAATGACATCAGTATCATGAATTGCAGTACCAACTGGGCGTCCACTGACCGCCTCTATCCCCTTCTCAGTGGCAACAACCTGGCTCCCAACAATCCTAACCAAAGGCTCATCATCAAACACCTCCTCTTCATCTATCAAGAAGGTAGGGTGGATAGCCGCCTGCTCAAATCCACCTGGAGCATCAGATGTACCAAGTGGAGATGGTGGAGATATAGTAGAAGTGTCGGTGGCCCTTGGTTGAATTGGACAAGCATCTCCACCACCTTGACTGTCATCAACATCGTCATCATCATCGTCGTCATCATCGGTGGGTACCACTATATGCTCACATCTGAATCGCTATCATCGTGATGCCACTTCTTGCGAGAGGGCGCCACAAAATCCTCGTTGGCCAGATGACCAAACAATCTCCTGACCAGGGGCTTCACCTGGTTCCCCCTGTACACCTTCATTCTCCCAGTGTGGTGTTATCCATCACCTCTAGAAAAACCATATCATCTCTCTCCTTTGGGAGCATAGGAAGCTTCTCGTCTGTAATCATCTGGAAAAACTTCTGATACATACAAAAGCCTTCCTTTCCCTTGGCCTTGATGTTCTCGATCATGTAAAAGAATAGCATATGGGAGAAACTAAACGGGTGGTTAAGTTCCAGAGCAACGTAGGCATTTTGGATTTGATCTGGCATCTCATCGAATCCTCCTCACCTTGATGCTATGAACTTAAGGATGACATGAGCCAAGTACTTGAACTGGGGGAACAAGTTGCTCTTGTTGAGCACACCTGCGTTGATATCCCCAGTGTACTTCATCCTTAGAAAGCATCCCCGAACAGTTAGAGGATGTAGCTTCATTGGGTGGGCACCATCCTCACCCAGATCCAGGAATCGCCTTAGATTGTCTGCAGTAATCCTAATCTCCTGTCCGAAGATCGGGCGCCGAATACTGTGAGGCTCAAAGGACCTGTCAACCAAAGCACCTTCCCAGAAGGCCTACTGTACAAAGCGGTAGGGTGTGCAGGGAACAGAGATAGCCTTGTAGATCATCGATCTATGTAGAAGGCTATAATCCTGGCAAACTCGGAAGCATTCCGAGAGGTAGCATCTAAGTGAGCACATATATTGTGCTTGGTGCTCATCGTTCATCTATCAGCCGTGTTGCTGAAACACAAGAAAAATATACATTAGATTTGTGCAAAACAGAAGATAATTGGAACTTAAAATATTTTGAACAAACTGGTTCAGTCGTGCGACTGAACCATACAACTGAGTTTTAGTCGTACGATTGAGTTCAGTTGTACAATTTAGCCTATGGCTGAGTTCAGTCGTGCTATTGAGCCTACAACTGAACTTAGTCGTATGTTATGCCATGCGGTTGAATCGGTCGTGCGACTGAACCCATACGCATGATTCATTCGTGCGATTGAATCGTGCCCCTGGCTCAATCGTGCGATTAAAGTTCATTAGCATGTCCATTCACATCCTACACTATTGAACACCCTATATTTGAACCCTTATCAAAACTTTATATTAGACTTCGTGTTTAGACTCATTTGGAATGCATAGACTCCAAATAGCACTTAATGTCCTTTAGATCAACTTTAATGTCCATTTAAGTGGTCTATTTTTAGGGTTTAGTCTCGGTTCTAGGTTTTAGCATAATCGGTCCTTAAGATGCGATTAAGACGTTCATTTGGATCGATTTCAGTCGCCCAGTAAAAGTAGATGAGTAGAACACACATTAGGATCACAATTAGTTGGTAATATTAGTCAATCAAAATTTGGGGAGAGTATATGTGTGTAAGGGTGATTTCAGAGAGCTTTGAAGTGTGGTAAGGGTTACGACTAACTAACCCCCTTATTTATACTATTTTAAATTTCAGTCGTGCGACTGGACCATACTCATGCTTCAGTTGTGTGACTGGGCCCATACTTATGCTTCAGTTGTGTGTTTGGGGTTCAGTCGTGTGATTGGGGTTCAGTCGGGTGACTGGCTTATGCTCCTTTGTCCATTTGTATGATTGTTTCAGTCTTGTGATCCAATCACATGGTTGTCCCATACTCATGGTCCAATCGTGTGACTGGCTCATACTTATGGTTCAATCGTGTGATTGGCTCATCCTTATGATTCAATCGTACAATTGGCTCATACTTATGAGCTTGAACTGTTGATAAATTTGTCCCTAGTTTATGTGCTTAATGTAAAAGTCTTTTATGTCTTACACATATGTAAGGAATGGGTTTAGTGAAATATAATATGTGGTTTGTGTTTATAATGTTTAATATTTCATAGTATTATTGTGTGGTAAAGTATAATGAACTTACTATATAGGTTTGAGGTTGTTGTGCATAGTTCTTAGTCAATAATGATTAAGAAATGTGTTCAAACATAGTCGTATGAGTCTTCATGCGAATGAAACATGCTTATGGACCATATGCATGAATACATCATGCTAATGGACCAGTCGCACGACTGAACCAGGAGACTGGATCAGTCGCACGATTGAGACATAAGATTGACTCAATCACACGACTGAACCTTCAAACGTGCGTATGGATTAATCGCATGATTTAGTCGCACGACTAAACCATGCTAATGGTTCAGTCGTACCATTGGAAACCTATAACCTCTAAATACCACTTAATTCATGGAAAAACGTAGACTTGAAGAACACCAAAGAAACACTTGATACTCTTACGAACCCTAGCCATCTAAAACATCCAAGGAAGTCTGTCCAACTTCATAGATCAATCCTGATTGATCTATACTCATTCATAACATTTAGTTTCAATCTTATATCGATTGGGTAATTGCTTTCACTGACTGGATCGCCAATCAAATAGGATTCCGCGCTATTTGATTCGGTATAAACGCAGAACCTGTTAGTATTCCGTATATACATGGTCCTGACAAGTGGTATCAAAGCTTTGGCTCTTGATTTTGCATTTGATTCAATTAGAATTGTGTCAAACCTCACCTTTTAATTCAAATGAGTCATCTTTTGGGTCCCCGGGTGTTTTCCGATGTTTACAGGCATTCACGTTGAAATTTTTCAGTATATGGCAGATTAGGGTTCTGGGTAAACCATAATTCTTGTGAAAGTGTCAAAATTCGAAAATTTTCAAACAGAGCAGCCTTCAGTCGCACGAATAGCTCATTCGTACAATTGAGTCATCTGCATTTGTCCATTCGTACGATTAAGCCATCCGCATTGTCCAATCGCATGATTGAGTCATTCGCATTTGCTCATCCGCATTAGCCATTCGCATTGGTCCATTAGCATGACGGAGTCATCTGCATCAACTCATCCGCATTTGTCCAATGCCACGATTGACTCATCCGCATTTGTCCAATCGCATGATTGACTCCTCCGTATTTGTCCAATCGCACGAGTGAACCACTCTTGTTGTAAAGTTCAATATTTATAGAAATGGAAGATCAATTCACTGCCTTTACTGCGAGAAGAGACTCTCGCATCCAGAACCTTCTACTTCTGAAAAATAAAATTGGGAATCATAATAAACCACCAAAGCTTATAACGTTAGATGATTATCCAAAATGGAATTGATCCCAATCTTTGGGCATCCATTGAGACAGGTTACACTATTCAAGTCGGTGCTGATGGAGTAAAGCTGACTCTGGGAGGAATGAATGACAACCAGAAGGTTAAGTACAATACAGAAAAGAAAGTGTATGCCATGTTGACTCAGTCGATACCAAAAGACATCTTTCATCAGTTCTCTAAGAACAAACAAGCGAAAAGGATATAGGAATAATTGGAGAATAAATTTGAGGGGAAGGCAACGTTAGACGCTCTGAAGGCTAAGGCTCTCAAAAAGGAGTTTGATAACTTCTCTTTGATAGGGAAGGAGAGCCTGGATGACATCATTGACACGTTCTACCATCTGATGAGTGAACTGCACACTCATGGTGTAACAACGTCAATGGAAGATAAAGTGTCAAGTTTTCCAGACGATTTGCCAGAGAAATGGAGTTTGTTTGTGTCTAATCTTAGACAAAATGATATTCTTGCAAAGTTAGACATAAATGACTTCATCCTGAAATTAAAATAAGAGGAACTAAGGATGAAGTACAGGTCACAAAAAGGATCCTACGATCAGAATCCTTCACTTTACAACTCTTTTTCCACTCCAGCCAGTTCAGGAGCACCACTTCAAACCGCTATTATGTATAGTTTCGTGGCTCCTACTCAATCCATTGCTTGAGGAAAAGAAACGTCTAGGTCATCACCGACTCAATACATAGTGCCTGAAGCCAACACTAAGAAGTTAAAGACTAAAATCTCAGTAATGTCACAGTGGAGGTTGCCAAGGAGCACATGGATCTTCTTCCAGCTGTTGTTCAATCGTATGATGGTCTAGTTGCTAGGAAGATCGGAAATTGTCATCTTGCAGATGAAGACTACGAGCAGGTTGACGAGAACAAGTTGGAAAGGATGGATATCATGTGGGCTCTTGCAAGTGCAGTTAGATGAGCAAGAAAGTTCATTAAGAAGACGGGGCAGAATTTAGTAGCTAGAAAGGACATAGCATTTGGCTTTGACAAAACCAAAGTCACTTGCTTTAATTGTGGTGAAAAGGGGCATTTTAAATATGAATGTGTAAAGCCCAAGAAAACAAGAAATGGAAATCCATTTTCCATATTCAACCGTCAAGACAAATTCATGAGTGGAGCTACCTCTTCAAGCAAAGAGACAAAGTCCTTAACTGCTCAAGGTGATGAAGGGCAAGACTAGACCTTTCGCTTTGTGTCTCTAGGTGAATCAAACATTGCCTGTGTTGAGGGACTGGATGATTGTTCTGCAAGTGAAGGTGAGATCACAGGTGAGCAAGTAATGTCAGATACTGATGAAGCTATGAACGTGGTACATCACTTGGCTGAGGAAGAGCTCAAAGCAACAAGTTCAGAATCTCTAGCATCCGAAGATCTAACTCTGCATTGATGGCTAATTCAACCGAATCCTCACAAGTAAGTATTAAAGACCAACTATTTGAAAACATGCTTGCAATGAATGTAATAAATTTAGGGAAAGCATAGACGTAAAATTTGCTAGGTTATTAGATGTTGGTCCATTTGATCGTATTGCAGTGCAAATGAAGTGAAGAATCATTCAATATCAAACACACAAACTAAACATGATGAGCAATGAAGATTAAACACAATAACAACTCAATAATATAAGACGATGAAGATCATAACATTCAATAACATCAAAGCACAATGATATTTCTATGTAATAACTTCTTAGAAATGGTAACTTGCAACAAGAATCAACGATTAGGGTTTTGCAAGCTAACCTATAATGACAATGATCAAAAACTATATATAGCAGTCTTAGTTTCGCAAACAGATTCGCTATCAGTGAAACTGTTCTGCCGAAACTGTTGTTTTGCTGACACAAACATGATCTTCAATACTCCCCTAGGTTGGAACTCACCACCTTCACTCGTCTTGATTATCTGTCAGCTCCAATGTCCTCCGTTGCCTTTGATTTGTCTTCAACACCTCCTGCAACAACTTCCTCAAAGGCTTCAGCAAATGATTCTCCATGTTCTCTTCCTGCTTCACGAGCCCCTGGGGATGAGCAATAGCTTGCCCAAACTGCCTTGTCAAAGCTTGTATATCCATGTTCAGATCATCTTGAGCCCGTACTCGCGCTGCAAGCCTTTTCAATCCAGCCCTCACTCCTCTGATCTTATTTGCCAGAGTCATAAACAGACTGGCCTCTTTCCTTGTCTCTTCTCCCGCCCCAGCCTTGATATGATTCTCACATAAAACCAGAAAATCTTCATCACAGAAATGAAGAGCTCCATAGGATCAAATACCTTTAATTGTTTTCCATTCCTAATTCTTATCACAGCCTCCCCTGTGTTGTTATCATAGAACCACTTCTCAAAATTTTGTAACTGTTTGGGAAGGGGATCTACTAACCTCACTCTATTCACAGTCTTTGGAGGTTTTACCCTTAGTATAATTCTTCCTTTCCTTGCTTCCCAATCTTTGTCTTTCTTTGAACATTTCCTCTCAACCTTCATGTATCCAAAACACTCAAGGTTGTCATTTAGGCCATTCTTAATCTCTTTCTCCAAAAGTGAAGCTCGTTCACTAGATTTGCATTCAGTAATGGCAGTGACGCCAACCTCCTCAGATCCCATTTAGGAATGGTCTTGAATGCCTTCCTCTTATGCATGTAGCTGATTCCACCCCCTCTCCTCTTTATCATGAACATCTTGAGGCTGGGGTTATAACACCAACTTATAATTTTCTTATCAGCCTCCTTCTTACTCAACCATTCCATGTGTTAGAAAAAGGGAGTTAATTGTTCTTGCTCCTTCTCTTTAATAAACCATTCAGCTTTATCCATCTCAAATACATCTTCATCAAGCTCTCCCTTCTTGGCTACATATATCAATGGCCTTTCATCAACTTCATAAAATTTTGGATTAGAATCATAATCTACTAGTTGTTCATTATCCTTTTATTTATCAACAAGCCCATTTCCTTTCTCAGCATCTCTGTCAACCGATTTCTTTCTCACAACCTCTTCTCCAACCAAATACTTTTCTACATCAAGTCCCATACTTACAAATCCAGCCTCCTAAATTTCCTCCTCATTCTCCCTTCCTTCATCTTCATTTCTTATTTCAGAACATTCAGCACCAGCAGTTGCTGCCCTAGATGTGCCCTCTCCTACCCTGGATCAAGTACCCATGTTCAAGAACGGGTATTTAGAAATATCAGTTAAATCATCTAACTCAGATTGAGTTAGTTGATTAGGCAGGCCAGTAACAACTTTCAATTGAGCAATCTCCTCAAACAACTTCTTCAGCGGTAAATTTTGATCTACAAGCATCTTCTTCATTCCCTCTATCACCTCATCTTTTTGCCTTTCTTGTATCTTATGATTAGTTAGTTTGGTCTTTATAATGCTCAATTCAATTGCTAGTGACCTGTTAAGGTTACTAATCATATCTTCATCTAAGCTTCCTATGTCTTCGTGACTGGATTAGTGAGATTGAGATTCTCACTAAGGATCGAATATAGTGACTGAGTTAGTGACTGAATGGCGGAAACAAAAAATCAAGAAACATTCAATACAGAAGAAATACTCATAAATGCTTTTGTATATATATTAATAAAGGTGATTGATTACAAATACTGCTAGGGTTAGCAAGAAACGTAATAATGCAACTAGAGAATACAAATATCCTGATTGTCTTAAATTATGTCACCTCATGTAGGAGGTTATCTACTCTATTTATAGGCGGACAAGATTCCTTTACAAAATGACTAAACTACCCCTAGCCTATTACATCACAACTAGTCTAAGTCTTGATCCGCATCTCTGCTTGTTCATCCGCATTGGAAAATGCGGATAAGTTGACTTGATTAGCATTTATTCACTTGATCATCCACATTAGTGTGTTGGTCATCTGCATTGGTTAATGAGGATGAACAAATACTTCTACGCATTTGTCCGGTCATCCGTATTGGCAAATGCGGATAAACAAAGTCTTGTTCGCATTACTAATTGGTCTTTCACATTTGTCAATGCGGAAGAACAAATACTTGTCCGTATTTGATTTATGTCTTCCGCATTGACAAACGCGGAAGACCATACTTGGTTTTTCTTTTGCAGGATCTTCATCCGCATTTCTTCTTGAACTTTATGGGATTCCCGCAAAGAAACCATCAACTCACCCATTGAATTGGCATGTATGATCCTTTCAGGGTGCAACCATACTCCCCCTAAGGATTATACAGCCAATGTTCTTCAATGTTTGGGAGGTGATTGATGTTGTGAGGATTTTGCTGGGTCTTGTGAGGTAGTAAAAATGTTGCTTTAGTTAGATCCAAAATGGCTTTAATCATGTTGACAAAATCTGTTGCTTGTGACATTCTTTCCCTACTCAGCACATGTATCTTTATTTTGATCATATTGTAGATGGCTTCAATGGTAACTTCTTTAGAGAAATAGGTTCTCAAATAGATACAGTAGAGAGACCATCTCTGTTAATTAGTAAGCTCCCACCACATCTACCTCCAGTTTAACAATATTCCCAAGTTGCAATGGAGTCTTCTTTTTCTTTCTTTTATCTCTCTTGGCAATGATACGACCATAAGCCAATTTCAGCAACTTGATGCATATTAGGAAGAAGTGCATATCTTGTTCTCCCAGTTTATTGTTTATTTCTCGGAAGTGTCTGGTATATATATAGTGGATATAGGATTCATCAAGCAATCTTACTTTATATCCACTAAATAGTCTTATTTTAGCACCCTCCTTTCCTCCCCACTTTCTTTCAATCACCATCTCATAAGTTTTTTCATCATAGTACACATTTGAGATGGGTGTAGAGGAATGAGTACCAGACACCATTTTTCTCTTTAAAGATTCTGTTGGTTTCAGTTTTAACTCTGGAAACACAACTTCTTCAGCTTGTATTGTCTTTTTCTTCTCAAGGGGATTAATAAATGACTTATCTTTCCTCATGCATATTACCTTTAATGATTTGAAATTGTCAGTCCTTTTGAACATTTTGAGTACGTTTTCAAATTCATATCCCGTGAACATAGCTGAGTGATTGATCAGTTCCAGTTGAGCTAGTTCTTTTAAGTGATGGATCTCCAGGGCATTTACAAGAACAGAGTACTCTGTAAAGAATTGGACCAGCCCGGAGATCCTTTTAACCATAAACATGTTCCAAGTGCTCTCATACTTCCATGCAATTATTTTCTGATCAACTTTGCCTTTGGGAGTAGACACCCCTCTAATTAACTCTATAGTGCTTAACCCTTCTTATAGTTTTAGTTGACAGGGTTCAACAAACCATTCAGGGTATTTATGAAGTGCATGAGCCACATTTCGTATTCTTTTTGGTTTAGCAGCATGTCTTGAGCTGTTACTCTAGATCTTGGCTTCTTGTTTATGATTTATTCTTCTATCTGCTTGAGCATATATTTCTTTTCATTAATCATTTGGAGAGTTGCAACCCTTAGTGAGTTTGTTTTCATATTCCCAAGCTTCCTTCTTATGAAGCCTTGGCTTGAAAGATAATCCTTCATTTCCTTATCTGGCATGCTATAAGGATCAGGAAATAGTGGTTCAGGAGTTTAGGTTGATTTGTCTAGGATGATAGTTTAGGCATAGGAACCTTTCTAGAAAATGATCTTTCATACTTAGTTTCAAAGTTTGGATCCAGCAGTTTATTGACCTTTTCTTCTTCTTCTTTCATGCCTTCATATGTCACACTAAAGACTTCATCTGGATCATACTCGTGATTGATTAAAAACAATGCTTTTATCATCAGGTCATCAATTTGGGCCTTTAACACCATTTCATCCACACATCTTTCTTTTACCATAGGGTTGTCAACATCTACAGGCTCATCTACATTATATCCTCCCTCAATCTCTCCTTCTTCAAGATCAATGAATACAACTGGTTTCTTTAATTATGCCTCAGCTTTTCCATGTTCTTCCAGGAATTTTGCTATTGCAGCAAGACTTTTGGGATCATCTGGTTTGGTTTTCTTTGCTGGTTCTTTTTCTTTCATGGGTCCTTTTCCTTTAGCTTTCTCCGATAAGTATTTCCTCTTTTTGGTATAAGTTTGAAGTGGAGGACCAGAAGAAGATTCAGCCTTTTTTATCTCCTTAGGCAATTTTTCAGCCCCTTTTTGTACTTTTTCTTGATCATTAGCCTCTTTTTCCTTCTTTTCTTTTTCTTGTTCACAAAACTCTCTGATCATTCTTTTTCTTCCTCTGATAATGACACAACAGGTACCATTTGCATGCTCAACTCTTTTTCCAATGGAACTGGAGATTGAGGAATGACCATAATGGGTTCAGTATTGGTCCTCTAGTCTGCAACAAAATCCTAAAAATCCTCATCTATAATGAATTCTTTAGAAGTAAAGCTATCTAGAGCACTGATTAATTCTTCAAATTTAGCATTCTCAGCTTGAGTAGCATCTGATTGCCGAGAATAAACCACAATCTCTAGACTTGATTGTTCATTCTTTGTTTTGCCTGCATCTTCTCCTTTTTCAACATTTTCAGTAGAGGATTGTTTCTCATTAGTCATCATTCTTTCTTCATTCTTTTTATTTTCTTTAGCATTACCACATCTTTGTATTTCAATTAGCATCTCAAGTTCAGAGATTCTTTCTTGTTGGATATGATCTCTGCTTGTTCTTCAGTTTGACTTTGGAGATTGGAGATGATCTCTGCTTGTTCTTCAATCATATCTTCTTGCTCTTCCATAGCTATAATTTGAATGGCAAGTGTATCAACATGGCCACTTACTTCTTCTATAGAATGGTTAAGTGTAGCTTTTAAGTTTTCAAACTCTTTCTCTTTCTCCTTCTTTTCAGCTTCATGTTTTTCTTTAAATTCTTTTAATTCCTGCTCCTTTTCATCAAGCTCTAGAATCCTATCATCAATGATTCTAGTCCTCCTATTCAGTATTCTTTCCATCCTTTCAATTTTTTGTAAGAGCTTAGAGATTAACTCATCTTTTTCATCTCGTCTATTTACATTTGATTCAGCAAAACTCTCTGAGGGAGTAGTCTCAGAAGTGACTATGCTTGTAGGCATTTGAGCATGATGATCCTCCTCATCCAAAGATGATTTGGAAGCTTTATATGTGCTTGTTGAGTCTCCAAACTCAGATGGAATATCATGGGTAGGCAATGGTTGAGGTGGTGATATTAGTGAGTGATGAGGTGGTGATATTGGTGATGGTTGTGGTAATGGTTGTGGAGATGGTTTGGAGATGGTTCTAGAGATAGTTCTAGAGATGGTTGTGGAGATGGTTGTGGTAAAGGCACTAATGGAGATGCATAGTCATGAATTTCAGGTTCAGTATGAGAATCACCCCCTACACCATCATGGGGTGATACTGACCATTGCCTATCAGTACCAGCAGCTTGTTCATCATTGTAATCTTGAGCATCTTGTTCTTCTCCTTGTTCTTCTAGATTGATCTGTTGAAGCATCAAAGGAAGAAGAGGTGAGTGATCTCCACTATAAAAGTTTATAGGATCCCTCTTCTTAATGTACGTGTATGATTTTGCATCATAATGAGGAATATCAAGCACTGGTCCCTTGGTAGCAAGATTTGGGAATGCTTTATTTATCAGACACTGAATGAATCTTGGATACATCAAGAACTTGTATCTTCTCCCCTCTTGTATGTTTGAAACCAGACCATTAAATACATAGGCAGACATGTTGAATGGTATGTTTGTGCAGAGAGCACAAATTGCTGATGAAGTGGTGATTGGAATATCATTCCACCCTGTTTTTCTCTTGGATAAGAAGGGCTGAAAGAGGTGGATTAGAAATATCCAGTGTAAATCAACTAATCCTTTACAATCTATTTAGCTTCAAATCCCCCTTCATACCCAACTCAGCAAAAAAGGTGGGTATGTCATCCTCATCCAGCTCTAGTGGTGCATCAGCATCATCACCAATATGCAAACATATTCTTACAGAATCTTCAGTGATGCTCAAAGTATGATCATTATAAATTCTTCCAGATAAAGTTCTAACACCATCTGCTTCAATCACTTCTGCTAAATTCTAGAAAGACCTTATGAGGTTCTCATAGATGGTGGGTCTAACGGTGATAGCATAAGCTACCCTTGTTGTAGAGATGAATCTGATAATATCTCTGAGTCCCTCAACTTCTCGTACATCGGGGTCTAAATAACCACTGACATTATGGAGCTTGCTCCATGAAAGATTTGCCATTTAATATGCATAAGAGACATATGTGTTAGTTTTGATGAGAATGTATGTGCATAATTGATCCGTTTGACTTTTAGTGGTCAAAGATGAACGTTTGAAGTCACTGTTTCATTATTGTCACTTCAAATGGTGAATTTGTTGTAGAACAATCACATTTTCTTTTTTTTCAAGTTTAGATAAACTATTTATTAGATGTTACTTCATTGATTCTGTTGGAGCATATATAGTCATATATAGTGTGTCCGTTGTTTGTCGAATAGTCTAGGCTTAATGTAATACACCTGATATGTTGTAAACACATGAAACTGGGTCATTCGCAGGAGCATATGCGAATGAGACTCAGTCGTACGACTGAGCCATACTAATGGACCAGATGTGCGACTGAGAGATGTAATTGGCCATTGGTAAGACTGGACCATAAGTATGGTCCAGTCGCACGATTGAACCATATGCATGGTCCAGTCGTACGATTGAACCATACGCATGGTCCAATAGCACGAATGAGCCCAGTCGCATCTAATATGGACCGAGGCCTATATATACGAGTTTCAATGTGTAGAGAGATCAAGGGTTTTGAGAGGGAGTCTGCCCGGGGCCTAGGGCTGCCGGATGAGAGGGGAGATCATGCTCGATCTCCCCATACCAAGAGTCTTGATTCTTATATTGTAACGAGCTTGTAATCATTCGGGTTTATCAATGAAACCATTAAATTATAGTTCGTGTTATTGATTGTCTCTTGGTTTTTGCTGTTGTTTATCCTTCCGTCAAGAACACGCTCGGATGTCTACCAATCTAGCCGACTTCACAGATTCGTTGCACATTTTCGTTTTTCATTAGTCTCTATTCTTGTGATGAACACAACTATGAAAGTTTTTCATTATGGTTAAAATTTCTCTTAGTTTGCATGTTCATTGATGTCGAAAATGTATAACATATCTTTGAATAAGTTGGATTTTGTGTGTTCTTCATTATCATTTGGTTCTTTGTTCACTTTTGGTTCAACAGTCTGAAAGTTAGGTCATGAAAAATTTATGGAAATTTCACCTTTCTATCCATGCTACTGTTGTTTGGAATCGATTATAATAATAGGTTGATTTGAACACACTGAATTCGTTGGTTATTGATGCTGAAGATTATCAAAGAAGGTTTACTATGTTTTTGAGCTCGTCTCACTATGTAGTCTCTTGGATTTGAAAAGTATTAAGTGACCCTTTGAAATTCCTTTAAATAGTCAAATAATGGCTTTTACAAAATTTTACAAGTTTAAGAGCAAATGCGGTTACATTTTTAAAACACTGTAGCAAATGCGGAAGAGTGAATTTTAAGTCTTTGGGTCATCTGCATTTGTTTACTATTGTAAATGCGGAAGTGAAAATTCAATAACTTTGCTATCCGCATTTGTTTACTGTTGCAAATGCGGAAGAGTTAACTTATGATTTTGGGCATCCGCATTTACATACTGTAGCAAATGCGGAAGTTTTGTTAATTCTGTTTTCTTCTATCCGCATTTGTGCACTGTTGCAAATGCGGAAGAACTAAGTTCATCAGCATTTGTTCACTGTAACACATGCGGTTGACAAAACTTATTCAGCATTGCTCATAGTAGCAAATGCGGTTGAATAAAATTTGTCAACATTTGCTCACTGTAGCAAATGCAATAGAGTAAAATCCACATTTACTTGATCATCATTCATTGACAGGAGATAAGTCACTTAATTGTTTCTGCTTGAAAATACAATAACATTGAAGATATGTATCCATAAATGCGGATGAGTAAAACAAATGCGCAAGTGTAAATTTCATCCGTATTTGACAAATGCGGTTGGACACTTAAAAGTTTATTCGCATTAACAAATGTGGTTGAACACTTGAAAATTATCTTATCTGCATTGACAAATGTGGTAGAACAATTTTTGTTTCGCATAGGTTTTAACATTTCAAAATTTCATGTATACTTGTAACACACTAATAAGGTAGAGTACAATCATTGTCCGCATTAGTTTCACTTGGAAATAAAAAGCTACCCACATTGTTTATAATCATGGGTTACCTTCACCTGCATTAACCAATGCACTTACGTGCATTAACTTTTGAACTTAATCATAAGTTAATGTGACTGTTTTTTTGGTTTTTCATGTTATGAAGAGATGTCATTGATTGATTTTTTTATGAAGTTGTTGTCTGTTGAAGTTGTCAATTCTTGCTTGGATTGACTTATACATTAGAAGTGATACAAGTTTCCCATTATTTGACTGATCTTGGACTTTTCATGGATCCAAGAATCTACACAGGCTGAGATACTATGGTATAACTTTTGCAACAACACATGTGAAAGACCTGATCTGCCCAAGATGCATATTAAGTTGATGTGGCTAGTGTGATATGATCCATGTCGGGTCATACCCAATAACAAGCTAAACAAACACCAATAAATTATGACACCAATTTAGAAAATGGGTTTTCTAAATTATTGCGTTTGTAGATGAACATCATTATATGGATAATTGTTCATATGATACTATTTGTTTTTCATTATTTAGTCTTACTAAATAATAACAAATAAAAAGTACTAAGTTTATAAAGTTGAAATAATTTTTAACTTTATAAACATAAGGGTTTAGTAAGTGTTTTATTTTGCAACAAATCAAAGAGTGGCAATCCATTTTCAAATGAATTCGGCCGCCCACATGCTTGGGGGTCCCCATCTTTGTCTTGTAAATACACAAGAATAAATGCCTACACATCTATCCTTCTAAACTAGACTTCTCTCCTACATGCAAAGGCTGAATTTTTGCTCTCATCTTCCTCTCTCTCATTTTTCGATTTTGAAGAGAAGAGGGCAAAAGAAAAGCTGAAAATTTCAGCATCAAAAGGGGTTTTGTTGCTGAAAGTTGGTGTCAAGAAACCTAGCATTCAAGCGGTTCATTTGTGGCTTGGGGTATCACCATCTTGAGGTCTTCTTGCTTGAAGATTTAGTCACGAACTCATCCTTTTCACCTCAACCATATCGATTTTCAGCTGCTCCAAAGGTTGTTTTTTAACATCCTATATATATATATTTTGTATGCATCTCGTATAATGATCCATGGTTTGGGGTTTGCTTATTAAATGGTTTTAATCATAATCATATTAGCAAGTTTTAAAACTTATTATCCGCTGCGTTTTTCATATAAACAAGCGTATATGAACTTTGATAAACTTGTTAAATCCCTTCAACATGCATTTTCTTTTTTAGTAGTTGTCATTGTATGATGGAGGACATGAATTATACCCAGTCCCCGACATGTCCTTTGGATCCTTTTGAGAATCAAGAGTCTCTTGTAGCTTAACCGAAGAAATTTGAAACTTTTCCAGTTTCACTTCAGTCAGTGTGTGTTCAGCCTTAGATTGAGCTAACTTCTCAGCTGCAAGAGTGTACTTTTCACCATGCAGTTTTTCAATGTCAGAGATAAGAGATTTATTTTGATTTCAAAGCCTTTTATCTCTCTTTTCATCATCTCTGACTTCACCTTTTCTTCTTTAATTTTATCAGCTAGTTTATGGTTATGTTCCGTATAACCTTGCAATTCAGTAATACATTTTTCACTACAAATGTTAGATTTTACCTTAGTAGGCATTGGAGCTGGACCACCGTTGATATGAGCCATAAGTGCATGATTTTGAAATTGAGGCTTGACTTCCTCTACATACTTGCTCCAGTCACATACTCTATCTTGCCTTATCACCAGAGCATTGGCAGATGACTGACTGCTTCCATGAGCTTGGTTTGTCAGTTAAGATGGATTTTGATATGATTGATGTTGTTGTGGATGATGATACTGCTGCTCTTGATTGTTGGAGTGAGAGCTTGAGTTAGATTGTGAGGATGAGTGGCCTTGAGAGTTCCTTTGAAAGTTGTTTCTCTTGGGGCATTGTATTCTCTAGAGAAGTGGCCAGCCATGCCACAGTTGAAGCATTTCACTTTGGATTTATCATATCCAAGTTTTGTATTCTCATTAAGGCTTAGCTTTGTGCCTTTTCTGAAGAATTTCTTTGCTCTCATAGCAATCATGGCCATTTGCCATTGCAGATCCATTTCTTCCACATCATCTGGATCCATTTCCTCTAGATCTTCTTGGATCGAATGAGCAAAAGTGAGTCTTCCTCCTAAGTATTCTTCAAATCTTGCAATGAAGGCATTGTAAGTTTCTTTTTGTTCTTCTGATCTTGTGTCTTCAAGAGTGTTGTAGGAGCAGCAGTGACTCTAGATGTTTGGGATGATGTTTATGTATGATTCATTGGTGGAGTTGGAATGAACCCTATGTTGTTCAGTTGATCTCTTGATGAGTTGATATCATCCTCCTCAGTGATGAAGACATTTTCCACAAAATTAGATTCTGATGGAATTTGTAGGCCTTAATCACTCTTGGTCCACCAATATTTCTGCTTCTTTCATCAAGTTCCAATGCTTCTATTTTGGCTATCATGATATCCAAACTAGTACTCTGGAGATCAAGAGTATTTTTCAGCATTGTTACATTCTATTTCCAGCTTTCAGGGAGGCTGTGTAGTATTTTCTTGTTTAATTCCTTGATTTTGTAAGTGACTCCCATGATTTCCAAGTCATTTACCAACTGTACAAATCTATGCAGTTGTTTGGATATGGACTCCCCCTTGGTGTGATGAAATGTTTCATACTAATTAACAAGTTTATCTTGTTCATTCCTGCTACCTCACTGCTTCTTTCATACATAATTTTAAGTGCATCCAACACTGCTTTTGAAGTACCATACTTCTCCAATCTTTTCAGCACATCCATCTTGAGTGCTTGAGTTACGATAGAGTAAGCTTTCAGATCAATCTTGATTTTCTTATAATCTTCATTATCAAGAGTTAGATCTTCAATAGGTATCCTTGCAGTTTTGTAGACTGCAGCTTGATCTGCAGATAGAGTGACAGGGATGTGTGGCCCCTTGCATATTGAGATCCAGAAATCAGCATCTACACCTGTGATGTAATTCTTAAACCAAATTTTCCACTGTTTAAACTTAGATTTGTGTTTAAGCATAGGAGGTATAGGTGTATGACCAAGTTCTGAGAAACTGTTAGAATCCATTTTAACAGGTAGTTTTTGACTTGTTTTAATTACCGATTAGATGAATTTTAAGATTTATTAGTCCAACTTGTCCAAATAGTCCAATAGATTTCAGAACCAGATCTGTTACATTAGTGAGTTTCTTGGTGTTGGTTTCAGCTAAGTTCTTAACAGAAATAGCTTGAATAGTAACTGGTTTATGTGAATGTTTCGGTAAGAACTTGTTGACAGAAGTATTTTCCTACTGTTTACTAATTAGAGATGAAGGAATACTATTAGCAACTCAATCACCAGATCAATCGAATTCTATTCTGGTCTTGTGTGGATCTAAAAAAGAACCGAGAGCCAAAGCTTTGATACCAATTGACTGGGTTAGTGAGGTTGAGATTCTCACTAAGATTGAATATAGTGACTGAGTTAATGATTGAATGGCGGAAACAAACAATCAAGAAACATTCATGAATCCTTTTTTATATATTAATAAAGGTTAATTACAAATACTGCTAGGGTTAGCAAGAAACGCAATAATGCACCTAGAGAATACAAATATTCTCATTGTCTTAAATGTGTCACCTCATGTACGAGGTTATCTATTCGATTTATAGGAAAACAAGATGCCCTTACAAAATGACTAAACTACCCCTGACCTATTACATCATAACTAGTCTAAGTCTTCATCCGCATCTCTGCTTGTTCATCCGCATTGGAAAATGCGGATGAGTTGACTTGATCAGCATTTCATTACTTGATCATCCGCATTAGTATGTTGGCCATCCGCATTGGTTAATGCGGATGAACAAATACTTCTGCGCATTTGTCCGGTCATCCGCATTGGCAAATGCGGATGAACAAAGTCTTGTCTGCATTACAAATAGGTCTTCCGCATTGTCAATGCGAAAGAACAAATACTTGTCCGTATTTGATTTATGTCTTCCGCATTGACAAATGCGGAAGACCACACTTGGTTTTTCTTTTGCACCATTCATCCGCATTTCTTCTTGGACTTTATGGGGTTCTAGCAAAGCAACCATCAACTCACCCATTGAATTTGCATGTATGATCCTTTCAGGGTGTAAAACTTCCCTTCCTGGTGTTTCAAAGAATGCTTGATGTCTCTGTTTAGTTCTCCTTTCTGATTCTCCAATATCAACCTTCTTCTTCGATCGTCTCTCCTTTTCAACTCTTATCTCTTCAGCCCTTTCATTCAATTCTTCTTCAAAATCATAATCCTTCTCTTGGCATATCTCTTTCGCTTCTTAGCAGCATAAGTCTGTTGTGCTCTAGTGTCTTCAGCTCGCTTATTCACCGACTCGTCCACCCTTCTAATATAGTCTTCAAAGATACGTGGGTTCATCTGCACCAACCTTTTCACCTCCCCGTGTCTTGGAACATTTGGAATTAATTCATCAAAGATCATTTGAAGAAATCTAGGATACATAAGCCACTTATCCTTCTTCAGGGCCATCACTTTCAGCCATACAAGCAAATATCAGTCTTGCAATGTTTGCCTTTTCCCATCTGCAACATAACACCATAGCTTTTTTCCAGTCTATGTTCAGCCCATCTGATCCACCTTTACAATGATCTAAACACATAATAAAGACATGGGCAATGAATCTCTATTCCTTTGACAGAAAGGACTTGTTGATCTCTTTTCGGGAACCAAAAGCTAGCCCCTCATATCCCATACTCCTGAATGCTGCGAACACCTTAGTATCTAAAAAAGTAACCTCTTCTCCAGAATCCTCCTCTAGCCTTAGAATCCTTGAAACTGTCTGAGCAGTAATGGTCACCTCATTCTCTAATACTTTAGCAGTGATCGTTTGGGTGTTCCTTCTCATTTCATACTCAGCAGATCTCCAAAAGTCTCTGATGTGTAAATCGTATATGGTAGTAGAATGAGAGATAGCGTAAGCTATAGGGGATCTTTGCAGCCACCAAATACAGTCTCTAAACCCTGCTGCTTTAGGATGTGTATCATCCAGAATGGCGGTGATGTTGTTTCTCTCATCGAACTTTAGATTAGCCATTTAAACCTGAAATACAAATAAAATAAATTAAAAAAGTTTAAAGTAATAAAATAATAATAATAAAATTAATAAAAGAAAAAAGAAAAATCAAAATTTAATTAAATTCGCTGCCGAAATTATAGTTTCGTAGGATGAGATTTAATTTTGGTAGGCGAAAGTATAGTTTCGCCAGCAAGATCACACCAGTTTCGCCCAAGTAGTGAGGTAGTTCGACAAGCTGAAGCAATAGTTTCGGCATAGCGAAACTGAAAAATAGCTAGCGAAACTGTTAAGTTCGCTCAGACAACATAACCTTACAGTTTCACTAAGGATTCATGAACTTTCATTGAGTTTCGCTGGACTATCTGTAGTTTCGCTGGATAAATAGCGAAGGTACCGAAGAGTCTCGATAAAATACACTCACAATCTGATATTGTAAACATGATTAATGATGGTCGTGAGTTCGAAACTCACTTGCGAACATGAATCAACAAACAATCGATATCAAAATCATAGAACTCAGAAACGCATGTAGAGGACACGGAACAGCCCTAAGAAACTAAACAGTTCAATGATGCGAACGTGAGGAGTTAATTTCACAAACAGACATAAATAGCATATAGTTTCACAGGTAGCAATTTCGCCAGACAAATCTATAGTTTCTCCAAGCGAAGCTGCAATTTCGCCAAGTGAAACTAAGATAAAAAAAATGACATTGCACATGATGAAAATGCTGAGCAAAATTGCAATTTCGTCTAGCGAAACAATTAGCAAAAGTATAGTTTCGCAAAAAAAATATTTTTTTATTATTTTTTTATCTTTTTAGGTATTAACAATAAAATCTGAGATCTAAATCAATCAGAGATCACATCTTCAAGATATATATTAGCACAAAGATGACTTTAACCAGAGATCACAGTCTTTAAAGGAACTGTTGAAATTGTCAAACATATGAATAATGATTGCTTATATGTTTGTCCACTTAAAGCCATGCATATCTTTTTCAACAAATAGCGGATGATTCGTTAGCGTTCGATTAGATGCTTTAGAATGTTAGGACCCCACAATAATTTGGCAAAAACCCTTACCCAACCTCAGCATTTCTTGAATTTTGATATGATCTTTAGAATAAGGCTTGTATAGATCTGTGTAACAGAATATTGCATTCTGTGTTGAATCATCATTTAGATGATTTAATACAACTTAGATTAGATGGTGAGAGCTCCAGGTCTATACTCATTATAACAAAGGAGATGACCATTTAAACATGTGCTGATGAGAGCTCCAGGTCAGTACTACTATACAACAGAGGAGTTCTTCACCCCAGGTCAGTACTACCATACAACAGAGGAGATAAGCACAAGTGCAAGACAAAATAATACACCAGACAAGATTCAGAGATATGACTTATAAGATTTGATTCATGGTGTGTGAGTGATCAATTCTCAATCCATTTTTTGTCGGGACTCAGTTTTCGTGCAGGCCAAATTTTTTGGGTAAATCCACACATCCTTAAGTGTATAATTTAATTAAATCGACATGCTGCTGTCACTTTATTCATCAGGCTGAGTCTACAAGAATATTGTTTAAAGAATCTGTTTAATTTTCATTTATTTGTAATTAAAATAAGATGTAAACTCGAGAGTAGCATCAGTTCTATCATTTCTCATTTTAAATGCCAGTCATGCATAAACGAGCATATCCAAGATATGCAATCATTTCTCATCATTTCAAATCAAACACCTAGTTTTTTTATGTAACTTAAATACATTCCCCCAAAATTTTATTTTAGAAAACTCCTTTATTTTTATAAAAATAAGAGAGAAGAAAAGAGGTTTAAAAAATATATTAAGCCTAGCATAGAGATCAATTCATAAAAGCGAGGTTTATCAATGTTTTTGTGAAAAGATCTGCCTTTTGAATTTTAGTGTCAATGAGAATAATATCGATAAAACCGTTTTCTTGTGCATCAAGAATTGCATGAATCTGTGTTTTGATGTGCTTGGTTCAAGAATGATTAATTAATAGGATTTTGTGCGGTCCCGATGGCGGCTTCGTTGTCACAAAACACGGTATGTGGAGAAAATTGATTCTATAGTCAATCATCTAGTGTTTTATCTGAAGAACTTGTGAAAAACAACTAGCGGAAGCAATGTATTATGCTTCCCCTGTAGAGAGGGAGACAGTGGTCTATTTCTTGTTCTCCCATGAAACCAAACAATTGCCCAAGTATTGACATCCTCTGGTCACCGATTTTCTGTTTAACCTGCGACCATTAGAATCACTATCAGAATAAGCATGTAAATCAAAATTCCCACCATAGGGATACCAAAGACCTAAACAAATGGCCTTTGAGATAATGAAGAATTCTCTTTACAGCCTTTTCATGAGACTCTTTTAGGGCCGACTGGTATTGAGCATGTTGGACCAAAAGAACCAATGAGGCAATCAGAAAAACCTTCCTACAGACATCATAACAATGAAGTGGTCTACAACAGCTAAAGACAAAGTCTGAAGACAAAGTCTAAAGACAACACCTGAAGACAAAGTCTAAAGACAAAGTCTGAAGACAACAGCTGAAGACAAAGTCTGAAGACAACAACTGAAGACAAAGTCTGAAGACAAAGTTTGAAGACAACTCTGAAGACAAAGTTTGAAGACAACAGCTGAAGACAAAGTCTGAAGACAACAGCTAAAGACAAAGTCTGAAGACCAAGTTCCCAGAAGTTGTCACAACAGCTGAAGTAGTTCTTTTCAGTAGTTGTGATAGTTTACTTTTCAGTAGTTTGTAATGAGTAGTTTTATTTTATGTAAAACATATGAAGTTGTTACACTTCACATGTTATAACTTCAGTAGTTGTAATTTTAGCTTGTACTTAGCTTTTTGTGAAGGTGTCCTCAGTTGTTATGGACATCTTCAGTAGTTTAGTCTACTTTCAGTTGTTTGTATAAATCAGTTAGCTGTCACTATCAAGTGACATCAGCTGATGTCACATTCCTTTATAAAAGGAATGTTGACCTAATTTCTTTGTAGCCGAAGCTTGTGCGTGAATGAAAATTCTCTTTGCAGAAAACTGTCCTCTTTATAACCGTCACTGTTTGATTGAATATTCATATTATTCTTGCTTAAATATCATCTAATTCTTGTTCTATTCCGCTGCAAATCTTAATCTAATTGATCAAACTAGATCCCGATCCTTTCAAATGGTATCAGAGCTAGATTAATCATTGATCGATTTAACAATTGATCATTGAAACTGCTCTTTTGATATCTAAGTTTGATCGAATTAGCAAATTTGCAAGAATTGGTTATAGAGTTTGATTTTCTGTTGCTTCCGGTGAATTAATTTGAGATTCGTCTTGTTTCAAACTGAGTTGTTGAGTTTTTGAGTTAGATCTGTTAAAATTTCATTGAACCTGTTTGAATCGGTGAAAATGGCTACATCAATCAATGATCCTCACAATACTGGCTCCTCAACAAAGCCTCTGATGCTTGTTAGGAGTGAGTATAACATATGGCAACACCGAATGCTCCATCACCTGTCTGTCAACAGTTCAGGTTGTTGGAAATCTGTGGTTCATGGACCATATAAGCCTATGGTGAGTAATCCGGAAACCAATGAGATGGTTCCGAAGAAGAAAGAGCAATACTCATATGAAGATCTGAAACTGTTTGAAATTGATGCTAAAGCCCATGGAATTCTAGCCATGGCATGCCTAATGAAATCTATTCTGGACTTATGCATCATGAAACTGCTCATGACCTCTGGGTTGCTCTGAAGAACAATTTGGAGGAACTGATGAGGTCTTGGCAAACAATAGAGAGATCCTTGCCCAGCAATATGAGACATTCTCTCATAGAAAGGGTGAGTCACTGACTCAACAGTTTGAGCGATTTTCCTGTTTGATATCTGAGCTGAAAATGGTTAAACATGAATATACAAATAGTCAGATGAACAACAGATTCCTCAGATCCCTTCTGAGAGATGGGACACATATACTATTGTCCTACACTCCAGTGCAAATCCGGACAATCTATCTCTACCCAACTTCATGGGAAATGTTAACATTTGAAAGAGAGATAGAACAGAAAAGGAAACTGGCTTTATCTGGGAAGCTCACTGATGATTTTGTACCAGGGAAATACTCTGGTCGGTCATGAGTCAGAATATGCTGCATCAGAAAGTCTTATGATGAGCATATAGATTTCTCTTCAAACAGTGGAGATCCTGCTTTTGTTGGTGTTGATAGTAATTCAGGGTGTAGTAGTGATAATTTGTGCTTTTGATGGATGATTTGAAAGGAATTACTGATGATGATTTGGAAGAGATGGATATTTTGAGCCAAATGGCATTAATCAATATCAGATCTCAAAATTTTTACAAAAGGACAGGTAGAAAATTTCCTGGTCTCTCTGGAAAAACCAAAGTTGGTTTTGACAAGAGAAGTTGAGGTGTCACAAGTGCCATAGACTTGGACATTTTGCAAGAGAGTGTAGACATCTGGATCTAACTCTTCTGCACCCTTTGTGACCTTTCTATGCAATAGCTCACTAAACAAAAGGCAACATTCTACCAGTTCTGGTCATCATTCACAAATTCAATCATCTCCTAATATTTTGTCCCTCAAGGTCCAATGCCATATCCTTATCCCTGTTTTTACATGCCTCAGTCCAATCAGGTTCTAGTACCATAGCTCAACAACCACATGCCCTACCTGAGCCTCAACCATCTCAATCAAATCAACAATCTCAATCTCAATCACATCAAAGCTTTTTCACACCTGGAGTTGTTGACTGGAGTAGCTTACCAGATGATCTTTCTGGTTATCCTGAACAATTATTTTTGGTGCTGGTCAACATGGTGGTGAAAATCCTTTTGGAAATCTTGCTCATATGGCCCTGGAGTCTCTGATGGTTCATGCTCAAATGCTTCATCATCACAGGTACCACAATATCTTCTGAGGCTAAGGCCAAGTTGTGTTTTGAGTCATGCATAGCTGCTTTTGTCTCAATTAGAGAAGCAAATGTAGCTTTAATTAATCAAAATCTTGACCTAGGGAAAGTGATTTCCAAAAGAAAAGCTGAGTTTGAGTCTGTCTTAAATGAAAAAGATGATGAGATTTACAAATTAAAATGCCAAATCACTGATGAAAAGGCAAAGGTAGAGGTCATTTTAGAGAATCATAAGAATCTCAAAGAAACACTTGCACCTACTCAAGTAGAGTGTGAACGCTGGGTAACATCCTGCAAGGGGTTTGAAATGCTTCTCAGCAAGCAAACAGCTTCAAATGTGAAGTTTGGGATTGGGTATAATCACACTGTACCTCCTACAGATTTTACTCCCAAGATAGAAGTAAAATCTGAAGGTGAAAGCAATTCCCAAACCACATCATCATGTGTCTCATCCTCAGTGATAATCCAAAATCAGAGGATGAAGTCAGTATTAGTACCTCAGCTAATCAATCTGCTCATGGTCTCACTACTGATAAACACATGATCAAAGAAAAACTGAGCACTTCAGGTGTTGTCTCACAAAGTATTCAAAGTACCGAAGGGCAACTAACAACACCTGAAGAGCATTTCAAACTAAATGAAAACAAACATGGTTTGAAAACTGCTGAAAAGTCTATCATGAAATCCAAAAGTACTGATAGAAAACTTCTGAAGAACAAATCTTCAGTTGTTACAAATCCTTTAGTACTTAACATAAGTACTGAGAGGAAGAAAGTACTTAAGAACACACCTTCAGTAGTTTCATCTTCTTTAGCAGTTGAACAACAAAAGATGTAGAAAAAGCCATGTGAAATATGTGATATATTCAATCATCTCACTGATGAATGTCGGTACAAAAAGGGTTCCAAATTCAACAAAGATGAAATCATTAAAAAGAAAATTAATAAAATGAAAGATGAATTTGAAACCAAGTTTTTACCACAAACATCTCAAACTGATAACCCAAAGTTCTTACAAAATTCTAAAAAGAAGGAAGGGGTTTATCATAAAACAGCTAAAAGTATTCCTCATGAAATATCAAAACACCAGACTAAGTTTGTGTCTTTCAAAAAGGAGGACATGGTGAGTCACAGGAACCAATCAAAAACAAGTACTAATGTGTCTGCTGAACTGAAGGCTTTAACAACCAATCAGACACAACTTGTTATGATGGTTCAACATCTGTTGGGGAGAGTTAACCAAATAGATGTACCTGTGATTAAACTACTGAAAAGGAAAACTAAGCCAAAATCAAAGAAATCCTTCTCAGCACCATCTCCGCCTTCAAAGGCTATTAATCATGACAAATCATTTAGTATAAAATCTGTTGATGAGAACAGACCCAAAACCAAAATGGTTTGGGTCTCAAAAGCTAACTAGTTCTTGTGAAAATGCAGGGTTCTTCAGCATGCCATAGAAGCATCTGGTATGTGGGCAGAGGAGGATCTATGCATATGACAGGGAGCAGTTCTCTTCTTCATGACTACTCTCAAGGAAAGAAGGGATCTGTATCTTTTGGTAATGATGCTATGGGTTACATAATCGGCAAAGGCTTTGTGTCAATGGTGAGATAAGATTTGATGATGTTAACTATGTGGAGAATCTCAAGTACAACTTGTTAAGTGTCAGTCAAATGTGTGATAAAGGGCATGTTGCACTTTTCACCAGCCAGAACCGTCGGATTCTGTCTTCCAATGTTTGAGAATGATTGACAAGATATTGGATGAATATACTCTCCTGAAGGCCAACAGGATTGGAAGGGTATATGCCTTAGACTTATCAAAGAAAATTGATCTAAAAGGCCATCCATGTCTGTTCTCCAAGGCCTCTCCTCAGGAATCTGAACTATGGCAGAGAAGGCTTGGTCATGTGAATCTTAAAAACATGAACCAGCTTATCCATCATGGTTTAGTGAGACGTCTGCCATTAAAGGAGTTCAAATGCGATGACAACTATTCTGCTTGTTTAAAAGGAAAGAAACACAAAGTATCATTCCCTCGAATAGAAGAACCAAAGTCCACTACCTGCTTGCAATTACTGCATATGGATGTTTTTGGTCCAGTAAGAGTGATGAGCATGGCAAAGAAAAAATATTGTCTGGTAATTGTGGATGATTATTCCAGATTGGTATGGACCTTCTTCTTACATTCAAAAGATAAGGCTGTTCAAATCATCATCTACTTTGTGTTGTATGTGGAAAAGTAGTACTCCCTTCCAATCAAGTGTGTGAGGAATGATAATGGCACAGAATTTAGAAACACACACTTGATGAATTCTATTTATCTAAGGGAATAAAGAGGCAATATAGCATTCCAAGAACTCCTAAACAAAATGGAGTGGTGGAGAGAAAGAACAGGACCCTTATTGAAGCCGCAAGGTCAATGTTGGTTGATTCTGGTTTGCCACTAACCTTTTGCACTGAAGCTGTCAACACAGCTTGCTATGTGCAAAATAGAGTGTTAGTAAATAAGAGGTTGATGAAGACTCCTTATGAAATGTTACATCATTTGGCCCCTCTGATTTCCATTTTTAGAGCATTTGGGTGTCCCTGTTACATTCTTAACACAAAGAATCCATTTCAGAAGTTTGAATCAAAGGTGGATGCAGGGTACTTTGTTAGGTATTCATCTACTTGCAAAGCATATAGAGTTTTTATTACTAAACAAAGATAGTTGAAGAAACCTTGCATGTAAAGTTTAATGAATCCCAAAGGGCAAAATCCCACAAAACCCTGTGGATTTATTTGATTTGGACATACTGCAATATGTTCCTTATCAGTCTCTAGCTGTTGCAAATTCTGTGAGTCCATCATCTCCTACAACTAGTCATCCATCTGGTGGTACAAATGCAAGGTTTAGTGATCACCTGCCTGAGTCTACTAAACTTGATGTTCCTGTAGCTTCAGCAGTTCCATCCACAACAAATACTGATGAGATCTCTGAATCCTTTACTTCATTTGAATTGCCATCTCATTCTAGGTTTGAAGAGTCTGGATCAACATCTATTGCTGCTGAATCTCCTACAAACACTTGCACAGATCTTATTGAGTACCAAGAACTGAAGAATCACCCCATGTCTCAGATCATTGGTGACATCAATATTGGTGTTTCAACTAGACGTCAATTGTCCAATTTCTGCTTTTATGCTCTCTTCATCAGTCAGCAAGAGCCAAAGAACTATCATATTGCATTAAGAGACAATGGATGGTTTGAAGCCATGCAACTTGAGCTTCTTCTGTTTCAAAAGCAGCAAGTGTGGGAACTGGTTTCTCTACCCCAAGGTAAGTGTGCAACAGGCACTAAATGGGTATTTAGGAATAAAACAGATGAAAAAGGTCAAATTGTCATGAACAAGGCCAGACTGGTGTTACAGGGGTTTTCACAAGAAGAAGGTGTTGATTTTGGATGAACCTTTGCCCCTGTAGCCAGACTGGAGGCAATCATTGTTCTTAGCTTATGCTACTTTCCATAATCTTAAAGTTTTTCAAATGGATTCAAAAGTGCATTCTTATATGGTAAAATAAAAGAAAAAGTTTATCTGTGTCAACCACCAGTTTTAAAGATCATAAACATCCAGATTGGGTGTATAAGTTTGATAAGACTCTTTATGGGTTAAAACAAGCTCCCAGAGCCTGGTATGAAACACTAACTTTCTTCTTCAAAACAATTTCACTAGAGGCTCCATAGATAAAACTTTGTTCATTAAGAAAGTAGGCATGCATAAGCTCCTTGGTCAAATTTATGTAGATGATATTATTTTTGCATCCTCTGATTCACAGTTGTATGATGCCTTTACTAAGTTGATGCAACAAAAGTTTGAAATGAGTGCCATGAGAGAATTACAGTTCTTTATGGGTTTGCAAATCAAAAAAATGGCTGATAGAACTTTCATTCATTAGTCCAAATATACAAAGGATATGTTCAAAAAGTTTGATTTACAATTTTAAGCCCTGTTCTACTCCCATGTTCAGCATCACACAACTGGATGCTGATTAGAAAGTTAAAGCAGTTGATGAAACTCTATACAGATGTATGATTGGTTCCTTGTACCTTACAGCTTCTAGACCAGACATTATGTTTGCAACTTGTGTCTGTGCTAGATTTCAGGCTGCACCTAAAGTATCCCATATGATTGCAGTCAAAAGGATCTTTAGATACTTGCAAGGAACTCAATCACTAGGACTTTGCTATTCCACTGGGCACTCTTGCAAATTAGTTCCTTTCTCTGATAGTGACTATGCACGGTGTAAATTAACCAGAATATCAACCTCTGGTGGATGCCAATTTCTAGGCAATTTTAGAGTTTCTTGGCAGAGTAAGAAACAAACTTCAGTTGCTACATCCACTACTAAAGCTGAGTACATTGCTGCTGCAAGTTGTACATCTCAGTATTCTGGCTTCAGAATCAATTACTGGATTATGAAATTACAGAGACTAAGACTCCTTTACTGATGGACAGTGCTTCAGCTCTTTGTATTTTTAAGAATCCTGTCCAGCATTCTAGGACCAAACATATTGAGATCAACATCATTTTATCAGGGATTGTTATGAAAAAGGTCTAACTGATCCAAAGTTTGTTCCTAGTGCTGATGAGCTTCCAGATATATTTACTAAGCCTTTGGACAGTGCAACTTTCCAAAATCTAGTGCTAAGGCTTGGTATGATGCAGCTAGAATGATTTGACAACTACTGATGATCTCAGTTCACAAGTACGGATGAGCATTAGTATACAGCTTTCAAAATAAGTACTGATAAGTTTTTTCTCTTCAGCGTTTTCATAACTACTGAAGACTAAATTACTAAAAGTACTGAAGTACTTTATTTGTTGAAAGTACGGATGTAGTTACAACTACTAATGTGGTTACAACTACTGATGTCTGTTCTAACAGATAAGTACTGATGACCAATGAAACATCTGAAAATCAGATAGTCTGCTGAGTAAGTGTTAAGGTCAATGAAAAAACTGAGATCTGTGAATTAATGACAACAACTGATGAGAAATTTGACTCTTCAGTTGTTTCAAACAACTGTTGTTTCATTTCAAAACAACTGAAGCCAAAACCAAGTCTTCAGTAGTTTCAAACTGCTGATGACTAACACCAAGTCTTCAATTGTTTACAACATCTGAAAGTTAAAACCATGTCTTCAGTCGTTTTCTAACAACTGATGACTAACACCAAAACTTTCATTTGTTTTCATTCAGCCGTTTCATAACCTATAAATACCTAAACCTAACTTCAAACTTTTCATAAGTCGTTTTCAGAACTTTCATCTTCCATTAATGGCGACCATGCAAATCAAACCACGACACAACTGTGTTGCCTACTTCACAAAAATCGGCCTTTTGGACTAAGTTTGATGCTGCCACTGATCTGATGGTTGATTCCCCGTATCAAACTGCTTTTCTTCTGAATCCAACCATCTATCCCGATACCCTTAGCCAATTCTGGACAAATGTCACTGTCCATAGTGGTGAGAATGATGTCGCGATCACTCTCCAGTCGTTTGTAAACCAGAAGAAGATGGTCATCACTCCTGCTACCATTCGCCAACCCTAGATCTGAATGATGCCACCTTTGTCACCAAATACCCGAACAACACCACTGATCTATCATTCATGAACCATGGGTATGAGGGTGACCTAAGTGCTACCACCATTCTGAAGAAGCACTTCCATGATGCTGAACGCCTAATCTTTCATATGATCAATGTCTGCCTTGCCCCCAAATCCTCTTCATGGGATCAAAGTCATCCAGGTGGCAGCAGGTATTGTATTCTATCCTTGAACACCAAAGCTTAAACTTTTATGAAGTTATATCTTTGGAATTAAAAGATCTGGCAATGAAACCTATGGCTAACAGATGGATATTATATCCAAGGTTTCTTATGGCCATAATCATCAATCAATTAAAATCTGATGGCCTTGATGGCCTTGGAGTCACTGCTGTGGTAGTTTTCCCTGAGGTATACTCCAGGCACAAGTCTGACTCACAACTCAAAGAGGCTGCCAAACTGCTAAAACCCAAGCAGAGGGAACCCATAGCCTCATCCTCCAAATCCAAAGTCCCTTCCAAACCACAATCCAAACAAACCAAAAAGGCTACTCAGGGAGTTGAGTCCCCTGATGATGCCCCTTTAACACAAAGGTAGGATGAAACTACTGGTAGTAATCCCCCTGTAGTTTCCAAGAATCTACCAGCTGAAACCGCTCAGGTATCCTCTCAACAGGATCCTGATGCAACCAAAAATGGGGAAACCACATTACTGGAATCTCTCACACTTGAAAGATTACATTGAAGAGCACCATTCACCACGAGGTGCAATCTTCTTCACACTTATCTCCCACTGAAGCCACCCCTACAAGCCCAACTGTGGTTATTGCACAAGTGCTGACTCAACTACATTCCACTACCCCTCCCCAGAAACCTATTACCACTGGGAAAACCTCAACAGTTGAGGGAGAGGATTATAATATGGCTGATAACCCACAACACAGGATTACAGAGTTCAATCTCCCTATGTAGTAGGAGATTCGAACATCTGGTGAGGATGCCTCTTCTCCTGTTTTAGCACATGAACAGGATGAAGGTGGTATCATCTCTAAGACCTCACCAGAGGCAATTGCCAATGAAGGACATAATCCTAAGGCAGGAAGTCCCCAGTTCCAAGAAATAGGGGCACATGTGAATACTGATCTACACTCAGCACATGTTCATCCTGATTTAATCAGGAGGTCAGATGATTCAGCAAAGACTGATGATGACTTGGCTTTTTCTTTGATGTTCTAGCCCACAACACCATTCTTGAGGCTGAGGTATGCAGACTACATGAACTGCTTGCCAAATTATCATAACAATCAAGTCCATCTGCCCAAATTCACCCATAGATGGCAGCTTCTTCTGAAGGTCTCCCAAACACTGAGCCACTCCCAACAACTGTGCCACCAGCCTCTGATTCAGGCACCATTTTTCAGGGATAGAACCCCTCTGAGCAAATGGTCGCTGCCTTTCAATCCTCCTTACCTCTCATCACTTCCATCATCACTAACATTATGCCAAGCCATTGATGAGAGGCTTTCCTCAAATTTTCAAACCTTAGTTGATGATGCTATTTCTAAGAGACTTTCTGACATTCAAACCCCAAACCCCTGAACCAATGGAAAAAAAGGGGAGTCTAAGTCAATGAAAGCAGACAAAGAAGAGAGTTGAAGAGGAAGAAAAAGAGAAGAAAGAAAAGTAGATGATCACATACAAGAAAAGAAGAGTGCTGAATGGACTGAAGATGAGAAAAAGTTAGAGGAACTGATCAAAGAAGCTGATGAGCAACATAGCAGATCTATGGATAAGATCATTGATCAACTCTTCATACAAGGTTTTGACACAGCCAAACTTGACTCTGAAATTAGAAGACTAGAGATTCAAGAGATTGAGCATAGATAGGCAAGTTGTAGTGAGAAAGAAAGGGAAAGACTGGAAGCTATGATAAGATTCATATCAAAGCATTTGGGAAGATCAATCATTGAAGTGAAGTCGTGGTCCAGAGAGTATTTTTGGAGATAACCACCAGAATCTATTCTTCTGAAGTATTCAACAAAGGTAGATCATAGAAGCTCTTGATGAAGCTGGTGCTAGGAAGAGGTGTGATATGGCTAAGTTATCCAAAGCCTCACTCACAACCAAGATGCTAGAGCAGCCTGTACAATCGCCCACACCAAAACAACCACCTCACAACCCTCAAAACCAACTCCTTTACCCAAGAAACCTACTCAAACCACTACCAATGATGCACCCAAGAGGAAGAGAAGGGTGTTGAGGATGGAAGAAGAGAAAAGATGATGATGAGGATGATAGTCTGCCAATCTCTACTGTTCTTAAAACAAAGATACTTGAGCCTAGGAGTCAACCAACAACAATCACACCTGACATCCAAAGCAAATGGTAAAATTCAAACTTGAAGAAGAAGAACAGACAAACAACATGATGAGTAGCTGTTAAGGATGGTTGATAAAGAGTTTCCTAAGTCTTCATCCATACAAGCTATGAAGAAACATGCTCAGAGGTTGTATGCTCTCAGATTCACATTTCAATATTAGAAAGAGAGAGTGACAATTTGGCCTGACCCCAGAGTAAGTGACAGAATTCATAAAAAGAATATTCCAAGTTGATACAATGGGCACGTAAAGAAGACTGTAGATGATGTGATAATGCTGGCCATTGTAGTGTCACCCTGGGAAATCCTTGAAGACTTCAAGAGAGCTTACAAGTCTAAGATGACTCTACAAACTTTACTAGAAAACAAAATGGTGAAGAAGGGGTTGATCTACAAGAAGCTTGAAGAAATAAGAAGAAATGAGCTCCAGTTGTTACTTGAAGGTACTCATCCTGATGAGTTTGCATACAGAGAAATAACTACTGTGGAGCTAAAGAATGGAAAGAATGTTAAATACTTATGAGTACTATGGGCCTGAGTTCTTCTTTGAAAGTGAAGCTGAAGAACTCACATGGAAGAACAAGTTGTATTCCTTGAGGCCTATGTTAGAGAGTCTTACAGACTCATCATTAGGAAGTAGGTCTCATGGATGGGGTAACAGCGTTGTGTCCAATTCCACAAGACAGAGTTCCCATTCATCCTTTGCCAATCAACTTTCTGAAACCTCTTCCCTCGCCTGAGCTTAATATTGTGATTTCTGAGCTGATCCAGAAAATGTTTCTGCCAATAAGTGGGACTTCAATAATCTTAAAGGTTTTGGCTGCATTGGTTCAGGGGAGTTTGTTGGACCAAAAGAACCAATAGCCAGATCAGAAAAACCTTTAAGTCCTATAGACATCATAATAACTGAAGTGGTCTACAACAGCTGAAGACAAATTCTGAAGACAACAACTGAGGACAAAGTCTGAAGACGAAGTCTGAAGACAAAGTCTGAAGACAACAGCTGAAGAAAAAGTTTGATGACAAAGTCTGAAGAAAAAGTCTGAAGACAATAGCTGAAGACAAAGTCTGAAGAAAAAGTCTGAAGACAACTGCTGAAGACAAAGTCTAAAGACAAAGTCTGAAGACAAAGTCTGAAGACAAAGTCTGAAGACAACAGCTGAAGACAAAGTCTGAAGACAAAGTCTGAAGACAACTACGGAGACAAGTTTGAAGACAACAGCTGAAGACAAAGTCTGAAGACAACAGCTGAAGACAAAGTCTGAAGACCAAGTTCTCAGAAGTTGTCACAATAGCTGAAGTAGTTCTTTTCAGTAGTTGTGATGGTTTACTTTTCAGTAGTTTGTAATCAGTAGTTTTATTTTATGTAAAACATCTGAAGTTCTTACACTTTAGATGTTATAACTTTAGTAGTTGTAATTTTAGCTTGTAGTTAGCTTTTTGTGAAGGTCTCCTCAGTTTTTGTGGACATCTTCAGTAGTTTAGTCTACTTTCAGTTGTTTGTATAAATCAGTTAGCTCTCACTATCAATTGACATCAGCTGATGTCACATCCTTTATAAAAGGAATGTTGACCTAATTTCTTTGTAGCCGAAGCTTGTGCGTGAATGAAAATATTCTCTTTGCAAAAAACTGTCTCTCTCTATAACCGTCACTATTTGATTGAATATTCATATTATTCTTGCTTAAATTTCGTCTAATTCTTGTTCTATTCTGCTGCAAATATTAATCTAATTGATCAAACTAGATCCCAATACTTTCAGAGCATAATATCCTATAGCAAAAGTGATGTCCGGACGACTTGGTGTAAGATACGTAAGGGAACCGATCATAGATTTGTAGAGATGAGGATCAACAGGTTTCCTGTTCTCATCAGAAGTGATGCATGTTTGAGCAGTAAAAGGAGTCGTTTCAGGAGACGTGTCATCCATCTTGAATTTCTTCAAAATTTCTTTAATATACTTCTCCTGATGAATGATAATGCCTTTTGGCTTTTGTTCCACTTATAATCCAAGGAAAAAGCACATTTCTCCCATCATACTCATTTCAAACCAATTACGCATCACCTCTTCGAACTCCCGACATAATTGTGAATTGGTCGACCCAAAAATAATATCGTCGACATAAACTTGGACAATCAACATTTCAGCATTCATTTCTCTCTTGAATAGAGTCATATCGATGGTGCCACGAGAGAACCATTGCTTAAGAGGTATTGTGTTAGGGTCTCATACAAGATCCTAGGCGCCTGATGAAGACCATAAAGAGACTTGTCAAGCTTAAAAACTTTATTTGGAAAATCAGGATCCTCAGAACCTGGTGGTGACAGACATATATCTCCTCATCAATGTCTTTGTAAAGGAAAGCCACTTGACATCCATCTGATAGACCTTGAACTATTTATGAGAGCATGAGCGAGAAAATCATTATTGCTTCAAGATGAGCGACGGGAGTAAAAACTTCAGTATAATCAATCCCTTCTTCTTGAGCAAATCCTTACACAACCAATCTTGACATGTTACGCACCACAACCCCACGATCATCTGGTTTGTTCTTAAAAACCCATTTCATACCAATTGGGCATTTGTTTGGAGGTAAGTCAACCAAAGTCCATACTTAGAGTTTACTAAATTGTTGATGCTCCAATTGCATTGATTCCACCGGGCAAGTATCCACGAGAGCTGCATGCATATTTTTCAAGACAATTTGAGACATAAAGCAGGAGAAAATACAAATGTTAATCAAACCAGATTGACTCCATGTCCTTACACCATCATTGATAGATCCAATAATCTTATCATGAGGATGATTTTTCAAAGTTTTGAAATCTGTGGATAAAGGTAATATGTTTGGGGAAGTTTTGCTGACAGATGGTGAATGATGAAAAGAGGGTGAGAGAGATGGAGCAGGCTATGGTGGGATAGCTGTTGGTGATGAAGGAACAAATGTAGAAACAGGAGTCGGTGAAAGATCAAAAGATGGAGAAGATGATCCAACATCAACTGACGTGGCATTATTTGCTGAAGGCGTGGAATGGACAGGAGATGGGGTGGAGGAAATAATATTTGTTTGAACATTTGAGATGGACGCATCATCATCAAAAACTAGAAGATTAAAAGAATTAAAAATAGTATCAGAGTCAAAGAACCATGCTGGTTCAGATCGAACATCAGAAGAGTTAGACTCCTGCCAATCAACATAGAACGACTCTTGAACGATACGTGTTCTCTTGTTATAAAACCCGATAAGCCTTTTGAGAAGTAGAATAACCGACAAAGTAACATTCATCAACAGGGCACCAAACTTTGTCTTTTGGGATTGAGTATTCAAGAGAGTGCATTAACAGCCAAATGGTCGAAAGAAGACAATTAAAGGTTTCCATTTTTGAAATAGTTCATAAGGAGTCTTCATTTTGTCCTTGACTATCAACACCCCGTTTAGTACGTATGAAGCACAGTTTATCGCTTCAGCCCAAAAGATAATGGGTAACGATGATTCTATCAACATTGTACGAGCGGCTTCAATAAGAGTACAAATATTTCATTCAGCTACACCATTCTGTAGAGGCGTCCTTACAGCACTAAATTGTCTCACAATTCCCTTTTGAGCACAGGACGAATCAAGAATCTGATTTTTGAATTCAGTACCATTGTAACTTATTATGGCCAAAACCTTTCTCTTGCTTATCATCTCAATTGAAAGTATTAACTTCTATGACAGGATCAGCGATCACAAGTTTGATGTATTAGGATTCAAAGCATCTGAATACGAACAAGAATTAGACAAATTGTAGCAAGCATCGATACTTGTATGCATTAAGAGCGCATACGGTTATAGGGAGAGAATATTGTTTCTGATTTCAAGGAGTGTTTATAGATATAGAATATTTCTAATCAAATCATTCAAAACATTCATTCATTCATTCTTTCACTACAATAGGTTGTCACTCCTTATATAGAGTGCAACAATCACTGCTGTTATCACGGAAAATGACAACTGGCAGATCTAATACAAAAATAACTAACTCTTAACAAACTACTGAAATGTTCACAACTACTGAGAACATAACAGGTGTAAGTACAGAATATAAAAGTACTGAAACTACAACGACTGAAGAACAAGCTCTTCAGTCGTTTTACAAAACTACTGAAACATAAAACTACTGAAACTAGAAATATAAAATACTGATATCACAACTACCGAAGAAGTACTCTTCAGCAGTTGTGACAAACTACTGACGCTTCAGTACTTGATCTTAAGACTTTGACCTTCAGATGTTTCATCAGCTGATGACTTCAGTAGATATCATCAGCTGATGTCTTCAGTCTTTGTCTTCAGACTTTGTACATGAGTTGTTGATCTTCAGCACTTGTAAACTCTTCAGCTGTTGTACTTCAGTACTTTGGTCTTTCAGCTTCAGCACTTGTGTTCTTCAGCTGTTCAGCTTCAGTACTTGTGTTCTTCAGCTGTTGTACTTCAGCACTTTAGTTCTTCAGCTGTTGGAATCTTCAGCACTTGATCTTCAGCTGTTGAAGTCTTCAGCACTTGTCAAACTGCTGATGAGTCTTTCAGCAGTTGTTGTGATACCATGTGGGACTTAGAGGTTTTCTGATCTTGGCTCATTGGTTCTTTTGGTCGAACAAACTCCCCCTAAACCAATGCAGCCAAAACCTCTAAATTATTCGTTGTCCCACTTATTGTTGGCAAAGTGTTGGTCTTTTTCCTTCTTGATCAGTAGAGAAGATGACCCATGTAAGCTCGGGCCTGGGAAGAAACCTCAAATATTTGTTTGGCAGAGTATGAATGAGAACTCTGTTTTGGGGAACAGGACACAGAGTTGTTATCCCATTCATGAGATTCACTTCCCCATAATGAGTCTGTACGACTCTCTTGTGTAGGCCTCAAGGAAGGTGATTTGTTCCTCCATGGTTAGCTCTTCAGCACCTCCTTCAAACAATGATTCAGGCCCATAATACTCAGACAGGTATTTGGCCTGTTTCCCATTCTTTAGCTCCACAGGGTTATTATTCGGTAAGCACTCCTCAAGCCTCTTGTAAACTAACCCCTTTTTCACTATTTTGTTCTCCAGCATCTTCTGAGGGGTTAGATTAGCTTTGTAGGCTTTCTTGAAGTCTTCTAGGATTTCCCAGGGTGAAACTACAAAGACCAGAGAGATCACTTCATCTACGATCTTTTTCACCTGGCCAATGTATCTTTGAGGTATATTTTTCTTATGAATTCTGTGAGAGACCCTGGGATCAGGCCAAATCCTCACTCTTTCCTTTTGATATTGAAAGGTATGCCTGAGAGTGTAAAGTCTGAGGGCTTGCTTCTTCATATTGATGATAGAAGATGTGGCTGCATAAGCTTTGTCAACTCTCTTCAGCAATTCCTCATCATGCTGTTTATGAAGCTCTTCTTCTTCTAGCTTCACTTTAACCATTTCTCTCTGGACTTCAGGAGTAATTGCTGAGGAGTGACTTGTGGCCTTAGGCAACTGAATCACAGCTGAGAGTGGCAGCCTATCTTCATCATCTTCTTCATCATCTTCTAGCCTCAATATCCTTCTCTTCTTCTTCAAGGGTATATCATCGGCTATGGGTTTTGAGGGTAAGGGAGTTGGTTTGGTGGGTTGTGTTTTGGGTGGTTTTGGTGTGGGAATGTTGACAGGCTGTTCTAGCATCCTTGAGGTGAGTGTGGCTTTTGATTGCTTGGCTAGCTCAGTCCTGCTCCCAGCACCCGCTTCATTCAAAGCTTCAATAACAAGCCCCTTAGTATATGCTTCAGACGAACAGATCTTGGTGGTGATTGCCAAGATACTGTCCCTGGACCAAGCTTTGATTTCGATCATTGATCTTCCAAGATATTTTGCAATAAATCTAATCATGATTTCAAGCCTTTCTCTTTCTAACACTTCATAACTTGCCCATCTATTCTGGATTTCTTCAATCTCTAGTCGTCGAATCTCAGAGTCAAGTTTATTGGTGTCATGGCCTTGCCTAAACAGCTGATCAATGATGTTGTCCATTGATCTGCTGTGTTCGGCATCAGCCTCTTTTATCAGTAGCTCCAAGGCTTTATCTTCAGCAATGTGATCATCAGCACCTTTCTTTCGCTTGTAGGTGAGCAGTGGTTGCTGTTCTTCTCCTCCTTTTGGGCTTGCTTCGCTTCCTTCTTTTCCTCGGATCTTTTCCCCTTCTTTTCTTTCACTGCATACTCTCCCCCTTTTTGGATGCATTGGAGGAAGGGGTTTGTACCGCAGAAAGAGTCTTTTGTACAGCAGCATCAATCAGGGGCTGTAAAGTGGAGGAAAGCCTCTCATCAATGGCTTTAGTCACAATATCAGTGATTATGGGTGTGATGAGAGGGAGGGAATTTGGAAGTATAGCACCTATTTGCTCAGGAGGGTTCTGTTCCTGAGAAGTAGGGCCTGAAGCAGAGGCAGGTGGTTGAGTTTGGAGTGGCTTGGTGTTTGGGAAACCTTCAAGTGAAGGTGCCATCTGTGGGTGGGTAGAGGCAGATGGTCTTTCTCCTTGTGAGAGTTGATCAAGTAGGTTTTGCAGCCTACTGACCTTCTCTTCAAGGATTGTGTTTTGGGCAAGAACATCGTAGAAAAAGCCCAGGTCATCATCAGCCGAAGCTGAATCATCTGACCTCCTGCTTAGAGCAGGATTTACATGCACTGGGTGTAGACCAGTTGATGCATGTGCCCCTTGTGCTTGGTACTGGGGACTTCCAGCCTCAGGACAGTGTCCATCATCAGCTGTTGCCTCTGTGAGGTCTTGGCAATGTTACCAGCCTCATTCTGATCATGTGCTGAGTCAGAGGAGGTGGCAGCCTCACTAGATATTCTAAGCTCCTTGTCTACACCAGGAGATAGAAGTGGTAAACCCCTGTGCTGTGGGTTCTCAAGTGCACTGTGTTCCTCCCCCTCAATTGTAGAGGTATTCCCAGTAGTCAGTGGTTTCTGGGGAGGGGGTGAGGAGTGCAGTTGAGTCAGCACTTGTGCAACTATTAAAGTTGGGCTGTGAGGGGCAGTTGTTTGGGGTGAAGGGATAGAAGCAGTGTGCACCTGGGGAGGTTGGTGCTCTTCAATGGCAATCCCCTCAAGTGAGGAAGATCCCAGATATTTAGGTACCCCTTTTGTGGTTGCTACAGGCTCCTGTTAAGAGGAAGCCTGAGCGGCTATGGCTGGAAGAGTCATTGTATCCACTAGGGGGTTTGGACTAGTGGATATATCCTGCGTTTGTGTTGCAGGGGCATCCTCAGGGGACTCAATTCCTGAGTAGCCGTTTTGGGTTTCTTTTTGGTGGGTTTGGTGGGGACTTTTGATTTGGAGGTGGTGGCTGTGGGTTCCAGCTGCGTGGGTTTTCACAGCTTGGCAGCCATTTTAAGTGTCTGGTCAGAGTTGTGCCGGGAGTATACTTCCGGCAGAACAGCCGTAGCAGGGACTCCCAAGCCAACAAGTCCCTCAGCATTAAGCTGGTTTGTAATGATGGCCATTATGAACCGTGGATATAGTATCCAACGGTTGGCAGTTAGTTTTTGAGCCATATCCTTGAGCTCTGAAAATATTATTTCTGAAAAGTTTAGCGGTTGTTGCTCAAGAATAGAATACATTACCTGCTGCCATTTCGTCAACATTTGATCCCAAGACGACGTCTTAGGTGCCAAACATACATTCACCATGTGAAAGATTAGGCGCTCAGCGTCATTAAAGTGTTTCTTCAAGATAGTGGAGGCACTGAGATCGCCTTGATATCCATGTTGGGCAAATGATAGATCTGTGGTGCCCTTTGGATATCCAGCAGGAGAACTAGCATCATGCAGATGAAGAATTTTGCGGATTATTGCAGGAGTGATGACTACTTCTTTGTTGTTTACGCCCGACTGGAGGGATGGTGTGTTGTTCTCCCCATTGGTAACAGTAACGTTCATCCAAAATTGGTGCAGGGATTTGGCATGTAGTATGGGATTCAGAAGAAATGCCGTGTTGTATTGGGACTGAACCATAAGATCGATAGCAGTATCGAACTTAGTCCAGATGGGCGATTTAGTGAGGTAGGCAACACAGTTGTGTCGCGGTTTAATTTGCATGGACGCCATGGAGAAGAGGGAAGTTTTGGAGAGGAACGTTAGGTTGGAAGAAGATGAAGCATTGAGAGCTTAGGTTAGGGATATTTATAGGGTACGGGTAAGAAACGACTGAAGGATGTGGTGTTAGTCATCAGTAGTTTTAAACGACCGTTGACATGGTATTATCCTTTCAGACGTTGAAACAGCTGAAGTCGTGGTGTTAGGCATCACTAGTTAGAAAACTACTGAAGACCGTGGTTTTGACTTCAGATGATTGAAACAACTGAGGACTTGGTGTTTGTCATCAGTAGTTAGGAAACTACTGAAGACAGTGGTTTTGTCATCAGCTGTTGTAAACAACTGAAGACTTGGTATTAGTCATCAGTAGTTATAAAACTACTGAAGACATGGTTTTGCTTCAGTTGTTTAGAATGAAACAGCAGTTATACAAACGCCTGAAGAGAAAGTTCTCTTCAGCTGTTTTCGTCAATTCTTAGCTTTTCAGCTGTTTCATACTGTCCTCAACACATTCATCAGTCTTTTTGGCTGATTTCAGTTGTTTCATAGGACATCAGTACTTATCTGTTTTTACTGATTGCAGTAGTTGTAACTGCATCAGTAGTTGTAACTACATCAGTAGTTTAGAACAGATGAAGTACTTCAGTACTTGTGAGACATTTAGCCTTCAGTAGTTATAAAACTACTGAGGGTAAAAGAGCTCATCAGTACTTATATGTGACATAGGTACTAATGATCATCAGTACTTATTACTAAGATCATCAGTAGTTGTCACTTATTCTAGCTGCAGCATACCAAGCCTTAACACCAGGTTTTGGAAAGTTGAACTATCCAAAGGCTTAGTAAAAATGTCTGCAAGCTCATCAGCACTAGGCACAAACTTAGGATCAATCAGACCTTTTTCAAAACAATCCCTTATAAAATGATGTCTGATCTCTATATGTTTGGTCCTAGAGTGCTGGACTGGATTTTTGACAATGCAAAGAGCTGAAGCACTATCCATTAACAATGGAGTCTTAGTCTCTGTAATGCCATAATCCAAAAGTTGGTTTTGAAGCCAGAGTACCTGAGATGTACAACTTGCAGCCGCAATGTACTCTGCTTCAGCAGTTGATGTAGCAACTGAGGTCTGTTTCTTGCTCTGCCAAGAAATCAAGCAGTTGCCTAGGAATTGACATCCACCAGACGTTGATTTCCTGGTCAACTTACACCCTGCATAGTCACTGTCAGAAAAAGCAACTAATTTTCCAGAATGTTCAGTAGAATACCATAAACCTAGAGATGGAGTGCCTTGCAGATATCTAAAGATCCTCTTGACTGCAATCAGATGAGACTCTTTAGGTGCAGCCTGAAATCTAGCACAAACACATGTAGCAAACATAATATCTGGTCTAGAAGCTGTTAAATACATCAAGGACCCAATCATACATCTATAATGTGTTTCATCAACCACTTTACCTTTCTGATCTGTATCCAGTTGTGTGGTGCTGCACATGGGAGTAGAACAAGGCTTACAGTTTTGTAAATCAAACTTTTGCAAAAGATCTTTTGTATATTTGGACGATGAATGAAAATTCCATCAGCCTTTTGTTTGATTTGCAACCCCAGAAAGAATTGTAACTCTCCCATGGCGCTCATTTCAAATTTCTGTTGCATCAACTTTGTAAAGGCATCACACAGCTTTGGATCAGAGGATGCAAAAATGATGTCATCTACATAAATTTGAACAAGTAGATTATGCTGCCCAGCTTTCTTAATGAATAAAGTCTTATCTATGATCCTCTAGTGAAATTATTTTCTAGAAGAAAGTTTGATAATGTCTCATACCAGGCTCTAGGATCTTGTTTTAACCCATAAAGAGCCTTATCAAGCTTATACACCCAATTAGGATGTTTATTGTCCTCAAAGCCCGGAGGTTGACATACATAAACTTCTTCTTTAATTTTCCATACAAAAATGCACTTTTGACATCCATTTGAAAAACTTTAAGATTTTGATAAGCAGCATAAGCTAAAAACAATCGAATTGCTTCCAGTCTGGCTACAGGGGCAAAGGTTTCATCATAATCAATACCTTCTTCTTGTGCAAGCCCCTGAACAACCAGTCTGGCCTTGTTCTTAACAATAAGCCCATTTTCATCAGTTTTGTTCCTAAACACCCATTTAGTGCCTATTGCACACTTACCTGGAGGTAGAGGAACCAGTTCCCACACTTGCTGTTTCTTGAACTGAAGAAGCTCAAGCTGCATGGCATCAACCCATCCATTGTCCTTTAAAGCAATGTGATAATTCTTTGGCTCTTGCTGACTGATGAAGAGAGCATAGAAGCAGAAATTTGACAATTGACTTCTTGTTGATACTCCAGCAGTGATATCACCAATGATTTGAGACATAGGGTGATTCTTCAGATCTTGATACACAATGAGATCTGTGCAAGTGTTTGTAGCAGGCTGAGCAGTAACAGATGGTGATGGTGAATCGTTTCCTTGAAACCAATCAGTGGATGGTAATTCAAAGGAAGTTGAATTCGAAGATATCTCATCAGCATTTGTTGTGGATGGTGCTACTGGAGCTACAGGAACATTAGGTCTTGCTGAATCAGGCAGCTGATCACTAAACCTGAAGAGGTGAGTACTGCAATCATCATCATCAGCAGCAGTACCACCAGGTGGTGAACTGTTGACAGGAGCAACAGCAGGAGTTTGATGAGGAACATATTGCAGTATGTCCAAATCAAATAACTCCACAGGGCTTTGTGGAATCTTGTCCTTTGGAGATTCATTGAACTTAACATGTAGAGTTTCTTCAACCATCTTTGTTCTGCAGTTGAAGACTCTGTATGCCTTGCAAGTAGATGAATACCCAACAAAATACCCTGCATCCACCTTAGCATCAAATTTTTGGAGTTGATCCTTTGTGTTGAGAATAAAACAGGGACACCCAAATGCTTTGAAAAATGAAATCAGAGGAGCCAAATGATGGAGAACTTCATATGGAGTCTTCATCAATCTCTGATTTACTAAAACTCTATTTTGCACATAGCAAGCTGTGTTGACAGCTTCAGCCCAAAAGGTCAGTGGCAAACCAGAGTCAGCCAGCATGGACCTTGCAGCTTCAATGAGGGTCCTGTTCTTTCTCTCCACTACTCCATTTTGTTCTGGAGTCCTTGGAATGCTGAACTGCCTTTTGATTCCCTTTGAAAGATAGAAGTCATCAAGTGTATGATTTCTGAATTCAGTTCCATTGTCACTCCTAATACACTTGACTGGAAGGGAATACTGCTTCTCAATATACAACACAAAGTGAATAATCTTCTGAGCAGCCTCATCCTTTGAATGTAGAAAGAAAGTCCATACAAATATGGAGTAATCATCCACAATTACCAGACAGTATTTCTTCTTTTCCATGCTCATTACTCTCACAGGACCAAATAGATCCATATGTAGTAATTGCAAGCAGTCAGTGGACTTAGGCACTTCAATAGGAGGGAATGAGACTTTGTGTTGTTTTCCTTTTAAACACGCAGTGTAGGTTTCATCACAGTGGAACTCCTTTATTGGTAAGCCTCTGACTAAACTATTGTGGGTAAGCTGATTCATGTTTTTGAGATTAACATGACCAAGCCTCCTGTGCCACAGTTTAGATTCTTGAGAAGAGGCTTTGGAAAATAGGCAAGGATTGCCTTTGAGATCTATCTTCTTAGAAAGATCTAAGGCATACACTCTTCCTGTCCTGTTGGCTTTCAGGAGAGTGTGATCATCCAACACCTTGTCAATCAAGTGCAAAACTTTGGATGACAGAATCCTACAGTTTTGACTGGTGAAAAGGGCAACATGGCCTTTATCACACATTTGACTGACACTCAAGAGATTGTACTTGAGATTTTCCACATGATTAACATCATCAAATTTGATTTCTCCATTGGAGACAAAGCCCTTACCCATGATGTAACCCCTAGCATCATTGCCAAAAGAGACAAATCCCTTCTTTCCTTGAGAGTAGTCATGAAGAAGAGAGTTGTTCCCAGTCATGTGCATAGATCCCCCACTGTCTACATACCAGATGCTACTTTGGCATGTTGAAGAACCCTGCAATAATAAACAATCAATTAGTTTTAGAGACCCAAACCTTTTTGGTTTTGGGCCTGGTCTCATCAATAGATGGTAAACTAACAGGTTTATTTGAAACAACAGCCTGAGAGGAAGAAGATGGTGTAGAAGAGGAGTCCTTTGGCTTGGACCTCCTTTTCTGTGGTTTCAACATAGGAGTGTCTAGTTGGTTAACTCTACCCAACAGATGTTGAACCATCATTACCAGCTGTGTCTGATTTTGTGATAAAGCTTTCAGCTCATCAGACACATTGCCAGTGGAGTTTGATAAGTTCCTATGTTGCACCTTCTTCTTCTGAGCACTCTCAGCTGTCACCTGTTTAACCCCTTCCTTTTTGGATTTCTTTGAGGACTTAAGGGTTACAGGATTTGATGTTGCTGATACAAATGTGGCCTCAAACTCAGTTTTCATTTTTACCACTTTCTCTTTAATTTCTTCTTTTTGTTTGAGTTTGGAACCTCTTTTGTACCAACAATCATCTGTAAGATGATTGAACAGACCACATACTTCACATGGTTTCTTCTTCATCTTAGGTTGATCATCAACTAAAGAGGGTGAAGCAACTGAAGACTTGTTCTTCAATGCTTTGGAAGCATTGTTTGCTTTCTTGACTGCCTCTTTAGTGGTCTTCAAACTCTTTCTACTGTCAGTTTTCTTCTCTTCAGTACTGACAGCAGTTGAAGTTTGAACTTCAGGTGTTAGATCCTGCTCTCTAGTCCTTTCAGGACCTTCAGAATTAACTCCTGAGTTGATCAACTCATTTATCATGTGAATGTAGCATTTGAACCATCAACATCAGCTGATAAGTTCAAAGAGGGCTTGATGCTGACTGCTACTTCTGATTGTGCTGTATCAGAAGGTAGATCACATGATGTGATGGATTGGTTATCACTCTCACCATCAGATTCTACCTCTGCTCTTGGGGTAAAATCTGTAGGTGGAGCAGTGTGATTGTAACCAATTCCAAACTTCACATTTGAAGCAGATTGCTTACTAAGAAGCATTTCAAAACCTTTGCATGATTGTACCCATCTATCACACTCGACCTGGGTAACTGCAAGGGTTTCTTTGAGATCTTTGTACTTCTCTAGAAGTACTTCTTTTCTAGCCTTATCATCAATTATTTGGCAATTCAGTTTATAAATCTCATCATTTTTATCTTTAAGTACAGACTCAAACTCAGCTTTGTTTTTGGAAATTATTTGTTCTAGCTCAATGTTCTTATTAATTAGAGCTACATTTGCTTCTCTAATGGAAGCAGATGCTGCTATGCATGGTTCAGAACATAATTTGGCTTTTTCCTCAGAGGATACCTGTGATACCTGAGGTGTAGAGGCAATAGAAAATGAAGTATCAGCAGACTCCAAAGCCATAAGAGCTAGATTCCCAAAAGGACTGTCACCACCGTGTTGACCAGCACCTGAAAATAGTTGATCATGACCAGACATGTCATCTGGTAAACTGCTCCAGTCAACAACTCCTGGGGTGAAGAAGCTGTGTTGTTGAGGTTGAGTTTGTTGATGAGATTGGGATGGCTGAGGTTCTGGTAGTGCATGAGGTTGTGGTGCCATAGGAACTTGAACTTGATTTGATTGTGGCATGTAATAGCAAGGGTACGGATATGGCATTTGACCCTGAGGAACAAAATATGCCGGAGATTGTTGTTGAGGATGATGACTAGAAGTGACAGGATGTTGCCCCCTGTGTTGTTGACTATTGCCAGGAAAAGTCACAAAGGGTGCAGTGGAGTTAGATCCAGTTGATCTACACTCTCTTGCAAAGTGTCCAAGCCTTTGGCATTTGTGACACCTCAACTTGCTCTTGTCAAAACCAACTTTGGTTTTGCCAGAGAGTCCTGGGAATTTTCTTCCAGTTCTTTTATAGAACTTCTGAGATCTGATATTTATCAGGGCCATTTGGCTCAAAATATCCATCTCCTCTAAGTCATCATCAGCAATCCCCTTGAGATCATCCATAATGAAGCATAGATTGTCATTATTACACCCAGTAAACTGACCATCAACACTCACAAATGCAGAATCAGAAGTGCTTGAAGAGAAATTAATATGCTCATCATACTGGCATTCAGATGAAGCATATTCTGACTCATGACCCACCAAGGCAGTGTTGCCTGGTACAAAGTCTTCAGTGAGCTTTCCAGATGAACACAGCTTTCTCTTCTGTTCTATCTCTCTCTCAAACGTGAGCAGTTTCCCATGGAGTTGGGTGAGAGATAGTTTGTCCAAACTTGCACTGGAGCGTAGGACAATAGTATATGTGTCCCATCTCTCAGGCAGTGATCTGAGAAATCTGTTATTCATCTGAATATTTGTGTACTCAAGTTTGACCATTTTTAGTTCAGAGATCAAACAAGAGAACCGCTCATATTGTTGAGTCAGTGTCTCACCCTTTCTATTAGAGAATGTCTCATTTGTTGGGCAAGAATTTCTCTATTATTTGCCAAGACCTCATCTGTTCCTCCAAATTGTTCTTTCAAGGCATTCCAGAGGTCATGGGCAGTTTCATGATGCATTAGCCCAGAATAGATTTCATTTGGCAGTGCCATGGCCAGAATTCCATGGGCTTTTGCATCAATTTCAAGCAACTTCTTATCCTCATCTGAGTATTGCTCCCTCCTCTTCGGAACCATTTGATTGGTTTTCGGGTTATTCACCATAGGCTTGTGTGGACCATGTACCACTGATGTCCAACAACCTACGCTGTTAACAGACAGGTGATGGAGCATACGTCTTTGCCATATGTTATACTCATTCCTAACCAGCATTGGTGGCTTGGTTGAGGAACCAGTATTGTGAGGATCATTGGAGGGAGTGGTCATTTTCAGTTCAAAAACAATTTAATTCAAGCTTTTAAAAGTTTTAAACAGACCACAACAAACTCAATGAAAACCAAGAGAAGATCTCAGGATGAATGACCAGAAATACAGAAAATTCAATCTCTATAACCGTTTCTTGCACAAACAAAAGCTAATTCAATCAACTTAGATCTTGAATAGCAGTTTCAATGATCAATTATTAGATCGATCAATGATTAGCCTGCTCTGATACCATTTGACAGGATCAGCGATCACAAGTTTGAGGTATTAGGACTCAAAGCAGCGGAATACGAACAAGAATTAGACAAATTGTAGCAAGCAATCGATACTTGTATGCATTAAGGGCGCATACGGTTATAGAGAGGAATATTGTTTCTGATTTCAAGGAATGTTTTAGATATAGAAATTTCTAATCAAATCATTCAAAACATTCATTCATCATTCTTTCACTAATAGGTTGTCACTCCTTATATAGAGTGCAACAATCAGTGCTGTTATCACGGAAAGTGACAACTGGCAGATCTAATACAAAAATAAATAACTCTTAACAACTACTGAAATGTTCACAACTACTGAGAACATAACAGAGTGTTAAGTACAGAATATAAAACTACTGAAACTACAACGACTGAAGAACAAGCTCTTCAGTCGTTTTACAAAACTACTGAAACATAAAACTACTGAAACTAGAAATATAAAACTACTGATATCACAACTACTGAAGAAGTACTCTTCAGCAGTTGTGACAAACTACTGACGCTTCAGTACTGATCTTCAGACTTTGACCTTCAGATGTTTCATCAACTGATGACTTCAGTAGATATCATCAGCTGATGTCTTCAGTCTTTGTCTTCAGACTTTGTACATCAGTTGTTGATCTTCAGCACTTGTAAACTCTTCAGCTGTTGTACTTCAGTACTTTGGTCTTTCAGCTTCAGCACTTGTGTTCTTCAGCTGTTCAGCTTCAGTACTTGTGTTTCAGCTGTTGTACTTCAGCACTTAGTTCTTCAGCTGTTGGAATCTTCAGCACTTGATCTTCAGCTGTTGAAGTCTTCAGCACTTGTCAAACTGCTGATGAGTCTTTCAGCAGTTGTTGTGATACCATATGGGACTTAGAGGTTTTCTGATCTTGGCTCATTGGTTCTTTTGGTCCAACATTCTACAATCCCTCAGCAACCTCTCGCTTGTGAGCAAGAAATCTCACCCATGAAGATCTTGAGAAATCATGTGTAACAACAAGACAGAAGGATTTTTTAGCAAATGATTTAACGCTGATTGGACCAAACAAATCAGTATGCAACAACTCGAGAGGACAAGTTATGCTACTTTCAAGTTTGGGCTTATGTGGTTTCTTATGTTGTTTGCCATTGGCACAAGCCATACATTTTTCTTTCACGGAGAAATCTTTTAAATGAAGTCCTCTAACAAAATTGTTTTTGACTAATTTGTTTATTATTTTAAAATTAACGTGGCCCAATCAGCGATGCCATAACAGAGACTCAAAGGTTGAAGCTTTTTGTTGGACCAAAAGAACCAATGAGCCTGATCAGAAAAACCTCTAAGTCCCACATACATCACAACAACTGCTGAAGACTTGATCAGCTGTTTGACAAAGTTTGAAGACTTCAACAGCTGAAGACTAAAGTACTGAAGACTTCAACAGCTGAAGACCAAAGTCTGAAGATCAACAGCTGAAGATTAAAGTACTGAAGACTTCAACAACTGAAGACTAAAGCACTGAAGACTTCAACAGCTGAAGACCAAAGTCTGAAGATCAACAGCTGAAGAACAAAGTACTGAAGATCAATAGCTGATGTACAAAGACTGAAGACATCAGCTGATGACAACAGCTGAAGTTCAAGTACAAGTATTGAAGCCTTCAGAGTTTGTTACAACAGCTGAAGAAGCATTCTCCAGTTGTTGTGATGGTTTCTTTTCAGTAGATTTCTTTTTTGTTTTCAGTATTTGTAAAACGACAAAAGAGCATGTTCTTCAGTCGTTGTAGTTTCAGTAGTTTCTTTTCAGTAGTTGTAGTGACAGTTAACACTTAGTATTTTTGTAAGAAGATGTCAGCTGTTTTGACATCTTCAGTAGCTGTGTTAACTTTCAGTAGTCTGAATAATTCTGTTAGATGTCACTATCAAATGACATCAGCAGATGTCACATCTCCTATATAAGGAATGTTCCACCATGACATTCTTATATAAGGGATGATTGACCTGATTGTATGTGTGACATTTTGCCACCACGAAAGCGCGTATTAAATGAAATCTTTGATTTGCAGAATTCTTTCTATAATCGTTTGTTCTTACTTCGAAGGATGCTGACATGGAGAAGGTGACTGAAAGTACTAAAGACTTTCATGTCACATACAAGAAATGGAAGAATGAGAAGGAGACTGACTTGGAGACAATGGTGAAGAAGGCTGATGCCAAACACAGCCGATCAATGGATAACATCATTGATCAGTTGTTTAGGCAAGGTCACGACACTGAAAAACTTGACTTAGAAATCAGAAGACTAGAGATTGAAGAAATCCAAGCTAGATGGGCAAGTTATGATGTGATGGAAAGGGAAAGGCTAGAATCATGATCAGGTTCATAGCGAAATATCTGGGTAGATCATTGATTGAGATCAAGGCATGGTCCACGGATAGCATCTTGGCAATAACCACCAAGATCTGTTCGTCTGAAGTATACACCAAAGGATTGGTTATTGAAGCCTTAAATGAAGCTGGTGCTGGGAGCAGGACTGAACTAGTCAAGCAATCTAAAGTCGACCTCACATCCAGAATGCTAGAACAGCCTGTCAACATTCCCACACCAAAACCACCACAACCATAACCCACTAAACCAACTCCCTTACCCACAAAACCAGTAGCCAATGAGTACCCCAGAAGAGGAAGAGAAGGGTACTGAGGCTAGAAGAAGATGATAAAGATAATGATGAAGATGAAGATAGGCTGCCACTCTCAGCTGTTATACAGTTGCCTAAGGCCACAAGTCACTCTCCAAAAATTACTCCTAAAACTCAAAGACAAATTGTGAAAGTGAAGCTAGAAGAAGAAGAGCTTCATAAACAACATGATGAAGAATTGTTGAGGATGGTTGACAAAGCATATGATGCCACATCTTCAATCATCAACATGAAGAAGCATGATCTAAGGTTATACACTCTTAAACATACATTTCAATATCAAAAGGAGAGAGTGAGGATTTGGCCTGATCCTAGGGTGTCTCATAGGATTCACAAGAAAAACATTCCACAGAGATACATTGGCCAAGTGAAGAAGATTGTAGATGAAGTGATCTCGCTGGTCTTTGTAGTTTCACCCTGGGAAATCCTAGATGACTTCAAGAAAGCCTACAAAGCTAACCTGACCCCACAAAAGATGCTGGAAAATAAAATGGTGAAAAAGGGGTTAGTATATAAGAGGCTTGAGGAAGTCAGAAAGAATGAGCTCCAGTTGTTCTTAGAGGGTAATCACCCAGATGAATTTGCTTATAGAGTAATAACAACTGTGGAACTCAAAAATGGGAAACAGGTCAAATACCTATCTGAATATTATGGGTCAGAATCACTTTTTGAAGGAGGAGCTGAGGAGCTTACCATGGAGGAATAGATAACCTTCCTTAATGCCTATACAAGGGAGTCATACAGACTCATTGTTGGGAAGTAGATCTCATGGATGGGGTAATAGCTCTGTGTCCAGTTCCCCAAGATAGAGTTCCCATTCATCCTTTGCCAAACAGATCATTGGGACTTCTTCCCAGGCCTGTGCTTACATGGGTCACTTCTGAGCTGATCTAGAAGACAAAAAGACCAAATCTTTCTGCCATAATAAGTGGGACATCTTCAATAAATTTAGAGGTTTTGGCTACATTGGTTCAGGGGGAGTTTATTAGACCAAAAGAACTAATGAGCCTGATCAGAAAAACCTCTAAGTCCCACAGACATCACAACAACTGCTGAAGACTTGATCAGCTGTTGACAAAGTTTGAAGACTTCAACAGCTGAAGACTAAGTACTGAAGACTTCAACAGTTGAAGACCAAAGTCTGAAGATCAATAGCTGAAGACTAAAGTACTGAAGACTTCAACAGTTGAAGACTAAGGTACTGAAGACTTCAACAGCTGAAGCCCAAAGTCTGAAGATCAACAGCTGAAGAACAAAGTACTGAAGATCAACAGCTGAAGTACAAAGACTGAAGACATGAGCTGATGACAACAGCTGAAGTTCAAGTACAAGTACTGAAGCCTTCAGAGTTTGTTACAACAGCTGAAGAAGCATTCTTCAGTTGTTGTGATGGTTTCTTTTCAGTAGTTTTCTTTTTTGTTTTCAGTATTTGTAAAACGACTGAAGAGCATGTTCTTCAGTCGTTGTAGTTTCAGTAGTTTCTTTTCAGTAGTTGTGCTGACAGTTAACACTTAGTTTTTTTGTAAGAAGATGTCAGCTGTTTTGACATCTTCAGTAGTTGTGTTAACTTTTAGTAGTCTGAATAATTCTGTTAGATGTCACTATCAAATGACATCAGCAGACCTCACATCTCCTATATAAGGAATGTTCCACCACGACATTCTTATATAAGGGATGATTGACCTGATTGTATGTGTGACATTTTGCCACCACGAAAGCGCGTATTGAATGAAATCTTTGATTTGCAGAATTCTTTCTATAATCGTTTGTTCTTACTTTGAATATCAACTGTATTCTTGTGAATTGTCTAATTCATTGTTTGATTTCCGCTGCAATACTCTCTAATCAATCAAACGTAGATCACTGATCCTAACAATTGGTATCAGAGCAGTTACTCATTGATCGATCTAACAATTGATCATTGAAACTGCTAATCGATATCTGCATTTGATTGAATTGGCATATTTGCAAGAATCGGTCATAGTTAAATTGAATTTCTACTACTTTCGTTTTATTGCTTTTTGTTTTCTCTTGGTTCAATTTGGTTGTTGTGTTCTGTTCTAAATCTGTTAAAACTTAATTGATTTTGGTTGAATCTGAGAATGACTACTCCTTCTAATGACCCTCACAATACCGGTTCTTCAATCAAGCCTCCGATGCTGGTTAAGACTGAGTATAACATATGGCAACGAAGAATGCTTCATCACCTGTCTGTTAACAGTTCAGGTTGTTGGACATCAGTGGTACATGGTCCACATAATCCTATGGTGAACAATCCGGAAACCAATCAAATGGTTCCGAAGAAAAAGGAACAATACTCAGATGAAGATCGGAAACTGTTTGAGATTGATGCTAAAGCCCATGGAATTTTGGCCATGGCACTGCCGAATGAAATCTATTCAGGGCTTATGCATCATGAAACTGCTCATGACCTATGGAAGGCACTGAATGAACAATTCGGTGGAACTGATGAGGTCTTAGCAAACAATAGAGAAATCCTTGCCCAACAATATGAAACATTCTCTCATAGGAAGGGTGAGACACTGACTCAACAGTTTGAGCGTTTTTCCAGTTTGATCTCTGAGCTAAAAATGGTCAAACATGAATATACCAATAGCCAGATGAACAACAGATTCCTTAGATCACTGCCTGAGAGATGGGACACATACACTATTGTCCTACACTCCAGTGCAAATCTGGATAAACTATCTCTCACCCAACTTCATGGGAAACTACTTACATTTGAGAGAGAGATAGAGCAGAATAGGAAACTGGCATCATCAGAAAAGCTCACTGATGACTTTGTACCAGGGAACACTGCCTGGGTTGGTCATGAGTCAGAATATGCTGCATCTGAAAGTAATTATGATGAGCATATAGATTTCTCTTCAAACAGTTCACATCATGCATTCGTTGGTGTTGATAGTCACTTAGGCTATAATAGTGACAATTTATGTTTTATCATGGATGATTTGAAAGGAATAGTTGATGATGATCTAGAAGAGATGGATATTCTGAGCCAAATGGCCTTGATTAATATCAGATCTCAAAAGTTCTACAAGAGGACTGGCAGGAAATTTCCAGGACTCTATGGCAAAACCAAAGTTGGTTTTGACAAGAGTAAGTTGAGGTGTCACAAATGCCAAAGGCTTGGACACTTCGCAAGAGAGTGTAGATCATTTGGATCTAACTCCTCTACACCCTTGTGACTTTTCCAAGCACTAGTCCACAAAACAGGGGGCAACATCCTGCTAGTTCTGGTCATCATTCACAACCTGTTTCGCCTGCATATTTTGTCCCTCAGGGTCCAATGTCATATCCGTATCCGTGCTATTACATGCCTCAGCCAAATCCAGTTCAAGTTCCTACTACACAACAACCACAAGCATTACCTGAGCCTCTACCATCTCAATCACAACCTCATCACAGCTCTTTCACTCCTGGCAATATTGACTGGAGCAGTTTACCAAATGATCTCTCTGGTACTGAGCAATTATTTGTGGGTGATGGTCAACATGGTGGTGAACATCCTTTTGGGAATCGAGCTCTCATGGCCCTGGAATCTACTGAGAGTTCATGCTCCAATGCATCTTCTTCACAGGTAACCCAGGTATCCTCTGAGGCCAAGGCCAAGCTTTGTTCTGAATCTTGCATACATGCATTTGTCTCTATTAGAGAAGCAAATGTAGCTGTAATTAATCAAAATCTAGAGCTTGAGCAAACTATTTCCAAAAGAAAAGCTGAATATGAGTCTGTCCTTAAGGACAAAGATGATGAGATATATAAGCTTAAAGGCCAATTAAGTGATGAAAAGGCTAAGTTAGAGGTCATTCTTAAGAACCATAAGGAACTCAAAGAAAAACTTGCAGTTACCCAAGTTGAGTGTGACCGTTGGGTGTCACCCTGCAAGGGATTTGAAATGCTACTCAGGAAGCAATCTGCTTCGAATGTGAAGTTTGGAATTGGTTATAACCATATTGCACCTCCAACAGATTTTACTCGAAAACCAATAGTAAAATTTGAAAGTGAAAGCAATCTCCAAACCATATTATCATGTGAATCATCCACAAGTGATCCCCCAAAATCACAAGATGAAATAAGGGTTGATACCTCAACAAGTCAATTGGCTGATGGGTTAACTACTGATAAGCACATGAAGCTGAGTATTTCAGATGTTGTCCCTCAAAGTAACTTAAGTACTGAAGGGCAAGTTACAACAACTGAAAAGCATTTTAAATCAGCTGAAATAAATGGATTAACAACTGCTGACAATGAACAGCTGAAGAACAACTCTTCAGCTGTCACAGATTCTTCAGTACTGAACAAAATTACTGAAAGGAGGAAAGTTCTGAAGAGCACGCCTTCAGTAGTTTCCTCATCAGCAGTTGATCAATCCAAGATGAAGAATAAGCCATGTGAAATATGTGGTAAATTCAATCATCTTTCTAATGAATGTTAGTACAGAAAGGGTTCCAAACTCAACAGAGATAAGCTCATTAAAATCCAGATGGATGAAATGAAAATGAGTTTGAACCAAGTTTGTACCGCAATCATTCCATTGTGTTAAACCCAAGCCTTCAACCAAATTCAAAAAGAAGGATAAGGTTCATCACAAAACAGCTGATGGTGCTCCTCATGATAAACATCAGACTAAGTCTGTTAATTTTAAGGAGGAAATGGTGGATCACAGGAACTCATCAAACACAAGTACTGATATGTCTCAAGAGCTGAAAGCTTTGGCAAAAAATCAGACACAACTTGTTATGATGTTTCAGCATCTGTTAGGGAGAGTTAACCAACTAGATGCACTGTGATCAAATCACTGAAAAGGCATTCCAAGCCCAAATCTAAGGAATCCATTTCAGCACCATCTCCTTCTTCAACTGTTAATCATAAGAAACAAGTTATGGTTGCATCTGTTGATGAAAACAGACCAAAACCATAAAGGTTTGGGTCTCAAAATCTAATTAGTTTCTTTTATGCAGGGTTCTTCAACATGCCAAAGGAGCATCTGGTATGTGGACAGTGGAGGATCTATGCATATGACTGGGAGTAGTTCTCTTCTTAATGACTACTCTCAAAGAAAGAAGGGATTTGTTTCATTTGGAAATGATGCCAGAGGTTACATCATTGGGAAAGGATATGTGTCTAATGGACAAATCAGGTTTGATGATGTCAACCATGTGGAGAATCTCAAGTATATTCTGCTGAGTGTCAGTCAGATGTGTGATAAAGGGCATGTTGCACTTTTCACAAGCCAGAACTGCAGGATTCTGTCTTCCCAAGTTCTGAGGCTGATTGACAAGGTAATGGATGAACATACTCTCCTGAAGGCCAACAGGATCGGAAGAGTATATGCCTTGGATTTGTCAAAGAAGATTGATTTGAAGGGTCATCCATGCCTGTTCTCCAAAGCCTCTCTTGAGGAATCTAAACTATGGCATAGAAGGCTGGGTCATGTCAATCTCAGAAACATGAATCAGCTGATCCACAATCGTTTAGTGAGAGGTTTATTAATAAAGGAGTTCCACTGTGATGAAGCCTGCACTGCTTGTTTGAAAGGAAAACAACACAATGTCTCATTTCCTCCCATTGAAGAACCTAAGTCCACTGCCTGCTTGCAGTTACTGCACATGGATCTATTTGGTCCTGTGAGAGTGATGAGCATGGCAAAGAAGAAATATTGTCTGGTAATTGTGGATGATTACTCCAGATTCGTATGGACTTTCTTTCTACATTCAAAGGATGAGGTTGCTCAGAAGATTACAAACTTTGTGTTGTATGTTGAGAAGCAGTATTCCCTATCAGTCAAGTGTATAAGGAGTGACAATGGTACTGAATTCAGAAACCATACACTTGATGATTTTTATCTTTCAAAAGGAATCAAAAGGCAGTTTAGCATCCCAAGGACTCCAAAACAAATGGAGTAGTGGAGAGAAAGAACAAGACTTAATTGAAGCTGCAAGGTCCATGTTGGCTGACTCTGGTTTGCCTTTGACCTTTTGGGCTGAAGCTGTCAATACAGCTTGCTATGTGCAGAATAAAGTGTTAGTAAATCAGAGGTTGATGAAGACTCCATATGAAGATCTACATCATTTGGCTCCTTTGATTTCATTCTTCAGAGCCTTTGGATGTCCTTGTTTCATTCTCAACACAAAGGGTCAACTCCACAAATTTGATCCTAAGGTGGATGCAGGGTATTTTGTAGGTTATTCATCCACTTGCAAGGCTTACAGAGTCTTCAACTGCTATACAAAGATAGTTGAAGAAACCTTGCATGTGAAATTCAATGAATCTCCTAAGGATAAAATTCCACAAAACCCTGTGGAGTTGTTTGATCTAGACATACTGCAATATGCTCCTTATCAAACTCCAGCTGTTGCAGATCATGTGGATAAATCATCTTCTGCAGCAAGTCTTCCACCTGGTGGTACTGAAGATGATGATGATATCCGTACTCACCTTTTCAAGTTCAGTGACCAACTGCCTGAGTCTGCTAAACTTGATGTTCCTGTACCTTCAGCAGCTCCATCCACAACAAATGTTGATGACATTTCTGATTCCTCTACATCGTTTGATTTGCCATCTAATACTTGGTTTCAAGAATCTGAATCAACAGCTGCTGATGCTGAACCGGCTACAAACACTTGCACTGATCTTATTGTGCACCAAGAGCTGAAGAATCACCCCATGTCTCAAATCATTGGTGGTATCAATGCTGGCGTCTCAACTAGAAGTCAATTGTCTAACTTGTGCTTCTATGCTCTCTTCATCAGTCAGCAAGAGCCAAAGAACTATCATGTTGCTTTGAGAGACAATGGATGGGTGAAAGCCATGCAGCTTGAGCTACTTTAGTTCAAGAAACAGCAAGTGTGGGAACTGGTTCCTCTACCCCCAGGTAAGCGTGCAATAGGCACTAAATGGGTGTTTAGGAACAAAACAGATGAAAATGGGCTTATTGTTAAGAACAAGGCCATACTGGTTGTTCAAGGGTTTTCACAAGAAGAAGGTATTGATTATGATGAGACCTTGCCCCTGTAGCCAGACTGGAGGCAATTAGATTGTTCTTAGCCTATGCTGCATTCACAATTTTAAGTTTTTCAAATGGATGTCAAAAGTGCATTTTATATGGTAAAATAAAAGAAGAGGTTTATGTGTGTCAACCACAGTTTTGAGGATAATAAACATCCAGATTGGGTATACAAGCTTAATAAGGCTCTTTATGGTTGAAACAAGCTCCTAGAGCCTGGTATGAGACATTATCAAATTTTCTTCTTCAAACTAATTTAACTAGAGGCTCCATAGATAAAACTTTATTCATTAAGAAGGTGGATCAGCATAAGCTACTTGTTCAAATTTATGTTGATGATATTATTTTTGCATCCTCTCATCCCAAGTTGTGTGATGACTTTACCAATTTAATGCATAAGAAGTTTGAAATGAGTGCAATGGAGAATTATAGTTCTTTCTAGGATTGCAAATCAAACAAAAGGCTGATGGGACTTTCATTCATTAGTCTAAATATACAAAAGATCTTTTGAATAAGTTTGATTTACAAAATTGTAAGCCCTGTTCTACTCCATGTGCAACACCACACAACTGGATGCAGATCAGAAAGGTAAAGCTGTTCATGAAACACTTTACAGATGTATGATTGGGTCCTTGATGTACTTCACAGCTTCTAGACCAGATATTATGTTTGCAACGTGTGTTTGTGCTAGATTTCAGGCTGCTCCTAAAGAGTCTCACTTGATTGCAGTCAAAAGGATCTTTAGATATCTACAAGGTACACAATCTCTAGGTTTATGGTATTCCACTGGACACTCTTGCAATTGGTTGCTTTTTTGATAGTGACTATGCAGGGTGTAAGTTAAACAGAAGTCAACTTCTGGTGGATGTCAATTCGTAGGCAACTGTTTGATTTCTTGGCAGAGTAAGAAACAAACATCTGTTGCTACATCCACTGCTAAAGCAGAGTACATTGCTGCTGCAAGCTATACTTCTCAAGTACTCTGGCTTCAGAACCAACTTTTGGATTATGGCATTACAGAGACTAAGACTCCATTATTAATGGACAGTGCTTCAGCTCTTTGCATTGTCAAGAATCCTGTCCAGCACTCTAGGACCAAACATATAGAGATCAGACATCATTTTATTAGGGATTGTTTTGAAAAAGGTCTGATTGATCCAAAGTTTGTGCCTAGTGCTGATGAGCTTGCAGACATTTTTACTAAGCCTTTGGATAGCTCGACTTTCCAAAACCTAGTGTTAAGGCTTGGTATGATGCAGCTAGAATAAGTGATAACTACTGATGATCTCAGCAAAATAAGTACTGATGATCATTGTAACCATATCGCAAATAAGTACTGATTCTGTTACAAGAACTGATACAGTCTAACTACTGATATAAGTACAAACGATAAGTACTGACGTCCTATGAAACAACTGAAAAAACAGCAAAAAGACTTATGAGTAAGCGTTGAGGACAGTATGAAACAGCTAAAAAGCTATGAATTGACGAAAACTACGGATGAGAATTTTCTCTTCAGTCGTTTCTAAAACTGCTGCTTCATCTTAAACAACTGATGACAAAACCACGTCTTCAGTAGTTTCAAAACTACTGATGACTAACACCACGTCGTCAGCTGTTTACAACAACTGATGACAAAACCATGTCTTCAGTAGTTTCACAACTACTGATGACTAACACCACGTCGTCAGCTGTTTCCAACACCTGAAGCTAAAACCATGGTCTACGGTAGTTTTATAACTACTGATGCCTTAAACCAAGATTTCAGTTGTTTCAACCTTGAAGGTTAATACCACGTCATAAGTCGCTTAAAACTACTGATGACTCATACCAAACCCTTTAGTTGCTTTATAACCCATACCCTATAAATACCTTGTCTTACAGAGCTTCATCATCTCAAACCTAACATTCAAAAACTCAGAACCTTCTCTCACATCAATGGCGAACATGAAGCTTAAACCACGACACAACTGTGTTGCTTACCTTACCAAATCACCCTTCTGGACAATGTTTGATAATGCCATTGATCTAATGATCAACTATCCATACAAAACGGCTTTCCTTCTAAATCCTACCATTCATGCCGAATCCCTCCATCAGTTCTGGACGAACGTCACCCTCATCACTTGGGAGAATGACACCGACTCTCTCCGGTCGTTCGTCAACAATCGTCAGGTGGTCATCACTCCAGAAATCCTTCGCCAAACCCTACAACTGGATGATGCCACTTTCCCCACTGGGTATCCAAAGGGCACCACTGATCTATCATTTACCCAACATGGATACCAGGGTAACCTTAGTGCCCTACCATCCTAAAGAAGCATTTCCATGATGCGGAACGACTAATTTTTCACATGGTTAATGTATGCTTAGCTCCTAAGACTTCTTCTTGGGATCAAATGTCGATGAGGTGGCAGCAGTGTATTCTCTATCCTTGATCAACAAATCTTAATTTTTTCTGAAATATTATTTCTTGAACTCAAGGATATGGCCTCCAGGCCTATAGCTAACCCATGGATATTATATCCTCGGTTCCTAATGGCCATTATAGTAAACCAGCTAGAAGCTGAGGGACTTGTTGGCCTTGGAGTTCCTTCACGGCTGTATTGCCTGAAGTATACTCCAGGCACAACTCAGACCAGTCACTCAAACTGGCTGCCAAACTGCGAAAACCCACGCAGCTGGAACCCACAGCCACCACCTCCAAATCCATTGTCCCCACCAAACCCAAACACAAGAAAGCCAAAAAGGCTACTCAGGGAAATGAGTCCCCTGAGGATGCCCCTGCAACACAAATGCAGGTTATATCTACTGGTCATAACCCCCAGGAGATACACGGACTCACTCACCCTCAACCGCTCAGGTTTCCTCTCAACAGGAGCCTGTAGCAACCATCTTTGGGGCACCTATACATCTGGAACCTTCCTCACTTGAGGAGGTTGCCATTAAAATGTACCACTCTCCCCGGGTGCATACTACCTTCACACCCTCTCCCACTGCAACCGCCCCCCAAAGTCCTACCATAATAATTGCCAAAGTGCTGACTCAGTTGCATTCCTCACCTCCTCCCCAGATACCAATCAAAACTGGGATGGCCTCAACCATTGAGGGGGAGGACCAAAGTGCTTCTGACACCCCACAGCACAGGGGTTACCATATTCAATCTCCAGGTGTAGAAACGGAGATTCAAATTTCTGGTGAGGTTGCCACTTCTCCTGCTTCAGCAAATGATCAGGATGAATTTGGTACTGTCCATAAGACCTCACCAGAGGCAACTGCCAATGAAGGACATGGTCCTGAGGCAAGAAGTCCCCAGTACCATGACCAAGGGGCACATGCTACTACTGATCTACACTCAGAGCATGTTCATCTTGATTCTCTCAGGAGGTCAAGTGATTCAGTAAACACTAATGATGACCTGGGCTTCTTTTATGATGCTTTAGCCCAAAACACCGTCCTCGAGGATGAGGTGAGTAGACTCAAATAGCTGTTTGCCAACATTTCTCAGGATCAAAGACCATCTACCCCTCAAAACCCAAAGATGGCACCTTTCTCTCAAGGTCTCCCATACACTGAGCCACTCCAAAACACTCAGCCACCTACCTCTGCTTCTGGCACTTTCTCAGGGACAGAACCCCCTGAGCAAATAGCTGCTATCTTTCAACATTCCTTACCTCTCATCACATCAACTATCACTGATATGGTGCTTAAAACCCTTGATGAGAGGCTTCCCTCAGTTATACAACCCTTGATAGAGGATGCTGTGAGCAAAAGGCTTTCTCACAGTCAAACCCTTGCAACCAATGCAACCAAAAAGGGGGAGATTCAGTCAGTGAAAGCAAAAAGAAAGAGGATTGAGATAGGAAAGAAACTGAGAAGGAGAAGGTGAGGGATGCTGACATGGAGAAGGTGACTGAAAGTACTAAGACTTTCATGTCACATACAAGAAATGGAAGAATGAGAAGGAGACTGACTTGGAGACAATGGTGAAGAAGGCTGATGCCAAACACAGCCGATCAATGGATAACATCATTGATCAGTTGTTTAGGCAAGGTCACGACACTGAAAAACTTGACCTTAGAAATCAGAAGACTAGAGATTGAAGAAATCCAAGCTAGATAGGCAAGTTATGATGTGATGGAAAGGGAAAGGCTAGAAATCATGATCAGGTTCATAGCGAATATCTGGGTAGATCATTGATTGAGATCAAGGCATGGTCCAGGGATAGCATGTTGGCAATAACCACCAAGATCTATTCGTCTGAAGTATACACCAAAGGATTGGTATTGAAGCCTTAAATGAAGCTGGTGCTGGGAGCAGGACTGAACTAGTCAAGCAATCTAAAGTCGACCTCACATCCAGAATGCTAGAACAGCCTGTCAACATTCCCACACCAAAACCACCACAACCATAACCCACTAAACCAATTCCCTTACCCACAAAACCAGTAGCCAATGAGTACCCCAGAAGAGGAAGAGAAGGGTACTGAGGCTAGAAGAAGATGATAAAGATAATGATGAAGATGAAGATAGGCTGCCACTCTCAGCTGTTATACAGTTGCCTAAGGCCACAAGTCACTCTCCAAAAATTACTCCTAAAACTCAAAGAAATTGTGAAAGTGAAGCTAGAAGAAGAAGAGCTTCATAAACAACATGATGAGAATTGTTGAGGATGGTTGACAAAGCATATGATGCCACATCTTCAATCATCAACATGAAGAAGCATGATCTAAGGTTATACACTCTTAACATACATTTCAATATCAAAAGGAGAGAGTGAGGATTTGGCCTGATCTAGGGTGTCTCATAGGATTCACAAGAAAAACATTCCACAGAGATACATTGGCCAAGTGAAGAAGATTGTAGATGAAGTGATCTCACTGGTCTTTGTAGTATCACCCTGGGAAATCCTAGATGACTTCAAGAAAGCCTACAAAGCTAACCTGACCCCACAAAAGATGCTGGAAAATAAAATGGTGAAAAAGGGGTTAGTATATAAGAGGCTTGAGGAAGTCAGAAAGAATGAGCTCTAGTTGTTCTTAGAGGGTAATCACCCAGATGAATTTGCTTATAGAGTAATAACAACTGTGGAACTCAAAAATGGGAAACAGGTCAAATACCTATCTGAATATTATGGGCCAGAATCACTTTTTGAAGGAGGAGCTGAAGAGCTTACCATGGAGGAAAGATAACCTTCCTTGAGGCCTATACAAGGGAGTCATAGAGACTCATTGTTGGGAAGTAGATCTCATGGATGGGGTAACAGCTCTGTGTCCAGTTCCCCAAGACAGAGTTCCCATTCATCCTTTGCCAAACAGATCATTGGGACTTCTTCCCAGGCCTGTGCTTACATGGGTCACTTCTGAGCTGATCTAGAAGACAAAAAGACCAAATCTTCTGCCATAATAAGTGGGACATCTTCAATAAATTTAGAGGTTTTGGCTGCATTGGTTCAGGGGGAGTTTATTGGACCAAAAGAACCAATGAGCTGATTAGAAAATCCTCTAAGTCCCACAGACATCACAACAACTGCTGAAGACTTGATCAGCTGTTTGACAAAGTTTGAAGACTTCAACAGCTGAAGACTAAAGTAGTGAAGACTTCAACAGCTGAAGACCAAAGTCTGAAGATCAATAGCTGAAGACTAAAGTACTGAAGACTTCAACAGCTGAAGACTAAGTACTGAAGACTTCAACAGCTGAAGCCAAAGTCTGAAGATCAACAGCTGAAGAACAAAGTACTGAAGATCAACAGCTAAAGTACAAAGACTGAAGACATGAGCTGATGACAACAGCTGAAGTTCAAGTACAAGTACTGAAGCCTTCAGAGTTTGTTACAACAGCTGAAGAAGCATTCTTCAGTTGTTGTGATGGTTTCTTTTTAGTAGTTTTCTTTTTTGTTTTCAGTATTTGTAAAACAACTGAAGAGCATGTTCTTCAGTCGTTAGTAGTTTCTTTTCAGTAGTTGTAGTGACAGTTAACACTTAGTATTTTTGTAAGAAGATGTCAGCTGTTTTGACATCTTCAGTAGTTGTGTAAACTTTTAGTAGTCTGAATAATTCTGTTAGATGTCACTATCAGATGACATCAGCAGACGTCACATCTCCTATATAAGGAATGTTCCACCACGACATTCTTATATAAGGGATGATTGACCTCATTGTATGTGTGACATTTTGCCACCACGAAAGCGCGTATTGAATGAAATCTTTGATTTGCAGAATTCTTTCTATAACCGTTTGTTCTTACTTTGAATATCAACTGTATTCTTGTGAATTGTCTAATTCATTGTTTGATTTCCGGTGCAATACTCTCTAATCAATCAAACGTAGATCACTGATCCTAACACTTGAGTTCATATCAAGAAGATATGTATCATGCTTTCTCGGAGCATGCATAAGGATCAAATCTTCTGGAATATCAATCTCTGATTTTAAAAATAGACATTCATTGGATTTAAACAAGACTGGAATATCTTTATCATAGATTTGAGAGGCACTCAAGATATTAAATGCAAGCTCAGGGACATAGTTGACTTTCTCAAAAGTTAAAGAACCATTGGAAACTTCTCCTTGACCAATCATCCTTCCACCCTTTTTGTCACGAGCAAAAGCAACATATCCTCCATTTATAATACGATAATTGGTCAACAAATCTTTCAAGCCTGTCATATGTCTGGAGCATCCACTATCTACATGCCATACACTGTTTACAATCTTAGTGGATGACTCTTGTGATCAAATAAAGTACAGATTAACCAGGTGCAATAAGAACCCAAGTTTGAACAATATTAGCTTTAGATGAAGCAGATTTCTTACAAAAGAAATTATTAACTAATTTTGTTAATTATTTCCAAAATAGTTCCTATTTACATGATCATGATGAAGTGTAGGACAATCCTTTTCAAGATGATCCTCTTGACCACACCTGAAACAATGTGGTTTGTGTTTAGGTTTGTGATGTGATAAGATAGGAACATGATCAATGTGACTTTCCTCATCACATTTAGACATACTAGAATCAATGTCACTAAATGTCTCATACAAGCCACGAGGTCGAAGTTTATGTGAACAAGAATTATTATTTACAAAATTAGATGAATGATCATCTAAAGTACAAGTAGAAGTAGTACCACTTGTGCTTGCTTCAGACGAAGTTACAGTTCTTTCATTTGATAAAAAAATATTTAACAGAGTAAAAGATGGAATTGGATGTGAAAAGAATTTATCAAAACAATTAGTTTTAAGTCTGTCATTAGTTTTTGTAGTGAGATCAGTTGCACCATTATCATCACCATAACAAAAAGCATTCCCAAAATGTATAGAATTTAAAGATGAAACAAACATCATGAGAACATGATGCGACAGTGTCGGTTACAGGTGTACTAGAAACAAAGAAAAATTTAAACTAGACCTGTGATCTAAAACAGACTATTGAAAATCAGGTGTACTAATACTAGTGCATCCAAGCCCACTAGTTGGTCAATAGTCGTAGTCCTCATGAACGTGCTTAGGATTAACACCCTCTAAACATGCAAACATACTATCAATATCTATTTAGATTAAATCATTGGAAGGATGAGGAACAAGTATAGGATAATAACAGTATGTACAAGGTAGAGGATAAACCTTTACATTTTCATATCCCAATCCCGTTTTAATCCTAGCTCCCCGGTGAGATTTACATAAATCATCATGTTTCAATCCTGAAACTGTCCATTTGTCTAATTTTAACTGAAGTTTTCTTGTTTCAAATTCAACAAAATCAACTCTTTCAGTCAAAGTGTTAATCATATTTCTTTTCAAAAAATTCGTTTTAAGTGATCATTTTCTTTCAAGGCCTCATTTAATTTAACAAAATATTTTGAATCGTTGATTTTAAGTTCCTCATTAATTTGTTTTAAATCTTTTTCATTATCAATTAATAACCGATTAGCTTTATAAATCCTAATAATCTTATTTTGCAAGCAGATGAACACATATCCTAAATTACATCATATGGAAGTCCCATCACCACATTTTCTGCTACTAAGGCTTTTTCACATTGGCACACTGGAGTACTTGACTTGCTTTCCTCAACAGTGATAGTAGCATCATCCAAACCTTTCCTTGCTCAGTGGACGAACTTCTTCCCTGCTTTACTCCTTCAGATTTACTTCTCTCATTCTCTCATCTTTCTCTTCTTTCTCTTTCACAGACCACTCAACCTCCTCTTTGAATTCCTTGAAAATATCAAATCCATCTTTACTTCCTGCCTTCCCTTTCCCTTTAACAAACTTAGCCACCAATGCATGATTTATCTTATTCCTTGTCTCTTCAACTTCTGCACTCTAATCAAAGTTAGAAATTAAGGCAATCTCCTTTTGTGTTTCATATCTTCCTTCTCCCTCTCAATGGTTATCACAATTGTTAATGGACATTCACGTTTGAAATGTCCTAATTGTTTACAGTTGAAACATCTCAGCTTGGACTTATCAAATCCCAGTTTTGAATTAGAGGTTTGACCGTCGAAGTTCTTTCGTCCGGTGCGCTCCATAAATCTTCGAGCTCTAAGAGTCAACATTGCCATTTGCCACTGAATGCCAGTTTCTTCAAGATCATCAGGATCAACCTGATACATGTCCTCTATTGTCATTCATTTCACTTTCAACTTTCCAGCCACAAGTGCTTCATAGCTTTGAACAAACATTCCAAAACGAGCCAATGTTTCTCATAGAACTGGAGTTTTAACATTCACCTTAGAATTAGCCTGATCTCTTCCAACACTAATGTTTCCTCTTGAAAAATTATTTGTGTTAACTCCTCCTTTAATTGAATTCTATATTTGAGAGCTTGCAGTGGATGATAATAAAGCAGATTTTTGAGTAAAACCAGATGTAGGCATCAAGGTCTGGTTAAATTCCCGTCTTTTCATGTCCAACTCAAAAGATTTAAGCTTATTGATAATATCCATCAGCTTGTAATCTATGAACCCTCTTTCTTGCTTTAGCATTCTCACCTAAAGGCTCCACTGAGGTGGGAGAGAGTCTAGTAGCCTGTTAACTTGTTCACTGTTAGAGAGTTTTTCATCGTATTTCATTAAGGTGCTTGAAACTGTCAAGAAGCAATTTGTGAGATGTCAGACTCTCGTTTTTGTATCCAACAAAGGAATTGAATTCCTTCTCTGCTTGAATGGTCTTATCCTTTACCGGATCATCATTACAATCATAGAACTCACATAGTGCATCGTAAAGGGACTTAGCATTTTTCTGCTCTGCAAAATGATTGTAGATGTTTGGTGCTAGGCATAGTGTTAATGCACCAAGAGATTTCTAGTCACGATCGATCAGCTTCAGATCCTTTTCAGTGAAAGTAGACGAGTCCTTATTTTGAGAGACGACATCACCAACATTGATAGTTGGTATGTGAGGACCAGAAATAATTGATTCCCATTGATTGTGGTCAGTGTGGAAGAAGAAAGCTTTGAGACATCTCTTACAATCTTTGAAATTGTCTCCATTAATGAGTCTCGGTGGCCTATTGGGAGCAACACTTTCAAGATTGGAAAGAGTGAGTGAGGTTAACTTTGACATGGCAGTTTCGCTGGGATTGATGTAGCTTCGGCAAGAGAAGACGCAATTTCGCTAAAAATGCAGTAGTTTCGCAGAAGAAAAGTAAATTCGCAGACAATTTCGCTGAAAAAGCTAATTTCGCTAAGTTGAGTAATTTCGCTGACAATTTTGGCAGCAGTTTTGCTAGCCCAATGTCACAAATAGCTTAGTTTCACCGATAAGTTCGCACGAAACAAGCTTGAACTTTCGTTCAAAATTAATTTCGGCAGCAATTTTGCTTGTTAAACCTTCACAAGCATTGGTGAACTTTCGTTCAAGGAGACTAGTTTCGCAAAACTACAAGAAACAATTTCACTAGTGATAACACGAGTAGTTTCGCAGAAATAACTTCACAGTTTCACTCAAAGAACACTAGTTTCGCTAGTCGAACCTTAAACCCTTTTTTCAACACAAAATCAATTTGAAATCATCAAAAACTCAATGAATTTGAGATCTGATGATTAATAGAGCTTCCCCAACCAATAACCAACAAAACTCAATCAATTTCCATGTCAAATACACACTATTTTGAACTGAAAACTGATGAAAACTTGATATTGAACTAAAACAACCAAAAACTCAACAAATCATGAGCACTGATGCTCTCATACCATATTGTTGGTCCATTTGATCGTATTACAGTGCAAATGAAATAAAGAATCGTTCAATATCAAACCACAAACTAAATAAGATGAATAATGAAGATCGAACACAATAACAACTCAACAATATAAGACGATAAAGATCATAACATTCATAACATCAAAGCACAATGATATTTCTGGGTAATAATTGCTTAGAAATGATAACTTGCAAACGATTAGGGTTTTGCAAGCTTACCTACAATGATAATGATCAAAAACTATATATAACAGTCTTAGTTTTGCAAACATTTTCGCTATCAGCGAAACTGTTCTGCCAAAACTGTAGTTTCGCCTGGCAGAAACAGTAGTTTCGCCGAGCGAACTAATGAGCTGACCGTGAGCGACTGCAAAACAACATAAATCTAATTACATACAAAAGGAAACTAACAATAGACCTATTACAAGCAAAAGTAAACATTCTAAACTAAGGTGAGTCCAACTTATACATGATCTTCAGTAGACCATAATGATAACTTAGTAAATGATTTACAACTGTGCACCAAAGCTAATCGTATTTAAAACAAAATGAGTGCAGTTACAAGAAAAAATAGAACTTTTGGGTAAACAACTAAGGGAAACCGAGGCTGCTTGTTTCAATAAAGCAAATGATATAAAGTTCTATTTAAATTCTTTAAAAGAAACAAAGAATGTGAAAGCATTTAGAAGTCGAAGTTAATTCCTTAAAACAAAAAAACTACATAGTTGGACCAAATTTTCTCACATAGTTCAACACTTAGTAAAAGAATGAAATAATGGGAAAGGGTTGTGTTACAAAGTGGTTCCACCACCACATAAGACCCTTTTAAATACAAAATGTAGACCTGTAAATAACAACCCAGTAAAGGATCATGTGGTGTCCACTCCTTTGGTTAGTAATCCTGATTCCACGGGTAAACCGGTGAACTATATCACTAAATAAAAGGAGTCTACTGTGGAATCAAAAGGAAAAATGCCTACTGTTAATTTGAGTGATAAATTTGAAAATGTTAATGTAAGGACAGGTTCAAACATGTCTTCTTCTAAACCTAAAATGACTAAACCAGTTAACCAAACCCGTGTTACATGTCAAAGTCCGAATAAACTAAAGGCTAAAGATGTTAAAATGTTCAAACAATTAATTTTGTTAAAGAAGCAGAAACATCTAAACGAGAAGTGACTAAACCCAACCAGACTCGTGGCGCACCTGTATCACATTCAACCCCACATAAACAGTTTCCTCAATATGTTGAAGGGAGATCATGCTACAGTTGTGGAAAGAGAGGACATATTTCTTCTAATTGTCCTTATTATCAGACTCCTAGAAAGAAAATTAAACTTTATGACACTAAACATAGTTCTTCTAAAAGGAGTTCTGTTACTCCTCCGAAGAGAACTAATGAACCTAAAGTTCTTTCTTGGATACAATATTCCGGACAAGAGATTTTACAACAACTCAACAGGTCAGGTAGAAGTATGGTGCAACGTTGATGTCCAGAGATACACCACCCCCCCTACGGGAAAGGGACCTTCATTCTTCTTCGATTACGATGGATTTTTTAAGTCCTTCAACATACTCCCCTTCCTTCCGGATGATGAGTTAATGACCAAAATGATGTCTCATATCCTAGACACACCGCCACTAGACTCGACAACATCAAATCCACAAGGTGAATCTTCTAATCTTTTAGGGGGAAAACTTGATGTAAGCGATTCCTCCTTTGATGTTGAAGAAGTGGAGACTGAATAGGTGAATTAGGAGGAATAGGTTCCTGCTACTAAAAGTACACAAGCATCAAATCCTGATGCCTCTGACATTTTGGAACCTCACACTCCAACTGCTACAGATCCTGAACCTGAGTTTAACAATCTAGATAATGAGATAGCTGTTCCAACAACTCCCGGATCTCGACTAAGTGTTTTTCGTCCCTTGGACAATGTCATTGGGGATGTGAGATCGAGAGTACAGACCAGAAATGAGCTATCTCGATAATGGAAAAGGGATACCTTCACCATGGAGCATATCGATGTTTGTGTCTCAATTTAAGTCATAATATGTTAGTGAAGCGTTAAACGATGAGGCACGGGTCAGTGCAATGCAAGAAGAACTCCTACAATTCAAGAAATTAGGAGTGTGGACCCTTGTGGACAAACCAAAATATGCTAAGGTGATTGGCACTAAATGGGTACTGAAATGCAAGAAAGATGACCAAGGGGTAATAATCAGGAATAAGGCCCGGCTTGTTGTTCAAGGAGTTCGACAAGTTGAAGGCATAGATCACAATGAAGTGTTTGCACCAGTGGCAAGGGTGGAAGCAATACACATATCTCTAGCTTATGCATCCTATATGAAGATCAAAGTCTATCAATTAGATGTCGAGAGTGCGTCCTTCATGGTGAAATCCGTGAGATAGTGTATGTAGTCAACCCAAAGGATTTGAGGATCCTTATCATCGGGACAGAGTTTACAAGCTTGATAAGGCTCTCTACGGGCTCCATCAAGCCCCTAGAGCATGGTATGAGAAACTCTTAATTCATCTGGTGAAACACAGTTTTCGAAGAGGAGTTATTGACTGTACATTGTTCATCAAAGAAAAAGATGGCGACTTACTACTAGTACAGATTTATGTTGATGACATTATCTTCGGTTCCAAAAACGAAGAGTTATGTAAAGAATTTGAATCTGTAATGAAAGAAGAATTTGAGATGAGTGCCATGGGAGAAATGAAGTTCTTTCTCGAGTTACATGTGGACCAGACACCAAAGGGAATATTTCTATATCAGACTAAGTATATAGGCGATATCCTAAGTTGGTTCGATATGGAGAATGCTTTTACATCTGGAACTCCACTTGCTATAAACCATGACGTGGCACCAGACAAAAATGGGTATCTAGTTGATGCCACAATGTATGGAGGAATGATCGGATCTCTCATGTACCTCATAGCCTCACGACCAGATATCATGTATGCGACATGTCTTTGTTCTAGATATTAGACGAAACCAAAAGTCAACCATCTCATAGGCGTCAAAAGGATTTTTCGTTATCTGAAGGGTACTCCAATACTCGGGTTGTGATATCCTCATAACGATGACTTTGAGCTTATAGCATATATTGACTCAGATTATGGCGGTTGCAAAATGAATTACAAGTCAACATCAGTGGGATGTCAGTTCTTTGGTAGACGGTTAGTCACCTAGCTGTGTAACAAGCAGACCTCCGTTGCTCTGTCAACATGTGAAGCTGGATATGTTGCTGCTGCAAGTTCCTATTCACGAATCATCTGTATTCAACAGCAAATGCGCGACTATGGTTTGCAATTTTCTAACACACCTATTTTTGTTGATAATTCTGATGCTATTGACGTCACAAAAAATCCGGTCCAACACCCTAAAATTGAGCACATCGGTATTAAGTATCACTTTATACGTGATTATTTGAAAAGAACTTAACGATTTGGTTAAAATAAATACGGATTTTCAACGCGCCAACCTATACGCTAAAGCATTTGATAAACGTAGGTTTTTATATCTGTTAGAGGTCAATGGCATGAAAAATAAAAGTGAAGTGATTCAAAAAGATGAGAGTTGTAGTCTAACTAGTATAGTTAATTTTCTTTTATTTATTTATTTTATTTATTTTATTTTCTATTAAAATCCAAAAACACAATAATATTTTCCATTTTAGAATTTTAGGGAGCAGGACAACATAGCTAAAAGAAATGAAATTAAATCTGTGATTCTGATTCAACGTTTATAGAAAATGATAGTACATAGTGAACATATTGTTTGGGACTTTAAAAGATTTTAAATGATTAAAATGCAAAATTCAAAGTATATGTCTGAGAAGTCTAAGCAAAATAAAAGGAAAATGATAGTAAAACTAGTATGCTACTGAGGTAACATAGAGAAAGTAGACCTAGAGGTTGCTAGTTCATTATATGATATGTTTGTAGATTCAACACAATATATGAGTAGACCTTATTGGTGGTTTAAAATTCAAACTAAGTTGTTCAACTTGCTGTGGGTTCCCATCTTATCCCTGGTTAACACAATCAACGCAGTTCCAATAAGGGGTAAAGAACAAAATAAACGCCACAAATATGTGCGGCCGACCATAAAAATGAGCAAAGCACATGGAAATATGCTAAATTCAATCAAGCTAATAACTTATGCTATTGGTGTGTTATGTGCAAAATAAAAAATAAATGCTCTAACAAAAAGATAGGTTGTGTGTCTCTCTGTTTTGCGATGGCACTGACCTGAGGATAAGCATAACCTAAATATTCTAGAATTCATTGTAGTTTGCGCCTCTCTGTTGTGCGGTGGCACTGACCTAAGGCTTGGCATCTCTTGGAAAGCTCTTAGAATAGTTTCTTCTTGTCAAATACATATAGACCGCTCAAAAATCTCCTGAGGAATGCTGATTACCATATAAGTGTGGGATCCACAAATGCTCGTTGAAATAATTAAACCGTAACTCATCACCAATATGTGTCAAAAATCTGTGTATGGATTTAAGAGGACAAGTATACTGACAATCATCATGAACTGTAGTTCTTGAAAGTCTAAATCATTGTGTGCATCTTATTGCTCTAGTATGATTTCCTAAAATTGCTATTGACTCTTGGTCAAAACAAGAATCTAGCATCAAATGGTTTATTAAAATGTCCCAAATGATTCTAATATACCTATATGATTCCATAATGAATCGTAGTAGAAATGATAAAATAGACTTGAAGCTATGTTGTCCAGGAAGTAAACTCGGTTAGAAGTACTCTAATAGGTTTAAATCCATCTCCGATCAAAAATACAAAAATATATCTTGTTTCATTTTAAATTTCAAGTTGTTCTATTTAACTTTTAGTTATTTGTTAGGTAAAAGTCGGACTATACATCTGGATTCAATCTATGAATCACTCACTAAAGGGGTCACGTCTAAGGCCACCAATCAGGTTCTTTTGAATTAAAAGGATCATGTTTGTGGTGATCAAACAGTTTTTCAATTAAAAAGGTCATGTCTGAGATGATCATCGGTCATAACGTCTTATCAATAGTTACACGTGTATATTTGAAAGTGTACGAGGTCAAACTCATAAGTATGGACCAATCCCATGATTGGACCATAAGTATAGGCCAATCGCACAACTAGACCATAAGTATGAACCAGTCGCACGATTGGATCACAAGTATGAGCCAATCGCATGATTGAACCATACGTATGAGCAAGTCGCACAACTGAACCCCAGTCGTATGAATGAAGCATGTGAATGGGCCTAGTCGCATGACTGAATGTTAAACAAGTATAAACAGTAGGAAGTCGATCGCATGTTCTCATCACCCCTCAATCACCCTCAGTCGCCCGAAAGTACCGAGACTCTTCCCAAATTTTATTTGATTGATTTACCATCTTGATTGTGATTCTAATGTTTACTTTCTGCGTCTACAGGTAATGTGAGATCAAAATCGACTTCAATGTCCCGTTTAATTAAGCCCTAATGACCGAAACCATTCAAAACAAGAACTTAGACAAAATCTTCAAAATAAACCACCTAAATGGACATAATCGTTGATTTAAAGAGCATTAGGTGTTATTTTGAGTATTTGCGAGTCTAATGAGCCAATACACAACATTTAACATCAAGTTTTGACCAAGAATTGGATTTAAAATGTCGAACAGAGATTTATACGAATGGACGTGTTGATGAACTTCAATCGCATGATTGAGCTGGGCGTATGACTTAATCGAATGAATGAATCAGGCGTATGAGTTCAGTCACATGATTGACTTAATCGCATGGCCTAACACACGACTAAGTTCAGTTGCAAGCTCAATCGCATGACTGAACTTAGCCGCATGCTCAATCGCACGACTAAACTCAATTGTATGGTTCAATCGCATGATTGAACGAGACGGATCTCAAAATAGTTTAATTTCAACTGTCTTCTGTTAAGCTCAAATCTAACATATATGTGTCTTGTGTTATAGAAACATGGTTGATAGCGGGACAATCAACACCAAGCATAACATCTATGCTCATCTTGACGCTACCACTCGGAATGCTACCAAGTTTGCTGGTATTATTGCTTTTCTGAGGAGGTCGAGGATCTACAAAGCTATCTCTGCTCCTTCCACACCATACTAGTCTCCACAGCAGGACTTCTGGGAAGGTGCTTCAGTTGACAGATCTGCTGAGCCTTACTGTATACGGAGCTCCATTCTTTGCCAAGAGATTGATGTTACCACAATAGATCTAAGACAGGTACTGGATCTGGGTGATGATGATGCCCACCCGACCAAGTTGCATCCTCTGACAGTAAGGGGTTTTTTTCTAAGGATGAAGTACACTAGGGACATCAACTTAGGTGTGCTCAACAAAAGCAACCTGTGTCCCCGGTTCAAGTACCTGGCCCATGTCATTTTGAAGTGCATAGCATCAAGGAGGGGAGGATTTGATTATTTATCTAACTAAATCCAGAATGCATAGGTGGCACTGGTGCTTAACTATCCTTTTAGGTTCTCCAACATGATCTTCTCTTACATGGTCGAGAACCTAAAGGCCAAGGGTAAGGAGAGCTTTTGTGTGTACCCTTGGTTCTTACAGCTTATTGTTGATGAGAAGCTTCTGTCATTGCCAAAGGAGAAAGAAGATGCCATGGTACTCGAAGTGATGGATGATACCACCTAGGGTAGGATGATGCTATACAGGGGGAAACAGGTGAAGGCCCCTATCAGGAGATTGTTCGGGCACTTGGCCAGTGCTGATTATATGGCGCCTTCTCACAAGAAGTGGCATCACGATAAGAGTGACTAAGACGTCGAGCCGATTGAGCTACCCACTGGTGATACAAACTACGATGACAATGACCATGGTGATGGTCAAGGCAGTGAAGTTCCTGGTGGATCCGAGCAGGCTCCAATCCACCCCGATTTTCATGTAGATGAAGATGATGAGTTAGATGAGGAGCTTCTTGTGAAGATAGTTGGGAGCAGAGTTATGGCCATCGTGAGAGGTTAAGAGGCGGTTAGTAGATGCCAGGCTGGGTCAAAGGGTGGTGCTACACAAGACACTAATCCTACATACACCCCAGACCAGCCACTCGGCTTAGGGGGAGCCTCTATCTCCAAAGGCTCAAGGAAGAAAAGAATGGCCCAATGCAGGATCGTTGAAGGGGGGGTCAGTTACAACACAACAACACAAAGAGGAGATTAACTAAACTTAATCAAACAATAAACTAGATTAACCAAGGTAAGACACTAACAACACAAGTAATGTAAGAGACAGAACACAAAAAACACAAGTATATGGTTTTCAAGAATGTAGTATATTGCTTTCTCTATGTTCTATTACAAGTGTTACAAAGCATAATGGAAAGATACAAGAACATGAGATACTTATACTACATCCTACAGCAGGCTATACTTTGAAAGCCAGCTGGATACAATTGACTAGACATAAAACAAAATCAATTGTAGAGTCAAAAGGCAAAATGCCTTTTGACTAGTGACTATGACATGCCATAGCTCACATCCTTATCTATTACAAAAAGGATAAAGTACATGAAGTAGAAAGTTACAGACTCAAGACCTCAATGTATAGTTACCAAAAGCATGGACCTTTTTCACCAACTCATGTAAGTTGGTGACCTTACAGAGGTGCAGCGGAATGGTGTCCAGCTTTATGGAAAAGTACATCAAATAAAGCATGTGTTAAAAGTATTCAGAATTAATCTGTCTTCATGAGTTGCAGCTTTGGAAGGCTTTGTCTCTGAGGCTTCGGAGGACTTCATATTTGGCTTCGGAAGATATTGGTCTTGGCTTCGGAAGATTTCACACTTAGAGTATTTTCTGTTGCATGTGTGAAACTTCCTAAGCATTCTTCTTCACTGCACTTATGCAGCATGCAGGATAGACTTAAGATGTTTTAGGTTGCATCAACCTTCTCATTATCTCTACAAACTCCCCCTAGGCTGATGCTACCAAAACACTTAGTAGACTTCAAATATCAATGGTCCTCATTAAGATGATTACCATTCCTTTCTTCATAAGGTGATCAGGATCCTTCAGACTGTCAAAATGTCTTCTCATATCAAAGAGGTCATGTAAAGGCAACTGAAACATATCTTGCCATTTGTAAATGTCTTGAGTCCCTTGATCTCTAATGACATGCCATCATTCTGGATTTGTGGTGTATGTCCAAGACAAGATGGGTCTTCTTGATGCTAGAGGAGTTGTTTGAATTGGAGTTGATGTAGCATCATCTGGCTGCACAACCTCGGGATGTTCTGACTCATCTCGGGGTTTAGAAGAGGGTGCAAACTTCTTCTTTTTTGGCTTTGGTTTAGAAGCCATCCTCTTCTTTCTCTTTGTAGATCTTAACTGAGAAGACTGGCTTGCAGTACCAGATTGATCTTCATTTTCTTTCTCTGTTGGGACTTCCTCTCTCTCAGGGTCAGAAGGAGAAGGAGGTTGACCCTACTATGGATCAAAAGATAAAGCTTGCTGAGTTTCAGCAGGAGGTCCAGGTTGTGTTGTCTCTGGTTGTTCAACCTTAACCTCCACTTCAGGTGGAGCTTGACTTGGAGTGGAGTGTAAGTCAATGAGCTCTCCACTTTTGATCTTCTTCCTGATAACCCTAATATGCTCATCCATAGTGGATCGAGACATGGGGCTAAGTCTCCTTCCGGAGAATCCATATAGCTTCAAGAAGCTCATCATCCTTTTCCTATGAGCAGACTTCTTCATGCTCTTTTGGATGATAGCTCTTGATTTTGTAGCTTCTTCCCTTAGCTTCTTATTAGTTGTCTATTTGTCCTTGATTATCTCAAGTTCAAGCTGTTTTAAGTACTCAAACTCAACATAGTCATAGGACAAGGGAAGAAGGCATCTGCCTGATAGAAGCCTGTGGCACTCAGGTAATTGATCATCTTAATCCTCTCTTCTTCTTTGTCTACCTGAGGTTCTTGTTGAACCACATCTTCTTGTGAATGACTTTCCTAAACTGGGGAGAGGGTATGCATATCCTTGTACAATCTTTTTCTTCTTCTCTTTTCTTTGACTTGTACTAGAAGCTCTGCATCTTCTGCCTCCTTCTTCCCCTTTGACCATTCCAGGTCAACCAGTTCATTCAACTCGTCTAAGGGGAGAGAGATGACACTGTCTATGTCATAGTTCCTTGACTGCAGATAATTTATCCTGACTGCCCTTAACTCATTATTCTGAGTAGCTGGTCTGGGGGCAGCCCTGATAGCAGACTCCATGAGTCTAGAAGACTCAGCAGAGGAACTTTCTCCCCTCAGCCTCCTTTTCCTCTCTCTCTCTCTCCTCCTCAATCTCCTCAGATGTCATATTTCTTTTTCCTTTGTCACTCACTGACTTTTGTGACTCAGGGTGGAGAGAGCTTTGGCCTTCATTTCTTGATGCAGCTTCTGAGCTCTGGCCAGAGAGAGGTTGAGAAGCACCTTCACCAGCAGGTGTCTCAATAGGAGTGTGGATCTCTGCAGCAGTTGATGATGATGAGATAAGGGTCTTAGGTTCAACCACTGGGCCTTCAGTCAAGGTTTCCCCTATGAAACTAATCTTAGGGTCTGCCACAACATCCAGTTGATCGATGGCATTGCTTGATTGCCTAAGTCTCCTTCTTAAGCTGAACTCTGCAGTGATCCTGTCTTGGATTCTTTGAGCCTGTCTGTCAGCTTGTCTTGATTTGCTTGGGTTGACAAGTGGCATGTTGACTAAATCCAGACCTTCATAGTAGTTCAAAGTCTGCAAATTCAAGACTTTTTGTTGTCCTTGAACTCTTATGATGATTAGGTCTCTCCTAACGTTGTCATATCTCCACCCAATGATGTGATTTGAAGATGGTGAAGATGACATAGCCCTTGGTATCCCATCCTCAAACAAACCCTGTATGAAGGAGTCTGTGTAGTCCACATCAATGTGAATTTGAGGAGGTTGCTGAGAATGCACAATTGCAAGTGAGGATGGTGAGTCCTCAATGTCCACTCTCTTTGAAGAACTCCCAGGTTCTGTAGCTATGATGACTTTCTCCCCCTTTTTAGTAACATCACCCACTTGCATAGGTGAGCTAGAAGATAGGTCAATCACATCCACAGGTTCTTGTGTTCCTGGTTGAGCTCTTCTTAAGGCTCTCCGAGCTAGTTTTTCCTAAAGATATGAAATCTCAAGTTCTTGATCATTGATCCTGTTGTGTAAGGTAGTCACCTAAGATTCAAGGTGGCTGACCTTTGAGACTAAATAGGTGCATGTTTTAGTCAGTTTGTGCACCATTAGTCTCAGATTTCCCTCATCTTCATTAGAATACTCATTGGGGGATGAGATGATTGGACCAAAGTCGTCTCTCTCACCAGCAACTTCAGGTTCTTGGCTGCTGGTTTTCCTCTGCTCACTGGCAATCTCAGTTGAGATGTTAGTGGCCTGAGTTGCCATGGTTGAGGTCTTAATTATGTAATCACTTTCAGAAGTTAGAGCCTCTTCCATATGGACATCCTGAACAGGTTCAAAAGTGTCCACCTCAGTTGTAGGTGACTGATGTCGCATAGATATAGGGGACTCAGGAGCATTCATCTATCTTTGAATAGGGGTAAAGAAGAGAGACTCATTATACTCACTGAAACCTAGATCTTCATCTGTATAGAAATCAAGGTTGGGAATTAGTTAGTTGAGATCTCTAGGCTGGGGATGGTAACTGTCCCCTCAAGGTTGATCACTTGAGTGTTGAGACTCAGAGTGATGGCTTAAGGTAGTTGGGCTAATGAGCTCATCAGGCTGAGCATGAGGAACCTCAGCATTGATTCTTGAAGAGATGGGAGTGGTTTGCTCCTCAGGAGAAGTGGGAGCTCGAGTGTCCACTTATGCCTGTAAAGGTGAGTGTATGGGGGCCTCCTCAGACTGAATAGTCTGAGCAGGGGTTCGTTTGGATTTTCTTTGCTAAGTGAGAGTGATTTTAGGCTATGTGGGTGGTTGGGAGGTAGCAAGTGTGGGCTCAACACTAGCTTGTGCTGCTAGGTTGTCACCTTGAGCAATGAGTTCTAACATTTTTGGGACAAGGGTTGTTTCTACCCCAGAGAAGCCAACAGTGGGCTTTCTCAGTATTTTAAAGATGACGGGCTTCATCTGTCCCAATTTAAGAATGTTACCTGTTTCCCTCAACTGTGAGCCCAGTTCACAGTTGAGAATGTATTGAACATATCTAGGAAACATGTAATATTCTAAGGAGTCTAAGTTAGCAAGTAAATGGTATAAACAAACTAAGAATGCCTAAAATTGACCCCTTGAACCATTCCATGGATTATGAAGGAGAGTGTTGCACCCTGAAAGGATCATACATGCCAACTCAATGGCTGAATTGATGATTGCTCAGCTGAAATCCCACAAGTCCAAGAACCAATGCGGATGAAGATCTACAAGGAAAATAGCAAGTGTTATCTTCCGCATTATTTAATGCGGAAGACATAACTCTGATGTGGACAAGTGTTTACTCTTCTGCATTGACTAATGCGGAAGACATAATACTAATGCTGTACAAGGTACTCTTCCGCATTGACTAATGCGGAAGAACAAAAGAAGATGCAGACAAGACTTTGCTCATCCGCATTGACAAATGCGGATGACCGACCAAATGCGCACAAGTATTTGTTCATCCGCATTAACCAATGCGGATGACCAACTTACTAATGCGGATGATCAAGTGGAAATGCTGATCAAGATTATCTCATCCGCATTTGTCAATGCATATGAACAAGTAGAGATGTGGATCAAGACTTAGACTAGTTTCTGATGTAATAAGTCAGGGGTAGTTTAATCATTTTGTAAAGGCATCTTGTCTGCATATAAATAGGATAGTTATCCTCATACTGAGGTGATGGATCATAGATAGAGAATTTTTGTTGTAATTATTCTCTGTCACTTATCAACTTTCATATATCAATACAAATAGCATTTATGAGTAATTTTCTTGCTTTGAATGTTCTTTGATTGTTTGTTTCCACCACTCAATCATTGACTTGATTATTATATTGATTCTCAGTAAGAATATCACTCTTACTCAAACTCAGTCAATTGGTATCAGAGCTTTGGCTCTCGATTCTCTTTCAAATCTGCGCAGAGACTGAATAGAACTCGATTGATCTGATAATCAAGTTGCTAGTAATGGATATCACCATCCCTACTTAGCAAACAGCAAGAATACTCCTTTCAAACAGCAAGAAAATCAGTACAGAACTCATTCTGAACCTCGAAAGAACTACTTGAACAAGTTGGACTCATCAAAAATAATCAATCTTAAAATCAACTAAATCTATACTTACATAAATCAACATGGATCTAACAGTTACTCTGAACTAGGTCATACACCTAAACCTCCCATGCTTAAACACAAATCTGAGTTTAAAACAATGGAGAATAAGGTTTAAAAATTATATCACAGGTGTAGATCCTGATTTTTGGATCTCAATATGTAAGGGTCCACATATTCCTGTTACTCTATTAACTGCTCAAGCTGCACTTTACAAGACTCCTAGAATACCAATTGAAGACTTAACTCTGGATGAAGATGACTATAAAAAAATTAAAATTGATCTCAAAGCATACTCAATTTTGACTCAAGCACTCAAGATGGATGTGCTGAAAAGATTGGAAAAGTATGGAACTGCTAAAACGGTGTTGGGTTTGATATCTGTAATAAAGAACATGTTGACCTGTTTGAGAAAGAGGTGAGAAGTAGGTTAAAGAAACAGAAACAACCCAGACAACTGAACAAAAGTAGTGTTGTGAAACAATCTACTAAAACGGCTGATTCTGATTCATCACCTAAAGAAAAGAAAGTGACTCGTCAAAAGAAAGTATCAGTTGAGTCACATAAGGAAAAATCTGATTCAAGAAATAAACAAATGTATTGTGAAATTTGTGACATGTTCAATCACAAGACAGATAAAATGCTTCTTCAATCAATATTCTTCTATCTGTGATATGAGCAATCACTCCACCAAAAATTGCTATTTCAACAAGTATTGTTCAATCTGTGACATGAACAATCATAATACATCTGATTGTTACTTTAATCAGAAGGGTTTGAGGATTCCACACACAAGCCCATCTCAAAAACATCTATTGTGATGCATTCTATCAGACCTCATCTTCAGAATACTCAATCTTGGACACCTAGATCAACAAATGACAGAAATAACTTGAAGGATTTGAGGAAGGGTCAAAGAAATCATCTCACAATGAAACACAAACTTGACCTTCCTAAGCAAAAACCAACTTTTGATAATGAAACTTGGGCTAAATTTTTACAAAGAAATAGAGACCAACGATTTCATTATTTATCTGAATCCTAGTAGATGTTGATGACATGACTCGACCAATTCATTATCAAAAGTCTCCCAAAACACCTCCATCCAAATCACAATTCAGAGGGAAATACCAGGAGGTGACTATCATGAATAGGAATTGGGAACCAAAGACCATCATGGCTTGGGTTCCTTATTCTAATTAGTTCTTTTTGTTTGTAGGTTCATCCACACAGGTCTAATAGCCTATGGTACGTAGACAGTGGATGCTCCCGACACATGACTGGAGATCGTTCCCTCCTTCATGATTTCAAGTACATACAAGGAACTACTATGGCATTCGGTGGAGATTCAGTAGGTGGTAGAATTACAGGAGAAGGATCTGTGACAAACGAAATGCTGAGCTTTGATAGAGTGAATTACTGTGAACAACTGAATTTCAATCTGCTAAGCGTGTCTCAGATCTGCAACAAAAAATATTCCACTCACTTTATAGACACTCACTGCTACATTCTGAAACCTGGATTTCAGATTCCTGAAGAATGGGTTGTCTTAAGGACTCCGAGGAAGAGTAATACATATGTCTTAAACCTGTGTTCTGCATCACCTAAGGAAGAAACATGTCTTTTGTCTAAAGCATCATTTGATGAGTCACAACATTAGCATAGACGTTTGGGGCACACTAACTTTAAAAATATGAACAAGTTAGTCAAAGAAAACCATGTCATTGGTCTTCCTCAAATAGAATTCAATTTTATTGATCAATGTTCAGCGTGCCTTAAAGGAAAACAACACAAATTGTCTCACAAAAACAAATTGATGAACACTAACAATACTCAATTGAAATTACTTCACATGGATCTTTTTGGACCAACTCATGTAATGAGTATGGGAACGAAACAACATTTTTTAGTGATCATTGATGACTTTTCTCGATTCACATGGGTGTTCTTCCTACTTCATAAAAATGAAGCATCCCAAATCGTTCAAGAATTTATCACTAAAATTGAAAATCAACTTGATCTTAAGGTCAAAATAATAAAAAGTGATAATGGTACACAGTTCAAAAATGGAAATATGAGTTCATTTTGTGCAACCAAAGGTGTTGCTCATCAATTCGGTGCAGCTAGAACTCCTCAACAAAAGGGGGTAGCTAAAAGGCGAAATAGAACACTGATTGAAGCAGCAAAAACGATGCTAGCCGATGCTAAACTATCAATCACCTTCTGGGCAGAAGCAGTTAATTCATCGTGCTTTGTGCAAAATCGAACTCTGATTGTTAAAGAAAGTAACATGACACCTTATGAACTGATCTTTCATAGGAAACCATTTATTGGATTCCTCAAATCATTTGGTTGTCCAGTCTCAATATTAAACACCCATGATCATTTGGGACCTCTAAGTCTAATGAAGGATTCTTTGTAGGTTATTCTTCTGTCTCAAAGGCTTATAGAGAGTTCAATCCTAGACTGAACATTATTGATTAATCTACAAATGTTCAATTCAAAGAACATTCGTTTCCTAAATGTACAAATAGTCCTGATTGGTTGTTTGATACTGACACTTTTACTAAATCATTTGACCAATTTCACTTGTCTGATGCAGGAAATATACATTCAGGTGATACTTCATCAACTGTAGAAATAAGAGATAATTATCCATTGATTCCACATACATCTGATGAACATATGAATGAAGATGTTCCTCTTCAAGCTGATCCCATTAGACATCTGTCATAAAACCTTAGTGTTTCTTCTAAAGAAGGTCCCACCCTAGTACCATCTCACTCAGATGACTTGTCAAATCAGATCAGAAATCAAAAATAGGCTTCTCATCCAGTAGAACTCAAGGTACATCAAATGATGCAAGCAACCTCAGTGCTGATGAAGATGTAGTAGTTACTAAAACAGAAGTTGACAATCTTTATAATTCAACAGCAATACAAGATGAATGTGCCTCTGACCATAATGAACTGAATATCTCTAATCTTGATGTAACTATTACTGGTGACACCATTCCAACCACAAGAATACACAAGAATCATCTAGTTGAAACCATTATTGGTGATCTTAATGAGAGGGTGACAAGAAGCAAATCCAGTATTGCAAATATCTATTTGTTCTCATGCTTTCTATGTCAAACAGTACCCAAAAACATCAAAAAGGCACTTCAAGGCAATAGTTGGATTGAAGCAATGCAGGAAGAATTGCTCCAATTCAAGAAGCAAGAAGTATGGCAGCTGGTAGATCTTCCCGGAGGACAATACCCTATCGGTACCACATGGCTGTACAGGAACAAGACTGATGATAGAGGGATAGTCATCAGAAATAAAGCAAGACTAGTGGCACAAGGATACACTCAGGAATAAGGAATCGACTACGACAAAGTGTTTGCTGTTGTTGCCAAACTAGAAGCAATGAGAATCTTTCTTGCATATTCTGCGTCCATGAAATTTACTGTTTATCAAATGGATGTAAAGTGTGCCTTCCTGTATGAAAGATTGCTGAAGAAGTCTATATGAGTCAACCACCTGGCTTTGAAGATCTAGATTTCCCTCACAGAGTTTACAAGCTTGACAAAACTCTATATGGTCTTCATCAAGCACCAAGAAAGTGGTATGAGACTCTATCATCCTTTCTTCTTAAACATGGTATGAAAGAGGAAAGATTGATCAGAATCTCTTCAGAAGAATAAGAGGGAAAGACATGTTGTTAGTCCAGATCTACATGGATGACATTATATTTGGCTCAACAAACAAGCAACTCTGCAAAGAATTTGAAGACCTTATGCATTCAAAGTTCCAAATGAGTGTTATGGGGGAACTCACCTTCTTTCTAGGGGTGCAAGTCCAACAAACAGCAGATTGAATCTTCATCAACCAATCAAAATATGTAGAAACCATCTTGAAGAAATTCCACTTTGTTGACTGTCAATCTATCAGAGCTCCTGTGGATACTAAAGTGAAGATTGGACCTGACCCTGAAGGCAAATCAGTGTACCAGACTTGCTATAGATCAATGATAGGTTCACTTATGTATCTAACAGCCAGTATGCCTGACATTATGTTTGGTGTTTATGTGTGTGCCAGATATTAAGCTGATCCAAAAGAATCACATGTGAACGCAGTCAAGAGGATATTCAGGTATCTGAAGGGCAAGCCAGCTCTTGGATTATGGTATCCAAAGGAAGGAGAATTTAATCTCTATGCGTACAGAGACAGTGATTATGGAGGATGCAACTTCAACAGAAAATCCACTTCTGGCGGTTGTCAATTTCTTGGTCCCAGACTAGTATCCTGGCAATGCAAGAAGAAGACAAATGTGTCTATGTCCACAGCAGAAGCTGAGTATATTGTTGCATCAGCATGTTGCTCTCAAGTTCTCTAGATTCAAAACCAGATGCTTGATTATGGTTTTAACTTCTTGCATACACCAAATTCTATTGACAACACAGCTGTTGTCTTTATAACTAATAATCCAAAACATATTGAGATTAGATATCATTTTTTGAGAGACTGTGCTGAAAAGGGTTTAATCAAATTGATTCAAGTACTAACTGAAAATCAATTAGCTGATTTGTTTACCAAGGCATTTGAACCTAATAGGTTTGAATTTCTGGTTAAGTCAATTGGCATGATTAACCTTGACTAAAAACTATGAAAAACATCAAAAACAATTTAAAACATCAGAAAAACCACAAAAAGAATTCATGTTTTATGAAGAAAAGAATTCTAATGGAAATGATATAATTATAGTCATAATATCATTCACTGTGCTTAATTTCAAAATGTAAAAGAGTTAAATGACTTACCAGATATGTTGGTAGGCTCAACTTGGAAGAAAAGATACATGCAGTGATGAATTAAAGACATTCAATTGTGAAACACTCATCACAAAGTACAGGTCTGTATTGGCTTATCAGAATGCATGTGTGTGTAGTAGCCTAAACACACCAGGTAATGATACTTTATGAATCTCTTTCACCATATCATGTTTCTTCTTTGTTTTGCTGAGCAAAGACCTGATAAAACTTGCACATAGTGTAGATGTCATGATCCAAAAGATTTCCAATGTGGAACACATCCAAAATTGGATGAATCAACAAAGTAATACATTCCAAGTGAATGAACAAAAGAATACTATCATGGATCACCTTCCAAAGTGAAGTGAAAAGAATCCCAATGTGGATCAACATGAAAAAGGATCAAACTAAAAGAATCCCAATGAGAATCAGTGAAAATGAGATTTCATTACTTAAGTAACTTGGTATGAAAAGTTGTAAAAAATTTCTACCATGCATTGTATAAGGAGGGTTGATCATTTCATGCTTATATGTGTGAGGTACACATTGAATAATAAATCAACCAAAACATGATAAAAGTCATTTGCATCAAAATATCAACCAGGTATGGGTTAAGAGGACAAACATACCTTCAATCTTCAAGTTCATAATCATGTCCATTTAATCATAAAGGATGCACATGTGTAATGTAAGACCGATATGATCCAACAAAGAGATCTTTCTCTTCATTACTAATATTAATCAAAATAACATTCAAAAAGTATTAAATCTTTAAAGTTTCTATCCACATGTAGACATAAACTTTAGGGGGAGTAATTTAAAATTTTTGAGTAAGTCCAAATTTTTGTTTATTAACTTAATTTTGAAAAACAAAACAAAAAGAATTTTAGTTTGTGTTGTTGCAATAAGTTATACCATTATATCTCAGCTTATGCAGATTCTTAAAAGCATGATAAGCCCAAGATCTATCAAAATTAGGAAACTTCTATTAATTTTGACATACAAGTCAATCCAAGCAAGAATTGACAACTTCAACAGCCAACTTCATAAGAAAAATCAATCAACGACACCTCTTCATAAGATGAATAATCAATTCAATCATATTAATTTTTGATTAAGTTCAAAAGCTAATGCACGTAAGTGCATTAGTTAATGCGGGTGAAGGTAACCCATGCATGTAACTAATGCGGGTAAAAATATTTTTTCTCTAGTGTGAAGTAAATGAGGAATTTACTCTACTGTATTTGATATAGTTAACAAATGCTTATGAACAAGTCTCTATCGGATTTGCTACAGTGTTGTGCTGACTTGTCAACCGCATTTGATATAGTTGCACAATGCTGATTGACTTTGTTATATCGCATTTGATACTGTGTACAATACGGATAGGATAAAACAAGCAACCCAACCGCATTTGTTAGGAGTGCTCAAGTGCAATGTTATTTCGCATTTACTACAACACAAATGCGGATAGCCAAAGATTTCAAGTTTAACTTCTGCCTTTGCAACAGTACACAAATGCGGATAGAATAAAAATTAATCAAAACTTCCGCATTTGCAACAGTACACAAATGCGGATACAATAAAAATTAAGAATCAAAACTTCCGCATTTGCAACACTACCCAAATGCGGATAGAAAAAAAGTTAAGAAACAAAACTTCTGCATTTGCAACAGTGGTGGAATGCGGACAGTCAGTCAAAAATTAAACCTTCCGCATTTGCTACAGTCAACAAATGCGGATGACCAAAAGTAGCCAAATGCGAACTCTAAATGTCAAAAGTTTGTCTTTCGCATTTGCTACAGTCAACAAATGCGGATGACCAAAAGTCAAACAAATTAACCCTTAGCATTTGCTACAGTGGTGACTGTATCTGCTTGTAAACTTATAAAATTTTTCAAATTGTATTATTTGACTATTTAAAGGAATTCAAACGGGTCATTTAATACTTTTCAAATTTGAGAGAATTTATAGTGAGACGAGCGCAAACCTACAGTACACCACCTTCAATCATCATCATCATAAACATTCAAAGATTTTGTTGTGTTTCTTCTCAAAACATTCTTGTCATCGATTCAGAACCACAGTTATTTCAAAGATAAGGTATAATTTCAATAAAATTTTGAAACCAAGACCTAAGTCTCGGACTGTTAACCTAAATCAAACAATGAACCAGATAATAATGAAGAACACCAAAATCAAAGTTATTAATGTGATGTAATACACAATTTCGACTTCCATAAACATATAAATTGATAGGAATTCAACTGATATGAAAACCTTGATAATCATGTTTACTGCGAAAAACAAAGCAAAATGAAAAAGGAAAAATGTGTAACAAATCAAAGTCACGTTATCTATTGAATGGTTCAAACATTTAAATTATGATTGTTAAAAGACAAATTCACCACTTGCCACTACAGAAATTCAACATAAATAATAAGCAATCCACCTTGTCAAGTTAAAGTCAAAACTGATAACTAACACACATGTCTTTTGTGCATATTAAATGGCAAATCTTACATGGAGCAAGCTCCATAACGTCAACGGTTATTTAAACCCTGATGTGCCTGAAGCCGAAGGACTTAGAGATATGATAAGATTCTTATCTACCATGAGGGTAGCATATGCCATGACTGTGAGACCAACAATCTACAAGAATCCCATCAGGTCATTTTGGGAATCAGCTGAGGTAGTTGAAGATGATGGAGTGAGAACTCTAACTGGGAGAATCAACAATGAATTTACTCTGAGGATCACAGAAGAGTGTGTTAGAAGATGTTTGCAATTCAATGATAATGCTAATGATCCTCTTGCGTTAGATGATGAAGAAATAACCACATTTTTCTCTGAAATTTGTTATGAAGGGAGTTATGAAGCAAACATGTAGTCAAAGGATTGGTGGATCTGCCTTGGAGGTTCCTAATTCACATGTTTCAACATTGTCTGTTAAAAAGAAAAAGAGGATGGAATGACATTCCAGTCCTCACATCTTCTGCAATATGTGCTCTCTGCACCAACAGACAGTTTAATGTCTGCATATGTGTTCAATGGCCTAATCTCCAACATTCAAGAAGGGTTAAGATACAAGTTTCTAATGTATCCTATATTCATTCAATGTCTAATCAATGAATCATTTCATGACATTGTTAATGAAGGACCTGTGCTTAACATCCCTCACTATGATGCAAGATCCTATAAGTACATCAAGAAGAAGGACCCAAGGAACTTTTACAGTGGTGCCCATTCACCCCTTCTTCCTTGGATGCTTCAACAATTACATCAAGCAGGTCAAACTCAACCACCTCCACAACCAATAGCTCAACCTTCACCACAACCAATAGCTCAACCTTCACCACAACCATCTCCAATACCACAAGAAACTCCACAACCTATACCACAACCATCTCCATTACCACAACCTTCACCACAACCATCTCCACAAATATTACCACAACAAACACCACAAACAACCACTCAACCTACACCTATATCACCTCATCATCAATCTCCAATATCACCACATCAATCACCTATTTCTCCTTACCAACCTTTACCATCATCCCATGATCACCCTGATGAAATAGAAGGATCAACAAGTGCATCTAAATCATCCAAATCATCTTCTGATGAGGAGGATCATCATGATCAAATCCCAGCTCTGAAAGAACCTTTTGAAACTGCTCCTTCAGAGAGCTATGCTGAATCTAACATCAACAGGCCAGATGAAAAGGATGAACTAATCTCTAAGCTCTTAGTTAAAGTGGAAAGGATGGAAAGAACCTTGAACAGGAGAGCTGGAATCATCAATGACAGAATATTGGAACTGGATGGGAAAGAAAGTGAATCGAAAGAAGTTAAAAAGAAATATGAAGCTGAAAGAAAAGAACAAGACAAGGAGATTGAGAATTTAAAAGCTACACTAAAATATTCTAGAGATGAAATCAGTGGACATATTGACACACTTGAAATTCAAACAATTGCAATGGAGGAACAGAGAATATCTTGAAAGAACAAGCTGATATCATCTCAAACCTTGAAAAGGAAATTGACAGCAAGAACAAAAGGATATCCGAGCTTGAAATGATGATTAAGATCCAAAGAACTGAAGTGTATAACGATGATGAGAAAGAAGAACAAGAAAAGGAAGATGTAGATGAGGAAAAGGAGATGATGAAAGTCAAACTGAGTTTAAAGATCAAAGTCTAGATATGGTAGTGTATTCTGGAAACACAGATTACACTGACTATGAAAAAGGTGAATTTGAAGAACTCTTTAATGCATTGGATAGTTTTTCATCTGAACAATTCAACATTGATGATGACTTTTGGGAATTCATAAACAACTAAAGAATTGAGTCAGAGCCTATTGTTTTTATCCCCAAATCACTGTGCCTTTGGAAAAAGAATTTACTTTGCAAATTGTCCCTGCTATCTCATTATCTGAAGAACAAAAAGAAGAACTCAAAGAAAAGTATGAAAAAGAAAGGAAAGAAGAACTGATACAGAACAAAAATAGAAGGAGAAAAGTAAAATGAAGGATGAAGAGCCAAGCACACCTGAAAAGGTACTTGAACCAGAAGAACAAACTAAAACCTCTAGCCCTCAACTTCAAACTTACTCACGAAAGAGGAATTACTTAGCTGAAAAAGCCAAAGGTAAGAGACCAATAGTTGAAGAAGAACCAGCAAAGAAACAAAAAGATGACCCAAGAAGTCTAGCAGTAATTGCTGAATTTTTGGAAGAACATGAGTAGGCAGAAGCTCAGTTGAAGAAATTGGCTGGTGCAATTGATTTAGAAGAAGGTGAAATTGCTGGTGGATATGAAGTTAAAAAGGATCTTCTCATGGATAGTCCTATTAAAGCAGAATAGGTAGTGGAAGACATGGTAACCAAAGCACAAACTGATGACTTGATGATTAAAGCCATGTTTCTGATCAATCAAGGCTATGATCCTGATGAACTGTTTGGAATGACTTATAAGAGAATGAAGGAGGAGGAAGAGAAAGTAAAATGTTGCTTGATCCAACAATAGACACTGAATATGAGAAAACAATGACAAAGGATACTCCAAAGCATAAAGATTCATCTTTGAAGAAATCAACAGGTATGAAATACCATTGCCAAGAGGGGTCCCCTACACAAACTCTCTCAAATGAAGAATCATCCTCATCCCATGAATCATTATTTCCTGATCCTTATAATATGTCTGATAAGGAAATGAAGGAATATCTCTCAAGTCAGGGATTCACAAGAAGAAGGATTGCTAACATGAAGACAAATTCTTTAAGAGCTACAACTCTTCAATTGATCAATGAAAAGAAAGAAAAACTCAAGAAGCTGGAAGAATAATTGCCAAGGACCAAACCAAGAAGTAGAGTGTGAGCTAAAGACATGATGTTGAACCAAAAAGACCAAGAACTACTTGCCCCAGTGCTCCACAAGTACCCTGAATGGTTTGCAAAACCATCTCAGTTAAAACTGCAAGAAGGATTGACTACTACAAAACTGATCAGAGGTGTGTCTACTCCCAAGGGTAAGGTAGATCAAAAGATAATAGCCTAGAAGTATGACAGCACATGGAATATGTTCATGGTGAAGAGAATCTCAGGGCTAGTACAATTCTTTACAAAGTACTCAGCTCTTGTAAATGCCCTTGAGATTCATGATTTGAAGGAGCTAGCTCAACTTGAACTGATCAATCTGCAGGTATATTCAGGGGAGATGAATTTGAGAACATACTTAAGATGTTCAAAAGAACAAACAACTTCAATTCATTAAAGACAATTTGCTTGAGAAAAGATAAAAATTTTGTCAATCCCCTGGATAAGAAGAAAAAGGTGCAAGCAGAAGAAATTGTATTCCCTGAGTTAAAGGTAAAGCCACCGAATCATTGAAGAGGAAAGTAGTGTATGGTACTCATTCCTCCACTCCCATCTCAAACGTGTACTATGATGAGAAAACCTATGAGATGGTGATTGAAAGGAAGTAGGGAGGAAAGGAGGGAGCTGACATAAGACTATTCAGTGGATATGAAGTAAGATTACTTGATGAATCATACATCCACTACATTTATACCAAGCACTTCAGGAATTAAACAACAAATTGGGTGAACAAGACATACACTTCTTTCTGAAATACATCAAGTTGTTGAAACTGGCATATGATCGAATGAATACTAAAAGAGACAAAAGAAAGAAGAAGAAAACACCACTACAACTTGGAAATATTGTTAATCTTGAAGCGGATGTGGGGGAAGCTTACTAATTCATAGTGATGGTCTTTCTACAATCTCCTTTGGGAACCTATTTCACTGAAAAAGTTACCAATGGAAGCCATCTACAACATGAACAAAATGAAGATCCATGTGCTAAGTAGAGATAGGATGTCAGAAGCAACTATTTTTTAAACATGATCAAGGCTATCCTGGATCCTACTAAAGCTGCATTCATATTACCTCCAGAAGACCCAGCTGAATCATCACAGCATCAATCACCTCCTAAACATTGAGGAAAACTAGGCTGTATAATCCTTAGGGGAGTATTGTTGCACCCTGAAAGGATCATACATGCCAACTCAATGGGTGAATTGATGATTGCTCAGCTGAAATCCCACAAGTCCAAGAACCAATGCGGATGAAGATCTACAAGGAAAATAGCAAGTGTTATCTTCCGCATTATTTAATGCGGAAGACATAACTCTGATGCGGAGAAGTGTTTACTCTTCTGCATTGACTAATGTGGAAGACATAATACTAATGCTGAACAAGGTACTCTTCCGCATTGACTAATGCGGAAGAACAAAAGAAGATGCAGACAAGACTTTGCTCATCCGCATTGACAAATGCGGATGACCGACCAAATGCGCACAAGTATTTGTTCATCCGCATTAACCAATGCGGATGACCAACTTACTAATGCGGATGATCAAGTGGAAATGTTGATCAAGATTATCTCATCCACATTTGTCAATGCGGATGAACAAGCAGAGATGCGGATCAAGACTTAGACTAGTTACTGATGTAATAAGTCAGGGGTAGTTTAGTCATTTTGTAAAGGCATCTTGTCTGCCTATAAATAGAATAGTTATCCTCGTACTGAGGTGACGGATCATAGATAGAGAATTTTTGTTGTAATTATTCTCCGTAACTTATCAACTTTCATATATCAATAGAACAACATTTATGAGTAATTTTCTTGCTTTGAATGTTCTTTGATTGTTTGTTTCCGCCATTCAATCATTGACTTGATTATTATATTCGATTCTCAGTAAGAATATCACTCTTACTCAAACTCAGTCCGAGAGATCCTCAGTAATCTGGTCCCACCCACCATGCTTGTTTGATAAGCTGTGGATGACCATATGGAGTAGGAATCTCCACTAGGATGAGACATTCCCTTTCCTAAAGGTCTTTACAGAGAAATCTCCTTCATATTCCATCTGCTCAAAGGAATGATTAACAGCTTCCTTTGGGAAGAACACCTCACCTTCTTCATCATCCAGCTGAAGATGCCTATTGATGATGGCCGGAGTGATGAAGATTGTTCTCTCCCTGCACTATGGTAGATAGTGCCTTCTCCCCGTCCATAATGACCTCGTAGCAGGTGTTCTAGAAATCAGGCAGCTGATCCTCATAGAGGGAGGATCAATGGTTAGGGAGGTAAAGTAGTTGGATAAAGCTAAGAAGCGACAAACCTCTGAGAAATGAGGATCTTTCTCAAAGCTTAACAAAGCAACCTGATTGTGTTGCCTGTGCAGCTGCATGGTAAAGTTGGGATCATTTCTGTGAGCACGGTTGGCCATTTTGAGGCAGCTTAAGGATGAAGAAAGAATGAAGAAAGAAATTTTAGAGAAAATTTGGGTTTTTAGGTTTAGAGGAAGAACAAATGATAGAAAGTGGGGGAAACTGTGGGTTTATATGTGAGAGGGATTTCAAATAAAGTTTAATGAAAGAGGATAAACTTTGAAACCAGATGTTGGTCCCACCTCTGAAAAACTAGTTTACTTTTGCTCAAAAAGTAGTTTTCTTGGAAATCAAAAAGCTTTCGAAAGTTAATATCTTCGGAAGTTTTAATTAAAAAGCTTTCGAAGCTAAAATGACTTCGGAAGAATTTCCTGAGAGTATTGAGAATTTTGCTTCGGAAGAAATTAAAACTTGAGCGCTTTGTATATAAAACAACAAAGCTTCCGAGAGTTAATTTGCTTCGGAAGGAAATGGTCCTTGAAATAAGTAAGTGTCTGAGACAAGTATTTAAGCTTCGGAAGATAGATCTGAGGACTCTTCCGAAGGTAAATTTATTAGACAGTTATTTATTTTCAAGGCATGATTTACTTCCGAAGTTAAAAGCATAAATTCCAAAGTATCAAAAATTTTCAAAAATCTAAGGAAAGTCTTGAAAAAAAAATTTTCATCCAAAGAAAACATGAGCTTATAAAAGTGATGAGCTAGACAACTTAGGGCACACATATTTTAAGAAATAATAAGAATTAGTTTTAAGAAAAACCTACTCAAAGTTTATCATCCCAATAGCTGATATTAGATATTTAAATCTATGTTCATCAAAAGCCTTTGTAAACAGATCAGCATATTGTTCATCTGTGTGAACTTTGACTAGTTTAATTAATCCTTTTTCATAGTTATATCTTATTAAATGATACCTGATATTTATGTGTTTAGTCCTTGAGTGCTGCATAGCGTTCTCTGTGATTGAGATAGCACTATTGTTGTCTATGTGAATGGGAGTCTCCTTTAAGTTTAACCTATAGTCCGGCATTTGATTCTAAATCCAAAGCACTTGAGCAAAGCAGCTTGCAGCAACAATGTATTTAGCTTCAGCAGTTGATGCAGAGACACAAGATTGTTTCTTGCATTGCCATGAGACAGCCCTTCCACCAAGGAACTGACATCCCCCAGATGTAGACTTTGCAGTCATGTTGCAACCACCATAATCACTATCTGTATAAGCATACAGATTAAAGTTAGGATTCTTAGGGTACCATAAACCAAGTGTTGAAGCACCCTTGAGGTATGTTAGAATCCTCTTGACAGTGATAAGGTGAGACATCTTAGGGTTGGCTTGATATCTTGCACAGATGCCTGTAGCAAACATAATATCAGGCCTGCTAGCAGTAACATACATAAGAGACCCAATCATAGCCCTGTATAAGTGCTCATCTACACACTCCCCCTCAAGATCAGGTCCAAATGAGTGGTTTCTAGCAATTGGTGTCTTAGCAACCTTACAATTAGTCATGTTGAACCTCTTGAGTATGTCCTGAACATACTTTGACTGACTTATGAAGATGCCATCTTCAACTTGCTTCAGTTGAATTCCTAGAAAGAAATTGAGTTCCCCCATGGCACTCATTTCAAATCTATCTTTCATCAGCTTCTTAATGTCTTTGAAGAGCTTTGGATTAGATGAACCAAAGATGATGTCATCCACATGGAGGGTTTGTTGGAAGATAAAACCGAGTTTAACCTTTTAAACTTTCAGAAAACGCAGCGGATATATATATATTTTTTAAAACATGATTTTAAAGCTGAAAATTCATGTTTTATGGTGACATATATATGAAAGAAACAAACCCAAAACAAAAGGATCATATATGTGAATAAGCAAGCTATGAACAAAATGTTAATGAACATAAAATCACAGCTACATGGAGCTGTGAACGGCTACCTTTCTCCAGCTAAAATCGACCAAGGAAGAGTTGTATGATGCTTATGATTCGGCCAAGGCTCCAAGGAAGGACCCCTCAAGCTTGTATACCCCAAGCTTGTAGGCAAAAACTCTTCTTGTTAGGGAGATGAACACCAAAAACCAAAAGAAACCCTCAAAATACTGCTTCTAGTCCGTGGATCTTTTGAGAGAGAGAGGTTATTTTGGTTCAAAAATGCATGTAATGAGAGAGGTGATTGGTTCAAAAATGCATGTTATGAGAGAGGTGATTTGGTTCAAAAATGCATGTTATGAGAGAGGTCAAAAAGTTTGAGTGTATGACATGCTTTATTGTGTATCTATTCAAGAGAGAAAAGGGGCCAATCCTGTTATAGAGGGGCGGCCGAAATCTTTTAAGGGAAAAAGGTTTTTCCCTCTTAAACACACACACATAATATATAAAACTAGTCATTTAATAATAAAATCTAGAACCCAACATTACATTTAAATTGTGGTTAGGTGACCTTTATCCCACGATTTAAATTAATAAGGTGGTCAACGATTAACGGTTGCAACCATTTGTAACTTCTAGAGGTATGGGATCGACTTTAAACATCATAGGTAAAGTCAGCATGTTAATCCCATCAACACCATTTGGAAACCATATTGTAGGTGATCCATTTAACATGGTTTGCAAATCAAGTTACCCTACTTGCACACACATTTGAGTTTACCAACATAAGTGGTTAGGTGACCTTTATCCCACAAATGTGGTATCCCCACCTTAAGTCACAAGTTCCCTCTAAATGGTTAGGTGATCTTTATCCCATTAAGAGTTTCCAAATGAATCAAGTGTTGTGCAAAAGGACGGTGTTAAACTTGTTGGAAATATTGTTTGAAAATATTTAGAGATTTCATAATCTTAGTTTAGAAACTCTATGTACTTGTACTTGCATGCTTTCAAATACAAGATACCCTATGGTCCTTTGATTAAAACCCATTTTAATCATTAAATCATTGAATCATTTTAATAACCTTTTATTTCCTTTTAATGATTAAGAACCATTTAATTAGATTGTTAAGTTGATAGAAAGGTTTGTTAAAGCAAATATCACATACATGCTATCAACCACAATAATATAACAAAACAACATAGCAAATGTGCATAACCATAGCATCTAAAGTGGTCCACACTTGTTTGCCATCACAAGTGTGGTCCATAGGCATTCCTAAGGGTCACAACAAAACACATAGAAAGCTTCCAAAAGCCTCCCACTTGAAACCGCATTCAAAATGCTCCATGTTTCTCCTTTGTGCTTCCAATCCATACGTCTTCACATTACAAGATATCTAGTAAAATGAAAATGCACCTAATCTATTTATTACAACCCGATAATAAATAAAATACATTTTAAACAAAGCACAAATGAATAAATATATACAACCCCATTGAATAAACAAATACAACCATTGCAATCAACCAAACAACATAAGGCCAAAGGCTAGGTTATGCACCAATATAAAAATCCATCATATCATCAAAAATATAACTATGAATCCCCTCAAAACCCATGAATTTTCAGCCAACATAAACTGAAAATTTCGGGTTTAAATATTGTCCAAACAACACAGCATATCAACATACATATCTTTCAAGGTTTAATCACAAGCATGTGTAATATAACCTTGAAAGTTGGGGATTCAACAAAACAGAATATAGCAGCCCTTAAAAGGGTTATAAAGCCCATAAAAAAAATTATAAAGGACAAGAACAAGCAAGCTATCCACATAACCGGCTCTTGATGCCATTGGAGGGTTTGTTGGAAGATAAAACCGAGTTTAACCTTTTAAACTTTCAGAAAACGCAGAGGATATATATATATTTTAAAACATGATTTTAAAGCTGAAAATTCATGTTTTATGGTAACATATATATGAAAGAAACAAACCCAAAACAAAAGGATCATATATGTGAATAAGCAAGCTATGAACAAAATGTTAATGAACATAAAATCACAACTACACGGAGCTGTGAACAACTACCTTTCTCCAGCTAAAATCGACCAAGGAAGAGTTGTATGATGGTTATGATTCGGCCAGGCTCCAAGGAAGGACCCCTCAAGCTTGTATACCCCAAGCTTTTCTGCAAACACTATTCTTGTTAGGGAGATGAACACCAAAAACCAAAAGAAACCCTCAAAAAACTGTTGCTAGTCCGTGGATCTTTTGAGAGAGAGAGAGAGAGAGGTGATTTTGGTTCAAAAATGCATGTAATGAGAGAGGTGATTTTGGTTCAAAAATGCATGTAATGAGAGAGGTCAAAAAGTTTGAGTGTATGACATGCTTTATAGTATATCTATTAAAGGGAGAAAAGGGGCCAATCCCATTATAGAGGGGCGGCCGAAATCTTTTAAGAGAAAAAGGTTTTTCCCTCTTAAGCACAGACACATAATATATAAAACTAGTCATTTAATAATTTATACAATTAACCATTTAATTGTATAAGTTATAAACCCCTTTTATTATTTGTTGTTATCTAACCTATTTAAATAACATTACAAATAATAATCATGAACAAAATATCCTAATAAGTTGTTCCATCTCATATGCAACTTATTTAGAAAACCCATTTTCTAAATTTGGTGTTATTATTTAATTGCATGATCATATCATCAATTGAATAATTATTTGTGTTTGCAAAGCTTGTTATTGGGTATAACCTGACTTGGATCATGACATACTAACCGCATCAATACGATCATATCCAGAGAATATACAATCATTTCTTGTCATTTCAAATTCAGCTCTCAGTTTAGTTTTATGTAAATTATATATACTTCCCCAAGATTTTATTTTAGAAAAACCCTTTTTTTATTATTTTCAATATTAAAAGAAATGAGGTTTATCAAATGTTTTTGTGAAAAGATCTGCTTTTTGATTCTTTGTGTCAATGGGAATAATATCAATAAAACCCTTTTCCTGTGCATCACGAATTGCGTGAACCCGTCTTTCGATGTGTTTGGTTCGAGAATGATGAATAGGATTTTTGCGATCCTCATGGCTGATCATTGTCACAAAACAACGATGTGTGGAGAAAATTGATTTCATAGTCAATCATCTAGTGTTGTATCCAAAGAACTTGTGAACAACAACTAGAGGCAGCGATGTATTCTGCTTCCCCTGTAGAAAGGGAAAGTTTCTTGCTGTGCCATGACACCAGACAGTTGCCCGGGTATTGACATCCTCCGGTCACCGATTTTCTATTTAACCTGCAACCATTAGAATCACTATCAGAATAAGCATGTAAATCAAATTACCACCATATGGATACCAAACACCTAAACGAGGGGAGCCTTTGAGATAACGAAAAATTCTCTTCGCAACCTTCTCATGAGACTCTTTTGGGGCCGACTGATATGGAGCATAATGTCCTATAGCAAAAGTGATGTCAGGATGACTTGCTGTAAGATACATGAGGAAACCGATCATAGATCTGTAGAGATGAAGATCAAAAGGTTTCCCGTTCTTGTCAGGAGTGAGGCACGTTTGAGCAGTAAAAGGAGTCATGTCAGGAGACGCGTCATCCATGTTGAATTTCTTCAAAATTTCTTTAATATACTTCTGCTAATGAATAAGAATTGCTTCTAGCTTTTGTTCCACTTGTAGTCCAAGGAAAAGCATATTTCTCTCATCATACTCATTTCAAACTGACTATGCATCACCTCTTCGAACTCCCGACATAATTGTGAATTGGTGGAGCCAAAAATAATATCGTCGACATAAACTTGGACAATCAACATTTCACCATTCACTTCTGTCTTGAATAGAGTCATATCGATGGTGCCAAGAGAGAAACCATTGCTTAAGAGGTATTGTGTTAGGGTCTCATACCAGATCCTAGGCATCTTATGAAGACCATAAAGAGACTTGTCAAGCTTAAAAACTTTATCGGGAAAATCAGGATCCTCAAAACCTGGTGATTGACACACATATATCTCCTCATCAATGTCCTTGTAAAGGAAAACACATTTTACATCCATCTGATAGACTTTGAACTGTTTATGAGCTGCATGAGCGAGAAAAATCCTTATTGCTTCAAGACGAGTGACGAGAGCAAAAATTTCAGTATAATCAATCCCTTCTTCTTGAGCAAATCCTTGTACCACAAATCTGGACTTGTTACACACCATAACACCACGATCATCTGGTTTGTTCTTAAAAACCCATTTCGTACCAATTGGGCATTTGCTTGGAGGTAAGTGAACCAATGTCCATACTTTGAGTTTTCTGAATTGTTGATTCCACCCAGCAGGGATCCTAGAGAGCTACATGCATGTTTTTTGGGACAATTTGATAGATAAAGCAAGAGAACAGAAAAATATTAATCAAACCAAATTGACTCCGTGTCCGTACACCATCAGTGATAGATCCAATAATGTTATCATGAGGTTGATCTTTCAAAGATTTGAAATCTGTGGATAAAGGCAAGATGTTTGGAGACGTTTTGCTCATAGATTGTGAATGAGTAGAAGAGGGTGAGAGAGATTGATCAGGTCTCGGTGATGGAGGAAGAGATGTCGGTGATGAAGGAAGAGAGGTAGAAACAAATGTTGGTGAAAGATCAAATGATAGAGAAGATGGTCCAACATTAATTGGTGTTGCATCATTTGCTAAAGAGGTGGAATGGATAGGACATGAGGTTGTGGAAATAATATTTTTTTGAACATTTGAGATGGACACATCATCATCGAAAACTGGAAGATTAAAAGAGTTGAACACAGTATCGGAGTCTAAGAACCATGTTGGTTCAGATCGAACATCAGAAGAGTTAGACTCCTGCCAATCAACATAGAATGACTCTTGAACGATACGTGTTCTCTTGTTATATACCCGATAAGCCTTTTGAAAAGAAGAATAACCAACAAAGTAACACTCGTCAGACACGGCACCAAACTTCGTCTTTTGGGATTGACTATTCAAGAGAGTGCATGAACAGCCAAATGGTCGAAAGATGTCAATTAAAGGTTTCCGTTTGTGAAAAAGTTCATAAGGATTCTTCATTTTGTCCTTGACAATTAACCCCCTATTTAGTACGTATGAAGCACAGTTTACCGCTTCAGCCCAAAAGATGATAGGTAACGATGATTCTATCAACATTGTACGAGCGGCTTCAATAAGAGTGTGATTCTTTCGTTTAGCTACACCATTCTGTTGAGGCATCCTTGCAACACTAAATTGTCTCAGATTTCCTTTTTGAGCATGGAAGGAATCAAGAATTTGATTTTTGAATTCAATACCATTGTCACTTCTCATGGCCAGAACCTTTCTCTTGCTTATCATCTCGATAGAAAGAATTAACTTCTGGAATTCCTCAACAACCTCTCCCTTGTGAGCAAGGAATCTTACCCATGATATCTCGATAAATCATCTGTAACAATAAGACAGAAGGATTTCTTAGCAATTGATATAACGCTAATTGGGCCAAACAAATCAGTATGTAACAGTTCAAGAGGACAAGTTATGCTATTTTCAAGTTTGGGCTTATGTGGTTTCTTGTGTTGTTTGCCCTTGGCACAAGCCATACATTTTTCGTTCACAGAGAAATCTTTTAAAGGAAGTCCTCTAACAAGATTGTTTTTGACTAATTTGTTTATTATTTTTAAATTAACGTGACCCAATCGACGATGCCATAACAGAGACTCAAAGATGAAGCTTTTGAAAGAAGACAGGTTGTAGTAGACTTTGACTCCCTTGAGTTCATATCAAGAAGATATATATCATGCTTTCTCGGAGCATGTATAAGAATCATATCTTCCGGAATATCAATCTCTAATTTTAAAAATAGACATCATCGGATTTAAACAAGACTAGAATGTCTTTATCGCAGATTTGAGAGACACTCAAGAGATTAATTGCAAGCTCAGGGACATAGTTGACTTTCTCCAAAGTTAAAGAACTATGGCAATTTCTCTTTGACCAATCATCTTTCCACCTTTTTTTCTCATTGGCACACCGGAGTACTTGACTTGCTTTCCTCAACGATGATAGTTTCATCATCATAATCCTTTCCTTGCTCACTGGATGAACTTCCTTCCTGCTTTAGACCTTTAGATTTACCTGCTCTCATTCTCTCATCTTTCTCTTCTTTCTCTTTCACAGACAACTCATCCTCCTCTTTGAATTCCTTGAAAGGATCAAATCCATCTTTACTATCTTCCTTCCCTTTCCCTTTAACAAACTCAGCTACCAAAGCATGATTTATCTCAGTCCTTGTTTCTTCAACCTCTGCACTCCAATCAAAGTTAGAAATCAAGGCAGTCTCCTTTCTGTGATTCATATCTTCCTTCTCCCTCTCAGTTGTTAATCTTGGAACTCCTGAATTACTGGAATCGGTGACAATTGGTGATGGACATTCACGTTTGAAATGTCCCAATTGTTTATTGTTGAAACATCTTAGTTTGGACTTATCAATCCCAATTTTAAATTAGATGTTTGACCTCCAAAGTTCTTTCGTCCAGTGCACTCCATAAATCTTCGAGCTCTAAGAGTCAACATTGCCATTTGCCACTGAATTTTAGTTTCTTCAAGATCATCAGGATCCACCTGATACATGTCCTCTATAGTCATTCCCTTCCCTTTCAACTCTCCAGCTACAAGTGTTTCATAGCTTTGAACAAACATTCCAAAAAGAGCCATTCTTTCGGATGGAATTGAAGTTCCAACATTCGCCTTAGAGTTAGCCTGATCTCTTCCAATATTAACATCTCCTCCTGAGAAAGTACTCGTATTTACTCCTCTGTGAATTGAATTATTTATTTGAGAGCTTGCAGCGGATGATAATAAAGAAGCATTTTGAGTAAAACCAGATGTAGGCATCATGGTCTGGTTAAATCCCGTCTCTTCATGTCCAACTCAAAGATTTAAGCTTATTGATATATCCATCAGCTTGTAATCCGTGAACCCTCTTTCCTGCTTTAGCATCCTCACCTAAAGCCTCCACCGATGTGGGAGAGAGTCTATTAGCCTCTTAACTTGTTCACTATTGGAGAGCTTTTCATCGTATTTTTTAAGGTTCTAGAAACACTCAAGAAGCGATTTGTTAGATCTGTCAGACTCTCGTTCTTGTATCTAACAAAGGAATTGAAGTCCTTCTTAGCTTGAATGCTCTTATCCTTTATCAGGTCATCGTTACTATCATAGAACTCACATAGAGCATCGTAAAGAGATTTAGCACTTTTATGTTCTGCAAAACGATTGAAGATTTCTGGTGCCAGGCATAGTGTTAATGCTCCAAAGCTTTCTGGTCACCATCGATCAGCTTCAGATCCTTTTCAGTGAAGGTAGATGGGTCCTTATTTTGAGAGACAACATCACTAACAGTGACAGCTGGTATGTGAGGATAAGAAATAATTTATTCTCATTGGTTGTGGTCAGTGTAGAAGAAGAAAGCTTTGAGACATCTCTTTGAATCTTCGAAATTGTCTCCGTTAATAAGTCTCAGTGGCCTATTGGGAGCAACACTTTCTAGATTGGCAAGAATGAGTGAAGTTAACTTTGACATGGTAGTTTCGCTGGGATTGATGTAGTTTCGGCAAGAGAATAGGCAATTTCGCAAAAAATTCAGTAGTTTCGCAGAAGGTAAGTGAATTCGCAGACAATTTCGTAGAGAAGGCTAATTTCGCTGAGTTGTGTAATTTCAGTAACAATTTCGGCAGCAGTTTCACTAGCCGAATGTCACAAAAGGCTTAGTTTCGTCGATAAGTTCGCATGAAACAAGCTTGAACTTTTGTTCAAAATTAATTTCGGCAGCAACTTCGCTTGTTAAACCTTCACAAGCACTGGTGAACTTTCGTTCAAAGAGACTAGTTTTGCAAAACAACAACAACAATTTTCAATAGGGATAACACCAGTAGTTTCGCAGAAAGAACTTCACAGTTTCGCTGAAAGAACACTAGTTTTGTTGGTTGAACCTTGAACTATTTTTCAACCCAAAATCAATCTGAAATCATCAAAAATTCAATGAATTTGAGATCTGATGATTAGCAGAGCTTCCACAACCAAAAACTAGCAAAACTCAATCAATTTCCATATCAAAAACACACAATATTGAACTGAAAATTGATGGAAACTTGATATTGAACTAAAACAACCAAAACACTCAACAAATCATGACCTAAGGCTCTCATACCATATTGTTGGTCCATTTGATCATTTTACAGTGCAATAATATGAAGAATCATTCAATATCAAACATTCAAACCAAACAAGATGAACATAGAATAGTTTTACAGTGCAAATAATATGAAGAATATTTGGGTTATACTTATCCTTAGGTCAGTGCCACCGCATAGTAAAGAGGCACACAACCTATCTTTTTGTTAGAGTATTTATTTTTCTCTTGCACATAATGCACCAACAAAATTAGTCATTAGCTCGATTGCTTTTAGTAGTTTTTTTCCATGAGTTTTGCTCATATTTATGGTTATCCGCACATTTGTGGCATTTATTTTGCCCGCCACCCCTTATTGGAAAAGCATTTATTGTGTTAACCAGGGATCACTCATGCGAATGAACAACGCGAATGAATTCAATCGTGCGATTGGATTCAGTCGTGCGTATGAACAAGACAAATGGAGTCAAACGACTGGAGTTGTTCAGTCATGCGAATGAGGGATACGATTGAGTTTAGTCGTGCGAATAGAGTATACGAATGAGTTCAATCGTACGAGTGAGCTAGTCGTGTGACTGAAGGCTGCTATTTTTGCAAAAATCAAAGATTTTGACACTTTGACATAGAATATAATTTTCCTAGGAACCCTAATCTGCCGTATAGTGAAAATTGAAACTTTAATGCCAGAAAATGTTGAAAAAACCTTTTAAAGCAAAGTGGTGACTCTTTTGATTAAAACGTAGATTTTTGACACCAAAACTAATCGAATTAAATGTAAAATCACGAGCCAAAGCTCTAATACCACTTGTTAGGACCGTGTACGTAAGGAGTACTAATCGATTTTGCGTTTTACCACATCAAATAGTGCGGAATCCTATTTGATTGGTGATCCAATTAGTGAGAACGATAACCCGATTGATATAAGAATGAACTAAAAGTTAAGAACAATTAGGAATCGATCAAGATAGAACTATGAAGTTGGACATGCTGTTTGGGACGCTCTAGATGGCTAGGATTTATGCGTATTCGAAGTATCTCTCAAAGTGTTATGTTTTTCCAGGATTAGGTGGTATTTATAGGTTAGTGGTTTCCATTCGTACGACAAAACCATTAGTATGGTTCAGTCGTGCGACTGACTCATGCGATTGATCCATACGCACGACTGAAGGTTCAGTAGTGCAACTGAATCAATTTTTTGTCTTAATCATACGACTGATCCAGTCTCCTGGTTCAGTTGTGCAACTGGTCCATAACCATGATATATTCATACATGTGGTCCATAAGTATGGTCCATTAGCATGAATAATCACCCAACTAGGTTGAACACATTTCTCAATCATTATTGACTAAGAACTATATACAACAACCTCAAACCTATATAATAAGTTCATATATATATGAATGAAAGATAAATAAACATCAAAGCATATATCATAAATCATTACATCATCATATTACACATATGTAAGACATGAAAGACTTTTACATTTTAGCACATAAACTAGGAACATCAAGTATCTACAGTCGTCTTCCAAAGAACTGACATCCCATTGATATTAACTTATAATTAATCTTGCAACCACCATAGTCCGAGTCACTATATGTTGTAAGCTCAAAGTCATCATCAAAAGGATACCACAACCCGAGTGTAGGAGTACCCTTTAGATAACGAAAGATCCTTTTTACCCCTATGAGATGATTCATTTTTGGTTTAGCCTGATATCTGGAATAGAGACACGTGGCGTACATAATATCAAGGCGAGAGGTTGTGAGGTACATCTGAGATCCCATCATTCCTCGGTACATGTAGCATCAACCAGATTACCATTTTCGTCAAGTGCCACATCATGGTTCGTGGCAAGTGGAGTCCCAGCAACAGTTGCATTCTCCATATCAAACCGACTGAGGGTATCTCCTAAATATTTGGACTGATACAAGAAGATTCCATTTGGTGTCTAATCCACCTGTAACCCAAGAAAGAACTTCATCTCTCCCATGGCACTCATCTCAAACTCAGCGTTCATCACAGATTCGAATTCTTTACATAGTTCTTCATTTTTGGATTTGAAGATTATGTCATCCACATATATTTGTACCAGTAGTAAATCACCATCTTCTCTTTGATGAATAACGTACAGTCAATAAACCCTCTATGAAAACTATGTTTCACTGCATGAGTAAAGAGTTTCTCATATCGGCTCGAGGGGCTTGATGAAGTCCGTAAAGAGCCTTTCCAGTTTATAAACTCTATCCCAATGATAAGAATCCTCAAATCCTTCGGGTTGACTAACATATACTATTTCACGGATTTCACCATGAAGGAATGCACTTTTCAAATCCAATTGATAAACTTTGATCTTCATGTAGGATGCGTAGGCTAGGAAGATACGAATTGCTTCCATCCTTGCCACAGGTGCAAACACTTCATTGTCGTTAATGCCTTCGACTTGTCTAAATCCTTGAACTACAAGCCGAGCATTATTTCTGATTATGGGTCATCTTTCTTATACTTAAGAACCCATTTAGTGCCAATCACCTTTGCACCTTTTGGTATGTCCACAAGAGTCCATACTCCTAACTTCTTGAACTGAAGGAGTTCCTCTTGCATAGCACTCACCCATGCCTCATCATTTAAAGCTTCCCTTACATATTTTTGCTCAAATTAAGACACAAAACATCAATAAGCACCATCGTGTAGATATCCCTTTTCCATGATTGTGGCATAATCAGCTGAGTATAGCAGATTTCATATCTGAACTCCATATAGAATATCCCCAATGATGTTGTCCAGGGGATGATGTACATAAATATGAGTTCCAGGAGTGGTGGGAACAGCTAGCTCATTATCCAGATTTTGAATCCCGGGTTCAGTTTCTATAGCTGTTGGGATATGGGGTTAAGAAGTTTTAGTGGCATCAAGATCAGATGCTTGTGTACTTTTAGTAGTGGGAACTTGTTCCTCCTAGTCCACATGTGCAGTCTCAACTGCTTCATCATCAGAGGAAGACTCGCTTACCTCAAGCTCTCCCCCTGAAGGGCTAGAAGTATCGTCTAATGGAACTGAAGATGTCGAGTCTAATGTAGGAGTATTCAGAGTATTGTACATCATTTGAGCAGATAACTCATCATCATTAGGATGAGAAGGAGGTAGATTGAAGGACTTGAAAGATCCAGCATAGTCAAATAACAATGAAGGTCCTTTTCCAGCAAGGGGGTGGTGTATCTTTGAACATCAACATTGCACCACACTTCTACTTGACCCGTTGAATTGTTATAAACTCTCTTGTCCGGTATACTATATTGAAGAAAGATACCTTCTTCTGCCTTATCACTAAACTTCCCGGTCTGAGTTTTCTTTAACAGCATGCACGGTGCTCCAAATGGTTCTAGATACTCCTAGTTGGGTTTACGTCACTAGAGCAATTCATACCACGTTTTTTCATGATGTTTGATCACTAAGACTCAATTGAGATCGTAGCATGAATTAGCCACTGCCTCATTAGAGAATTGAATAGGCAGCTTAGAGTCGGCTAACATCGCCCGTTCTGTCTCTATTAAGCTCTAATTCTTTCTTTCAGCAACCTCATTCATCTGTGGAGTGTTGGCAAAAGTAAATTGATGTACTATTCCTTTCTCTCTACAGTATGCTTCCATCCACTAATTCTTGAACTCTGTTCCGTTGTTTGATCGAATCTTTCTTACTTTTAGCTTGTACAGTGACTCCAATGTAGTAACTAGATGCTTGAATGATTCAAATGTCTCTGACTTGGCTTTCAGAAACATCACCCAAAAGAATCTTGAGTAATCATCAGTGGCTACAAAGCAGTACCATCTCCAGCAATGCTCTTTGTGCTGACTGGGCCAAACAGATTCATGTGTAGAAGATTGAGAGGATATCAATAGAATTAACTTTCTTTGTTTTATGAGACTTCTTGGTCTGTTTCCCTTTCTTACATGCTACGCAAAAGTCTGGAAAGTGGAAATTCTTAACTGTAACTCTATTCACCAGATCATTCTGAACCAAATGATTCATCTTCCTGGATTAATGTGTCCCATTCTCCTATGGCAGGAGACTGAATCCCTCTCTATTGCCTTTGACAAGAAGCACTGGGCTGTAGACATAGTTGTGGAAGCTTTTGATAGATCCAAAACATACAGATCGTTATATCTTGAAGCTGACAATAGAATTTTATCTCCCTTGATAACATACTCCTTCTTTAACGTGTAGCACTTCTTGTTGTCAAACACAACCTTGTATCCTTTATCATAGATTTAGGAGACATAAAGCAAGTTGTTTTGTAGTTGCCAAACATAGTTGACCTTATCAAACTTCACTTTCTCATTCCCACTTTGCCTTGAGCAGTGATTTAACCTCCTTTATTCCCAGCGAATGATACATGTCCCCCTTTAATTTGCTTGACGTTGAAAAGGAGAGACGAATTCGCGGTCAATGTGCCTGGAAGCCTTACTATCAATAATCCGGTATTAGTGATAGAGCTGTAGCGAACACCACACATTATGAACTCAACCCACTGTCCTTCAGAGGATGAGGGCATATCTTTCTTCTTCTTGTCCTCACTAACAAACACTTTAGTTGATTTTTCTTTCCATAACCAGTTTTGTGGAAGGCCTGTTTATGTTAAACAGACACCTGGCTTATGGTTTGAACTTTAGGTTCACTAATAATCTTAGGTGTAACCTTAGGAGGACTATTAGATCTGATTTTCGAAAAACTTGGTTTTTCATCAAAAAGTTCAATTATCGTTTTAGGTGTGTGATAATAAGGACAATTTCAAGAGAATGTCCTCATTTTCCACAACTGTAGCAGGATCTCCTTTCCACAGTTTGAGGAAAGTTTTGATGTGGGGTTGAGTTTGGTCGGGGTTTAAAATATGTCCGGTTAGGTGAAGACCCTTTCTTTTTAGATGTTTCAGCTTCTTTAACAAACTTAATTGATTTAACATTTTGAACATCTTTCACTTTCATTTTATTAAAGTTTTGATGAGTTACATGTTTAAGGTTCATTGGAATAGACCTTTTAGTTTCTGAAGTAGACATTTGTGAACCTGACTCTAATTTAAACTTGTCACTTTTATCACCCAAATCCTTAACATGTACCTTGTCTGTTGCTCCCAAATTAGAATCCTTCTGTTTAGTGCCAGATATCACAGGTTTACCCATAGAATCTAGATCACTAACCAGAGGAGTAGACACCACATAATCCTTTACAGGTTATTATTAATTGGTCTACATTTAGTCTTCAAAAGGATTTCATGTGGTAGCGGTACTACTTTATAACCCAGACCTTCCCCTGTATTCCATTCTTTCACTAGGTTCTGAACAATGTGAGAAGAACTTTCCAAACTATGCAGTTTTTGTTTTAATGTATCAACTTCGACTTGCAAAACTTCTTTTTCTTTTTTGGTTTCTTCCAAAGAATTTAAATTGAACTTGATGTCATTTGATTAATTTAAGGCAACAACCTTAGTTTCCCTTAGTTGTTTCCCCAACAGTTCTATCTTTCTTTGAAGCCACACTCATTTGTTTTAAAACACGATTTGCTTCAGTGCAGAGTTGTAAATCATTTACTAGATTATCATTGTGTTCTAATAACCTTGCAAATTTTGAATCAATCCTTTCCCTAATTTATCACATTCATTACATGAATGTTTTTCAAATAATTTGTCTTTAGAACATACCTGTGTAGAACTAGACGAATCAGCCATCAAAGCAGTGTCAAACACTTTGGTAATAGGAGATTCTGAATTTGCAGCACTAAGTTCTTTTTCAACAAAATGATCAACAACATCCATAGCTTCTTTAATATCTGAAAGTGTATGCTCAGCTATGATGTCTCCTTCACTTGCAGATCCATCATCCAATGTTTCAACTAACGCAATGTTGATTCACCCGGGGAACGAATTAGAAGGACCAATCTTGTCCTTCATCACATTGAGAAACCAAAGCCTTTGACTCTTTACTTGTAGACAAGCTCCAATCGTATCCTTATCTTGTCGGTTGAACGTAGGAAAAGGATTTCCATTACCAGTCTTCTTTGGATTTATGCACTCATGTTTGAAGTGCCCTTTTTCACCACAGGTGAAGCATGTGACTTTGGTTTTGTCCAATCCAGATGTCATATCCTCAGTAGCAACCAATTTGCCATGTATTTTTAACAAACTTCTTGGCTCTTCTAACAGCACTAGCCAAGGCCCACATAATATCCATGCATTCTAGCTCAGTTTAATCAACTTGCTCGTAGTCCTCGCCGCAAGATGACAATTTTCAATCTTACCAGCAACTAAGCCTCATAAGATTGAACCACAGTGGCTAGAAGATCTATATGGTCTTTGGTAACTTCCATGGTGACATTACCAAGATTCTCGGTCTTCAACTTTGTAGTATTTGCCTCAGGAACTATGTATAGGGTTCCAGATGATCCTGGCGTAAGATTTCCTGATGCACTGCATTGGGAAGGAGTAGGCGAACGAGCAGAAGAGCTAGACACAAATGTCGTTTGTAGTGGTGCACCTGAAGTAGCTGGAGTTGGAACTGAATTGTAAAGTGAAGGATTCTGAAAATAGGATCCTTTCTTTGACTTATAATTTATACGTAGTTCTTCCTCCCTTAACTTCAAAATGAAATCATTTATGTCTAAAGTATCAAGAGTGTTGTTTTATCTCAGATTAGACACAAATGAATCCTATTTGTCTGGCAGACCATTAGCAAAGCTAGAGACTTTATCTTCCTTGGATGTTGTCACACCATGAGTGTGCAACTCATTTATGAGATGATAGAATTGATCGATGGTATCATCCAAGCTTTCATTCCCAATCGAAGAAAAATTGGCAAATTCCTTCATAAGAGCCTTAGCCTTCAGTGCCTTCAGAGTTGAATTTCCTTCGTATCTCTTTTCCAAGGCCTCCCATAATTTCTTAGACTGCTTGTTCTCAGAGAACTGATGAAATATATCCTTAGGTATAGACTAAGTCAACAAGGCATATGCTTTCTTTTCAACATTATGCAAAGTCTTCTAGGCTTCACTCATTCCTCCCAATGTCAATTCAACTCCATTAGCACTGACTCGTACCGTGTAATAGTCTCAATGGATGTCCAAAGGTTTGGGTCAACTCCATTCAAGTAGATTTCAAACCACAATTTCCATCATGGGTAATCATCTAAAGTTAACAGCTTTGGTGGTATGTTGTGATTTCCAATCTCATTTTCCAGAAGTAGAAGATTCTAGACACGCGAGTCCTTTCGAGCAATGAATGCAACAAACTAGTCTTCCATTGCTTTAAACTTGGTAAAGTTAGAATATGACAGATTCGCTCATGCAAATGAGCTATGCGAATGTGTCACTCGTGTGAATGAAGGCTACGAATGAATTCAATCGTGTGATTAGATTCAGTCATGCGAATGAGCTGGACGATTGAAATCAACCAACTGGAGCTGCTTAACCATGCGAATGAGAGACACGACTGTGTTCAGTCATGTGAATGAGTGTATATGAAGGGTTCAGTCATACGAATTGTCCTATCGTGCGACTGAAGGCTACTGTGTTGGTAAAATCGAATATTTTGAATACTTTGACAGAAATTACGAATTTTCCAGACACCCTAATCTGCCGTTTGATGAACAATCAAAACTTGAACACATGCAAATGTCGAAAACACTTTTTGAAGCAAAAAGGTGACTCTTTTGAATGAAAATGTTGATTTTAACACCGAAACGAATTGAATCCACGCAAAATCACGAGCCTAGGCTCTGATACCACTTGTTAGGACAGTTTTTGTACAGAGTACTAATGGATTTTGTGTGAGACCAGATCAAATAGTGCGGAATCCTATTTGATTGACAATCCAATCAGTGAGAATGACAACCTAATCGATCTAACGATGAAACAAACATTAAGAATTGATTAGAAATCGATCAGAACGAACTTTGAAGTTGGATTGTCTGTTGGATGCTCTGGACGGCTAGAGATTTATATTAATCGTAGTCTCTATTTTTTCATGAATTATGTGGTATTTATAGGTTTGTTGTTTTCAATGGTACGAATGAACTATTAGCATGGTTCAGTCATGTGACTGACTCATGCGGTTGATTCATACGCACGACTGAAGGTTTAGTTGTGCGACTAACTCAATTTTATGTCTAAGTCACTACGACTGATCCAGTCTCCTGGTTCAGTCGTGTGACTAGTCCATAAGTATGATTTATTCATGCATATGGTCCATAAGTATGGCCCATTAGCATGACTAACCACCCGACTACGTTGATGATAGTTCTCAATCATTATTGACTTAGAACTATTTACAACAACCTCAAACTTATATATGATGTTCATACATATGAATTATACCAAATACAATAATAATATGAAATATTCAAAGACAAATAAACATCAAAAGCATATCATATTTCATTGAATAATTACATTACACATGTGTAAGAAGTGAAAGACTTTTACATTATGAACATAAACTAGGAACATAATATATCAACAAAACCCTCCTAAATCTACAATTATTAGTTCTATGGGGAATTCATGCTGATCCAAATTCAATGTACATTCGACCATAGTTTCGTCGGCTTCAACTAGGGTTCCATTTGCTAACTCTATGGTATATGTGCTCGATAGCTAGGTCCATTCTTGGCCTAAACATTATAGAAACAAATCTTTTATTTGCTCTAGTATCAAATAATATGAATGCATCGTGATTGTTGACCAGAAACATACCCGTCACGACCTCTGGTTCCCCTCTAGTAGCATCGACATTCATCATAAACGCTCGTCCTTTGGGGCGGCCAACCGCAGACTTCTTAGCCTTAAGCTCGCAGGCCCTTTGGTGGTGGATTTGCATTCCTTTGAGAAATGCCTCGGCCAATTGCACTTGAAACACACATTTGCTTTAACTTTTTCCCTTGGGGTCTCACTGCTTGCTTGACTCGACATTGCCCCACGTGATGCAATCCACATTTCCCACAGATGGGTTGCCAACCCTAGTAAGGCTTTTTCTCTCCACTTGGCTTACTTACGCTTGCTCTCCCACTAGGACTCCCACTCATAATCCTAAAATTATCTCATTTCCTCTTAACTCTTATGTTCTTCGATCCTAAGTATCAAATAATTATCTCATTTCCTCTTAACTCTTACTTACGCTTGCTCTCCCACTAGTATCAAATAATATGAATGCTCCTTCACACCTGACTACCTCATCATATAGTGTTGTAGAAATATCCATGGTTTCTTGAAATGTCCTTGGTTTTGCAGCCTTAACCATACCTTGATCTTTGGGGTCAAACCCCAAACATAGCTGCCTATCTTCTTTGATTCGGGTGTAACCAATGTGGCACTAATAATGAAAACTCATTAAACCTATTGGTGTACTCCAAGTGTGCAGTTCCCTTCATCTCTAAGCTTAGGAACTCAGCCTCCATCTTTTCTATCTTATTCACCAAGTAATAATGCTTGATCATTAACTTCTTGAACTCCTTCCATCTCATCCTATTTATAACATTCCTTCCTTGAGTTTGTAATAACGTGTTCCACCATTTCAAAGATCCATTTTTAAGGGAGTATGTAGAAAACCACACCTTGTTTTCTTTAGCATAGTCACTCATATCAAGCATTGCTTCTATTTCCTCTAACCAATGGTTGGTTCCCCTAGCACCTTCAGTCCTAAAGTAATCGGTTGGTTTGCATGCGATGAAGTCCTTGTATGCACACCTAGTTTGCACTCGTGCCATTTCGCGTTCTTCATCATTTATATTAGTATTCTCATCATCATGTGGCCACTTGTTGGCATTTCTTGATTTCGTTTGGCATTCACATAGGTGGCAATGGTGGGTAAGGCATTTGCAATGGCCTCGACATTACTTGTTGGAGTCTAGTTTCTTGGTTGGTTTCATTGTTGGTGTTAGTAGGGTTTTCGGTGTTGTGGTTGTTGTTGAGGTTATTGATGTTGTTGGTGTTTCCATCTAGATTTTTATCGGTTTGGTTAATGTGTGCCCCAAATCGAGTGGTGGCACCTGTCCTTGTGTTTGAAGCACGTCCCTGACCTCTTCCCCTTGGCATGGCTATAATCATACGTTTTACATCTTAGTTTGCACCAATAGTCAAAAATTTTAAACATTTGGTACCCCCAAGCATCATCACACATGAAATATAAATAATAAGCAAACTTTAATCCAAACAAGCATAAGAGTCCAAGTCATAGCGGAACCTCTATAAATACAAAACAATTAAAGTTCAAATACAATGTGGTGTGACATGAGTAATATTCACTCATATCTTTCAATGCATAGTTTTTCAAATTAAATAACATAAATAAAGAAAAGTAAAATAACGTCAATGGTGACGGTGACGATGGTAGTGGGTTGTATAGAGTGAAGCACACATGGAGCAAAGCTTTTCCCTTTCAACCCTCTCATAACTTTGTAATGGAAAGAGAGATCGGCGAGTTCAATAGACTCAACACTCCATTTGTGCTACCCTCAAGCAAATTTGACATTACTGAGTAGCAGCGATGCATTATCCAACCCTCCAACTCTTAGACATCTCCTCACATTCGAAATTATCTTAGCAACCTTCACCAGTGAGTTAATTGCAAGAGCAAGGATTGAATAAGAGTTGAAACAAAGAGAGTAGGAAGAAAAGGAAGGGTCAATCAAGGGAAAGACTTTCTTACAAATGGTTGAAGACCCAGACCTGAAACATATAGTTAGATGGGAGTATGACTATCCTCCCGTCAACTAACTCTCTATTGAGGGCCACAACAAAGGATGCATGTTATCCAAAGTAACAGACTGGATCTATTATCTATAAAGGACTTGTACCAACTTCTCAGCACCACCTCCGGAAAGAACAAAAAGATAGATAGATATTTACTTTCCCTGGTGCTGAAGTTTTGAAGAGCAGAAGATAGTGAAGTTCAGTTGCATCAGCCTAGTAGGAGTTTGTTGGATTGGTTAAGGCTAGTGCAACCAAAACATCACTTAGAATAATTTTGGTAGAACTGATAAAGACTTCAGAAGGAAAAGCTGCACTTGCGAAAGGTAAACTAGAAGAACTTCAGAAGAAGGAACTCTATCCTCGGAATACAAAGTGAATCCATCTTCCAAAGACAATCACTTGGAAAACTTCAAGACAAAGACTTCTGAAGTATAAAGTCTTGAAGATCAGCAGATGTTTCGAAAGACACTTTAGAAGTATAAGTGGCTTCGAAAGAACTTGTTCTTCCGAAGCCAATTAACATTTGAAAGAACATAATATGAACTAGTGGATATTAGTATGGTCCTTGTAACAAGCCGTTGCAACCTCTGAAATACTACATGGTGTTTTCCAACACCCATGTAGTTGACCATACTTTATTCATTGCTCATTGTTTATCAGTTTGTATAGTTAGTAACTTTAGTTGGTGACAAAAAGGTAAGTCATGGACCTATCACGACTAGCTTATTTACGATAGTATTTTATCTTAGATACCTTACCACTAGCAATGTGGTATTTGTTTAGTAGTAATTTCTAGCTGATAATCTAAATATAACTGGCTGTAGATAGTAGTATAAAGAGTCTTATAAAACTTTAAGTTGAGAATTAATATATACAAGTATCTTGAAAGTCATTTCTTGTGTCTTGTTTACCTAGCATATTATTATCACCTCTTAAAGGATTCTGCTTCATCATTCTTGTATGACTTAGTGAGTTCAAGAGAGAATACTTGTGTTGAGTAATCAAAACCGATCCTACAATTGGTATCAAAGCATTCCAGGCTCTTGATTGTTAGATCTTACCATCGCAAATCACCTTGTCTTTTCACTCACCTCTCTTAAAATGGCTATCAACCGAAATCACTTAAATCTAAAATGGGAACGATGACTAAAGCTCCTATCATCACCCCTGATAACTTCAGATCTTGGTGTATACGTATTGAAGGCTTCATTAGATATCAAGATGACAAAATGTGGAGATCTGTCACCCATTGTCCTTACAAGCCAAAAGTGGCAGCATCGGCTATTAATGGTGCCATGATAGAGACATCTGTAAAGATTACTTAGATGAAGACGTCAAGAAAATGGACATCGATAGCAAAGCTATGACTGTACTGCTTACAGCCATACCAAGCTCCATAATCGTAGGCTTTAAGCATTATAAGTTAGCCAAACAACTCTTTGTGCTTTGATGTTGATGTATTCGGGTTCTAACGAGTCAATGAAAGATTCCATGAAGCAGTAGTTCGAAAACATCACCTACATTACCGGAGAGACCCTCAGCTAGCAATACTTCAGGTATGTGGATCTGATTTCATCACTTCTATCTGTAGGAATGACTCTTAAAAAGAGAGATCTATCAAAGAAGTTCATGAGTGCACTATCTCTAGAGTGTACTTTCTATAATGTCTCTATCAACAGGACAAAAAATTTGAACACTCCCATAATGACTGAACTATACGACATTCTTGATGGATACCATGTAGAGATGGAGACTATAGGATCGATTTATGTCACTATATACTTGGTTTTTCTCTCAAACTCACTTAAACAACACTCGGATGAAAGCAAAGTCTCTAAGAGTTGATAACAATATAATAAGTAATAATCAAACCCAATAAGTAATTTTAAAGGTACTTGCATATATTGCTTCTCAACTCAAATATTACAAGACTCTTACAAGCATGCTGTTATGAGTTACAATGAGAAACTATATATAATACTACCTACAGCCGGATATACTTTGATACCAGCTCGGATCCTCTAACTAAAGCAAATAATACAATGCTATAGTTTAAGGTATCTAAGATAAAGTGTTATCTGAGATATGGTAGTCAGGACATGTCCCTGACTTACCTTTTGTCACCAACTAAAGTTGGTAACTTGTACTATCATAAAAAGGTGAACAGTGGAATAAAGTATGGTCAACTACATGGCCCTTTGAGAAAACACCATGCAGTATCAGAGGTCTGCAGCGGAGTGTTAGAGACCATACTTATGTCCACCGGTTCATAGCAGTGTCTTCCGAAGGTTAAATGGCTTCGGAAGAACAAGTATTTCCGAAGCCGCTTACACTTCGGAAGAGGCTACTTCTTCTGAGGCTTGAGGACTTCTTCTTTCTTCATACTTCGGAAGTAGTCTTCTGATTTCTTCTTTTGAGACTTGATCTTCGAAAGTAAACACTTTGTCTTTGGAAGTAGAGTTTTGTCTTTGGAAGTAAAACTTTCACTCTGTCTTCGAAAGAACTCTGCTTCCTTTGAAAGTTCCACACTTGGCTTCGGAAGCCATTGTAAGTAGAACCAAAATTTGTCTAAGTGATTTGGTTTTGGTTGCACCAGCCTTCTTCTTGATCCAAAAAACTCCCCCTAGGCTAATGCTACCAAAACCTCACTTGTTTCTCCTCCATAAAACTTTTAGCACCAAGGAGAGTATATACTTATCAGTTTCCTTGTTCTTCCTCGATGTGGTGCTGAGAAGTTTTTACAAATCTTTGGTTGACAGGATCTCCAGTCTGTCACCTTGAATGATATGTACCCTTTGTTGTGGCCCTCTGAAAAGAGTTAGTTGATGGGAACTATAATCATATTCCCATCAAACTATAGGTTCCAATTCAGGACCCTCCACCATCTGTACAAAGGTTGTGCCATTGGTGGGAGGTCTATCATTGTCTCCCCTTCTTCTCAACTTTAACTCTTCTTCAATTTTGGCTTTTGCAATTAACTCTGCCAGATGTAGACCGCTTAGATGGTTTCTGATATGAGCAGCAGTTTCAGAGTTGGAGGGGTTAGAGAATGGTTTCTTTGCTAGCAGAGAGGTGGCATTCAGCCTGTTGACTTCATTGTTCTCTCTTTCCACAACAAAGTTGTGACTAGCTTTATCGAACCTCCAGTGGATTATTTCCTTACTAGGCATAAGAGGCTGACTAGGGATCTTGTCCTCTTTCTTTGTATCTAGCAAAGTCACCAACTCCTTCTAAGTCTCTTCTCTTCATCATTTAATGAGTCTGATTGAGGCCTAGAAGTTTTACAGCATGGTCCAGTGTTCCTCTAAGCAGATCAAGAAATTGATCTCTTGTGAGGGAAGGTGAAGATCCATCAACGTAGGTTAGTTTGATGGAGTCTTCCTCAGAGGAGATGTCACTCAGGGTTTTGTAGTTGGTGAGCCTAGTCTTGATCATCTTAAACTCTTCTAGAGAGAGAGATGTTTGGAAGGCTGAGGGGATGGTTTGGAAGGTTGTTGGGTAGGATGTGGTGTGGTGGTTCTGGTAAGAGTTTTGGGTTGAAGGATGGGTAGTTTTGGTGGTTGAGGTGAAGAAGTAGATGAGGGTAAAGATGTGGGTTTAGGAGTGTAAGGCTTAGTTTTGATGGTGAATGGAGAGGGAATTGGTTCAGGTTGGGGTTGAATGGTTAGTGTGAAGGTTATCCCCTGTACCTTTCTGTACATCTCTCTCCTTTTTCCCAAATGAATATCAGCCTTGATTTCACTGACTATTCGTTGGAGTGTCCTCTCAGGGACCCACCTGCCTTCCAGAGAAGCCGTGAGACTAGAGATAGTCTTTCATCAAGGCTTTGTCACCTATCTTCTTGGTTGCACAGGCCCTTGCTTCTTCTTCCCTTTTCTTCTTCTCCTTCAACTTGTCTCGTGTAGCCCTTTTTCTTTCTTTCTCCAATTGATCCTGCTCTTTTTTAAAGAGCCATAGGATCATTTCATCATTGTGTGGAGACAGTTCTTGAAGAGAGAACCCTCTGGAGGTTAGGAATGTTATCCTTTCCCTCCTGAGCTGCATGTCAGCTTTCCTCTGTTCCTTTTCTTTCTCTTCCTCTAAGGCCAATCATGCAGCTTCCTGCTACAGCCTGGTTGCTTTTTCCAGTTCCACCAACTCCTCTAATGGTAGCAGGAGTGTTTCTTCATTGGCAGCTCCAAGCTTGATGAGCTGGTCAAAGATTTCCTCTCTCCTTTTGTTGTTGACTGCATCCTGGTTGGCTGCAGCTGCTTTTGTACTAGCAGCTAATAGCTCCTAGTTGGAAGTCTTCCTTTTCTTTTAGCTTTTCAATCTTCTCCTCTTCCTGAAGTTCTTCTGCAGTCATCTTCTTCTTTCCTTTGTTATCTTTTGAGGAGCTTGACTTTGGTGGTTCTTGGAGAGTGGATTCAGATTGTGAGAGAGGCAGAGAGGGTGTCAGAACAAGAGGTTGATCCAGAAAGTCCTCACTATTCACCTAAGATGCTAGTTCTAGGATTGCATCTATGATGATTAGTTCCTCGAACATTATGAACAGTCCTTCTACAGCTTCCATTTCAGCTTAGGAAGATTCGACTTGTTCTTCCAAGGTTTTAACTTCAGCTTTGAAAGTTTGAGGGGATGCAAATTTTGTCCCAACTGTTTCAGTTGCTGGGCCATTAGTCCCCATTTCCCCTTCGAATTGAATCTCAGGTTCCATGTGGACCTTAGGTTGACCAACTTCTTCCATAATGGTAGAAGGTGCACTTAGCCTCTGAAGTTCTTCAGCTCTGAAATATATCATTCCTGCATCAAGGCTTGGCTGATCAAGACAAGATCTCAACAGAAACTTGGAGAAGAGTCTATAGAGATCTTTGAGCATCCTTTGGTCAATTTGCCGTAAGACTTGAGATGGCTTAGAGAAAGTTGTAATGGGAGCCATGAATTTGGAAGTTAAATTTTGGCTCTGTGGTTCCTCAGATGTTTGTCTCTGAACACTCTCCCCCTTTTTGGTAGCATCATCTTGAGAGCTAGATGACCTAGAGGAAGAGGTCAAGGAGACCTGACAGGTACATGCCTAATAGATCTCTCAATCTGTTTCTCAGCTAGTTAAGCCTTAAGATTGTCAATCTCAAGTTGCTGAGTGGCAGACCTTTTTCTAAAGTCCTAACCTTGGTTTCAAGGTTTGAGACTTTAGATAGTAGGTCTTGTATGAAGAGTTGCATACTTCCCTTATCTTCTTTTGAAGAATCACGGGGAGATGAGGTAACATGCCTACTATGTTCAGCCTCACCACCAAATGTGGTTTCTTGGCACCCTGGTTTCCCCTGCTTAATGATGTCCCTTCCAAAGTCATCAAAAGGCATGGTTGCCACAGATTTAGTCTCAAAATTGTTACCAATGTTCGTAAGGTCCATTGAGGCACCTTCTGTAGTGGCAGTTGAATCTGCATAAGTCCTTTCCATATTAGTGGGACTCACCTCAGTAAGGGTTTGCTGATGGGGGCTAAAGATAAGAGGTCTCTCTAGGCTCTATTGATCTTGGAGAGGGTGTTGTAGATCAACATCATTGCCATGGAGGGACGTTATCTCTTCATCAGTTTTGAAGAGAAGGTCAGTGAAAGATAAGGAGGTTAAGCCTAGTGACCCAGGACCTTGGTCAATGTCTACAGGCATTGAGCCTCTGATGGGGTTGTCCCTTGTTGGCTACTTAGAAGAGTGTAAATACTCACCCCGAGGGCTTTCAGATTGAGTAGTGTGCTCATGGGTTTGAGACTGCGGAGAATCAAGACCTATATTGAGGTCAATGGTGAAGGATGGTGAGACCTCAGACTGAGTGGGAGCCCAATGTTCCACTCTATCCCTTTTGGGTTGAATGGGAGGAGTTTGTTCAATCAGAGTAGATTGAACAAGGGTTCGTTTGGGGCGTCTTTTTTAGGTGATGGTGATGGGAGAAGAAGGTAGTGTTGGCATTGTGGTTGTAGTTGCTGGTGTGGGTTCATCGCCTGTGGGGTGAACAGGGATGTCACCAGTAGCTATTTGCTCAGTCGTACTAGGAGGTAAAGAAGTGTACCTTCGAGTGAAGTTGGTGGATACCTTCTTAGTGTCTTGAAGATGGTTGACCTCATGTGAGGGACAGGCAGAGTGGCTGCACAGACAAGCCGACTCTGGTCCAGCTCACAATTGATGATGTGCTGAAGAAATCTGGGATACATAAAGAATGTTTCCCACTGTAGATTTCCAATGAGATTGGTCAGCACAAATCTTGAGTAGTTGAAATGGAGGCCTCTCACCTATCCATGGACTAAGCACCCTAGTTCATACGAGATTTGGTCCCATCCCCCAGATTTGTTTGACAGATAGTGAAGGACAATGTGCAAGAGAAACTTCCAATTGTAGGAGAAGTTGAATTTGTAGACAGTCGACCTGCTCATGTCTCCATCATATCCCATGAGGATGAATGTGTTTTCTAAATCTGCCTTGGGGAACTCAGTAGGGGCACCCTCATCATGAAGCTCCAGATGCTCCCTGATGAGTTGTTCAGTGACGACCAACTCCTAGCCACAAATGCAAGATCATTTTACATGAACCCCATTTAGGGTTTCAGCCTGACCATTACCCTAAAATTTAGTCATGTGATTAAGGTAAACCGTGGGATTAACAGTTAAGGTGGTCTAGTAGGATGATTGGGTGAGGAGGGAGATGATTTCAGAAAAGTCCTCATCTCTTGAAGAGTCAAGAAGTGCGACTTGGTTGTGTTGAGGATTTAGGGCCATTGAGAAATGTGAAGGTAGAAGAGTTTGAACTTGGGTGAATTGAGGGAGAAAGGAACTTTTAGGGTTGTAATAACTTGTGGTAAGAAGATGAGAGTGAATAGTCGGGATTAATTAAAAGAGGGTGAAATGGTGGTAATGTGTTAGGATAAGGTGATGTGATGTTGTAGTGGATGAAGTGACAGGGGCGGTAAGGTTTAATTCAGTTAAATAGTCCGACATCATTAACAAAATCTTGACTTTTACAGTGTGGGGCCCATGAGATTTCTGTAACACAGTAAAAACTCTCTTCCGAATATAAAACATTTCCGAAGGTAAGTTGTCTTCCGAAGGCAATTTCTACTTCCGAAGGTAAATGTTAATTTTGAGAGTAAAGATTGCTTTCTGAGTGGAGAGTTTTTGTAAGCTTCGAAAGCAGATCTAATATGAAATCAATCGCTTCTTCCGAGACTAAAAACTCTCCGAGAAGAAACATTATCCTTGGAGAAATTTTGCTTCAGAAGATATGTAAAAAGTCTTCCGAGGGTTAATTTCTCTTCGGAAGAAATCTATACTTAGAAAAACTTCAGAGAGATCTTTTGTAACAGGGCTTAGATTGTATTGACGTAAGACATTACATATTAAAAAGGTTTTCAAAAGAGTTAAGCTAATCAATGTTTATCATCCCAATAGCAGTTATGAGATACTTAAATCTTTGTTCTTCTAAAGCTTTGGTGAACAAATCAGCATATTGTTCATTTGAATCAACTTTGATTAGCTTAATCAGATTTTTCTCATGAATATCTTTAATGAAATGGTACCTGATATCAATATGCTTTGTCTTGGAGTGCTTCACTGGATTTTCAGTTATGGAGATAACACTATTATTGTCAATATGGATAGGTGTACTCATAAAGTTGAATCCATAGTCCAACATCTGATTCTGAATCCATAGTATCTTAGCACAACAACTAGCAGCAGTAATGTATTTAGCTTCAGCAGTCGATGTAGAGCCAAGGATTGTTTCTTACATTGCCATGAGATGATCCTTCCACCAAGAAATTGACATCCTCCTGATGTTGATTTCTAGTCAATGTTGCAGCCACCATAGTCAATGTCAGAGTACCAATAGATATTAAAATCATTGTTCCTAGGATACCAGAGACCTTGTTTAGGTGCTCTTTTGAGGTATCTGAGGATTCTCTTGGCAGTAGCTAGGTGAGACATCTTTGGAGCAACCTGATATCTTCCACAGATGCAAGTTGCAAACATAATATTAGGTCTACTGGTCGTAAGATACATCAGAGAACCAATAATCACCCTATACTGATGTTGATCAATATCCTCCCCCTCAAGGTTAGGACAAAGGTTATGGTTTCTAGGTATGGGTGTCTTGGCTGGCTTACAATCTTTCATCTCAAATCTTTCTAAGATGTCATTGACATACTTAGATTGATTAATGAAAAACCCTTCCTTCAGTTGCTTCACCTGAATTCCAAGGAAAAATTCCATTTTTCCCATTAAACTCATCTCAAACTTCTTCTTCATAGTGCTTTCAAAGTCCTTACACATTTGGTCATTTGAACAACCAAATATGATGTCATCAACATAGACTTAAACAAGCAAAATGTCTTTTCCAGACTTCCTTATGAAGAGAGTCTTATCAATGGTTTCTCTTGTGTAACCATTCTTCAGAAGAAATTGACACAGAGTCTTACACCACAACCTAGGTGCTTAGTGCAACCCATATAGAGCTTTGTCCAATTTGCACACATAGTTGGGACGTTTTGGGTCTTCAAATCCTAAAGGCTGGCACACATACACTTCCCTAACTATATCCCCATATAGAAAGGCACACTTGACATCAAGCTGGTAAACAGTAAAGTTATTGGACGCAGCATAAGCAAGGAAGATCCAAACAGCCTCAAGTCTTGCAACAGGTGCAAAGACATCAGTATAATCAATTCCTTCCTCTTAAGTATATCCTTGAACTACCAGTCTTGCCTTGTTCTTGATAATCAAGCCTCTATCATCTTTTTTTTCCTGAAAACCGATTTAGTGCCTATTGGTACTTGACCAGATGGTAGCGGACATAGGTTCCAAACCTTCTATCTTTTGAATTGAAGCAGCTCCTCTTGCATAGATTCAACCCAGCTACTATCTTTCAAGGCATCTTCCACCTTCTTGGGTTCCATCTGGGATAAGAAGCATGAGTACAAGAAGACATTCCCATGATGAGTCTGCCCTCTTGTTCTCACACCTTTAGAGACATCCCCAATGATGTTCTCAACTGGATGAGTGTTGTGAATCCTTAAGCGAGGAATCACTTCCAGTTGCAAGGATAAGTCCAGATTAGACATATTTTGCTCAGGAACAGGAACACTTTGTCCAGCTGTGGTTTCAAACTCATTCAATGAGGACTAATTGAATGAATGAGAAACATCATCAATTGTTGGCTGTGAAGTAGCATTAACAATTGCATGTTCCTTCAAAATGCTACATTCCTTAGCTTGGTGTTGTATTAGATCATCTGATGAGCTTTGAGGATCAGCAGGTGATTCACTAGTTTAAACTTCACTATTCCTTGATATAGTTATACTATCTGATCTGTGAATAGTGAGAGCTTGATTTGTTGCTACTCTTGGAGAACCTGGAAGAGGTTTGGGTAGCTCGAACAATTGATCAGCATCAGCATCAGCATCGGCATCGGCATCGGCATCGGCATCGGCATCGGCATCGGCATCGGCATCGGCATCGGCATCGGCATCGGCCATCGGCATCGGCATCGGCATCGGCATCGGCATCGCATCGGCATCGCATCGGCATCGGCATCGGCATCGCATCGGCATCGGCATCGGCATCGGCACGGCATCGGCATCGGCATCGGCATCGGCATCGGCATCGGCATCGGCATCGGCATCGGCATCGGCATCGGCATCGGCATCGGCATCGGCATCGGCATCGGCATCGGCATCGGCATCGGCATCGGCATCGGCATCGGCATCGGCATCGGCATCGGCATCGGCATCGGCATCGGCATCGCATCGGCATCGCATCGGCATCGGCATCGGCATCGGCATCGGCACGGCATCGGCATCGGCATCGGCATCGGCATCGGCATCGGCATCGCATCGGCATCGGCAGCAGCATCCGCGGCACCGGCACCGGCACCCGCATCCACTTCCCCATCCGTGTCCGCATCCGCATTAGCATCATTTTGAGCACCTATTCCAACTAAAACATTCTCACAAGAAGGCTTAGAATAGTTTGGAAACAATTCTAAATCAAAGATATGATCAGGGCCATTCCCCTTAACACGAGGAGTGTGCTCATAACAATTATATTGGATGACTCCCCAAATTGTTGATTTTTAATGTTGTATACTCTATAATCTTTAGGGCTAGAAGAGTATCCTACAAAGATAGCATCATCTGACTTTTCAACAAATTTTTCCAAATTGTCCTTTGTGTTAAGTATGGTACACCTGCTGCCAAAGGACCTGAGAAAGCCAATGAACGGTGGCCTCTTGTTCCATAGCTCATAAGGAGTGTCTCCATGTGCTTAACAACAAGAACTCTGTTCTGCACATAGCATGCAGTGTTGACTGCCTTTGCCAAGAATGTTAGAGGTAGTTTGGAATCAGCTAACATAGTTCGAGCAGCCTCAATAAATGTCATGTTCCTCCTCTCAGCAACATGATTTTGTTGAGGAGTTCTGGGAGCATAATATTGTCTGCCAATCACTTTTGAGTTACAGAATGAGTCAAGAATGAAGTTCTTAAACTCAGTCCCTTGATCACTTCTAATAATATTAACCTTGTGATCAATTTGATTTTCTATTTTAAGAATAAAAGATTTTAATGTTTCAGCAGTTTCATCTTTAGTTCTTAAAAGATACCCATGTAATCTTGTAAAATCATCAACTATCACAAGGCAGTATGATTGTTTGAGCTGTAAACGATAGTCTATATTATCAACACGGTGAAAGTCATCAAAAGTCAACGTCACGGCCAAAGTCAACAAAAGTCAAACCCGACAATTCGAGACGAGGAACAAAGATGAGACGTTGAAGATTTAGATGACTAGTAGTTATATTGTAATAAATATATTTTGTGCTAACAAAATATATTTTATCTTGTTTTTAGTCATTTTTATGCTTAAATATATAATTTTGTATTAATTCACCTATGTCTAGGGAGTTAAGTGCAATTAGTGAATATTAGTCTAGACTATAAATAGGTTAATTGTCATTAGTGTTAGTGAATGTTGCATGACCAATAGATTGGGGGATTATTTGTGAACACATATTTTGCAATCTAATTGACGATCAAAGGGGTTTTGATTATGATTCATATTTTGATCTAATTCTTCATGATTTTGATTCAAGTGTGATTAACCTAGGCTTACAATTTGGTATCAGAGCTGACACGATCAGCGATCCCATGTTTGTATGTAGAGTTCAAAGCAGCGGAATACGAACAAGAATTAGACAAATTGTAGCAAGCATCGATACTTGTATGCATTAAGAGCACATACGGTTATAGGGAGAGAATATATATTTCTGATTTCAAGGAATGTTTATAGATATAGAATATTTCTAATCAAATCATTCATTCATTCATTCATTCATTCACCTATTAGAATAGGTTGTCACTCCTTATATAGAGTGCAACAATCACTGCTGTTATCACGGAAAGTGACAACTGGCAGATCTAATACAAAAATAACTAACTCTTAACAAACTACTGAAATGTTCACAACTACTGAGAACATATCAGAGTGTTAAGTACAGAATATAAAACTACTGATTAGAAACTACTAAAACTACAACGACTGAAGAACAAGCTCTTCAGTCGTTTTACAAAACTACTGAAACATAAAACTACTGAAACTAGAAATATAAACTACTGATATCACAACTACTGAAGAAGTACTCTTCAGCAGTTGTGACACTACTGAGGACACAGTACTTGATCTTCAGACTTTGACCTTCAGATGTTTCATCAGCTGATGACTTCAGTAGATATCATCAGCTGATGACTTCAGTAGATATCATCAGCTGATGTCTTCAGTCTATGTCTTCAGACTTGTACATCAGTTGTTGATCTTCAGCACTTGTAAACTCTTCAGCTGTTGTACTTCAGTACTTTGGTCTTTCAGCTTCAGCACTTGTGTTCTTCAGCTGTTGTACTTCAGCACTTTAGTCTTTCAGCTGTTGAAGTCTTCAGCACTTGATCTTCAGCTGTTGAAGTCTTCAGCACTTGTCAAACTGCTGATGAGGCTTTCAGCAGTTGTTGTGATACCATGTGGGACTTAGAGATTTTCTGATCTTGGCTCATTGGTTCTTTTGGTCCAACAACTCCCCCTGAACCAATGCAGCCAAAACCTCTAAATTATTCATAATCCCACTTATTGTTGGCAAAGTGTTGGTCTTTTTCCTTCTTGATCAGTAGAGAAGATGACCCATGTAAGCTCCGGCCTGGGAAGAAATCTCAGATATTTGTTTGGCAGGTATGAATGGGAACTCTATTTTGGGGAACTGGACACAGAGTTGTTATCCCATTCATGAGATTTACTTCCCCATAATGAGTCTGTATGACTCTCGAACATAGGCCTCAAGGAGAACAACTTGTTCCTCCTGAGAGAGTTCTTCTACTCCTCCTTCAAAGAAGAACTCTAGACCATAGTACTCTGATAAGTACTTCATGGTCCTGCCATTTTTCAGCTCCACCGTAGTTACCTCCCTATATACAAATTCATCAGGATGGTTGCCTTCAAGGAGTAACTGGAGCTCATTCTTCTGGATGTCTTCAAGCTTTTTATATAACAACCCCTTCTTAATCATCTTGTTTTCTAGTAAAGCTTGAGGGGTCTTCTTTGCTTGGTGAGCTTTCTTGAATTCATCAATGATTTCCCAAGGTGAGACTACAATGGCCAACATGATGGTAAACTCTATTGTTTTTCGTACCTGGCCATTGTATCTGTGTGGAATAGTTCTTTATGGATTCTAGAACTCACCCTGGGGTCTGGCATACTCCACTCTCATCTCTCCTTCTGATACTGAAAAGTATGCATGAGAGTGTACAGCCTTTGAGCATGCCCTTTCATGGCTTGAATGATGATGACTGAGGAAATTCCTTGTCAACCATCTTCAACAGTTGCTCATCATGCTGTTTCTGCTGTTCTTCTTCTTCTATCTTGACTCGGACCATTTCCCTTTGAGAGTCAGGTGTGATCATGGGTTGACTTCGGGGTTTTGGTAGCTTTAGAACAGCAGAGAGTGGCAGACTATCATCTTCATCTTCCTCTTCTTCTTCTTCTTCCATCCTCAGCACCCTTCTCCTCCTTCTGGGTGCATCACTGGATGATGGTTGGGTTGGTGAAGGAGTTGGTTTTGGAGAATGAAGATGTTTGGATGTTGGCTTAGAGATTGGTTGGGAGATTTGAGGGATAGTCTGTTTGAGTGGTGGAAGGGAAGGTTGATCCAGCATCTTTGTAGTTAGTTTTGCCTTTATGAGTTTAGCCATCTCTAACCTTTTACCAGCCCCAGCCTCATCAAGGGCTTCCACAATAATCCCTTTGTTGAATTGCTCAGACAGACAGATTGGGTGGCTATAGCCAGAATGCTGTCCCTGGTCCATGCGCGAATCTCCACTAACGATCTTCCTAAGTATTTTGCAATAAAGCGGATCATTATTTACAATCTCTCTTTTTCAGAGCATCATACCCTGCCCATCGGGTTTGTATCTCTTGCACTTCTAACCTTCTGATCTCACTATCCAGTGTGGCTGTGTCAAACCCCTGCCTGAAGAGTTGATCAATTATTTTATCCATGGATCGGCTGTGTGTAGTGTCAGCTTCTTTTACCAGCTCCTCCAAGGATTTGTCTTCAGCAGTATGATCATCAGCACTTTTCTTTCACTTGTAAGTGAGCAGAAGTTGCTTTTCTTTCTCTCTTCCTCTTGGCTTGCTTCTCTTCCTTCTTTTCCTCTATTCTTTTCCTCTTCTTTTCTTTCACTGCAGTACTCTCCCCCTTTTTGGATGCATTGGAGGAAGGGGTTTGTACCGCAGAAAGAGTCTTTTGTACAGCAGCATCAATCAAGGGCTGTAAAGTTGAGCAAATCCTCTCATCATGGCTTTAGTCACAATATCAGTGATTATGGGTGTGATGAGAGGGAGGGAATTTTGAAGTACAGCACCTATTTGCTCAGGAGGGTTCTGTTCCTGAGAAATAGGGCCTGAAGCAGAGGCAGGTGGTTGAGTTTGGAGTGGCTCAGTGTTTGGGGAACCTTCAAGTGAAGGTGCCATCTGTGGGTGGGTAGAGGCAGATGGTCTTTCTCCTTGTGAGAGTTGATCAAGTAGGTTTTGCAACCTACTGACTTTCTCTTCAAGGATTGTGTTCTGGGCAAGAACATCGTAGAAAAAGCCCAGGTCATCATCAGCCGAACCTGAATCATCTGACCTCCTGCTTAGAGCAGGATTTACATGCACTGGGTGTAGACCAGTTGATGCATGTGCCCCTTGTGCTTGGTACTGGGGACTTCCAGCCTCAGGACAGTGTCCATCATCAGCCATTGCCTCTAGTGAGGTCTTAGCAATAGTACCAGCCTCATTCTGATCATGTGCTGAGTCAGAGGAGGTGGCAGCCTCACTAGATATTCTAAGCTCCTTGTCTACACCAGGAGATAGAAGTGGTAAACCCCTGTGCTGTGGGTTCTCAAGTGCACTGTGTTCCTCCCCCTCAATTGTAGAGGTTTTCCCAGTAGTAAGTGGTTTCTGGGGAGGGGGTGAGGAGTGCAGTTGAGTCAGCACTTGTGCAACTATTAAAGTTGGGCTTTGAGGGGCGTTGTTTGGGGTGAAGGGATAGAAGCAGTGTGCACCTGGGGAGGTTGGTGCGCTTCAATGGCAATCCCCTCAAGTGAGGAAGATCCCAGATATGTAGGTACCCGTGGTTGCTGCAGGCTCCTGTTGAGAGGAGGCCTGAGCGGCTATGGCTGGAAGAGTGATTGTATCCACTAGGGGGTTTGGACTAGTGGATATATCCTGCGTTTGTGTTGCAAGGGCATCCTCAGGGGACTCAATTCCCTGAGTAGCCGTTTTGGGTTTCTTTTTGGTGGGTTTGGTGGGGACTTTTGATTTGGAGGTGGTGGCTGTGGGTTCCAGCTGCGTGGGTTTTCGCAGCTTGGCAGCCATTTTTAGTGTCTGGTCAGAGTTGTGCCGGGAGTATACTTCCGGCAGAACAGCCGTAGCAGGGACTCCCAAGCCAACAAGTCCCTCAGCATTAAGCTGGTTTGTAATGATGGCCATTATGAACCGTGGATATAGTATCCAACGGTTGGCAGTTAGTTTTTGAGCCATATCTTGAGCTCGGAAATATTATTTCTGAAAAGTTTAGCGGTTGTTGCTCAAGAATAGAATACATTACCTGCTGCCATTTCGTCGACATTTGATCCAAGACGACGTCTTAGGGGCCAAACATACATTCACCATGTGAAAGATTAGGCGCTCAGCGTCATTAAAGTGTTTCTTCTTCAAGATAGTGGAGGCACTGAGATCGCCTTGATATCCATGTTGGGCAAAGGATAGATCTGTGGTGCCCTTCGGATATCCAGCAGGAGAACTAGCATCATTCAGATGAAGAATTTTGCGGATTATGCAGGAGTGATGACTACTTCTTTGTTGTTTACGACCGACTGGAGAGATGGTGTGTTGTTCTCCCCAGTGGTAATAGTAACGTTCATCCAAATTGTTGAAGGGATTCGGCATGTAGTATGGGATTCAGAAGAAATGCCATATTGTATTGGGACTGAACCATAAGATCGATAGCAGTATCGAACTTAGTCCAGATGGGCGATTTAGTGAGGTAGGCAACACAGTTGTGTCGCGGTTTAATTTGCATGGACGCCATTGAGAAAGGGAAGTTTTTGGAGAGGAACGTTAGGTTTGAAGAAGATGAAGCATTGAGAGCTTAGGTCAGGATATTTATAGGGTACAGGTAAGAAAACGACTGAAGGATGTGGTGTTAGTCATCAGTAGTTTTAAACGACCGTTGACATGGTATTATCCTTTCAGACGTTGAAACAGCTGAGGTCGTGGTGTTAGGCATCAGAAGTTAGAAAACTACTGAAGACCGTGGTTTTGACTTCAGATGATTGAAACAACTGAGGACTTGGTGTTTGTCATCAGTAGTTATGAAACTACTGAGGACAGTGGTTTGGCATCAGCTGTTGTAAACAACTGAAGACTTGGATTAGTCATCAGTAGTTTAAAAACTACTGAAGACATGGTTTTGCTTCAGTTGTTTAGAATGAAACAGCAGTTGTACAAACGACTGAAAGAAATTTCTCATCAGCTGTTTTCGTCAATTCTTAGCTTTCAGCTGTTTCATACTATCCTCAACACACATTCATCAGCCTTTTTGGCTGATTTCAGTTGTTTCATAGGACATCAGTACTTATCTGTTTTTACTGATTCAGTATTTACTGCATCAGTAGTTGTAACTACATCAGTAGTTAGAAAAGATGAAGTACTTCAGTACTTGTGAGACATTTAGCCTTCAGTAGTTATAAAAGCTACTGAGGGTAAAAGAGCTCATCAGTACTTATATGTGACATAGTTACTAATGATCATCAGTACTTATTACTAAGATCATCAGTAGTTGTCACTTATTCTAGCTGCAGCATACCAAGCCTTAACACCAGGTTTTGGAAAGTTGAACTATCCGAAGGCTTAGTAAAAATGTCTGCAAGCTCATCAGCACTAGGCACAAACTTAGGATCAATCAGACCTTTTTCAAAACAATCTCTTATAAAATGATGTCTGATCTCTATATGTTTGGTCCTAGAGTGCTGGACTGGATTTTGACAATGCAAGAGCTGAAGCACTATCCATTAGCAATGGAGTCTTAGTCTCTGTAATGCTATAATCCAGAAGTTGGTTTTGAAGCCAGAGTACCTGAGATGTACAACTTGCAGCAGCAATGTACTCTGCTTCAGCAGTTGATGTAGCAACTGAGGTCTGTTTCTTGCTCTGCCAAGAAATCAAGCAGTTGCCTAGGAATTGACATCCACCAGAAGTTGATTCCTGGTCAACTTACACCCTGCATAGTCACTGTCAGAAAAAGCAACTAATTTACCAGAATGTCCAGTGAATACCATAAACCTAGAGATGGAGTGCCTTGCAGATATCTATAGATCCTCTTGACTGCAATCAGATGAGACTCTTTAGGTGCAGCCTGAAATCTAGCACAAACACATGTAGCAAACATAATATCTGGTCTAGAAGCTGTTAAATACATCAAGGACCCAATCATACATCTGTAAAGTGTTTCATCAACCACTTTACCTTTCTGATCTGTATCCAGTTGTGTGGTGCTGCACATGGGGGTAGAACAGGCTTACAGTTTTGTAAATCAAACTTTTGCAAAAGATCTTTTGTGTATTTGGACTGATGAATGAAAATTCCGTCAGCCTTTTGTTTGATTTGCAACCCCAGAAAGAACTGTAATTCTCCCATGGCACTCATTTCAAACTTCTGTTGCATCAACTTTGTAAAGGCATCACACAACTTTGGATCAGAGGATGCAAAAATGATATCATCTACATAAATTTGAACAAGTAGATTATGTTGCCCAGCTTTCTTAATGAATAAAGTCTTATCTATGGAGCCTTAGTGAAATTATTTTCCAGAAGAAAGTTGGGTAATGTCTCATACCAGGCTCTAGGAGCTTGTTTTAAACCCATAAAGAGCCTTATCAAGCTTATACACCCAATTAGGATGTTTATTGTCCTCAAAGCCTGGAGGTTGACATACATAAACCTCTTCTTTAATTTTTCCATACAAAAATGCACTTTTGATATCCATTTGAAAAACTTTAAGGTTTTGATAGGCAGCATAAGCTAAAAACAATCGAATTGCTTCCAGTCTGGCTACAGGAGCAAAGGTTTCATCATAATCAATACCTTCTTCTTGTGCAAACCCCTGAACAACCAGTCTGGCTTTGTTCTTAACAATAAGCCCATTTTCATCATTTTGTTCCTAAACACCCTTTAGTACCTATTGCACACTTACCTGGAGGTAGAGGAACCAGTTCCCACACTTGCTGTTTCTTGAACTGAAGAAGCTCAAGCTGCATGGCATCAACCCATCCATTGTCCTTTAAAGCAATGTGATAATTCTTTGGCTCTTGCTGACTGATGAAGAGAGCATAGAAGCAGAAATTTGACAATTGACTTCTTGTTGATACTCCAGCAGTGATATCACCAATGATTTGAGACATAGGGTGATTCTTCAGATCTTGATACACAATGAGATCTGTGCAAGTATTTGTAGCAGGCTCAGCAGTAACAGATGGTGATGGTGAATCATTTCCTTGAAACCAATCAGTGGATGGTAATTCAAAGGAAGTTGAATTCGAAGAGATCTCATCAGCATTTGTTGTGGATGGTGCTACTGGAGCTACAGGAACATCAGGTCTAGCATGAATCAGGCAGCTGATCACTAAACCTGAAGAGGTGAGTACTGCAATCATCATCATCATCAGCAGTACCACCAGGTGGTGAACTGTTGACAGGAGCAACAGCAGGAGTTGATAAGGAACATATTGCAGTACGTCCAAATCAAATAACTCCACAGGGCTTTGTGGAATCTTGTCCTTTGGAGATTCATTGAACTTAACATGTAGAGTTTCTTCAACCATCTTTGTTCTTCAGTTGAAGACTCTGTATGCCTTGCAAGTAGATGAAACCAACAAAATACCCTGCATCCACCTTAGGATCAAATTTATGGAGTTGATCCTTGTGTTGAGAATAAAACAGGGACACCCAAATGCTTTGAAAAATGAAATCAGAGGAGCAATGATGGAGAACTTCATATGGAGTCTTCATCAACCTCTGATTTACTAAAACTCTATTTTGCACATAGCAAGCTGTGTTGACAGCTTCAGCACAAAAGGTCAGTGGCAAACCAGAGTCAGCCAGCATGGACCTTGCAGCTTCAATAAGGGTCCTGTTCTTTCTCTCCACTACTCCATTTTGTTCTGGAGTCCTTGGAATGCTAAACTGCCTTTTGATTCCCTTTGAAAGATAGAAGTCATCAAGTGTATGATTTCTGAATTCAGTTCCATTGTCACTCCTAATACACTTGACTGGTAGGGAATACTGCTTCTCAATATACAACACGAATAATCTTCTGAGCAGCCTCATCCTTTGAATGTAGAAAGAAAGTCCATACAAATCTGGAGTAATCATCCACAATTACCAGACAGTATTTCTTCTTTGCCATGCTCATTACTCTCACAGGACCAAATAGATCCATATGCAGTAATTGCAAGCAGGCAGTGGACTTAGGCTCTTCAATAGGAGGGAATGAGACTTTGTGCTGTTTTCCTTTTAAACAAGCAGTGCAGGTTTCATCACAGTGGAACTCCTTTATTGGTAAGCCTCTGACTAAACTATTGTGGGTAAGCTTATTCATGTTTTTGAGATTAACATGACCAAGCCTTCTGTGCCACAGTTTAGATTCTTGAGAAGAGGCTTTGGAAAATAGGCAAGGATTGCCTTTGAGATCTATTTTCTTAGAAAGATCTAAGGCATACACTCTTCCTGTCCTGTTGGCTCTCAGGAGAGTGTGATCATCCAACACCTTGTCAATCAAGTGCAAAACTTTGGATGACAGAATCCTACAGTTTTGACTGGTGAAAAGAGCAACATGGCCTTTATCACACATTTGACTGACACTCAAGAGATTGTACTTGAGATTTTCCACATGATTAACATCATCAAATTTGATTTCTCCATTGGAGACAAAGCCCTTACCAATGATGTAACCCCTAGCATCATTGCCAAATGAAACAAATCCCTTCTTTCCTTGAGAGTAGTCATGAAGAAGAGAGCTATTCCCAGTCATGTGCATAGATCCCCCACTGTCTACATACCAGATGCTACTTTGGCATGTTGAAGAACCCTGAATAATAAACAATCAGTTAGTTTTAGAGACCCAAACCTTTTTGGTTTTGGGCCTGGTCTCATCAATAGATGGCAAACTAACAGGTTTATTTGAAACAACAGCCTGAGAGGAAGAAGATGGTGTAGAAGAGGAGTCCTTTGGCTTGGATCTCCTTTTCTGTGGTTTCAACACAGGAGCATTTAGTTGGTTAACTCTACCCAACAGATGTTGAACCATCATAACCAGCTGTGTCTGATTTTGTGATAATGCTTTCAGCTCATCAGACACATTGCCAGTGGAGTTTGATAAGTCCCTATGTTGCCCCTTCTTCTTCTGAGCATTCTCAGCTGTCACCTATTTAACCCCTTCCTTTTTGGATTTCTTTGAGGACTTAAGGGTTACAGGATTTGATGTTGCTGATACAAATGTGGTCTCAAACTCAGTTTTCATTTTTACCATTTTCTCTTTAATTTCTTCTTTTTGTTTGAGTTTGGAACCTCTTTTGTACCAACAATCATCTGTAAGATGATTGAACAAACCACATACTTCACATGGTTTCTTCTTCATCTTAGGTTGATCATCAACTAAAGAGGGTGAAGCAACTGAAGACTTGTTCTTCAATGCTTTGGAAGCATTGTTTGCTTTCTTGACTGCCTCTTTAGTAGTCTTCAAACTCTTTCTACTGTCAGTTTTCTTCTCTTCAGTACTGACAGCAGTTGAAGTTTGAACTTCAGGTGTTAGATCCTGCTCTCTAGTCCTTTCAGGACCTTCAGAATTACTCCTGAGTTGATCAACTCATTAATCATGTGAATGTTAGCATTTGAACCATCAACATCAGCTGATAAGTTCAAAGAGGGCTTGATGCTGACTGCTACTTCTGATTGTGCTGTATCAGAAGGTAGATCACATGATGTGATGGATTGGTTATCACTCTCACCATCAGATTCTTCCTCTGCTCTTGGGTAAAATCTGTAGGTGGAGCAGTGTGATTGTAACCAATTCCAAACTTCACATTTGAAGCAGATTGCTTACTAAGAAGCATTTCAAAACCTTTGCATGATTGTACCCATCTATCACACTCTACCTGGGTAACTGCAAGGGTTTCTTTGAGATCTTTGTACTTCTCTAGAAGTACCTCTTCTCTAGCCTTATCATCAATTATTTGGCAATTCAGTTTATAAATCTCATCATTTTTATCTTTAAGCACAGACTCAAACTCAGCTTTGTTTTTGGAATTATTTGTTCTAGCTCAATGTTCTTATTAATTAGAGCTACATTTGCTTCTCTAATGGAAGCAAATGCTGCTATGCATGGTTCAGAACATAATTTGGCTTTTGCCTCAGAGGATACCTGTGATACCTGAGGTGTAGAGGAATTAGAAAATGAAGTATCAGCAGACTCCAAAGCCATAAGAGCCAGATTCCCAAAAGGACTGTCACCACCATGTTGACCAGCACCTGAAAACAGTTGATCATGACCAGACATGTCATCTGGTAAACTGCTCCAGTCAAAAACTCCTGGGGTGAAGAAGCTGTGTTGTTGAGGTTGAGTTGTTGATGAGATTGGGATGGCTGAGGTTCTGGTAGTGCATGAGGTGTGGTGCCATAGGAACTTGAACTTGATTTGACTGTGGCATGTAATAACAAGGGTACGGATATGGCATTTGACCCTGAGGAACAAAATATGCCGGAGATTGTTGTTGAGGATGATGATTAGAAGTGACAGGATGTTGCCCTCTGTGTTGTTGACTATTGCCAGGAAAAGTCACAAAGGGTGCAGTGGAGTTAGATCCAGTTGATCTACACTCTCTTGCAAAGTGTCCAAGCCTTTGGCATTTGTGACACCTCAACTTGCTCTTGTCAAAACAACTTTGGTTTTGCCAGAGAGTCCTGGGAATTTTCTTCCAGTTCTTTTATAGAACTTTTGAGATCTGATATTTATCAGGGCCATTTGGCTCAAAATATCCATCTCCTCTAAGTCATCATCAGCAATCCCCTTGAGATCATCCATAATGAAGCATAGATTGTCATTATTACACCCAGTACTGACCATCAACACTCACAAATGCAGAATCAGAAGTGCTTGAAGAGAAATTAATATGCTCATCATACTGGCATTCAGATGAAGCATATTCTAACTCATGACCCACCAAGGCAGTGTTGCCTGGTACAAAGTCTTCAGTGAGCTTTCCAGATGAAGACAGCTTTCTCTTCTGTTCTATCTCTCTCTCAAACGTGAGCAGTTTCCCATGGAGTTGGGTGAGAGATAGTTTGTCCAAACTTGCACTGGAGCGTAGGACAATAGTATATGTGTCCCATCTCTCAGGCAGTGATCTGAGAAATCTGTTATTCATCTGAATATTTGTGTACTCAAGTTTGACCATTTTTAGTTCAGAGATCAAACAAGAGAACCGCTCATATTGTTGAGTCAGTGTCTCACCCTTTCTATGAGAGAATGTCTCATATTGTTGGGCAAGAATTTCTCTATTATTTGCCAAGACCTCATCTGTTCCTCCAAATTGTTCTTTCAAGGCATTCCAGAGGTCATGGGCAGTTTCATGATGCATTAGCCCAGAATAGATTTCATTTGGCAGTGCCATGGCCAGAATTCCATGGGCTTTTGCATCAATTTCAAGCAACTTCTTATCCTTATATGAGTATTGCTCCCTCCTCTTCGGAACCATTTGATTGGTTTCCGGGTTATTCACCATAGGCTTGTGTGGACCATGTACCACTGATGTCCAACAACCTGCGCTGTTAACAGACAGGTGATGGAGCATTCGTCTTTGCCATATGTTATACTCATTCCTAACTAGCATTGGTGGCTTGGTTGAGGAACCAGTATTGTGAGGATCATTGGAGGGAGTGGTCATTTTCAATTGAAAAACAATTTAATTCAAGCTTTTAATAGTTTTACACCGACCACAACAAACTCAATGAAAACCAAGAAAAGATCTCAGGATGAATGACCAGAAATACAGAAAATTCAATCTCTATAACCATTTCTTGCAAAAACAAAAGCTAATTCAATCAAACTTAGATCTTGAATAGCAGTTTCAATGATCAATTATTAGATCAATCAATGATTAACCTGCTCTGATACCATTTGACAGGATCAGCGATCACAAGTTTGATGTATTAGAGTTCAAAGCAGCGGAATACGAACAAGAATTAGACAAATTGTAGCAAGCAATCGATACTTGTATGCATTAAGAGCACATATGGTTATAGGGAGAGAATATATATTTCTGATTTCAAGGAATGTTTATAGATATAGAATATTTCTAATCAAATCATTCATTCATTCATTCATTCATTCACCTATTACAATAGGTTGTCACTCCTTATATAGAGTGCAACAATCACTGCTGTTATCACGGAAAGTGACAACTGGCAGATCTAATACAAAAATAACTAACTCTTAACAAACTACTGAAATGTTCACAACTACTGAGAACAAATCAGAGTGTTAAGTACAGAATATAAAACTACTGATTAGAAACTACTGAAACTACACGACTGAAGAACAAGCTCTTCAGTCGTTTTACAAAACTACTGAAACATAACTACTGAAACTAGAATTATAAAACTACTGATATCACAACTACTGAAGAAGTATTCTTCAGCTGTTGTGACAAAACTACTGAAACTTCAGTACTTGATCTTCAGACTTGAACTTCAGATGTTTCATCAGCTGATGACTTCAGTAGATATCATCAGCTGATGACTTCAGTAGATATCATCAGCTGATGTCTTCAGTCTATGTCTTCAGACTTTGTACATCAGTTGTTTCTTCAGCACTTGTAAACTCTTCAGCTGTTGTACTTCAGTACTTTGGTCTTTCAACTTCAGCACTTGTGTTCTTCAGCTGTTGTACTTCAGCACTTTAGTCTTTCAGCTGTTGAAGTCTTCAGCACTTGATCTTCAGCTGTTGAAGTCTTCAGCACTTGTCAAACTGCTGATGAGGCTTTCAGCAGTTGTTGTGATACCATGTGGGACTTAGAGATTTTCTGATCTTGGCTCATTGGTTCTTTTGGTCCAACAAGATCCATTTCGGATCAAATTCACTAAAGATTTGAAAATTTTTAAAGAGAGAAGTTGAGGTTTTGGTTGTGCTTGTTCAATATCATGTTTTCATCAATTTCGGATCAAATTTGAGTGTTACTGACATGGAAATTGATTGAAGTTTGCTTGTTATTGGTTGGGAAAGCTCTGTTAATCATCAGGTTTCAAATCCATTGAGATTTGGGCGTTTTCAGATTGATTTTTTGAAAAAGCATTTCAGCTTCGTCCAGTGAAATTACCAATTCATCCAGCAAAATTGTCTGTTTTTTCAATGAAACTACAAGTGTTTTACACTGTAGTTAATTTCAGCATCTCAGCGAAAGTAGTGCTCTTGAACGAAAGTTCAACAGTGCTTGTGTGCATATTACAAGCGAAATTGATGTCGAAACTATCTTCGAACGAATGTTCAAGCTTGTTTTGTGCGAAATTGTCGGCGAAACTAAGCAGTTTAAAGCATTTGGCTTGCGAAACTGCTGCCAAAATTTCCAACGAAACTACTGTCGGCTCAGCGAAACTAGATTTTTCTGCGACACTACAATTTCGGCGAAGTTATCATTTCTTCAGCGAAATTCGAATGTTAAAGATGACTTTTCCCCCTAGTTGCGATTAATTGAATTCATCCCGATAAAGAAATTTTCACCGATTTTGAAAGATTTATAAAAAAACAAGCTAACCTGCCAGCTTGACACCAGTTGCTAAGATTTTCTATCGAGACATTTAAAAATAATATTTTTCCCGGGGGAGAATTATTTTACACTTTTTGGGAAAAATATTTTCGGGGCGTTTAATTGTTTAACTTTTTCTTAAAATGTCATTTTTAGAAGATTTTAAATCAGATAATCTCACAACGGCAGAAAGCAGGTTTGACTCTTTTACAGCAATGAAGAAAGAAAAATTGTCAGATTAGATTGATCGATTCTTAAAGGTGGCAAATAATCTTAAGAAGCATGTTCCTAATATCAGTAATCATGAACAAATTCAAAAGCTTCTTGACTCTCTTCCATCTGCATGGAATCATCAAGTTAAAATGCTGAAGCAAGAAAGAGGTTATGTTTACACAAAACTTATGGATATGATCAACAGACTAAAATCTCTCGAGCTGGATATCCAAAGAAACGAATTTCGGCAAGCCCTGTTTCGACATCAAACCCATGCACTTAATACTAATCTTGTTTCTTCTGTAACAAGCATACTTGATTACAAAACAGAGATGATTGAAAAGTTAAAGTTATTGAGAACTGATTAAGATTTAAATTCTAAATTCGGAGAAACTATTGAAGAGAATCGTGAAGCTTTAAGAGTCGACAATGATAGTAAACTGGAGTCTGTGAGAACCGATGATGATAAGGCTGGAAAAGCTTATAACAGAAAGAAAGAATCTGAGACTGACGAGATGCTGAAGGTAACAGAAGAGGAACAACAAAAAATCACAACGGTTTGCAACTATGAAAAGAGCTTAGCTACAGAACGAACTATCATGGGTCTTCCTTATGAGACTTTTCAGGATATGTGTTCTTCATATTGTAAAATCAGATTATTTAGGATTTATAAGGCCAACAGATTGTTACTGGAAAATGAAAAAGAATTAAAACTAACCAATCAGGAATTAAAGAAAAATGAAATTGCTTTTTCAAGGAAACTAATGAAGCATTAGCTGAAAATGATCTTTTAAGAAGAACCATTTTGGATCATAACGTTGAAATTAATATTTTGAGAGAAAGGGCTATTTTAGCTCAATCTGAAACAACTTAGCTTCAAACAAATCTTGATAAGTGGACCCTTTCACATATGAAAAAGGATGAGCTTATTTCTAAACAACAAGGGGTGCGAGTAAAACATGGGATTGGATATCAATCTGATGGTGAAGTTGTATTTAATTCAGTTTCACCTCCTTCTACTTTATGTTATTCACCAATCCCCAAACCTCATTCAACAAATGATTTGATTGAAGCTACAAAAACTAATCCTTTAAATGCAAGTTTAAGCAGTGTTAATCTTAAAGAGGTTAGAGATGTGCAGGATTCTCTTATAGGTTTAGGATTCCTTAGGCAAGGGTCTGATAAGAAGATTAATGAAGATTCCATTTTTGATGCTCCAACACCAATATTAGTTGCTTCTCCAACTTTCTTCAACAAATTCAAATCAGGTAACATTCCTTTGTTTGTTCCCGTCAGATTGTCAAAGAAGGAACAGTTGTTGAATCATGAGGCAATGAGAATCCTATAACCAAAGCCGACACAATAGGAGGTGTCAATAAGATCCTTTGGAAGCAGATCTGTGTATACGAGACTAGATAAGCTCAGATGATGAATAAATCATAGAGGTGTGTGTTGGTTCCTCACAAATCAAGATGTCTCCTAACATTGTCAAGCCACAAAAGCTTCCAAAAGCTAAATCAAGACCAATACAAATCTCTTCTCTAATTGCAAAGCATCCCAGTCAATCAGTAAAGATCTCATTCGCTGCTCACCATGGAAAACTTTAGAACAAGCAAGAATCTGCTACAAGCTCCAAGCAACCCTCATCACCACCTACACAACACGAGACCACAAAGAATCAAAAGCCATTCAAACCTTCTTTTGAGTGTGGAAAAGAAGGTCATGTGGTAAAAAAGTGCCCTCAAAGACTTGTTTCAAATGGTAAAGGCAAAATGAATTACTTCTCCGAATGTAAGTCTACAAAGAATATTCCAGACGATAAAGGCAACACGGGTTGCTTCTCTAGATCAAGAGGTAAAAAGCACACATCTTTGAATGGTTGGATGAAAAACCCTCCATCCAAACCTTTTCATGTGAAGCCGGTTTCACATGATTCAAGGATGAAAATGACCAAAGGTTCAAAACCAAATTATTTTCCTTTTGCTCTTAAACAGAAAATGTTTTCCAAATTTAATTCATTCAAATCCAAATTAATTAAATCGAAACAAATTTGGAAAATTAAAAAGAAGGATATAGATATCCCAGGTTGTTTCAACGGTTGTGTGCAGAAGCAGGTTTCTTATATTGATGAAAAATGAACTTCCAGGACTACGATGGCCTAGGTTCCCCTTTCAAACTAATCTGTTAATGAGTGTAGGAACAATTCAGGAGGACTGTTAGTAATCTGCTCTACTGACAGGGATTGTTTATAATTCAAATTTGAGGCGAAACAATCAGGTTAAGGTCATGGTATTTTATCCAAAATCTGGATTTTTATCTACATAATCATAGTTCTCACTTCACAATCACTGCATATTTCTTGAGAATTCATTTCTTATCTTCATATCATTATAGTTTTGAAGACCTTCTTTGATAAATTTTTATTTTTTTACAGTTTTATAAAAAATTTAAAAAATAAATAAAATAAATAAAAAGTTTGCAAAAATAAAAATTTAGGGGGAGAGTATAAGTAAATAAAAATGAAAAGAGAACTGGGAAGTTGATTTGAGATGATTGAGAAATGATTGTATATCTTCTTGAAATGCTTGTTTTTGCATGACTTGCGTTTTTAAAATGAGAACTGATAGTAACTGATGCTGTGTCTGATTCACATCTTATTTTAAGTGAAAATAATAGAAAAACAAATAGATTCTTTAATGATATGCTTGGTAGACTCAGTCTAAAGAATAAAGTAGACAGCAGCATTATGATTTAAATTAAAATATATGCTTAAGGACGTCTAGATTTACGCAATCATTTTGGCCTGCACGAAAACTAAGTCCCGGCAAAAATTGGATTGAGAATTGATCTTTTACCCACCATGATACAAATCATATAAGCCATATCTTTGTGTCACGTTTGGTGTATTTATGTGTCTTATGTTTGTGCTAATCTCCTCTGCTATACGGAAGTACTGACCTGAAGTGATGATCTCCTTTGCTATATGATAACACTGACCTGGAGCTCTCATCGGCACATGACTAAATGGTCATCTCCTTTGTTATATGTGAGTATAGACCTGGAGATCTCACCATTTTGGTCCAAGTTGTGTCAAATCATCTAAATGATGAATTCATCACAGAATGCAATATTCTGTTGATAATCACTTACACACTAATACACAAGCCTTGCTCTATAAAGATCGTAACAAAAATCAAGAAATCCTGAGGTTGGGTAAGGGTTTTTGCCAAATGATTGTGGGCTCCTAGCATTTTTAAGTATTTAATCAAACCTTAACGAATCATCTTCTCCTTGTTAAAAAGATAGGGCATGAGTTTAAGTGGACAAACATATCAGCAATCGTTATTGATCTGTTTGAGAATTTCAAAATCATTCAAAGACTGTTATTAGATTCAGTTATCAGTGTGATCTCATTGCTTGTCGATGTTTAAATTCATCTTTGTGCTAAAGTATATCTTGAGGATATGATCTCATGATCGATTCAGTTCTCGGTTTTAAAAAAGGGATGTTATATTATATATATATATATATATATATAATAAAAAGAAAAAAAATTATAACAAAATTTCATTTCAATTTCTTTTAGGTCTTCCATATTATGTTGTTTTAATTTTATCATTTTTCATGCATTTCATAGAAATTGCATACAAACGAACACGGTTTTGCTTGTTTTTCACACACATAAACGCAAGTTTATTTTGTTAAAATGAAATGATCTAATTAGAAATATCGAGATTGTGTTTGAGAATGTGTTTCAGATTTTTGCTTTAAGTGATGGCCGATCATCAGTTGAGCAGTGTACCTTATCAAAGAACCTGTTCCTCAAGTTTGCAGAAGATACCGAGCTAGGAATCCTCCTCCTACATCTTCTAAAGCACTCAAGATTAGAGATTTGGGAAAGCTGTTCCAATATCCTTGTAAAGCTTGCACTCGAAAAGGGGGAGCATATAAATAAGGGGAGCTTATGAGATGAATAATCTTCTAATCAAGTTCGGAAAGCTTCAATTTGAAGATCTTTCTATTGTTGACTTCTCGGTGCTGATTTCGTTTGAAGACGTTGATAATGATAGACTAAGGGGGAGTATTGTTGGAGATGTAAAAGATAGTCTCTATTATCAACATAGTGAAAGTCATCAAAAGTCAACATCATGGTCAAAGTCAACAAAAGTCAAACCCGACACGTTCGAGACGAGGAACCAAGACGAAACTTTAAAGATTTAGATGACTAGGAGTTATATTGTAATAAATATATTTTGTGTGAACAAAATATATGTTATCTTGTTTTTAGTCATTTTTATGCTTAAATATGTAATTTTGTATTAATTAGCCTAAGTCTAGAGAATTAAGTGAAATTAGCGAATATTAGTCTAGACTATAAATAAGTTAATTGTTATAAGTGTTGGTGAATGGTTACATGAACAATAGATTGGGGGATTATTTGTTAACACATATTTTGCAATCTAATTGAAGATCAAAGGGGTTTTGATTGTGATTATCATATTTTGATCTAATTCTTCATGATTTGATTCATGTGTGATTAACCTGGGCTTACAATGATTTCCTTCCAATGCTCATTATACTTGTGGGACTAAAAAGATCCATGTGCAATAAGTATAATGGAGTAGTGGTAGAGTTAACACTTTTGGATTTATGAGGGGCCTTGTGTTGTTTCCCTTTCAGGCATGCAACATAGTTGTCTTTGCAGAAAAAATCCTTTTTAAGCAAACCATGTACCAAGTTATTTTTAGCCAATTTGTTCATTGTCTTAAAATTTACATGACACATACATTTATGCCAAAGTGTTGACTCATCACTATCAACTTTGGAAAGAAAGCATGATACTTCGCCCATTGGGGAAGCATTCTTCATATCCATCTTGTACATCCCTTTTCCTGGGAGATCTAAGAAGAACCAATTCCGGAGGAATTGTCATCCCTGGTTTGAGGATAATGCACTCATGTTTAGTGAAAAGCATTTGATGCTTTTGATCACAAAACTGAGAAACATTTAACATATTGTGTTCAAGCTGTTGACAAAGTTAACTTTGTCAACTTTTTAACTTACCGTTGGATAGACTCCCTCAGCAAGAAATATATCCTCCGGCGTCACCTCCAAATTGGACAGGACCTCCATCATAGTGTTGAAACTATTGAAGGAGAGATCTATTCTCTGTCATGTGCCTGGAGCATCCACTGTCCACAATCCAGACATTGTTGTTCTTGTCATATGGATGTCCGTGCACACAAGATGAGATTATTAGTTTTCATTGGAGACCCAAGCCTTGTTGGTCTTGGGTTCTTCTAAAGATAGTGACATAATTGAACCAAAAGTTTAACATGGGGTTTCAATGGATGTCTTTAAAGAAGAGGTTTGGGCTGCAGCATCTTTCTTGATCTTCCAATCCATCCTTTGCTTGATCATGGAAGATGTGCTTGTAGAAGCTTTTGCAGCATGGCATTCTTCCGAAGCTTCTTTCTTTTCAAAAGAAGCCTTCACCACCTTTTCTTCCGAAGTAATCTTCTTCTGGGATGGTTTAAGGGAAACTTTCTTGTTCTTTAGAATTTTAGTATCTTTTGCTTCCGAAGCCATTTTCCATTCGGAAGAAGGATTTTCTTCCAAAGACAACCTAGCTTCAGAAACTAGCTTTCTCTTTTTCATCACTTGGACCATGTGATAGGTCCAAATGAGAAACCTTCCCTGGCTCCTTCCTTTTTAACATTATTTTTCATAATGTGTGCTAGTACGATTGTAGTAACAATCTTTAGCCATGTGGTTTTGCACACCACACATTGTGCATGTAATGTTAGTCTTTTGGGAGCTTGTAGGTTGTTGTTTCTTACTCTTTTTCTCTTTGTGAGCAACCTTTCCCTTCAACTTTTGATCCTTTGGTAGGACAGGAGTACTGGTACTACATTTCTTTCCTGAATCAGAAGTACCTATCACCTGGAATCCAGTTTAGATAAAGACACCATTTTGTTTTGGGTCAATCATCAGCTTAGACTTAGCCACTTTCTTAGCAGTTCTTCTAGCAGCTTTAGCTCTACTTCTTCTGGCTTTGGTGGTTAGGGTTTGATTTTCACTGGGAGAGGTGGGTTGATTTACCTGTTCCTTCCCTATGGTGGCCACTATTGTTGCATCATTCTTCAACTCAAGTGAAGATGGGTCAGCATATAGGACCTCTTGCTCTTCAGTACCACATCTAGGTTGTCTTATGGACTCATAAGAATGTGGTGGAGCAATTTCATTGGTCCCCAACCTTCCTTTATTCTGATAACAGATTTTGGAGTGGGAGGATGATGCAATAATAGCTTGGAAGTTCTGCTAAGAAATAGCATACTTCCTGCCTTGAGCCTCAGTAGTGGCAAGCTGGCTTGAGCCTCAAACAATTTGGATATTAAATCCTTTATTTGAGTCTTGTAATTGGTGTCTTCATGTTTTAATAGGGAAATAGTTTTCTCTAACTCTTCAATTTTCTTTTAGTAGTCAGATTCAGTCCTTTAAAATCAGATTTCAAAACATTTAAAGACTCAATATCAGATTTAATTTCCCTATTGTAGTCCTGATATAATTTAATCTTAGCTATACACGCAGGAGTACAGAGATGTTCATATACCTTATTATCATCTGTTCCGGCCATGAGAGCTTGAGCAGGAGTCACATCCTGAACCATAAAGCTCCAGTCGACTTCTTGAGCCATTGCAGTAGTTTCAGTCAACTTTCCAGTGGGCTTTGATGTAGAGGGATGTGTGGAGGCCTGTGGGGTTCCCGGGTTTGATTTAGGAGCCTTGAATTCCCTTGGATAGTGACCAAGTTGGTTATAGTTGTAACATTTGGCCTTAGTCTTGTCAAACCCAAACATGCTAGTAGTTGGGTTTTGAGGGAATTGCCTTCCAGTTCTCTTAAAGAACTTCTTCGCCCTGTAGGTTAAAAGAGTCCTCTATTGGACGATGTCCACATTCTCTACATCGTCTGGACTAAAACACTCTAGATCATCAAAATAATATTGAAAGTCACCAGAGTGTCCACTTCCTGAGACAAAGGCACAGCTATGCTGAAAGGAATTGTGCTGAGCATGTTGAGACCTTGGAGTGTCAGGAAAAGTGATGTATAGTCCAGAAGAGCAAGATGGTTGCTGGTTCTATGTCAGGTATTGCTGAGGTTGTGGGGGTACTTAGCCTTCAGCAACCATTAGAGCGTTGCTAGCAGGAAGGCTCAGAGGTCGGCTTGTTTGGTGGCCCTTCTTACTCTCCATCTCTAACCGGTATCCATCAAGGATGCCATAGAGTTCATTCATAGTAAGAGTGTTCAAGTTCTCTGTCCTCTTGATAGAGACATAGCAGAATGTCCACTTATTTGGATGAGCACTCATGAACTTTCTTGTGGGATCTCTAAGTTTAGGAGTGATCTTCACAGATTGAAGAGAAGAAATAAGATCCATGTACCTGAAATACTGCTGGCTGAGGGTCTCTCCGGCAATATAAGTGAAGTTCTTGAACTGCTGCTTCAATGAGTCCTTCTTGGAGTCGTTGGAGCTTGAATACATCTGAGAAAGTGCATCAAACAATTCTTTAGCAGACTTATAATACTCAAACCCTACCATGATAGAGTTGGGTATTGCAGTCATCATAATGGTCATTGCATTGTTGTCAACGTCCATTTTCTTTCAGTCTTCATCAGAATAATCTTCAACAGCTTTGGGATGGTTAGATCTCACAATCAAGAGCCTAAAGAGCTCTGATACCAATTGCAGGATCGGTTTATGTCACTAAACATTTGGTTTTTCTCTCAAACTCACTTAAACAACACTCGGATGAAAGCAAAGTCTCTAAGAGTTGATAACAAGATAATAAGTAATAATCAAACACAAGAAGTAATTTTCAAGGTACTTGCATATATTGCTTCTCAACTCAAATATTTCAAGACTCTTACAAGCATGCTGTTACGAGTTACAATGAGAAACTATATATAATACTACCTACAGCCGGATATACTTTGATACCAGTTGGGATCCTCTAACTAAAGCAATACTACAAAGCTATAGTTTAAGGTATCTCAAATAAACTCTTATCTGAGATATGGTAGTTAGGACACGTCCCTGGCTTATCTTTTGTCAACAACTAAAGTTGGTAACTTGTACTAATATAAAAAGGTGAATAGTGGAATAAAGTATGGTCAACTACATGGCTCTTTAAGAAAATGCCATGCAGTATCAGAGGTGTACAGCGGAGGGTCAGAGACCATACCTATGTCCACTGTTTCATAGCAGTGTCTTCCAAAGGTTAAATGGCTTCGGAAGAACAAGTACTTCCGAAGCCACAAACACTTCGGAAGAGGCTACTTCTTTCGAGGCTTGAGGACTTCTTCTTTCTTCATACTTCGGAAGTAGTCTTCTGATTCTTCTTTTGAGACTTGATCTTCGGAAGTAAACACTTCGTCTTCGGAAGTAGAGTTTTGTCTTCGGTAGTAAAACTTTCACTCTATCCTCGGAAGAACTCTACTTCCTTCGGAAGTTCCACACTTGGCTTCGGAAGCCTTTGTAAGTGGCACCAAAATTTGTCTAAGTGATTTGGTTTTGGTTGCAGCAGCCTTCTTCTTCATCCAACAAAGACTCAAAGAGGTCACCTGATAAGCAGAACCTCTAGTCCTTCTACTAGAATGCTTTAGTTGTTGTTAAAGGATCAAGACCCCCTCAGCCTCTAAAGTACCTGGCTTACTCTCAGCAACAACCATGTTCTTCTGGGCCATACATCACTTTTCCTAAGACACCAAGGCCTCAACAAGTTTAATCAAGTCCCTTTCCGAACAATTATGCCTTTCTTTCAGGAAATGATCATTCTAGTGACTTTCATTTTTGCTTTAATGGTCTAGAATGCTTTAG